>CM040127.1:157286577-157948310 GCA_022559845.1 Amorphophallus konjac
GACGTACATAGGAATTCATAATGTTGCAGTGATCAGAGTCCATAAGGTCCAGTATAGTCGGCAGCTGGCTTAGGGTTTTGTGCTTATTTTTCCGCTCTGCTTCTCGCTCGAGAGCTGGAGTGCGCTGCGTGGCACTGTGAAGGTGGTTGCTGTTTGCGGCTTTCGTGCCAGCATGGGGTCTAAGGATCGAGGTCGAGAGCCTTCTCCCTCATCGGTGGTGGCCCTGGTTGCGCTGCGTTGGGCAGAGGTTACTGGGAGGCTTGAGCTCGCGGTGCTGTGTTCGAGGAATCTGCAGCGTGGTCAGGTGGCTGCGAGGATTATTTGTGGTTAAGTGGCCGTGAGTGTGCTCTGAGGGAGCTGCTGTCGGTTTTGGCCACTCCAGCTTGATGTTGTCTAGCCCCTGAGGTGTTAAGGTCCTAGTTTGAGGTGTTGGAGCGGGTGCTCTGGTCGAGAAGTGTGCTCGGGTGAGCGGAAGATCTTCTCGGTGAGCTACTGTCTCGTCGAGCCTAGCATTCTTGTCGTGCTTTGTGGCTTCAGAATGACGTGTCGGTCCCGATTGTTTTACGGATTTCGAGGTAGGATTGGGCTGTGGTGTCCCAATAAGTTTTGCTCCTACGCTCTTATGTGCGAATGGGTTGTGTTCGCTCTGGATTTGGCATGAGATGAGCAGGTTCCTCGGTGAGTTCGGGACTCAAGGATGAGCGTCGGCGGTTGTTGTTATGGCTCGTGTTGCTGCTCTTGGCATGGCGTGTTGCAGTTCGAGGAATTTCAGCGGTGGTGCATCGAGAGATGCTGTGACTGTGGTCCGACATGACACTCATTGAGTGTGTCGGAGGCGCTGACCTGACGTGGTGATGGTTTTCTCGGTGCTGGAAGGTGTTGTTTCCAGCGTGCGCGAGGTTCGAGATCCGGTCGAGGGTGGAGTTCTTCCGTTGGTCGGAAGGGCCTTTGGTCTCCCCTTTGGTTGGAGAGATTGTATTTGACTAGGATTACCGTCTTGCATTGTGTGCCCGGATTGGTTGGCCTTGTGTGCCATGAAGTCCGTGCAAGACGTGCTCCTTGTCTTGGCAAGGTGGTTGCCTGTGAGAAGCTGTGCCCATTCCCTTGTCATGTGAGGGTGTTGGCGCTTTTCCGGAAGGACGAGTGTCGGTTGGGCGGTGTTTCCGAGAATTTGTGGCTGTGCGCGCGGATCAGAGTGCGCAGTGGAAGCATGGTGGGCTTGCGACCCACTGGTTTAGGATCGTAGCGTTGGCTGCTACGGGAGGATTCCTGAGTTTGCGTTGAGCATTGGAGGATTGGTTCCTCTGTGTGAAATGTGTTGTTGCCGTGCCGTTGCTCGAGATATTATGGTTCTTGGCACTGGCTGGATGGAGTGTTAGGGAATATGTTGGCAAGTGTGCCGCATGAGTACCATGTTCCTGTGATGGAAGTCGTGTCAGGCGTCGGTGTTGGACCCGGATAGGGTTGTTGAGGATGTCGCCTGATGGTGGTCGAGAACGTGTTGGTCAGAGTCGGTGGCTTGGTGCCCGACTTGTATTGGAGGTTGTCTCCTCGGTTGAGATCGTGTTTTAAGGAAGTGATCTCTGAGAGATTTTGGGTTCCGATTGGTAGCTACGAGTGACTAGTAAGGCTAGTCTCGTAGCCGACCACAGTGTTGTGTATGTTGCTTGGGGACCCGTGAGCACTGTTTAGGTGGTGTCTCGTGGCTCTGTGGTAAGGGCGGGATCGGGATTGGCAGGTGTCCACTTGGATTGATCGAAGGATTTGATGAGACCAGATGGAAGAGTGACACCTGTGGGCGGAGGCCTTTTCGTGAGGTTGGCGTCGGTTGGTGGTCCTTGATGGGACGTTGGTGTCGCAATGGTTATCCTTGGTTTGGTGACCAGCATGGGATGGTTCCCCTGTAAGTCTGAGTCGAGTGAGGTGATGACTGAGGACACCAGGATCTTGTCATCTGGTTTCGTCGTGCTCCCTGAGAGGGTCGAGTTGGCGCGATGTTCGAGCTCGGATGCGGAGTCCGAGAGGAGTGTAGCTCGAGATGTGGCATCGGTCTGTGTGTGAGTCAGTGGATGGCCTGCTATGAGTTGGATCGTGCCTATTGGGCCGGTGGAGGTTTCCTGTTGACATGTATCTGGCGACCAGTGGATGGTCTTTTTCACAGAGAAAAGATGCTGGTTGTCGAGGCTCGAGCGTGCCGAGAGCCGTGTGCCAGCGAGACCTTTGGTGGTCGTTTCTGTGATGTGCCTTCCGGACGGGATCTGGACTTTGTCAAAGTTTATCTTCTGACAAGAGTTGGCACGATGTTATGTCTGGCTTTCAGCTTGCCAGGTGTGAGGTGATTCTTGGTGCTGAGCCGATGTCCTGGTTGCGGTCTATTGAGATGGCTGCGTGAGCCGATGGAGGCTCTGTGTTGGTTGTTCCCTTGCGAAGGGTGTGTGACCTGTCAGCTGGTTTTGAAGCTGATGTGTGTTTTGTGTACCGACCAAAGGATGGATCGATAGTTGTTGCTCGTGTCAAGGACTATGTCTCCTCGGTGAGTGAGTTTGTGGCAGCGGTGCCATGATTGGTTCTCATGTTGTCTGAGGTGATGTCGGACGGTGTTCTTTGGTATATGCCTGCACCGATGGCCGGTGTACACGGCGCGCGGAGCGAGGTGTTGTTTGTGATTGTAAGTCTGGCTGTGTCCCTCAGGATCGGTTCTTTCGTGTGAACCGTGGTTTTCTGTGCTAGGGTTCTGACGGCGTAGTCAGTGGGTTACGGCGTTCTTCCCCCGTTCCTGTGCTTGTCCTGAATTTTGAGGACGGAATTCCTTTAAGGGGGGAGGGCTGTAATGCCCCAAATTTTTTGGATCCTTCTTCTCGGGTCTCAGATCTGCGTTTCCAGTGTATCTGGCTCCGTTGTGTCCAAAATTTCATTTCAGACATCATTCGTGTTCGGATTGGCGCGATCCGGAGTTGTTTCGGAGGCCCGGTAGCGTTCCGTGACTTTTCCACGTGTGTTTTTCGATTCCCGGTGTGTGTTTCGGTAATTCATTCGGAACCTCGTTGCGGGTGAACCGGGCCGTTCACCTGGGCGCGAGGGGTACCGTTGCGATCGGTGCGTTCCGAGGATCGCGGAAATGTGATTTTTTATTTTTTGGTATTTTCTGGAATTTCTAGATTTTCCTATATAAACCCCCTTTCTCTCTCTTCCCTCTCATTTCTCACTCACTCCCCTCTCTCTTCTCTCACGCTCTCTTTCTCCCCTCTCTTCTCCGACGGTCGACGGAGTGAGGCGGGGGCGAGGTGGAGGCGGCGCAGGCGAGGATGAGGGCGAGGATGGGCCAGGATCGAGGTGGTTGCGGGCGCGATCCCTCGGTGAATTCAGAGATGGCATCGTTCGTGTTCTGGGTGATTTTCGGCGTGGATTAGTCACTTCGACGCGCAGTTTCTTCGATGGAGGTAGGGTGACGGAACACTGCTGCGTTCTGCTCATTTTCCCTGCCATTGCATGTCGTTTGGTGCGGAAACGGCTGTGTTTGGGTCCGTTCTAGTGAAACCGTGGTTTTGTAGGTTTCATAGGGTCGGTCGGGAAACGGCGACGATTTCCAAATCGGTTACTGTCAACGGATTCTTGGGGGCTAGAGCGTTCTTTTTCCTTTAATTTCATCTCGATTGGTGGTCCCGTTGGACCGGTAGAGCTTCGGGAAGCTCGGTAACCCTTTTTGGGTAACTTCTGTAGAATCGCTCATTTCTCGCGATTCGTGCATTATTTTGACTCCGGTCAGAGTCCATGTGATTGCCAGGGTGGTTGTCGTTGTATCACCTTCGTTTCGGCACGAACGGGGCATGGAAAGGCAGCGATCGGGCGACCGCCTGGGTTTACCCGCCGTGATGGTTGGGCGGTCGAACCGGGCCCATCCATCGCATGGGCGGCTGCCTTTGGCCCGTTCATCTTCTCTTGGTTTTGGGGTTGTGCGATCGCACGATAGACCGCACATGTGATGTGCGGCCAGGTGAGAACTGCATGTCTCCGCCGTGGGGGGCTGGTCCCCAGCCGTCTGTCCTTCCGTGGGCTTGTGCGGCCAGGAGCTGACCGCATATCCCAGTTGACCCTTGGTCAACAGTTTAGTGTCGGTTGGGTTGTGCGGACGATCCTTGGCCGCACATCCCCTTGGGCGGTCCAGCCCTAACCGTCCATCCTCCGTTTGGGTTAGTCCGATTGGGGCCTTGTGCGGCTCCTGCCTGACCGCATGACTCTTGAGCGGCTATGCCCTAGCCACACATCCCTTGAGCGGCCCAAGGTGAACCGCACATGTGCCTGTCTAACCTGGTGTTTCCGTTTTGACCGATTTGAGTCCCGGGTGTGTGGTTCTCGAACCACGTACCGACCCGTGGCCTGACGGATGCAGTGCACGTCGTTGGGGCCAGGTGTCGTGGTACGTTGTAGTCCCGGGTGTAGTGTTCTCGACTCGTGTCACCGTGTGTTGGCGTGCGTCGTCGATTTCTTCGGAAAGCAATTACCGAGTGGGTCCTGTGGGATGCCTTGGGATACGAGCCCAGTTGTCCAGTTTGGGGCTGGAGGCTTCCCTCTTCTCCTTGAGTTGGGCTGCAGCTTGGCGGTGTGCAAGTTGCCTTGGGAATCATGCTTCTGTGCTTTCCGTGTGGGCCGTGTGTGTGGCCTTAGTCCTGTCAGTTCCCTTCCCACGGGAATGGTCTCGGCGGCACGTGAGCTACCTCGGTACGCGTGCTACCGTGGTTTTAGACCTAGAGATTGGACTAGATTGACGACCTTGTGCTGTTGCGTGCGACGGTCTTGACCCCGAGTCTTCTGACTCAAGGACCGTTGGCTGTAGTGCATGTAGAGGACTGCCCAGAGTCCAGTGGCTTAGCGTCACTTGGGTTTTCTCAACTCTCGTGTAGGGTGCATGCGTAGTCGTGGGCTGCGAGTCCCGTTCCTTCTCCGACTGTGGTCACCGTGCGACGGTGCCGGTACATGGGGTGGTCCCCGTACATCATCAGATTCGGACGTTGTTTTTCATTGAGTTGAGAGTCTACTCCTTCAGTGACCCTCCACTAGTCGTAGCCTGCTTACACGCGTGTGGTCCCACCAGGGAGTGGTGGAGCGGCTACCCTAAGGACGGTTTTAGACTGGTTTCCGTTGGGCCCTTCGTCGTTAGCCAGAGTCCAGCTATGGGGGAAAACCAGTCAGAGGGCCAGACCTAGGACGCATGGGTCTGTGTGTGCACACGTGGTTGGGGCCGGTTGGGCCCACACCCATGGGCGTGACCCCAGCTAGTCACTCGTTGTGGTTCTTGTTCGGTGTCCGTGCCTCTGGTAGGCGCTACCACGCTAGGCAGTTCACCTGTGGTGCGGTGTAAGTCGTCAGGGGATGCAGCCGTCCTTGCTTCTTGTGGGAGGTGCTCCTATCGAGTCGGGAGTGGCAGACTGTCAGTCTTGTGACTTCGACCTTCGAGTTTAGTCATGTTGACCGTTAAGTTTCGGTGGTCTCACGGTGGCGCGTGTGTCGGTTCTCGTGCCGTGAGGCTAGTGCTCGTAGCTTTACTGAGGTTGCGTCTTGCTGTGCGGTACCCGTGACCACGTTGTCGGGGTTGTACCTTGGACAGCGTGTCCAGGTTGGCCGTGTCCTGGGAGACAGGCCTCTGCGAGGCGGTTACTGTGGGCTTTTGCTTCGGTAGGTGGTACTGGTGTGGTTCGGTGACCTTGACTGCGAGCTCGAGGTGTGCATTCTGGTACAGTAGGAGTAGTTGTAGTGCCATGTTTCGACCGGCCACCGGGTTTACTGTTCCAGCTGTTTCTGTCGCTCTCGTAGTTACAGCTTTCTGTGCCGCCGTTAGGTTCTTGGTGGAGTTCTGAGGGATCCCTGCTGAGTCTCTGTTTTGGAGACTCACTCCCTACCTTTCAGGTGTGGCAGTTCTTCCTCGAGGTTCAAGGTCGCTGTTCGGAGGTTCTCAGTTGCCAGCTCGCCGGGCCGAGTGTTCACTCGGCATGTGGTACATTTTTACTGCTTTTGACTGTTCTTTCGGTTGGACTGGACTCTGTTGTGGTTGTTGTTGTTCTTTCTTTCAGCTAGTTGTTGCTAGTTTTCCTGCTTTATTTCTTATTTCATTGTGCCTCCACACTCCTTTTAGCCCTTCCGAGCCCTCCCGGATCGTGGGCGGCGGTTCGAGTCTCGGTTTATCGGGCCTTCCCGGTAATCGGATTCTCGGGTTGTTACATCAACTATGTTGATGTAGTGCAGCCAGATCTCTCGTCCGGCGTACGCCTGGGTTGCCTCCACCCAAGGCTGCCTCTCGTGACCTTCGTCACGGTAAGGTGTCCAGTGCACCTGAAAAGGGAATAGAGTCCATGTCAGCATTTAGATAAACAATTAGAAGCATGTAGAAGCAATAGAGTCTCAATTTAAAATTTATCGATGCATAAGGGAATGTGTCGATGTCATCCTGAATCACCTGAGCTAAGCGCAGGATCGATCCCATATCCCGTGCTACCACCCACCGTCTCACGATGGGGATCCGCTCGTGGTACAGCTCCTTTCCTCACCCGATCCCAAGAAGGTATAGATAGCACCAAACTTGCATTAGTCAGTGTCAACATATAATAATAGCAAGCATATAGAAAAGCATTTAAGTTTAAAGTTTAAGGCATTTTACCTGTAGAAATGGCGAGAAGCCGCCCAGCATGGTCTGCCGATCTGTCGTGCTCAGCCAGTCGAGCAGGAACACCAGGACAGCTGCTCCCCAGGCGTATCCTCCAACTCCATCCAGGACCCTCAGTAAAGGGAGGAGCCTGACGCTCACTCTGTCGGCTCTGGTCGCAAAAAGAAGCTTTCCGAACAGCAAGATCAGGAAGCGCCGCAAAGTGATGTCTCCCTCAGGTCCCGGCTCTGCTGCCACTCTGTCTCGGACCTAGTCAATCACTCTCCCTATATGCTCCTTTGGCAGCTCTCCTACTGAGATAGTAGCTCCTCTCAGCCCCAGGCTCTCCTGGAGTGTCGCCCGTCCCAGCATGGATGACTGATGCCCCGGCCTCAGCAAGTCCAATCCCAATAGCTCCTATGCCATCTCTCTATAATCTCTGTATGTCCAGCCTGTCACCGGTGCTCCATGGACCCGCAGTCGGGTGATCCTCGCTATATCTTCCAATGAGGGGATCATGTGGCCCCAGGGGAAGATGAATGCCCTGCTAATTGGATCCCATATCTCGTGGAGGGCGTAGATCAATGCAGTGTCTATCCGGGTCACCTCTATGCTCAATAGCTCCCCAAAGCCCATGGCTGCTAATCTGTCCCGCTGGTAGTCTGGCAGAGCTTGATATATTGCCTGAACTTGTAGCCAAGAAATCCAGGTTCGTCTTTTCCCCTGCACGCATTTAGAACATAGGTCACTCATTACATTTGTCATTTTTTTTCACTAAGGCCATACTTGCAAGGGATAGGGGGAGATGCTCGACCCCGGCCACCTTACAAGCGAGTTTTTATATATAATAAGCAAAAGGGAAGAGAAAAGGGGATACATGGGACCACGAAGGTCTGGGTGGAGACATCCTGCAAGGGGAGGGAGGAGCCCATTACAACAGAGGGTTTAAGCCCAAGAGAAAAGGCCAAAAACAACAAGTTAACCAAGCCCAAACAAACCAAAATAATGCAGCCCAAGAGAGGGTGGCAGCGCATCACGGGAGAATGAGCCATAGCTTGATCTCCGGTGGGAGCTTCGGGTGCAGCCTGAGGAAGGGTAGCCAGACGTCACCACCCACCGGAGGAGGCTCGAACGGAGGCCGGACCACAGCGAGGCGAGCGAGTAAGATCGCTCGCCGCAAGGCTTGGTCGGCGGGGAGAACGAAGGCAGCAGGAGCATGGCCAGCATGGAGAACGCCGGACGAGGGCGTCGGAGCAGCAAAGCAAGGCCGACAGACGGAGAAGAAACCTCGGGAGGAATCACCAAGAATGGTGGGTGGTGTTCCAGCCTTATAAAAACTTGGAGAGGGGACCACAGCTGAAGGTATAAGCAAATTGTCTTAACAGAGAATGAGTGAGAGAAATGTCGATACTTAGAGGCGAGGGGACCAAGGCTGAAGCTATTATCAGGTTGTCATAGCTTGGTGGGGCTGGATTAGATTTGTCATTGCATTTCATATAAACAAAAGCAACAAAAAATCAAATAAACCAAAAACACAAAAAAATATCATCATTCTGGCTCTGGTTCTCTGGCGACCATATATTGGGCCATCTGATTATTCTAGCGGTCTCAGTATGGGCCGCCTGAGTCTGTAGCGGTCACTGGAACGACCGCTACATGACCCGTGAACGGGCATCATCTTCCCCGTTTCCCCGGTTCGTGGAAATGGCCAGAATGGCCTACAATTTGTTCCAATGGGTCCCCAGACCCATTCCCTTGCCATCCACATGCATGCATACACATTCAAAATTAAAAAATGAAAATTTGGGGTTTTGGGGGGCCGTCGACCTACCTCCGTCGACGGCCATCCGGTGGCCGCCGTTTGTGCTTCTCCGGCCGTCTGGGCCTCTTACTCCTCATCTAGAGCATCCTTGGGATCCTCCTCGGCCGTAGGGATGATGTCTCCCTCCGCTTGGGCTGACGGCCCTTCATCCCTCGTCGGCACCTCCGCCGCCGGTGGCATTCCCTCTCTCTCTAACCGCATTTGAAGGCGTTTTATTGCCTTCTTCTTGTGAATCATCGTGGTTGCCGCCGGTGGCGTGGGTTGCCGGAGTTGCCGGAGGAGGGGTGGCTCGGTTTGGGTGTTTGTTTGAATGAGTGTTGAATGGGGGGAATCAACGATCAGTTTGTTTAATTTTGAACGCTCAGGAAAATTAGCGGTCTATCGTTAGACCGTCACAGTCTTCTGGCGGCCCTTCCTTAGACCATTTGTCATCAGAGTGTTATCCTCGAAGGATGTGAACCGACGTACCTTGGCGGTCCAAGTTTAGACTGTCAAAGCTCCTTTAGCAGTGCTATATTAGACCGTTTTATGGCTGAAATGTGTGATGAAATACAAGTATATATCTGCTATGATTCATGTTTCAAAGTTGTATCTATTGTGCTTCATGCCTATTCTATGTATTTTGTTTGTTAACGGCTAACCCTCTTATTTGTAAAATCATGAACGCCATTACACTTTATCAACCGCTCGCCAGGCAGGTAAGTCAGGTAAGTATCTCGATTCCCGAGTCCCTTAATGCATTACTGGAGAGAGGGATTTCTGTAGCCCAATTAAGAGCAGCCGAACTAGGCCCATCAGGACCGAACGAGGCTCAGCTCATCCAAGTGACAGCCCCCTACGGCCCACTTCGTCAAAAAAGCCCAATAAAGATCACTCGGGATCCCACCCTTCCTCGGTGGCCCTTAGGCTCGGAAGGCCCGAGCATCAGAACGGAGGAAGACCCACGCCCGAGTTATCCCCCCATCGAGATAGAGGTGAGCGCTCTGCGCCCACTCTGACCTGACTGCATCCGAGCTATGCCTATCGCCAGGACAGGGCTGGCACCTCTTATGCTCGGACCGACTGACAAGTGTTTATCCATGCAGCCGTTGAGAGCCCTTTATGAGCAGGAGTTTATGGGGATAAAGGATCCATGATCCCTCAAGGCCATGAAGATCCCACGATGAGGACGTAACGTTCCCATGATGAGGACGTAACTCCCGTTTGAAACTCCTCAGCTTATGGGACTCATCAGGTGAGCTCGCTATATAAACTAGGGACTCCCTCCAGCAGAAGGTAAGGCCAATACACGCCTAAAACTCCCTGAGCAGGAACCACTTCACCATCTTGGTGTTGGGGGATCTCGTGCACCTCTTTCTACCTCCCTCAATACCTTCCACCATTGCTCTACTGACTTAAGCATCGGAGGGTTTTCCCGAGGGAACCGTCCGTGGGCCTCCTGATTTGTTTTCCTTTCTCTGCAGTTCACTATTCGGTGATCATCCTCCCAGCTCAGGACATGCGCGAGATCATGCCCCTTCATCTGGCGCCGTCTGTGGGAAATGACCAAAGAGCCAGTATGGTGAGAAGAAGTTCAGGGAGGAGGTCCGCCGGTGACAGGGCAAAGGCCATGGTGGCGGCGGGGGAAGGCCCCTCACAAGCCTCCCAAAACCCCCCCTCCGGTGCCAGCACTCCCACTGACAGACCGCCCCCTCCCCCTGCGATAGGGCTGCCGCCCCCTCCTCCCACGGCTGTAGGGCTACCGCTCGACGGCGGCGCCGATGCCTTCCAAGCCCTCAATGCGAAACTGGACGTCCTTGTAGAACTCATGATGACCCAGGCGGCCAGGGATGGAAGGTCACGCGCCCCTCCGGAGAGCCCTCCCCACGAAAACGTGTCCCAGCACACCACCGGAGGCCGTTTCACCCTCCGAGGGCAGCAGCTCATCCGCAACAAAGCAGGAGGACCCTCGCAAGCCCCCCCTCCGGAGCAAGAGGCTTCCTCCACGCCGAAGCGGGGCAGGCATGGGGCACGCCGTCCCCTCCCGGAGATCGAAGTCCCCAGGGAGCGCCAGGACAGCCTGCCTTCGCGCCCCCTCAGCCCTACGGCGTAGCGGCAGCCGGAGCTATCCCTCCAACTGCGAGAATTCAAGAGGTGTTTCGCAGAGCAGGAGCGCACCCTACGAGCCCTGCAGAAGGCCTCTCCACCAGAGGACGAGGAGAGATCCCCGTTCTCCGACCATATCTTGAAGGCAGAGGTATCTCCCAGAGCCTCCATCCCGACCTTCAAGCCCTACGACGGCCAGGGTGACTCGGCCGACCACTTCGACAGCTTCGACGGCCTGATGACCCTTCACGGAGCGTCCGACGCCATCAAGTGCCGAGCATTTGCGACCACCTTGGTCCAAGGCGCCCAAGCATGGTTCCGGGCCCTCGCCCCTGGATCCATCCGAGACTTCAAGAAATTCGGGCGAGTATTCAAGGAGAGTTTTACCGGCAGCGGTCCCCCAAGGTCAGTAGCGGGACTTTTGGCCCTCAAACAGGCGCAAGGGGAGAAACTTCGGGCCTACATTCTTTGATTCAAATCGGAAGCCCTGAGGATCCCCCGCCTGGATGTCGCCTCGGCCATAACTGCACTGAACGGGGGCACCCGCGACGAGAACCTCTGCCGCGAGCTTGTCCTCCACCCTCCCTCGACCCTTGCTGCACTAGTGACTTTGGCATTGCGCCACGCCGAGTGTGAAGAAGTGCTCAGTGCATGCCGAGACGCAACTGGCTCTGGTCGGGAGGGGGACAAGAAGCGGGCACCCGAGCCAAGCTCGGGCCAAGGAAAAAGGTGGAACCGAGACAGGGAACGCAAGGAACCGTCACGGAAGTACGAGCGGTACACTCCCCTAACCGCTCCAGTGTATGAGATTTATGAAGACATCAAAGGCTCGGGCCTCCTCCGCCAACCCGAGCCAATGAAGTCAAAGAACCGTAGTCGCAGCAAGCATTGCCTGTTCCACAGCGACCACGGGCATCACACCGGCGACTGCCATCAGCTCCAGGACGAGATCGAGCGTCTCATTCGTCAAGGGCACCTCTCCCGGTTCATAGCCGGGCACCAGGAAGATCAAGACGCCCCAGAGGAGATCGATAACGCCCCCCGAGGGGTCCACATCAACGTCATTGCCGGAGGAGCTACATCAGGAGGAGACAGTGGCCGAGGAAGGAAGCGTCATGCTGAGCAGGCGAGCCGAGCCATAGAGCCTCCCAGGGCCCCGCCGAGTGAGCCCCAGGTCATAGTCTTCTCCGACCAAGACCTGGAGGGGCTGAGCACCCCGCATGATGACGCCCTAGTGATATCGGCCACAATAAACCATTGTAACGTAGACAGAATTCTAGTTGACAATGGAAGTGCCCCTGATGTATTATCCCACGAATGTTTCCTTAAGATGGGGGAGGATCCATCTAAACTCCGCCCGATCCGAACCCCCCTGTGCGGGTTCAATGGCCAGGCCAGTTATCCCGAGGGAGCCCTAAGCCTGTTGGTTACTCTTGGCATCCCACCCAAAACCGTTACGATCATGGTGGACTTCATAGTGATCAAGGGTATGATAGCATACAACGTAATCTTCGGTCGAGGAATCCTCAGCCGAACGAAAGCGGTGCCATCTACCTATCACCAAAAGATGAAGTTCCCCACCAAAAATGGGTTGGGGGAAGTCTGAGGTAACCAGGCGTGGACGCACTTTTGTTTAATAAAATCGTTGTTTATTTGTTTATTGGGTTTATTAATTGCGTGGGCGTGCCAGTCACAAAGTGATGATTTATTGTGCGCTCGATCTGACTAATCAAACGATTGTGTGGTTCGTGTCGGGACTGGAACCCGCCGAGCCATAAAGGTCACGACGTCATTTATATCCCCTCGGAGAGGGGAACACCCTTGATTAATCGCCGGGAAAAGGGGCCTCATGGCCAGAAAATTAGTTACGTGAAAAGTCTATTAGGAAGCATTGAAATCCCCGTGCGAGGGTGAGAAGAAAGCATTCGAGATTATGTCGGTCATTTGTTGACCATTTGATGTTCGGACGAGTGTCCGGTTTGAGAAACGAGTAATCATCACAGGAAAACCGGAGCATATGTATGCCGGGTACGACAAATTTATTGTTCACAGGAACTGGAAGCATTCGGTTAAATCCCGGTTAGAGCGGTCAGAAATCGGTGAGTTTATTGGCCCGGTGCAAGATCGAGTCAGGACCATTCCGGGGGCGCCTCCCGCGGTCTAAACGAGGCTTGCGTGGGCATCATTAATATTTCCGGTGCCGAAGGGCAGCGGGAAAGTGTCCCGGGACTAGATTCCGACACAAAGATGTGTACAGAGATAGCCGGCTATAGGCCTAGGATGTGGGTCAGGCGATGACCATGGTTGGGGCGAACCTGAGGTCCGAGCATGACTCACGACGGTCTTATTGATGTCCCTATGCGTAGGGTTCGGGGAGGACGAGAGCCGCCTCATTCCATTCGGGTTTTGTCGGTCACTCATGGACCATTTTGTGTTCGGACGAAGGTCCGTGTAGAAAATAAGACGGTGACGGGAGCAAATCCGTGCAAATGTCTGCCGTGAGTACGGCAAGTTTAATGCGAGCGCGGGATTAGATCCCGATATATATATGTTGGTCACTAACGGACCATTCATTATTCGGACGGAAGTCCGTATTAATAGCGTCAAGGACAACGATAAAACCGTACGGACGTCTGCCGTAGGTGCGGCAAGTTTAATGTGGGTGCGGGATCAGATCCCGATGAAGATGGGTCAAGCTGATGATCTATGGGCCCGAGGTGGTTGCGGACTATGGCCATATCGGGGTTTCCGAGGACCACGTCTGATGCCACGAGGCGTCATTACTTTTCTCTTCACGCACAGTCTTGGGAAACGAAGGTTCCAAGGTATACGTGCGTGTCAGTCACGGTCGGACCATTCATTGTTTGGACGCGAGTCCACGTTTGAAGCATCGAAGACGATGATAAAACCGTGCAAATGTCTGCCGTAGACACGACAAGTTTAATGTGGGGTTGCGGGATTAGATCCCGGGAGACTCGGGTCGAGTTAACGAACTATTGGCCCGAGATATGTTCGGATCACGACCATGTCGGAGGTTTGAGGTCCACATCCGATACCACAAGGCACCATCGATTTTCTCTTTGCACCCAGCCCGGGGGTGTGAATTGTTAAGTGCGAAGCCCGAACTCACCAACGTGCGCCCTCGCACGCGGATCGACCTGCGCGGTCAGGTCGTGGGGGTCAAGGGGGCAACACCCCTTGCGGGGGTTTCCGGGGGCAGCGCCCCCGGAACAAAATTTGGATTATGGAAAGGGGAAACTTTTTATTAGTTTTATTCATTAGCTTTAAGTCTCTTCTCTCATTTGATTAATCATTTTCTCCCTTTCAGGCACGCCGGTTTAAGGGAAGCAAAGAGGGGAGCGCGCCGGTTAATGGATGCCCAAAAGGGCACGCCGGAATAGGTGGTGCAAAGTTTGGGCGCGCCGATTAATGGCCAATGGAGGAGGGCGCGCCGGAATAGGCCCAATGAGGGGGGGGCGCGCCGGTTATATGGCAAGAAGGAAGAGGGCCAGGGGCACACCGGAATAGGCTAAAAAAGGGGGAGGAATAGTGTAGCGCGCCGGTTTAAGGCGGCTATGCAAGGGGCGCGTCGGTTAGTGGCAAGGAAAAATGAAAGGGGTTTTGAGTGTAAGGCTAAACCGGCGTGGGGGGGTACCGCGTCGGGTTAGCCCACGCCGGATTAGGGTGCATCGGGCTAAGCTTCTATGAGGTTTCTTTCATTCTTTTATGCTCTGTTTCTTGTTTCTTTCACCTGTGGGTTGATTTGTTGATTAGTTTGTTTATCGAACTGATAGATTAAGTTTGTGGAGAGGAAGTTTAAGTGTTTTAGTTGTTTGTTAGGGTGAATTAGCATGAAGATATGAATGTTTTATTAGAAGAGTTTGTTGCCGGAACTCGAAGGTTCAGTCGTGATCAGAGGCTTCAAGCATGTGATGTTATGGCCCTCAGAGAATAGCTTCATTCGTTTGTTCCTGGCGAAAAATGGGCAGCACCTCCCCCGGATTGAGGCTTGCCGGAGATAAATAGGGGAACACCAAACGGAGCAAAGCTCCGGGGTGAACCTCAAAACTCAGAGTAAGAACTCCGTTAACCCATAAGTGCATGTGGAGACTCGAGGACCATCCTTCAAGAGTTCCAGCAGCTTACAGGTGATGATTTCGTAGGCGGGACGAATGTGTGCCTCAAGGGGCCATGAATGTTCATCCCCTGACGGACTCCCCCGAAGGCCATGCTATGGAGAAGCAAGCTTCGAAGGGCCTTGGATGAGGAGGAGACAGGGAGAAAGAGAGGGAAGCAGAAGAACACATATGTTGCAAAAAAGCTTTTCTTTTATTCATTCGCAAGGGGAAAGACAGCGAAGCAAAAAAAGGGGGGAATACATCAGAGGGAAAGGGAGAAATACATCGATGGCGGAGGGGGAACGGAGCACAAGATCCTCCCCCTCCGAGCTCACCTCCCTTCTCTCACACTCAATCTCTCTTCTCCTTCACCTGGCAGGCACAGGGACGAAGCTTTTTCTTCTCTTCGGGTGGCCCTCTCTTCTCTTTTCCTTCTTCTTCTCTCCACTGCACACAGCCGAGGGGGTTCCAGCAGCCTCCCTCTTCTATTTTCAATAGCCCCTTTTTTATAGAATGGCTTGCCTGGGAGGTTCCGGCCGCTTCCACCTCGTTTGCGACGAAGCTCAGAGTTGACATGGTGCGCTGGACGACGCCGGTTCGCGCCGTACGCTGCTGTTCGTCCGAGAATGAGATGGTCGTAGGTCCGCAGGGGTTACTTCGCCGCTGCCGCTCCTGTGCTGTCGAACGGAGGTAGAAGCAGAGCGTCGGGCATTCAATTTTCCCTGCACGCCATAATGATGCAAAACAGAGCATCGGAGTTTCGATGGGATGGCATGAGGTTAAAACGGCGCAGTGGAACAGTGATCGCGCCGGTTTAAACCCAAGTGTAATTGGCGCGCCGTATTAAGATTACAAATGGGCGACGCCGTATTAAATGTTTGAAAGAAGAAGCTTTTGAAGATGGGTAAGATGGGTCCTTCAATTTTAGCACGCCGGGTAGCTTGTGCAAATGGGTGGCGCCGTTTTAATCATCAAAGGGGGATGGCCCCTTCAACAGGAGCACGCCGGATAACCTGAGGGGCGCGCCATTTTAATGCAACACAAGGGAGCTCGTATTAGAGCATGAAGTGGGGCGCGCCGGTTAAGCAAAGGGGCGCGTCGTTTTAAGGCGCGCCGCTTTAAGGCCCTTCCATGCCGTTTAAAGCACCGAACGGATTCTTCTCGAAGTCGCGGCCGTTTATTTGAATGTCGGCATTCCCAGAACGTTCCGGTCGCAATGTATGGCCTCCATAATTTTCCATTCGCAGCCTTCGGGACTCGGTCCCAGACTTTGCGTGACTTTCGATGCAAGCTGAGACTGTGCCGAAGTTCCCGACTCTTCTTTGATTCAGCTTTCGGCATGGCCGGTCGGAGCGTTGTAGCTGTATCTTCTGCTTAGGGGGCTTCCTTAGCGGGTAACGGACCACCAAGCGAGTTCTCATCCTGATCGGGCGAGGCATGAGGTTTATTCGGCATTTCCGTCTTCGACTCGCGCTCGAATGTGTAGACGCGAATGTCGCCATGATCATCATCGACATTTTTTTGGTGTCCACACCAGGCAATGGCCCGAAGGTGCTACAATATCTCGGTTGAAGCCACAAGGCCGGACGGGAAGAACAAGGGCCCCCGGGAAGTCGAGGAAAAATCTGCAACCGTCGAGCCTGGAGGCGAATTGCTAGCGGTTTTCCTAAACGACGACCCGACCCTAGGAGTAAAGATCAGAGCCGACCTAACATCTGAGGTTCAACGGTAATACAAAGAGTTTCTTTCCGTGTACATCCGGGTCTTTGCATGGTCTAATGATCAACTCCCCTGGATACCGGAAGAGACGGTGGTACATAAGCTCAACCTCGACCCAGCCATGAAGCCCGTGCAACAACGTAGAAGGAAGCATGCGCCAGAGAAGCAGGCGATTATCAAGGAGCAGGTCACCAAGGGGCAGAAGACTGGCCTTTTTAGACCGGTCCTGTACCTGATGTGGCTGGCTAACGTCGTCCTGGTGCCAAAAGCTTCAGAAAAGTTACAGATGTGCGTGGACTTCACCGACTTGAACAAGGCTACTCCAAAGGACTGCTATCCCTTACCGAGCATCGACCAACTGGTTGATTCAACCTCGGGCAATGAGATACTCAGCTTCCTGGACGCCTATTCAGGTTACCACCAGATCAGAATGCACCCCGAAGACATCGAGAAGACCGCCTTTATCACCGACTTCGGTGTACACTGCTACACCCGGATGCCTTTCGGGTTGAAGAACGCCGGAGCCACATACTAGAGGCTGGTCAACCATATGTTCGAGAGACAGCTCGGTCGGAACGTCAAGGCCTATATTGACGACATGCTCATGAAGACCCCCAGGGCCGAGGACCATTTCACCGACCTAGCAGAAACTTTCGACACCCTCCTGAAGTACAACATGAAGCTCAACCCCACCAAGTGCGCCTTCGGAGTAAGGTCCAGGAAATTCTTGGGCTTCTTAGTCACCCAGCGTGGGATCGAGGCCAACCCCAACAAGGTCCAGGCCATCCTAGACATGCGCCCACCCACCAACATCAAAGACGTTCAACGCCTTACCGGGCGCATTGCTGCGCTCAGTTGATTCCTGTCCCGCGCGGCTGAACGATGCCTACCCTTCTTCAAAATGTTGAGGGGGCCCAAAATGGCATCTGCTACATTCGCGTGGGATGAAGAATGCCAAAGAGCGTTCGACAAGCTTAAGGAGTTCCTGGCTTCGCCCCCAGTGCTTTCCAAGCCCGTCCCAGGTGAAGCCTTGCATCTCTCTCTCTCGGCGACTCCGTCTACGGTTAGGTCAGTCCTAGTCAGAAATGACTCTGGAATCGAGAGACCGGTCTACTACACCAGCAAGGTGCTCAATGAGGTTGAGAAAAGGTACCCCACAACCGAGAAACTCGTGCTAGCGTTGGTTACCTCGGTCAAGCGCCTCCGACCCTATTTCCAAGGGCACTCCATCACCGTGCTGACCGGTGAACCATTAAAGAGGATCATCGCTCACCCTGAAGCCTCAGGACGCCTCGTCAAGTGGGCCATCATGCTCGGAGCCTACGATATATCATATCGACCTCGCTCGGCTATCAAAGGCCAGGTGCTCGCCATCAAAGGGCCGATACTTTCTGCGTGGATCTCGCATGATGGTTGGGTGAGCATCTGACAGGGTGTCTTTCCGTTTTCTCATGCTTTGAATGCCTGGCCGCTTTGTGTATCCCGCTGGGGCGAAAGATGAGAAGCTTGAGGTGACCATTCGTAGGGGGAAATCCCTTTGGTGTGTTTTCAAGGAGAGAATAATTTAAGGCAAGTAGCCTCCCTTTGCCTATAAAAGGCCTGAAGGGCGTCCCTTCCTCTCCACCGCTTAGGGTTTTCCCTGACAGTCTTTCCTCATTCCTTCTTCACGTAGAGTTGTGCCGTTGTATTCGGAGCATGGAAGACGTTCCGAAGGATGAGGCCGCCGCCGACGGGGCACAGAGAGTTCTTGCTGCTCCGGACTTGAAGAGGGTTCGACGGCCGGCGGACAGACTTGAAAAGGGTTCGACGTGCAGAGGCACGTCATTTTCCCTTTATCAGTTTTGGCGGCGCTTGCAGGGGGGCGAGATGGAGGACGGATGGGGGCATCAGACATCCCTGCCGCCCGTCCCTTCCTGCTCGCTTCACTGATGGGAGGAGGAAGCCAACTAAGCTCCATCCCTTCCGGGCTTTCCCCTGCCTCCTCGTCCAGCTCTGCTGGTTTCTTTTTCTTTCTCGCAGCCTCTTTTTCCCTCTTCTGCTCTACTCCTCCTTTATTTCACTCTTCGGAGGGTGCCTGCACTCTCTTTCTTCCAAAGAGTTGGCAGTTTGGCGGGGAAGATGCTTTCATATGCATTCCCTCTCCCCCTTCTCTTCCAAGTTCAACTTGGAAGGTAGCCTTCTCTTTCCTAATCCCTCTGTCACCTTTGTCTCGAGCTATCCGAGCCAACGGGGTCGACTATCCTTTATCCGAGCCAGTTTCTACACAAGGCAGAGTTAGTGGCTGGACACAGGAAGGTCATCCGAGTCAGTCGAGCGATGGGCTCATACGACGGCGCCAGACGGATTTTTTACTTTTTTGACATTTATTTTCTTGGCTTCGGCCTTCCTGATGTACAAGCGGGTTGTTTGAATAGAAGAAAGGAACCTTTTACCTTATCTCATGTCATTTGCACAATGTTCAGCGTTCAGAAGTAGAACTTGCGTAATGTAGTTGCATTCTAGGTCCGAGGGATGAGCTCTCCTTCCATTGTAGATAGACGGTATGCTCCTTTTTCGAGCGTCTTGACCACTCGGTAGGGGCCTTCCCAATTAGGGGATAACTTGCCTGCCGCCTCAAGTGGTCGAGAGGCTTCGACTTTCCCGAGGATGAAGTCTCCCGGCTGGAAGTGTCTGTCTCAGACTTTGGCGTTGTAGTATCGAGTGAGGCGGCGTCGATATTTCTTTGCTCTGATGCTGGCAATCTCTCGGACTTCATCTGCTAGGTCGAGGTTTTCGAGCAGTTTTTGGTCGTTTGCCTCAGATGAGAAGCAGATGACTCGGAGGGAGGGGTTGCCAATCTCCAACGGGATCACGGCCTCGGTACTATGCACCAGCTGAAAGGGGCTTTCACCGATTGCCGTTCTGGGAGTCGTTCTGTGCGACCAAAGTACGTTCGGCAATTCCTCGAGCCAGCTGCCCTTGGCTTTGCTGAGCCTGGTCTTGATGCCTTTTAAGATAGTCTTATAAGCATTTTCGACCAGCCCATTAGCCTGAGGGTGGGCGACCGAAGTGAAGTGATTGTGAATGTTGAGGTCGGCGCATCTGTCTCAGAAATACCGAGAATCAAATTGCCGACCATTATCGCTCACTATCACCCGGGGGATGTCGTAGCGATAAATGATCGACTTCCAGATGAAATTCCATACGACTGTCTTGGTGATCCTTGCGGTGGCTTCGGCCTCGATCCACTTAGTGAAGTAGTCGATGGCGACAATAATGAACTTCTTCTGGGCCTGGGCCGTGGGGAATGGCCCGAGGATGTCGATTCCCCAGTGAGCGAAAGGATAAGGCTCGGCTAGGGTGATAAGCTCCGTTGCTGGCTGATGGACCAAGTGGTCGAATCGCTGGCAGCGGTCACAACGTTGTGTGTAGGCCGAGCAGTCACGTTGTAGGGTGGACCACCAATAACCTTGCCATAGCAAGATCCTGGCGAGTGACCTTCCCCCCAAATGCACTCCGCACAGACCTTCGTGAACTTCTTCAATCGCTCGGTTGGCTTCGTTGGTGCTGAGGCACTTCAAAAGAGGGCCGGAGAAGGATCTCTGGTAGAGTGCGCCATCCAGAGTGACGAATCGTTGAGCTTGGTATTTCAATCTTCGGGCTTCCTGAGGGTCGAGAGGCTCCTGGGAGTCTTGAAGCCATGACAGGTAGGGGGTACGCTAGTCGCTTGGGGAGGCCGAGTCAACAGCTAGGAGCTCCGAATCGATGCTCGAGCGCTCTAGCTCTTTGAGAAGGACCGATCGAGTACCCTCGGGGTCAAGAGAGGAGGCCAGCCGAGAGAGGGCATCCGCTCGGGAGTTTTCCTCCCGAGCTATTCGGACTACCTCAAAACTCTCGAACTATTGTGCCACAGTCTTGACCAGTTGGAGGTATTTGATCATCGATGCTTCCCGAGCTTCATAATCACCGTTGACCTGGCTAGCGACCAGTTGGGAGTCAGTGTGAATCCTGACTTGCTCAGCCCCTAACCGCCGGGCCATGCGGGCTCCCGATATGAGGGCCTCATACTAGGAAGCGTTGTTGGATGCTTGGAAGTTGAACTTCAGGGCATACTATAGCTCTGCTCCTTCAGGGGAGTTTAGGAGGATGCCGGCACCGCTTCCGACTGAGTTGGAAGATCCGTCGATGAACAGTTCCCAGGTCGGCTCAGGCGCGGACAGAGATCTTTCTTCAGTCGCGATGGTGCTCTCGGCGATGAAGTCAGCAAGCGCCTGGCCTTTGATAGCCGAGCGAGGCCGATACGATATATCGTAGGCCCCAAGCATGATGGCCCACTTGACGAGGCGTCCTGAGGCTTCAGGGTGAGCGAGGATCCTCTTCAATGGTTCGTCGGTCAGCACGGTGATGGAGTGCCCTTGGAAATAGGGTTGGAGGCACTTAGCCGAGGTAACCAACGCTATCACGAGTTTCTCAGTTGCGGGATACCTTTTCTCAGCCTCATTGAGCACCTTTCTGGTGTAGTAGACCGGTCTCTCGATTCCCGAGTCATTTCTGACTAGGACCGAGCTAACCGTAGGCGGAGTCGCCGAGAGATAGAGATGCATGGCTTCACCTGGGACGGGCTTGGAAGGCACGGGGGGCGAAGCCAGGAACTCCTTAAGCTCGGTGAACGCTCTTTGGCATTCTTCGTCCCACGTGAATGTAGCAGATGCCATTTTGGGCCCCCTCAACAGTTTGAAGAAGGGTAGGCATCGTTCAGCCGCGCGGGATAGGAATCTGCTGAGCGCAGTAATGCGCCCGATCCAACCACCGCAGATATGCTGAACGAAATACGACAATGGCGATACGGAATAGATAAGTCTTCATCACAACACTACTGCCTTATTTATTTCTACACAAAAAAGGAAGTTTTTCCTTCAAAAAGGAAAAAGGAATACAAAAAGAAGAAGCGAAGCAGATACATCAGGCCTCTAGACCACCTCGAAGCCCGGAAGTAGAGGGCTCGAGCGGTCTACCCCCGGCAGCTTCGACGACGGCCGACCCTGGCACTGACCCCACCGGCATGGGAACTGCCTCGGTTGCGTGCCCTCCCGAGGCATCCGGAGATGGTGACCCCTCGGACGATGAGCCCTCGAGATCCTCTTCATCCCGCACCGAAGTAGAAGAACTGGGGGATGACAGGTCCGAATCATAACATTGCCTGGATGGGAAGTCAACCACTCCGGACGCCTGCTCCTCGGCGTAAGAGATGGCCCGGTCGTAGCCCTGCTGGAACCCCTTGCGGATGCCCCGGTGAAGTCCTAGCTCGTACTAGGGGAGGGCAGCCTCCTTAAGGTCGACCCGGTAGGCCTCTGAGCTCTTGTATTGCTCGAGAGCCTCCGC
This sequence comes from Amorphophallus konjac, assembly GCA_022559845.1. Classification (NCBI taxonomy): domain Eukaryota; kingdom Viridiplantae; phylum Streptophyta; class Magnoliopsida; order Alismatales; family Araceae; genus Amorphophallus; species Amorphophallus konjac. The sequence goes on from CM040127.1 coordinate 157,308,320, forward strand.
CCTGACCGATCCCACCCAACCAGCGAGCTCGGCCTCCCTCCGCTCCGCCTCGGCTGACTTCCGCTCGGCCTCAACAGTCCGCTCCTCGGCCGCCACCTGCTTCTCCGCCTCAGCTCGATCAGCCTCGGCCTCCCGCCGAAGGCACTCTACTTCCTCCGCTCGGTCTACCAGCTCGGCCCGCTCGGTCTCCCACTGGCCATCTAGCTCAGTGCGTGCAAGGCGCTCCTCCTCGAGAAGCTTGTTCTTCCTCTCGAGCGATTCACGAGCATTGGCTAGCTACTCGGCTAGTACCCGGGTCCCCACCTGGCTCGACCGCATCAGCCCCTTGACTGAGGAGAGCTCCCGCTGAAGCCCATCATGCTCCTCCGTGAGCCGAGCCAACCTCCTGTCTGACCCACGAAGGGTCCAGGCCAGGTTCGCTCGCTCCCATTCCGATCGAGCGTACGCTTCCGCCAGAGCAGCCCCCATCTGGGCCAGGGCCAGGCCGCCCTCCATAACCCCGGTGAGAGCCATGGATGGGGAGTACTGCCTAGCTCCCCCCCTCACCTTCGCGGATATACCGCGGCATACCTGGTGCAGGGAGCCCGAGATACCCAGCCTCTCCAAAGCCGCCGGAACGGAGAACCCCCCATCGCCCGGCACCCCACCGTGTGGCTCGAATCGAGCCCCAGCCTCGGTTGCCCCTCGCGCCTCGGCCGGATTCTCTTGCGGCCCCCCAATCTGGACCAGCTCGCCACCTGCGCAACCGCCCGAAGCGCCAGCCCCGTCCGCAGTCACAGCATCCCCCACTTCGGCCATGGTCCCCTCGATTCTTGCCGAGGGGAGAGCCGGGTCGGCCCCGCTGCCAGTCATGAGAGCATCCTCGGTCCCCTCGGTTCCAGCTGAAGGAAGAGCCGAGCCCACGTCGTCGACGCCTGCAGGGGCAGCCCCCACCTCCTCGGCCCCCTCTTGCTCGGCGGGTGGGAGAGCTCGCCCGGTAGGGTCGGCCCCATCATGCTCGGCGAAGGGGTGAGCCACGGTAAGGTCGCCTCCGACTGTGGATACGACCCTGGCCTTCTTGGCTCGCTTCCTGGCCCTCGTAGCGGCCCAGATCATGCCCTCCACAGGGTCCTTGCGCTTGGGTCCCCGCGGTCTAGAGGATTCACCCTGGGCCGCTCCCTTGCCCTTGTCTTTAGTTCGAGAGTGACCCACGGGAGTAGTCGGTTCATCAGCAGCCGAGTCATCTCCGAGCTCGATCACCTCTGCGGCCTCCTTCAGAGGTTCCCGCCTGGTGTCTGCACGAAGAAGACATGTTCAGGAAAAGAAAGATGACCCCCACATCCGAAGGAGAATCTAAGTTGTGGCACTTGAGCCCGATGTATGCAGCCGCGTAAGAAGACACTGCTCGATATTCTTCGTCGTCACCAGCTCTTCGGTGGACTAGCGGTGCTTCAGCAAGATGGCAGCATACTTCTCCACATTAGGAGGGAACTCGTCTTGTCTGGGAGGGATGTTAAGATGGAAATTGGGGATTACTAGGCACCTCCAGGTTTCCTCCACTGAACAAATCCCCACCCATAAGAATTGGGTTTTCCACCCCTTATGCGAAGAATCCTTCACCGCTAAAGAGATACAACTCCTATTACGCCTCGCCTGGATGAAATAGAAGCCCTTCCCAGCCGAAGGATGTGCTTTCAACTCAAAAAAATAGTGGAAGAGGTCCATGGAAGGAGGAACTCCACACTGGCGACAGAGAATGCGGAAGGCGAAAAGGAGGAGATAAGAGTTGGCTACCAACTGAATGGGCGCCAACCGAAAAAAATCAAGAAGCTGAAGAACGAAAGGTTCGAAAGGAAGGCGGAATCCACCCTTCCATGATAGAAGAAACATATAGATGTGGCATGTACGAGAGTCCAGGCTCATCTCATATGGAGAAGCAGCGGAAAAATTGAACTTGTGGGGCAGGTGATACTGGTGCTCCGGCCTCCTCACATCCGCCTCCCCCAGTTCGCTACAGTTTGGGACCGGCGTCCTCGCCACCGGCTCGTCCTCCCACTTCTCAACCTCTGAGCGCTGGTCCGCCATGGAATCAGGAGAAGACTCTGAGGAGAGGCGATCTCGAAACCCTGAAGATTCCGGGGGAGGAGTAAGCTACCGAACTGCCTCCGCGATTATCTCCACCAACTCCTCAAACACCGCTGCAAGCCTCTGCTCCTCCATTGTGTCCTCACGGCGCACTGAAGAGCCCCAAAAGCAAGAACGAAGGAGAGCCAAAACCCTAAAGATGGAGAGAGTCTGGAATGACAACAAGCACCCAACGCCTATAAACCCACATGGGAGGCGACGCGTCGTTCCGACCTCTGAGAAAAGGGGGCCCCTTCAGTTCAAATCCGTCAGGATCATCATTAACACAGGCCCAGGTGACCACGACACGTGGCTTCCTAACACCGCCAGATCTCCACCCACCTGAGCCACGCTGGTTCGAAACCCCAAACAGCTACTCTTCCGAGCTTACTAAAGCTCGGGAGTAGGAGGGGGACAAGTGGAGAGGGGGATTTCTGTAGCCCAATTAAGAGTAGCCAAACTAGGCCCATCAGGACCGAACGAGGCTCAGCTCATCCAAGTGACAACCCCCTAGGGCCCACTTCGGTAAAAAAGCCCAATAAAGATCACTCGGGATCCCACCCTTCCTCGGCGGCCCTTAGGCTCGGAAGGCCCGAGCGTCAGAACGGAGGAAGACCCACGCCCGAGTTATCCCCCCCATAGGGACAGAGGCGAGCGCTCTGCGCCCACTCCGACCTGACTGCATCCGAGCTATGCCTATCGCCCGGACAGGGCTGGCACCTCTTATGCTCGGACCAACTGACAAGTGTTTATCCATGCAGCCGTTGAGAGCACTTTATGAGCAGGAGTTTATGGGGATAAAGGATCCGTGATCCCTCAAGGCCATGAAGATCCCACGATGAGGACATAACGATCCCATGATGAGGACATAACTCCCGCCTGAAACTCCTCAGCTTACGGGACTCATCAGGTGAGCTCGCTATATAAACCAGGGACTCCCTCCAGCGGAAGGTAAGGCCAATACACGCCTAAAACTCCTTGAGCAGAAACCACTTCACCATCTTGGTGTTGGGGGATCTTGATGGGAATCGACGTCGAGCATTAACTTTTATTTTTACATTTGAGTCCTTTTATTTACTTTTATATCCTTGGGAAAGTATATGTACAATTGTAAGGCTTTGTAAGCCAATGTGTCATTCCCTAGGATTGTGTGGGTTTTTGTGCAAATGTGTAGTAGGTCCAGTTAGGGGCCCCCCTCCCCTTCCCCATTGGTCCACCTCATCCATGTGGGGCTGGTCAACCATCCTAGGTGGCCATCTAGAAGGTTTGAATGCTAATTGACCACATGGGAGACAAAGGGGTTAAAATTTCAAAGGTTGGCCACCTACCTTACCTACCTAGTCAAAGGAGTGCTCCATTCATATGTAATTTATTTTTTTTGAGTTTTGACCACATGGGGGAAGAAAATGACTTATTTCCCACGAAATTCCCAGCCCCCCACCCCTTGCCATTTTCTATATAAGCCTATGTATAGTGTCATTAGAGATTAATGAAGAAATTATGTGAAAAATACTTGAAGCAAGAAGGGTGTGCCCTCTCTCCCTCTCTCCCCTGGTGTTCTTCCTTCTCCAACCCCAAATTCTAGAGTGTTTCTATCTTCAATCCCCTTCCCTCTATCTCCGGTGATCATTGGTGCCGCCGCCGCCGCCGTTCGTGCCGCCATCACGCCGCCATCGAGCCGCCTCTGCAGTTCTGTCTTGGTCCGACCACAGCAGCTTCCACGAATTGTCTGTCTTAGCCACGAGCTTGGATTGATCTGAATTTTTTATGGTGTGTTCTACCCTTGCATTCCAAAATCCACCTAAAGTTTCACGCCAAAATTCTATCTTGTAGTATTTTTACATTTTCTTCCAACCGGTCATCCCAGATCTGCCAGGTTTCTATTGACAGTGACAGAACCTCTGAGTTCTCCCCCTCCGACCATCGTTTTGATTTTTTCAAACCCTTCCAATTTTACTGAAAGTTCTGTCTATCACTCCTTACCGCCATAAATTTTCTGAATTTTTTATAAGCCTTCTATCTATTTTTAGAAATTCGTGTTCTTCCTCTGATACAGTGTTTTTAGTCAGATCCCAGATCCGACCACCCTCCACTTCCAAAATCAGAAACAATCATCACCACCTCTAAATCCAGATCCAAAAATAGTCCTGATTTCCTTACTTAATTTCCTACAACTTTTATGAAGAGGTTAAGGGCTGAATCTAAGGTATTTATAGCGGTCAAAGGCAGTTCTCAGAAAAGTTTTCTGTAGATCTGAGTCTTTGGTTACTGTACAACAGCAGCATATAAAATTCGCCAACACAAAGTACAAATCTGGTGAATTTTTCTGAAGGTCACTCGATTGCAGTACTTCGAAGCAGCTTTCCAACGGCTCTAATCTCGTCGCATTCCGACACCGGTGCTGATCGCAGCGTCCGTTCTCGCCGGAGCGCGCGCTGAAATACAGAACCGGCAGATTTCCGATCGGTTTTTCCGACCGGTGCCGAACGGAGCCGCCCGGCCTCCGGCCGGTGAACCAGCGTGCCGCCAGCCCGGGGAGCACTTCTCCAAGTGTCTCCACTACAGTGGTACCACCGGGTCCCACACGGCCCCTCCGGACAGCACGTGGGCCCCACGGTCGTGAACACGCGTGTAGCCGAATCAACACACGAAGCTACTCGTCAACCCGAATTCGGTCCTCCCGGGCCCATTTGTATAGCCCTTTACCTCCCTGCGTGGAGTGGGCATGTTCCCATTGCTGTAATTATTGTGTGTTAAGTTTCCCGGGAGTACGAGTTTTCGGCCGGGTCCGTCTTCCCCACGCCGAGCGCGTGGAGGTATCGTTCTCGCTCCCTACACTCGACATTTACTTATTTTCATATATACTTGTTTATGCCGCTGCTAGAGAGCATGCTTTAGGTCCGTTAGCTCGCTATATTATCATTCACCGCTGCTACGAGAGAGAGTGTGACCGTCCCGTGACCCGATCCGGGCACGAAAGTGCGAGCCGACCACCCTAGCTCTTGCCGGTTTCTCAACCGCGCACGTCCGACGCTTCCCTCGTTAAGGGACGATCGCGAGCTTGTCGTGTCCGTGGTCTCGTCCCGCATCAATTTGGTATCAGAGCCAGGTTGAGTCTAGGGTGTCAAAAAAAAAGAGTGTCATGTAGTCATTAGTCATTGTCTAAGTCGTGTTTAGGGTCATCATTGTTTTAAAACAAAAAAAGTGTCTTTTTGCATTTACCTCCCTTTACTCGGTATATCAAAAGGTGTTGTCCGAACGTTAGGCTACGCCTATCGAGAAGGCCGCACTCTTGCGCGAGTGACCTTCGGGTCGGTTATCTCCGCCACGTACCGAGTCTTGGTTTACGTCTAGGGTCCTTAGTGTGTATGCATTCCAAACTTGCATAGTCGGTCTAGTGTCTTGTCACCGTGTGTATGCATGTCCATGTCCGCTACCCATGGCCGTTCCCCAAGACCATACGTCCGAGTGGTCAACCTTTGTGGCCAAAGTCAATGTCCTCATGGACCGAGCCCTTGGTTTTACCCCTCTCACTATGAAAGTCGCTCTACCCAACGAGTCCACAACGGAACTCCATTTCACCGATAGGGAGTCGGGTAATTGGGTTTCTCTTGACATCGTGGAGTCTCTCTCCAAGACAGGCGAGATTGTCCACGATGGTGATTTTGCTTTTGTTGAGTTCTATAAGAGGATCAGATCTGTTCTCTACACCGATGGTGCATGGTGCAGGATCGGCACACTTGCTGGTTCATGCATCATTTTAGGGCAAAAGTGGTTAGGAGAGAGAAGGGCCAATCTTGACTGGGACAAGAGGACTTGCACATTATGCCCACCTTACCTACCCGGTAAGATCACCCTTAGGGACCCCGTATGTCCAGCCACCCAGCCCCAGCGGCCCACTCCACCTTCGGATTCACGCTTGGAGCCACCTCATCCCGAGCCACCCGTATTTCTAACGGGTACATTATACATAGCCGAGCCGCTTCTTAGTTGGCTCAAGGATGACTTGGTCCCACTCCCTTACCCGTCTATGGACCCTACCCTACCTTTAGTGCCCGCCAACTCCTACCATACCACGTTCCGATCTCGTCATCATGTTGACACATTGGGTGACCTTATCCTTGGTTTAGGTTGGCAATGACAGTTGACACATATGTTGGCCCGAGGTTTCGACCAACCCACGAGTCGTAGCTTCACCCATCCGGCCTTCGGGTCCATTACCTCTGAGTGCACCGTGGGTTGTGTCACCACGGAGGTTCTTCTACTTCTCCCGCTACCGGATGAGCCCGACTTCATGACTTTGCTTCTGAGGGAGGAGTCATATTTCCTATACACGGTCCCATCTACCATGACGGAGGAAGGTGACCACCCGCACCTTCAAGAATTTCACGATTGGGACCATGTCATGTTGGAACCCACCATAAGGGGTCATACCTTCTTTGATCCCTTTGACCCCTTCCCTAGTGGATCCCTAGACCCTTCATATTCCCTTCACTTCTTCGGAGAAGTCCACCTTCATACCCCTTTCCTACGGGTCGGGTCCTCCATACCCACCAAACCCGTCCACGATACACCTACACCCGGCTCTTCCACACCCGGCTTTCCTAGCCCACTCAAGTCTGCTAAATCTAAAGGGCCGTCCATGCATGACTGGGTCATACTTGGATGTTTAGGTGTTCCCCATACCACCCATCTCCGGTTACATAACATGCATGCATGGCACACATTCGGGTGTCCTGGTCCGCCGTCACCTATGTACGGGTCGGACTAACAATAGGTGTGTCTAGAGTCATGCATGAGTCGGTTTCTTATTTGTGTGGTTTGTTTGGTTTGTGTGTCGTTTGTTTATCTGCATGCGTCTTGTGCAAGCTCATTGTCGTTCTCTTATGAGTAAGAGGCGAGTGGACTCACTTGATGAGTATGGGATCGGTTCCACATCTATACCCGGATCAGTCACCTATAGGGACTCAGCAGTGATTCCTAGTGAGTCTTCGAGCTGCTTCCTTCCCTTTTGAGAGTGCCCCACCCGGAGTGTCCACCTTCGGCTCATAGCAGTCCGCGCATATCGAGTATATATGGAATGAGCAGGTGCCAATCACTTGGAGTGGAGCATACCCGCGCTACTTGGCACGGTGATGGATCCGCCGGAGTACTCGAGCATCCCTACCCCTACTCGACCGGGTCGAGTTCCTCCCACCCGGGGAGAGTTGATGGGAATCGACGCCGAGCATTAACTTTTATTTTTACATTTGAGTCCTTTTATTTAATTTTATATCCTTGGGAAAGTATATGTACAATTGTAAGGCTTTGTAAGCCAATGTGTCATTCCCTAGGATTGTGTGGGTTTTTATGCAAATGTGTAGTAGGTCCAGTTAGGGGCCCCCCTCCCCTTCCCCATTGGTCCACCTCATCCATGTGGGGCTGGTCAACCATCCTAGGTGGCCATCTAGAAGGTTTGAATGCTAATTGACCACATGGGAGACAAAGGGGTTAAAATTTCAAAGGTTGGCCACCTACCTTACCTACCTAGTCAAAGGAGTGCTCCATTCATATGTAATTTATTTTTTTTGAGTTTTGACCACATGGGGGAAGAAAATGACTTATTTCCCACGAAATTCCCAGCCCCCCACCCCTTGCCATTTTCTATATAAGCCTATGTATAGTGTCATTAGAGATTAATGAAGAAATTATGTGAAAAATACTTGAAGCAAGAAGGGTGTGCCCTCTCTCCCTCTCTCCCCTGGTGTTCTTCCTTCTCCAACCCCAAATTCTAGAGTGTTTCTATCTTCAATCCCCTTCCCTCTATCTCCGGTGATCATTGGTGCCGCCGCCGCCGCCGTTCGTGCCGCCATCACGCCGCCATCGAGCCGCCTCTGCAGTTCTGTCTTGGTCCGACCACAGCAGCTTCCATGAATTGTCTGTCTTAGCCACGAGCTTCGATTGATCTGAATTTTTTATGGTGTGTTCTACCCTTGCATCCCAAGATCCACCTAAAGTTTCACACCAAAATTCCATCTTTTAGTATTTTTACATTTTCTTCCAACCGGTCATCCCAGATCTTCCATGTTTCTGTCGACAGTGACAGAACCTCTGAGTTCTCCCCCTTCGACCATCGTTTTGATTTTTTCAAACCCTTCCAATTTTACTGGAAGTTCTGTCCATCACTCCCTACCTCCACAAATTTTCGTAATTTTTTATCAGCCTTCTATCTATTTTTAGAAATTCGTGTTCTTCCTCTGATACAGTGTTTTTAGTCAGATCCCAGATCCGACCACCCTCCACTTCCAAAATAAGAACAAATCATCACCACCTTCAAATCCCGATCCAAAAATAGTCCTGGTTTCCTTACTTAATTTCCTACAACTTTTATGACGAGGTCAAGGTCTTAATCCGAGGTCTTTATAGCGGTCAAAGGTAGTTCTCAGAAAAGTTTTCTGCAGATCTGAGTCTTCGGTTACTTTACAATAGCGGCATATAAAATTCGCCAACACAAAGTACAAATCTGGTGAATTTTTCTGAAGGCCACTCGATTACAGTACTTCGAAGCAGCTTTCCAACGGCTCTAATCTTGTCGCATTCCGACACCGGTGCTGATCGCAGCGTCCGTTCTCGCCAGAGCGCGCGCTGAAATACAGAACCGGCAGATTTCCGATCGGTTTTTCCGACCGGTGCCGAACGGAGCCGCCCGGCCTCCGGCCGGTGAACCAGCGTGCCGCCAGCCCGGGGAGCGCTTCTCCAAGTGTCTCCACTACAGCGGTACCACCGGGTCCCACACGGCCCCTCCGGACAGCACGTGGGCCCCACGGTCGTGAACACGCATGTAGCCGAATCAACACACGAAGCTACCCGTCAACCCGAATTCGGTCCTCCCGGGCCCATTTGTATAGCCCTTTACCTCCCTGCGTGGAGTGGGCATGTTCCCATTGCTGTAATTATTGTGTGTTAAGTTTCCCGGGAGTACGAGTTTTCGGCCGGATCCGTCTTCCCCACGCCGAGCCCGTGGAGGTATCGTTCTCGCTCCCTACACTCGGCATTTACTTATTTTCATATATACTTATTTATGCCGCTGCTAGAGAGCATGCTTTAGGTCCGTTAGCTCACTATATTATCATTCACCGCTGCTACGAGAGAGAGCGTGACCGTCCCGTGATCCGATCCGGGCACGAAAGTGCGAGCCGACCACCCTAGCTCTTGCCGGTTTCTCAACCGCGTACGTCCGACGCTTCCCTCGTTAAGGGACGATCACGAGCTTGTCGTGTCCGTGGTCTCGTCCCGCATCAGATCTCATGCACCTCTTTTTACCTCCCTCAATACCTTCCACCATTGCTCTACTGACTTAAGCATCAGAGGGTTTTCCCCAGGGAACCATCCCTGGGCCTCCTGATTAGTTTCCCTTTCTCTACAGTTCACTATTCGGTGATCATCCTCCCAGCTCAGGACAAGCGCGAGATCACGCCCCTTCAATTACTATATGGTATTTATGATATATTTCCTTGAGAACCGTCTGGTCATTCATGTGATTCCAGGATCTGATGTTCCCCTCTAATAAAAATGATGATGATCTAGGTGCACATGTTTAATCGTTGGATAGGTCGTTAGGTTAGCCAAGTTGGGGGACAATGGTTCTATCTTGCACGCCGTGGTTGCTGATAGTGTCTTGACCCTGATTTGTCCTGTCTAGCAATATTATTCTCGAGTATCTTGCTATTTTATCTTTCTTTGCATTCGTTTTGATGATTTCTTTATTTTAGCCTAGCATGCATCATACGCATCTTTGAGCATTCATGTGCCCTTATCCGTTTGAGTGTCTCAGTGATGGTGGATAGCTATGTATCCATGGTTTTGAGTAAGGAGAGTTATTCCACTCTGAGTTGAAAGATTTCCTTCGGTCTGCTTGCTCGGTTTGGTTAGCTGAGGATTACTATTTGGAGTTTAGTTACTCTTTTCTTTACTTTTCCGCTTGCTCCGACCGCCTATCACCTGTGTGTTCTAGTGAGGAGGTTGGTCGTGTTTTCCTTTTCCTTTAGTTGTTAGTTCCTCAAGGCTTGCGTCATTCTATTTTCCGTTCCTTGTGATTGGATCGAAGTTTTCCGGAAGATTCTTATCGCTCGTTGGTTGAGGACGGGTGTCGGTTTACCTTAACGCCCGCTTTTTAGTCCATTCCGCTTCATTTCTGCTTCACCTCCATGTTCCATGTCGCTTTCGCTTCACCTTCGCTCGCTCCCCTATAAAGAGGACGTTAAGGAGGGGCATCTGTTGACACCCATTTTATGACCAATGAGTTGGGTCATCTCCTTATTTATCTTTATGATGCTACGAGTTATTCACCGTTTATTGTGCCATCTTGGTCAGTTTTGAGGCTTATTTCTTGGGTCATTCTCCTTGATGGGTCTCGCTCCTTATTTATTTTCCGTGGGTTGAAGCTTAGTGGGCCTTTCATTCATTTTTGGTCACTCCATTGTCTCTGGTGGTCTATAATATGGGCGTTTGATGACGTTTGGCGGTCTATGCTAAGACCGTTTTGCTGATGCCCGAGTCTAGAGCCCACATTCTTTCTCTCAGCCTTATTCTTTGTTATCCGTTGAGCTCTGGCGGTTTATCGTATGGCCGTTAGAGGCATTGTGGTGGTTTTACCTTAGACCATTTCTTGGCTTTAGAGTCATGTTCACGAAATTCTCGCCCGTTGGCCTTATCTTCTAAGGGTGACGGTCTATTATTGGACCGTTAATTCCATGTGGCGGTTTATCGTAGGACCGTTTCAAGTGCCAGAGAGTCATGCTAGAACTATCTTTTCTCTGCTACGACGTGGTCGAAGTAGAGTTTTGATGATGCGGGACGGACCATGGACACGACAAGCTCGCGATTGTCCCTTAACGAGGGAAGTGTCGGACGTTCGCGGTTGAGAAACTGGCAATGAGCTAGGGTGATCGGCTCTCTTTTATGCCCGGATCGGGTCACGGGATGGTATTACTCTCTCTCGCAGCAGCGGTGATACAAAAATATAGCGAGCTAGATATCCCTATACATGCTCTCTAGCAGTGGCATAAACAAATATATATGAAGTAAGCAAAATGCCGAGTATAGGAGCGAATACGATACCTCCACGCGCTCGGCGTGGGGAAGACGGACCCGACAGAAACTCGTACTCCCGGAATAATAATACACGATTGTTACAGTAATGAATCACTGCCCACTCCACGCAGGGAGGTAAAGGGTGACACCAAAGGGCCCGGGAGGAACGAATTCGGGTTGACGGGCAGCTTCGTGTGTTGATTCGGTTACACGCGTGCTCACGACCGTGGGGCCCACGTGCTGTCCGGAAGGGCCGTGTGGGACTCGGTAGCACCGCTGTAGTGGGGACACTTAGGGAAGCGCTCCCTGGGATGGCGGCACACTGGAACGTCGACCGGAGGCTGGGCGGCTCCGTTCGGCACCTATCGGAATCACCGGCCACGGATCTGCCGGTTCTGTTTTCAGGCGCGCGTTCCGGCGAGAACGGCCGCTGCGATCAATCCCGATGTCGGATCGGGGCACATGAGCTATCATTGGAAAGCTCTCTTGAAATCCTACAATCTAGACTCTGAGAGAGGATCTAGATCTGCAAGGATCTAGATCTGTGTGGATCTAGATGTTATTGAATTTTGAAGCTCCTGGTGTACAGTACCCGAACTTTCAGATCTGCAGGTGAGTTGTCTGAGAACTGTCATTGACCGCCAGGAAGACGTTCGATTCAGCTCTTGAGCTCTGCACCAAAGTTGTAGGGATTTGAACAAGGAAGACGTCAATAAGTCTTGTGAACGGATTGGAGGAGGCTATGATTTGTTAGGATTTTAACACTGGAGGGTGGTCGGATCTAGAAACTGGTAGACAGCACTATAGATGGCTCTGAAAATGATTTTTATAAAATAGGTGGAGGGCTGATAAAAAATCAAGAAAAATTGTGGGTGGAGGGTTGATGGAAAGAACTTCCAGTAAAATTGGGAGCTCTAGGAAAAATCACAAAAGGGGTCGAAGATTGGAAACTCAGGCGGACTGTTACAGTGGACAGACAGCTGACAGATCTGGGATGACCTGAAGACTGAAAATGGAAAAATATCAAAAGGAGGAATTTGGGCGTGAAACTTTTTTTGGAAATGGGATTTCAAGTGGAGAACAACCTCTGAAAATTTCAGATCAAGCAGATGTCGGAGTTGATCCCAGGAATTCTTGTAGTAGACCTCTATTCTGTAAAACAGAACCTTGGCAGCATATCAGAATCGATGTCGCGGCGGCTCGTTGGCGGCACAGATGGCGGCGGCGGCACCGGAGATGAACTCAGAGATTGAGGGGGAGGAGATAGAGGGGTTCCACTCTAGAATTGGGGGTTGGGGATGAAGAAAACTAGAGGGAGAGAGAGGGGAGGTCGAAATTCTCACAAGGGGGGCTCTTGCACAATGCTTTTTTTACTTTCATTAATTCTAGAATAATAGAAATAAATGACTTATATAATAAATAAAAAAAGACCATGAATACCCTTAGATCTAGGATCTGGAGGGGTATTTAAGGGACTTCATATTTGATCCAATTAAAATAAAAAAATGAAATTACTAATTAATTCTAATGGGGGGACAAGGTAGGTGAGGTAGGTAGCCTACCTTTGAATTTTTAATCCCTTGTCTCCCATGTGGTCAATTGGCATTCCAACCTTCTAGATGGCCACCTAGGATGGTTGACCAGCCCCACAAGGATGACATGGACCAATGGGAAAGGGGTGAGGGCCCCCTAACTGGACCTACTACATATTTGCACAAAAATCCACACAATCCAAGGGAACGACACATTGGCTTACAAAGCCTTACAATTGCGCATATGCTTTCCCATGGATATAAAAATAAACTAAAGGACATAAATGCAAAATAAAATGTACATGCTCGGAGTCGATTCCCATCAACTCTCCCTAGGTGGGAGGAACTCGACCCCGTCGAGTAGGGGTATGGATGCTCGAGTACTCCGGCGAATCCGTCACCGTGCCAAGTAACGCGGGTAGGCTCCACTCCAAGTGACCGTCACCTGCTCATTCCATATATACTCGATATGCACAAGCTGATGTGGGCTAGAGGTGGACACTCCGGTTGGGGCACTCTCAAAATGGGAGGTGGTGGCTTAAAGACTCACTAGGAATCACCGCTGGGTCCCTGTAGGTGACTGATCCGGGTATAGAGGTAGAACCGTTTCCAAACTCCTCGAGTGAGTCTACTCGCTTTCACACTCATAAGGGACTGACATCGACGAGCTTGCACACGACACATGCAGACTCACCATGCACTAACACACATATGCAAACCACACAAATAAGAAACCGACTCATGACTCGAGACAAATCTATGGTTAGTCCGACCCGTACATGGATGACGACGGACCAGGACACCCGAACGTATGCCATGCATGCATCTGACGTAACCAGTGGTTGACATCATACGGAAATCCTAGACCTCCTAAGGTGGGCCATGCATGCATATGGGATGTGGATGTGGGAGGACCAAGAGTATTTCCCCTAGATGATGGTGTATCTTGTAGGTGTACGGGCTTGGTGGGCGTAGATGACCCGGCCCGTGGGGTAGGAGTGTGATAGTGGACTCCCTCTAAGAAGTGAAGTATATATGGAGGGTCTAAGGATCCACTAGGGAATGAGTCAAAGGGATCAAAGAAGGTATGACCCCTTGTGGTGGGTTCCCACAAGTCACGGTCCCACGTGTAGAAGTTTTGAAGGTGTGGATAGTCACCTTCTTGAATTGTGACGGGTGGGACGGGGATCGTAGGCAAGAAGTATGATTCCTCCCTCGGACAAAAGGGTATGAATTCAGGCTCGTCCGGTAGCGGGAGAAGTAGAAGAACCTCCGTGGTGACACAACCCACGGTGCACTCGGAGGTAATGGACCCGAAGGTCGGATGGGTGAAGCTAAGACTAGCGGGTTGGTCAAAGCCTCGCGCCAAAAGATGCGTCAACTTCCATTGTGAATCTAATCCCATGACAAGATCGTCCAATGTGTCAACATGGTGACTAGATCGAAATGTGGTATGGAAGGAGTTGACCGGCACTAAAGGGAGGATGGGGTCCATGGATGGAAAGGGAGGTGGGACCAAGCCATCCTTGAGCCAACTAAAAAGCGGCTCGGCGATGTATAGTGTACCCGTTAGAAATACGGGTGGCTCGGGCCTTGGTGGTTCCAAATGAGATGGTTCCGAATCACGTTCGGACATAGAGGGTGGTGGCATTGGAGCTCTCGAGGGTGATGGAGGCGTGGTATCCATGGTGGGAAGAGGGCTTGGGGATGCTAGAGGTGGGGCCGGGTGAAGACTACCGGCTACGACCTCCTTGGGCTCGGGTTGGAGTAGTGCCCTCTCAATCCTATCCAGCCCGTCCATAAATTGTTTCAAGATCTCGGCAAGGGTGCGGGTTGGAGTAGGGACCTTGGGGTGGACTCGCTCCTCGTCCCTCGGCCTAGGTGTGGTCCTAGGCTCGGCTATAAGCGGGGCTTCCACTCGGTTGGAGGTACTTGAGTGGGTTGGGATGGGGGTGCCAAGGGGAGGTTGGTTGGAGGTGACTGGGCGTGCCACTAGATTGGGGTCACCTTGGTGGGCTTGGACGGCGGTGAAGTGGTGGGATTGGGTAGAGGTGTGGCCCACTTGATTGTGGGTAAGTTGGTAGGGTTGGTGAGTGGTATGACCTCCGTGGTTGGCGGTAGGTGGGCAGGGAAAGTAGGCCCTCCTAAGCGCTCTCTTCATTTCCCACCATGACTCGATGGGCCTTAGATTCCTATCCTCCCTCCAATATTTGATGTCCCTCCATGTTTCGGCGGCTTCACCAAAAAGTCACCTTTTGGCAACATCGACTTGCATGGGCCCGTACATATTGTACACCTTGAAGTAGTCATCCATAATGGCTTCCCACTCTAGGTAGTCACCTGGGTCATCGGACCCGTAGAAGTCCCGGGTTTAGGACCTAGTGGGGTGATTCGGGTGGTCCTTCCATTTGACATAGTATCGCCACCATGGATAAGATCCGGGTGTTCGGTAATCCATGGGACATGGAGAAGCTAGTGGATGGCCATGTCGACACTAGTAGATAAACCAACTAGACAATGGACTACAACCCTAGACATGACGACCAAGACTCGGTATGTGGTAGAGCTAATCGATCCGAAGATCACTCGCGCAAGTGTGCGACCTTCCCGATAGGCGTAGCCTAACGTTCGGACAACACCTTTTGATATACCGACTAATGGTATGCAAATGTAACTCCTAAGACCGACTTAGACACTTAGACTTAAATGACACTCTTTTTTTTTTAGACACCCTAGACTCAACCTCGCTCTGATACCAAATTGATGCGGGACAGACCATGGACACGACAAGCTCGCGATTGTCCCTTAACGTGGGAAGCGTCGGACGTGCGCGGTTGAGAAACCGGCAATGAGCTAGGGTGATCGGCTCTCTTTTGTGCCCAGATCGGGTCACGGGACGGTATTACTCTCTCTCGCAACAGCGGTGATACAAAAATATAGCGAGCTAGATATCCCTACACATGCTCTCTAGCAGCGGCATAAACAAATATATATGAAGTAAGCAAAATGCCAGGTATAGGAGCGAATACGATACCTCCACGCGCTCAGCGTGGGGAAGACGGACCCGGCCGAAACTCGTACTCCCGGAATAATAATACACGATTGTTACAGTAATGAATCACTGCCCACTCCACGCAGGGAGGTAAAGGGCGACACCAATGGGCCCGGGAGGACCGAATTCGGGTTGACGGGCAGCTTCGTGTGTTGATTCGGTTACATGCGTGCTCACGACCGTGGGGCCCACGTGCTATCCGGAGGGGCCGTGTGGGACCCGATAGCACCGCTATAGTGGAGACACTTAGGGAAGCGCTCCCTGGGATGGCGGCACGCTGGAACGTCGACCGGAGGCCGGGTGGCTCCGTTCGGCACTGGTCGGAATCACCGGCCACGGATCTACCGGTTCTATTTTCAGGTGCGCGTTCCGGCGAGAACGGCCGCTGCGATCAATCCCGATGTCGGATCGGGGCACATGAGCTATCGTTGGAAAGCTCTCTTGAAATCCTACAATCTAGACCCTGAGAGAGGATCTGGATCTGTCCGGATATGGATGTTATTGAATTTTGAAGCTCCTGGTGTACAGTACCTGAACTTTCAGATCTGCAGTTGAGTTGTCTGAGAACTGCCCTTGACCGCTAGGAAGACGTTCGATTCAGCTCTTGAGCTCTTCACCAACGTTGTAGGGATTTGAACAAGGAAGACGGAAATAAGTCTTGTGAACGGATTGGAGGAGGTTATGATTTTTTAGGATTTTAATACTGGAGGGTGGTCGGATCTAGAAACTAGTAGACATCACTGTAGATGGCTCTGAAAATAATTTTTATAAAATAGGTGGAGGGCTGATAACAAATCAAGAAAAATCTTGGGTGGAGGGGTTGATGTAAAGAACTTCCAGTAAAATTGGGAACCATAGTAAAAATCACAAAGGGGTCGAAGATTAGAAACTCAGGCGGACTGTTACAGTGGACAGACAGCTGACAGATCTGGGATGACCTGAAGACTGAAAATGGAAAAATAGCAAAAGGAGGAATTTGGGCGTGAAAATTTTTGTGGAAATGGGATTTCAAGTGGAGAACAACCTCTGAAAATGTTAGATCAAGGAGATGTCGGAGTTGATCCCAGGAATTCTCGTAGTAGATCTCTATTCTGTAAAACAGAACCTTGGCAGCATATCAGAATCGGCGTCGCGGCGGCTCATTGGTGGCACAGATGGCGGCGGCGGCGGCACTAGAGATGAACTCAGAGATTGAGGGGGAGGAGATAGAGGGGTTCCACTCTAGAATTGGGGGTTGGGGATGAAGAAAACGAGAGGGAGAGAGAGGGGAGGTCGAAATTCTCACAAGGGGGGCTCTTGCACAATGCTTTTTTTACTTTCATTAATTCTAGAATAATAGAAATACATGACTTATATAATAAATAAAAAAAGACCATGAATACCCTTAGATCTAGGATCTGGAGGGGCATTTAAGGGACTTCATATTTGATCCAAATAAAATAAAAAAATGAAATTCCTAATTAATTCTAATGGGGGGACAAGGTAGGTGAGGTAGGTAGCCTACCTTTGAATTTTTAATCCCTTGTCTCCCATGTGGTCAATTGGCATTCCAACCTTCTAGATGGCCACCTAGGATGGTTGACCAGCCCCACAAGGATGACATGGACCAATGGGAAAGGGGTGAGGGCCCCCTAGCTGGACATACTACATATTTACACAAAAACCCACACAATCCAAGGGAATGACACATTGGCTTACAAAGCCTTACAATTACGCATATACTTTCCCATGGATATAAAAATAAACTAAAGGACATAAATGCAAAATAAAATGTACATGCTCGGAGTCGATTCCCATCATTTGATCTGGTGATTTCTCTCTCGATGGTGATCCTTAGAAGGTCCCGTTTGTTTCTATGGACTCTTGGGAGTATTATCTTGAAGGATTATCTAGTTTCAGGCCCTTTTTTGAGTCATTATCCCTCCAACTCGAGCCTAGACTTTGAAGGTCTATAAATAGAGCCTTTGAGTTCATGGGTTGAGAAGGAGATTTCAGGAGTTTACGCCAAGGTGCTGCTGCGTTCTGGAGCGAGTACCCATCAAGGAGAAGTGCTTTCTACGTCCATTAGCCTTTAAAGTCCAGGGAGTATTAAGTTCCTAGGGTTAATTGTGTTGTTTTCTTCTTTAGTTCATTCCTCTCTTCATAGCATTCATAAGCATATTCCTACTTCCTTCTTCCACGTTCTCTGCATCTCAATCATATTTTTAAACATCTCCCCATCATTTCTACGCCCCACAAGGGTTAAAAAACCAACCTCCCAGGTATTCACCCTTCCTTTTGCATGCATCTTAGCTTATTTGCATTATAATTACTACACTTGTCATAGGGCTAATTTGGATTGTTTTTCTATGCTTCTACATTCTTTTGCAGGTCTACAGGGTTCCTAGCACGAGGCCCAACTCTTCTGGCCGACCGGGAGAGGTGGAGATCCAAGTCCCAATCTGATGTTCCGTGCACTCTGGCGGCTCTACATTGGACCGTTTTAGGAACTGTGGCGGCTTATCGTAAGGCCATTTATTTCTCTTTGGCTACCTGATATTGTACCGTTTCTGCTCGCAGAGTGTGCTGGTTTTCATCTCCCGTGGGTGGGTGTTGCATCCTCCTCTTTCCAAGGTATTTAGCCTAGCTTTGCTATTTTAATTACCTTGGTGGCGATCACGTTTCTTTGGTTGGGTATTGTCATCGTTGTCATCACTCTTGCTCTCTTCCTTTACTTTATTTGCTCCACACCCACGGTGTATGTTTTACTTTACTCCTTTGCTCCACGCCCCGGCGTGTGTTTTTATTTTCCCTTCACATGAACATTGATGACATGCCTATTATAGCTACTCTTATAGCTCTTATTCCCAAAGTGAGCAATGCCACTGATATCTCTGATTATCGGCCTATTAGTTTGTGTAATTTCATTTACAAGGTTATGTCAAAACTTATTAGTAACAGACTAGCCTTAATCCTTCCAAATATCATTTCCTTGGAGCAATCAGCATTTGTGAAAGGAAGACTTATTGTGGAGAATATAGCACTGGCTCAGGAAATGATCCATGAACTGGGTAGGAAAACACGAGGAGGAAATGTGGCTTTCAAACTGGACATGGCTAAGGCCTATGATCGTTTAGAGTGGGATTTTCTCTATGCAGTATTATCTAAGTTTGGTTTCAGTGATATCTTTATTGCACTTATTCAATCCATGATTGGAAATTGTTGGTTTTCTGTCCTCCTTAATGGTGATTCAGCAGGGTTTTTCAAGTCCTCCAAGGGATTTCGCCAAGGTGACCCCATGGCTCCAGCCCTATTCATAATTGCAGAGGAAGCTCTTAGCAGATCTTTTCATAAAGCCCAGTCTGAGGGTCAGGTGGACTGGTTTGCTGGTCCCCGGAGATGCCCAAACATTTCTCATCTTCTATTTGCTGATGATACCATGGTTTTCAGTAAGGCCAATGCTGCTTCTATTAGAAATCTGATGGGTATTCTGAGAACATATGAAAGAGCCTCAGGTCAATTAATCAATGTTGGAAAGAGTGGTTGTTTTACCCACCCTAATACCAAGGCAACCACTATCAAGAAGATACAGGACATCACAGGCTTCACTCATCACTCTTTTCCTCACAAATATTTGGGTTTCCCTTTGGTCTGTGGTAGGTCAAAGAAAATCCATTTTGCTGGCATTATCTCCTCTATTCAGAAGCGCATTGATGGTTGGCATGCCAACTACTTATCTCAAGGAGCCAGACTTACTCTGCTGAAACATATCCTTTCATCCATTCCATTGTATACTCTAGCCTCATCTCCATTGCATGCTGGAGTTCATCAAATGCTAGACCGTTCATTTGCCAGGCAGATGGAAAAACATATGTAAACCTGTTAACTATGGAGGTCTTGGTATTTTATATCTCAGGCAGATGGAAGAGGCATTCAGGATCAAGATGTTGTGGAAGGCCATTCACTCTGACTCTAGATGGGCTGAGTTTTTTAGAGCCAAATATATTAGAGGAAGACATATCTTTGAGGTTGATTTCAAGGAGATGAAAGGGCATGCTAGAAGGAGTTGGTCTCATGCAAAGATTGCTATATTGAAACATAAAAGAATGGTAATTGGAAATGGTTGTACTACTAACTTCTGGCTGGATACCTGGTTTGGTAGCCAGCCTCTGATATCTTACATCTCGAGCACCTCCAGTCCTAATTTGAAAGCTATTGTCAGAGATGTTTTATTACACCCATCTCAGGAAGACATTGCTATCATTGAAAGTCAACTTCCACATATGACCATATTCGCTATATGGCTCACTTCCCTCAGTCATGATTCGGACAAGGCAGTGTGGAGTCTTTCATCATCGGGTGAGTGTCTGATTTCATCAATTTATAAAGACTCCTGCAGATATGCTCCAGATCAGGATTCTATCCTAGGTGAACGGATTTGGACTAAATGGATTCCTCCTAAACTCTCTGTCCACATCTGGAAAGTCTGGAACAATTGTATCCCGTGTCACGCCCCGAGCCGATAGCAGCGGAACGTGTCGTTTGCTCGGAACGTGGCAGTTAAACAGTCGTGAACGATCAAGAGTAATGGCATGAGACCAAATAATTTTGAACAACAATAGAAATTTTATTTCTAATATAAATCTCGTACAAGAACTTGTTTTCCAACTTAGAGACTCAATCATAATGGCAAGGAAGAAAATGACATACTAACAGACTTAGACAAAATAACTAAATGAGACGATAAGCTAACTTAGCCAGACATTGCTATCTAGACTCAAGAAAACCAAAAAGACACAGGTTCACTAGTTTCGAAGCTCGCTTGCACACTTATCCCGCCCGTGTGAGTCTCGGTCTTGCTAGCCACCTGATTACCTGAAAAATGTTGGAATAAAACGGAGTGAGCGAACGCTCAGTAGGAATTATATCTCAAGAACTAGCAATGGGTTTAAGTAATTACACTTTTTCACATGTAAATGCAATAAGGCTATGCATGTAGAAAGAACTGATCAAGTAAAACTAATCAATAGAATAACACGTCATACAAAACATCCAAGTGAGTCTTAAACAAGAGATATTCATGAGAGATTTTACAGATTATTGGCTATTTCACGCAAGAACTTTGCCCGTATCGGGCCACGCTAGTCAAGTCACGCAAGTCAAGTCATGCACGCAAGAAAGAGAGAGTGTGGAATGCCAATAGATCAAGAGAAAGAGTACTTCGGTGCAATGCTAGACACCGGTATCATTACAACTCCCATGGGCACTAGTACTTTCGGGTGCTCCTCCCAGGACCAGATCGGGCCCTATATGCACAGCATTCACGATAGATCTAGACATCCACGATAGTTTATAGCCAATAAAGAGTTTCAAGAACAAGCTTTAATAGAATGCTAAGATAAGATTTTTCATGAAATTCAAGGGCAAGGCCCTTGAGTAAGGACATACTGGTGATAAAATCCACGCAAAGCATATAAACCATGACATGTCGATAAACTGGGTGGAATTGGTTCCCTAACCGGGTACCATGACAAATAAGTGCCCATATGTAGATGGTCACTCTTTTTATATAGAATTGAGATCCACAAGAACAGCATGTTGATAACATGATGTCCTCATCTCATTAAGAATATTCTCATGATATCCACTTAGCATAACATGAGGGCCGGTATACCATGTTTCTATAGAGTGACATGGCAAAATAGTGTAATAGGTTTTTAGGGTACAACCCGCTCAATCGGCCTTGAGGGAATCCAAGGCTACGAGGAGACTTACGGAGGTCTCTATGACTAACTTGCTAGTCCAAAGGAACGGAATGTCCAATGGAGAGCTTGTATGTCACCGAGAGATAGTGGGTAAACGATAAATCATCATGAAACATGGGACTATATTCACGGAGTGGAAATATAGTGCCGATATCATACTTATATATATATACCCATGTAAATATATCAAACCCTCGGTTAACAGAGAAATAGTAAAAATAATAACTCAGGAAAATAGCGACTTGAGCTAAGTCTTTAATTTTACAATTCACGGCTTTCACAGGGGCGTTTATTCAAGATTTAACGACTACAATAGCAGGCGTCCATTTCATTTATAATTTTGAGCATAATTGTCAATTTCTGGAACTTTCATGAAACGCACCTTACAGAGGGGCGTTAATTTTAAGAGAGACGACCTTCATCAGGTCGTTAATTCAGGATTTTCAAATTTCGAGATATTAACATGAACAGTGGAAATTTTCCAGATAATAAAATCTCAGGAAAAGCAATTACATGATCAGGATGAGAAAAATACCAGAATCAGAGACATATGATCATGCATTAATTTAGGTTAATGGTTTCATAGATATTAAGTTTTAAACATGAGTATTTATTAATTATGTGAAAGTGACGACTCATGTGCATGTCGTCAGATCAGGAATTAACGACCTAGACATGGTCGCTTCTTTTTAAAATTCCTTAGAACACTTGAAACACACAGTAAAATTATATGCATGAGATCATGGTGATGTTATTATATAATCTACGATAGTTTGGGCTACGTCTCTTTGAGAAAACCTACCTTATGGATCGAAGAACGGTGCAGAAGATACCCAACCACGATACTCTGTTTCGAACAGAGTAACAGGTTTTGTTAATATGACATCAACTCTTAGCAGTGGCAGCCTCTAAGGGTTGAGGCGGATGATGGCTTTAGCAATGTGATGGAAGAAGAAGACAATAGTCTTGCAGCAAGTTGAAGAAGGAATGATGAAGAACAAGCTATGTTCTTCGGCAGCAACTTCTTCAAACAACCTGCAGAAAAGATGAAGAAAAAGGAGATCAACAGTCTGCACGATACACTGTTGAAGACAGAAGAAGAAGAAGAACTTACTGTTCTTCACGTTCGACAGGCAGAGGCTCGTTCGTCCAAAATAGATTTTAGGGTTCGACTAAGGGGTATTTATAGGGTTTTAAGAACCTAATAGAGTTAGAATTCTATTAGAACCTACATTCCCTTTTATAGAGTCCTTTCCCTGATTGATTTAACATGTACCAACCTAGAACCCTTCCCTAGATAAGCATAAACTTCCCTGGATAAGCTCCGTGTTCGAACGAAACTAAAACTGAATTAACGTCCTACGTTAGGGCGTAAATATTTAAATTGACGCCTTGCATTTCGTCATTTTTAAAGAAATAACGCCCTTCCGTCGGGCGTTATTCACGATTTCACGTCAATTTGTGCTTGTTACAATATTTGAGGATTTTTATCTTTTTTATTTGATTAGGTTTAGTTATGAAATTTTATGGGTAATAGTTTTCCATTTTTATTGATTTTTCCATGTAATTAGTTTTTAAAAAATTCCTTTAAATCAAAAGGTGGCACTATTCACTCACACTATTCATTCCTAAAGAATTGACGACATGCCATACGTCGTTTCTTTTAAAAGGACGCCCAAATAGTTGGGCGCTATTCACTTTGGGCTCTTTCTTTCTGGATTTTTATCTTTTTTTCTGGATGTGATATAGATGGAAAATTTTAAGGGTATTAATTTTCTATTTTTCTCTATTTTTTCGTATAATTATTTTTCCAAAATTCTTTAGTCGAAAAATCGACACTATTCATTTTATAATAAAATAACGACTTAGCTTAAGTCGTTTCTTATGTAATTGACGCATGCATACGTTGGCGTCATTTCATTTTTTTGCATTTTCACTTGCCCTTCAAAAGATTAATAGTGTATATATATATCCCTGTTATTTCTATAACTATATAATGCACAAGTCCATACATCTCCAAGTCTATACATTCCATCACACAAGTCTATACACTCTCCAAGCATCTCACGTTCCAAGTCTATACATAGCCCATGTCTATATATTTTCTAAGTTCACAAGTCTATACACTCACAAGTCCACACATTCCCTTAAAAGTCTTTACACTCACAAGTCTATACAATGCCAAGTCTACACATTCACAAGTCTATACAATGCCAAGTCTACACATTCACAAGTCTACACAAGTCCACACATTCCCTAAGTCTATACACTCACAAAGTCTATACACTCACAAAGTCTGTACACTCACAAGTCCATATATTCTCTAGGTCTATACACTCACAAAGTCTATACACTCACAACTTCAAGCTCTAAGTCCATACATTCTAAGTCTGCACATTCCTTCATCCATAAAGTCTGTACATCAGTCCAAAGTCTATACATCCATCTAATCCAAGTCTATACACTCCACAAGCCTAAGTCTATACATTCTAAGTCTGCACATTCCTTCATCCATAAAGTCTGTACATCAGTCCAAAGTCTATACATCCATCTAATCCAAGTCTATACACTCCACAAGCCTAAGCATCTAAGTCTACACAATGCAAGTCTACATAATGCAAAGTCTATACATTCCCCCATGTCTATACATTCCTCCCAAGTCTATACGTTCCTCCCATGTCTACAAGTAAATATATATATATATATATATCCTCCCTTTATAATGTAATAAATGTGGAATATTAAATTTGTTAAATTAGTAAAAAATATAAATTGACCTTTTCTTCAAGATTTAATGATTCTCAATTCAAATAAAATGGTATTATGCATTAAATGCCTTACTTAAAAATAACATGTTATTCTTAAAATTATTATAATACAATGGTAGGGTTCATGAGTTCTTTTTGTGAGATTTCTCAGGATGTCAGGGGGTCGTGTACCGAGTCTGGCCTTGATTATTTACGTTGTATTATATTTATTTATATTACATTATATATTCATAAACATATTTGTTATTTTCTAACCCTCATATACCTATTAATAATTTGTATGTATATAGGGATTTTATTCCTCATAATTTGTTTAACTTTTATTAGTCCTTGTCCTAGGTATCAGAGGCAGGTTCGATCTGAGCAACCCTATAGGAATATCACTTGACCATTTATTCAAAATTTTATTTATTAAACATTATATACTTATAAGAGTATGTATTTATTATTATGTATATTTTTATTCTTATTCCAAAATTATCGGGCGTTACACCCTCCCCCACTTAAAAGAATTTGGTCCCCAAATTCACATTATCTTCCATTCCTAACAGAGAACTATTATGAGCTTATACAGAAGAAATCTTAAGTATGGAAAAAGAGCTCGTTTATGATTTCGGGTGAGGGGTACCTTCCGCAACCTTCCCTTTGGCAAGTTTGGTTAAATCTTGAACTCCACTCGGAGGCTTCTTGGGGCATTCCGCTATCTTGTGATCTAAGTTCCCGCAACGCAGACATGCACCCGAACTCCACCAACATTCCTTCGATTTGTGACCATATCTTCCACAAGATTTACACTTATCTTGTGAGCGATCTGTCGAAGTTTCCTTCTTATTACACTTCTTACATTTCTGGCATTTCTTACACCTTTGTGAAATATCACCATCGTTTATCCTTTTCTTAGTAACGGTGAACTTTTCAGAGTCATCTGTTCGATCCTTCCCGTCAACTCTTTCTTTTTCTTCCACCATTTTCTCTAGCTCTTGAACTCTCTTGACAAGGTCCGCGTAAGTTTGGATATCCACTAAGATCATCTCATGAACAAAGCTTGGCTTAGAAGCTTCCATTTTATCTAAGTTCCTGCGAAGATGAGTGGGGAGATAATCTATTAACTCGAGAATTTATGCAAATATTTTATCTTTCTTTTATAACTTTAACCCCAAGTTCTACCCATCTCTCACGAAATTCCTATAGGATGACCGACAAGGATACTTAACCTGTCATTGGAACCTAATAACTGGAGGATAAGAAAGCCGAAGCTCAGATATGACTGACAAGGATGACCTATCCTTGGGACTTTAATAACTGGAGGATATAACAACTGGAGGATGTGAAAGCCGAAGCTCTGATATGACTGACAAGGATGACTTATCCTTGGGACTTAATAACTAACAGATATAACAACTGGAGGATGTGAAAGCCGAAGCTCTGATATGACTGACAAGGATGACCTATCCTTGGGACTTTAATAACTGGAGGATATAACAACTGGAGGATGTGAAAGCCGAAGCTCTGATACCACCTCTGTCACGCCCCGAGCCGATAGCAGCGGAACGTGGCAGTTAAACAGTCGTGAACGATCAAGAGTAATGGCATGAGACCAAATAATTTTGAACAACAATAGAAATTTTATTTCTAATATAAATCTGTTACAAGAACTTGTTTTCCAACTTAGAGACTCAATCACAATGGCAAGGAAGAAAATGACATACTAACAGACTTAGACAAAATAACTAAATGAGACGATAAGCTAACTTAGCCAGACATTGCTATCTAGACTCAAGAAAACCAAAAAGACACAGGTTCACTAGTTTCCGAAGCTCGCTTGTACACTTGTCCCGCCCGTGTGAGTCTCGGTCTTGCTAGCCACCTGATTACCTGAAAAATGTTGGAATAAAACGGAGTGAGCGAACACTCAGTAGGAATTATATCTCAAGAACTAGCAATGGGTTTAAGTAATTACACTTTTTCACATGTAAATGCAATAAGGCTATGCATGTAGAAAGAACTGATCAAGTAAAACTAATCAATAGAATAACACGTCATACAAAACATCCAAGTGAGTCTTAAACAAGAGATATTCATGAGAGACTTTATAGATTATTGGCTATTTCACGCAAGAACTTTGCCCGTATCGGGCCACGCTAGTCAAGTCACGCAAGTCAAGTCACGCACGCAATAAAGAGAGAGTGTGGAATGCCAATAGATCAAGAGAAAGAGTACTTCGGTGCAATGCTAGACACCGGTATCATTACAACTCCCATGGGCACTAGTACTTTCGGGTGCTCCTCCCAGGACCAGATCGGGCCCTATATGCACAGCATTCACGATAGATCTAGACATCCACGATAGTTTATAGCCAATAAAGAGTTTCAAGAACAAGCTTTAATAGAATGCTAAGATAAGATTTTTCATGAAATTCAAGGGCAAGGCCCTTGAGTAAGGACATACTGGTGATAAAATCCACGCAAAGCATATAAACCATGACATGTCGATAAACTGGGTGGAATTGGTTCCCTAACCGGGTACCATGACAAATAAGTGCCCATATGTAGATGGTCACTCTTTTTATATAGAATTGAGATCCACAAGAATAGCATGTTGATAACATGATGTCCTCATCTCATTAAGAATATTCTCATGATATCCACTTAGCATAACATGAGGGCCGGTATACCATGTTTCTATAGAGTGACATGGTAAAATAGTGTAATAGGTTTTTAGGGTACAACCCGCTCAATCGGCCTTGAGGGAATCCAAGGCTACGAGGAGACTTATGGAGGTCTCTATGACTAACTTGTTTGTCCAAAGGAACGGAATGTCTAATGGAGAGCTTGTATGTCACCGAGAGATAGTGGGTAAACGATAAATCATCATGAAACATGGGACTATATTCACGGAGTGGAAATATAGTGCCGATATCATACTTATATATATATACCCATGTAAATATATCAAACCCTCGGTTAACAGAGAAACAGTAAAAATAATAACTCAGGAAAATAGCGACTTGAGCTAAGTCTTTAATTTTACAATTCACGGCTTTCACAGGGGCGTTTATTCAAGATTTAACGACTACAATAGCAGGCGTCCATTTCATTTATAATTTTGAGCATAATTGTCAATTTCTGGAACTTTCATGAAACGCGCCTTACAGAGGGGCGTTAATTTTAAGAGAGACGACCTTCATCAGGTCGTTAATTCAAGATTTTCAAATTTCGAGATATTAACATGAACAGTGGAAATTTTCCAGATAATAAAATCTTAGGAAAAGCAATTACATGATCAGGATGAGAAAAATACCAGAATCAGAGACATATGATCATGCATTAATTTAGATTAATGGTTTCATAGATATTAAGTTTTAAACATGAGTATTTATTAATTATGTGAAAGTGACGACTCATGTGCATGTCGTCAGATCAGGAATTAACGACCTAGACATGGTCGCTTCTTTTTAAAATTCCTTAGAACACTTGAAACACACAGTAAAATTATATGCATGAGATCATGGTGATGTTATTATATAATCTATGATAGTTTGGGCTACGTCTCTTTGAGAAAACCTACCTTATGGATCGAAGAACGGTGCAGAAGATACCCAACCACGATACTCTGTTTCGAACAGAGTAACAGGTTTTGTTAATATGACATCAACTCTTAGCAGTGGCAGCCTCTAAGGGTTGAGGTGGATGATGGCTTTAGCAACGTGATGGAAGAAGAAGACAATAGTCTTGCAGTAAGTTGAAGAAGGAATGATGAAGAACAAGCTATGTTCTTCGGCAGCAACTTCTTCAAACAACCTGCAGAAAAGATGAAGAAAAAGGAGATCAACAGTCTGCACGATACACTGTTGAAGACAGAAGAAGAAGAAGAACTTACTGTTCTTCACGTTCGACAGGCAGAGGCTCGTTCGTCCAAAATAGATTTTAGGGTTCGACTAAGGGGTATTTATAGGGTTTTAAGAACCTAATAGAGTTAGAATTCTATTAGAACATACATTCCCTTTTATAGAGTCCTTTCCCTGATTGATTTAACATGTACCAACCTAGAACCCTTCCTTAGATAAGCATAAACTTCCCTGGATAAGCTCCGTGTTCGAACGAAACTAAAACTGAATTAACGTCCTACGTTAGGGCGTAAATATTTAAATTGACGCCTTGCATTTCGTCATTTTTAAAGAAATAACGCCCTTCCGTCGGGCGTTATTCACGATTTCACGTCAATTTGTGCTTGTTACAATATTTGAGGATTTTTATCTTTTTTATTTGATTAGGTTTAGTTATGAAATTTTATGGGTAATAGTTTTCCATTTTTATTGATTTTTCCATGTAATTAGTTTTTAAAAAATTTCTTTAAATCAAAAGGTGGTACTATTCACTCACACTATTCATTCCTAAAGAATTGACGACATGCCATACGTCGTTTCTTTTAAAAGGACGCCCAAATAGTTGGGCGCTATTCACTTTGGACTCTTTCTTTCTGGATTTTTATCTTTTTTTCTGGATGTGATATAGATGGGAAATTTTAAGGGTATTAATTTTCTATTTTTCTCTATTTTTTCGTATAATTATTTTTCCAAAATTCTTTAGTCGAAAAATCGGCACTATTCATTTTATAATAAAATAACGACTTAGCTTAAGTCGTTTCTTATGTAATTGACGCATGCATACGTTGGCGTCATTTCATTTTTTTGCATTTTCACTTGCCCTTCAAAAGATTAATAGTGTATATATATATATCCCTGTTATTTCTATAACTATATAATGCACAAGTCCATACATCTCCAAGTCTATACATTCCATCACACAAGTCTATACACTCTCCAAGCATCTCACGTTCCAAGTCTATACATAGCCCATGTCTATATATTTTCTAAGTCCACAAGTTTATACACTCACAAGTCCACACATTCCCTAAAAAGTCTTTACACTCACAAGTCTATACAATGCCAAGTCTACACATTCACAAGTCTATACAATGCCAAGTCTACACATTCACAAGTCTACACAAGTCCACACATTCCCTAAGTCTATACACTCACAAAGTCTATACACTCACAAAGTCTGTACACTCACAAGTCCATATATTCTCTAGGTCTATACACTCACAAAGTCTATACACTCACAACTTCAAGCTCTAAGTCCATACATTCTAAGTCTGCACATTCCTTCATCCATAAAGTCTGTACATCAGTCCAAAGTCTATACATCCATCTAATCCAAGTCTATACACTCCACAAGCCTAAGTCCATACATTCTAAGTCTGCACATTCCTTCATCCATAAAGTCTGTACATCAGTCCAAAGTCTATACATCCATCTAATCCAAGTCTATACACTCCACAAGCCTAAGCATCTAAGTCTACACAATGCAAGTCTACATAATGCAAAGTCTATACATTCCCCCATGTCTATACATTCCTCCCAAGTCTATACGTTCCTCCCATGTCTACAAGTAAATATATATATATATCCTCCCTTTATAATGTAATAAATGTGGAATATTAAATTTGTTAAATTAGTAAAAAATATAAATTGACCTTTTCTTCAAGATTTAATGATTCTCAATTCAAATAAAATGGTATTATGCATTAAATGCCTTACTTAAAAATAACATGTTATTCTTAAAATTATTATAATACAATGGTAGGGTTCATGAGTTCTTTTTGTGAGATTTCTCAGGATGTCAGGGGGTCGTGTACCGAGTCTGGCCTTGATTATTTACGTTGTATTATATTTATTTATATTACATTATATATTCATAAACATATTTGTTATTTTCTAACCCTCATATACCTATTAATAATTTGTATGTATATAGGGATTTTATTCCTCATAATTTGTTTAACTTTTATTAGTCATTGTCCTAGGTATCAGAGGCAGGTTCGATCTGAGCAACCCTATAGGAATATCACTTGACCATTTATTCAAAATTTTATTTATTAAACATTATATCCTTATAAGAGTATGTATTTATTATTATGTATATTTTTATTCTTATTCCAAAATTACCGGGCGTTACATCCCGACTGATAATAGAGTGAAATCTATAGGAATATCTATCCCATCCAAATGCCTTTGCTGCAAAAACCCTCAAGAGGAGGATATAAATCATCTATTTGTTAAAAGTTAGTGGGCATATTAACTTTGGTCTTCATTCCACAGAATTGGCTGTCATATATGGGGCTCTTCAGTAAGATCTTTAATTCATAATACAGTTAAAGAGATTAATGTCAAATCTCTATATGGTTTATTCCAGCTTGCTGTTCTTGCATATGGCTTGTGGGAATTATGGCTTGCTAGGAATTCAGCTTTGTATGAAGGCAAATCCACAGCATCTCATAGCATATACCATACGGTTCTTTCTCAGGTTAAGGAAATTCTTAATGCTGTTAAACTCAAGGAGCACAAATTATGCAATCGAATCATACTGGCTGGAATTGGTATTAAGGTTGCAACCCACAGCCCCCCTTGGGTGAAAATTATAAGATGGTCTTGCCCCCCTTGGCCTCAGTTAAAACTAAACACTGATGGGGCAAGTAAATCCTCCAGATCATCTGGCGGGGGTGGTGTCATCAGAGATTACAAGGGGAACATCCTACTGGCATTCTCCCATTACTATGTGCATTGCAGTAGCCTAGTAGCTGAAGCCCGAGCCTTGATGGATGGTATTAAATACCTGCACACTATCTCTTTGCAGCCGGTTGTGGTGGAATGTGACTCTCTTCTCCTGGTACAAGTGATCAACAAGAAGGCCGCATGTCCTTGGGAGATTCTTCCCTTTGCTAGAGAAATCTGGAGCAGCATCCCTCACCCTATGAACATTTCCCACATTTTCAGAGAGGCTAATACTGTAGCTGATTCCTTAGCCAACTTGTGATGGGAATCGACACCGAGCATGTACTTTTTATTTTGCATTTATGTCCTTTTAGTGTGTGTTTATATCCTTGGGAAAGTATGTACGCAAATGTAAGGCTTTATAAGCCAATGAGTCATTCCCATGGATTGTGTGGGTTTTTGTACAATTGTGTAGTAGGTCCAGCTAGGGGGCCCTCAGCCCTTTCCCATTGGTCCATGTCACCTATGTGGGGCTGGTCAACCATCCTAGGTGGCCATCTAGAAGGGTTGAATGTCAAAATGCCACATGGGTAGACAAGTGGTTAAATTAGTCCAAGGTGGGTTACCTACCTTCACCTACCATACCCCTTGGTCAAGGGGGCGCCCCTCTCCCCTTATTAGTTTAATATTTTTTGTGTGTGTTTCACACTTAATCCCAGCCCTTCAATCCCCACCCCTAGATCCAAGGATTCACATTGCATTTGATGTGAATC
Source organism: Amorphophallus konjac (assembly GCA_022559845.1). Taxonomy (NCBI): domain Eukaryota; kingdom Viridiplantae; phylum Streptophyta; class Magnoliopsida; order Alismatales; family Araceae; genus Amorphophallus; species Amorphophallus konjac. Next base: position 157,339,920 of record CM040127.1, read on the forward strand.
ATATAAAAGATTGTATTTTCATATGAATATTAGTGAAAAAATCAGAAAATTGTGTTGAATGCTTGAAGCTTCTTGCGCCCCCAGCCCCTCCTCCTGCTGTTCTTCCCTCTCCAACCCCCTTTCTAGAGTGGAATCATATCTATTCCCTTCCCCAATCTCTGGTTGTGATCTGTGCCGCCGCCGCCGCCGTTCGTGCCGCCGTCGGACCGCCAACGAGCCACCGTCAAAGTTCTATCCTTGGCAGACAGTAGTCTCTTCTAGAAATTCCTGCTATCCGCCACGGCCTCTTCGTGGTTTGTAATTTTTATGGTGTGTTCTTATCTTCCATCCCATCATCCACAAAAACATTCAGGTCGAAAATCCTTCGTTTGATATTTTTTCAATTTCGGTCTTCAATCACTCCCAGATCTGTCATGTCTCTGTCTACAGTGACAGCAGCTCTGAGTTTCCCATCTCTGACCTTCTTTTTTATTTTTTTTGGGACTCCCAATTTTACTGAGAGTTCTGTACATCATCCCCTACATCCACCATTTTTATTGATTTTTTATCCGTCATCTATCCATTTTTCAAAATTCGTATTCTATCTCAGCTACAGTGCTTTCAGCCCATTTCCAGATCCGACCCACTGTTAGTGCAAAAATAATATCAATTCGTAGCCACATCCAAACTTGTCCAAACCCATTTTTCCGTTTTCCTAGCTTGATTTCCTACAACTTTTCTGAAGACCACCACTTTAGATTCGGACGTTCACATATCGGTCAAAGGCAGTTCTCAGACAAGTTCTCTGCAGATCTGAGAGTCCTGTCACTGTACAATAGTAACTCAACAATTCATTAAAGCCTAGATCCGTGCAGATCCAGGCCAGATCTTTAAGCCTAGATTTAAGTATTTGAAGTTAGCTTTCCAACGGCGCCAGTTTCGTGTCGATCCGACATCGGGGCTGATCGCAGCGTCCGTTCTCGCCGGGACGCGCGCTGAAAACCAGAAGTTGCAGATCCGTGGCCGGTTGTTCCGACCGGTGCCGATCGGAGCCGCCCGGCCTCCGGCCGGCGAACCAGCGCGCCTCCACTCCAGGGAGCGCTCATCCAGGCATCCACCACCACAGCGGTGCCACCGGGTCCCACACGGCCCCTCCGGACGGCACGTGGGCCCCACCATCACGTGTTCGGGTGTTGCCGAATCAACGCGAGAAGCCGCCCGTCAACCTGAATTCGGTCCTCCCGGGCCCAGTTGTGTAGCCCCTTACCTCCCTGAGTGGAGTGGGTGATATTTCATTGCTGTCATCATTGTGTAATATTTATCCCGGGAGTATGAGTTTCGGCCGGGTCCGTCTTCCCCACGCCGAGCGCGTGGAGGTATCGCATTCGCTCCCTTACTTGGCATTTTGCTTAGTTCATATATATTTGTTTATGCCGCTGCTAGAGAGCATGTGTAGGGATATCTAGCTCGCTTTATCTATTTATCACCGCTGCTGCGAGAGAGAGCGTTACCGTCCCGTGACCCGATCCGGGCACAAGTGAGAGCCGACCACCCTAGTTCACTGCCAGTTTCTCAATCGCGCACGTCCGACGCTTCCCTCGTTAAGGGGCAGTCACGATCTTGTCGTGTCCGTGGTCTCGTCCCGCATCAATTTGGTATTAGAGAGAGTTGAGCCTAGGGTGTCCAAAGTAAAAAAAAAGAGTGTCATTCAAGTCTAAGTGTCTAAGTCGGTCTTAGGAGTTGCATTTGCATACCATTAGTCGGTATATAAAAAGGTGTTGTCTGAACGTTAGGCTACGCCTATCGGGAAGGCCGCACACTTGCGCGAGTGATCTCCGGATCACTTATCTCCGCCACGTACCGAGTCTTGGTTTACGTCTAGGGTCCTTAGTGTGCATGCATTCCAACCTTGCATAGTCGGTCTAGTGTCTTCTCACCGTGTGTATGCATGTCCATGACCGCTACCCATGGCCGTTCCCCAAGACCATGCGTCCGAAGGGACATTCTTTGTGGCCCAATCCAATGCCTTCATGGCCCGACCATTAGCTTTCACTCATCTCGTTACTAAAGCTACCCTACCCAATGGGTCCACAACGAGACTCCATTTTGCTCATAAGGATTCAGATAATTGGGTTTCTCTTGATGTCGTGGAGTCCCTCTCCAAGGTGGGTAAGATTATCCGCGATGGGGATTTTGCTTTTGTCGAGTTTGAAAGGATGATCAACTCCACTCTTTACTGCGATGGTGCATGGTGCAACCTTGGTACGCCAACAGGCCCATACATTATGTTAGGGCGACCTTGGTTGGAAGAGAGGAGAGCAATCTTTGACCAGGATACGAGGACCTGCACCTTATATCCACCTCACCTACCCGGCAAGTTCATCTTCCACGACATCCTTCGGCCGACCATCTCTGTGGTCCCGTCCCACATCAACTTGGCTTGTCTTTCACATTGTAATTGTTTCTTTAATTCGCAGCATGATCTTCCCACTTTGGTTAAAGGTGCTGCTAGGTTAGATAAGCTAGGTATGCCTACCCTTCGTTTGATGTAATATGATTTTTCTTCAATGATCAATAAGATACCCCCTAGGTGTGAGCTAGAAAGTGTAGTTCGATTGGGATGCACTTTCTTAATCACCACTAGGTAGGGCTTTTTATCAAAAAAAAATGACATGCCTATGCTTTTGATTTTGGTGATTGTTTGAGTTAGGTTGTTATTTGCTTGCTCACTTTCACACACATATCTCTCATATCACCATATTCATATTCACATCACCTCTCATCACACCATGCACATAAAGGAATAAACATCAACACCCGCAGGCTGGGAAGACGAGGATGGAGCATCAGGTCCCTGCCGTCCCGCTCCCTCGGCTCGCTGCATTTTAGAAAATCAAGTCAGTCAATCATGCATAAGCATTTGCATCTAAGTCTAAGGTTCATGAACTTACAAGAAGGTCCAGAGAGCGCTGGAGGTCATCCCTCTACTGCACTGTGGAGTGGAGAAGTCCCTGGAGTTCCGCTATCTGGCCCTGGGGGTCTACCTGCATCTAAGAAGTCAGATAGTCAGTGCATCATTATAGGCATCAATGCATTAGAAGTAATTTAGAAGTTTAAGTTTAGAGAGTCGTATCGGTCATCGGGAGCCACGGAAGACCTGGTCCCCGTACCTCCGAGCATAGGCCCTCAGGTAGGCCTCGTCGCTGATGGCCCGGGCTCGCACCACCCAGCCTCTCCTAGTCCAATCTCGTACCTGGTGACCCAGTCGATTTCACCACTCAAGCCTTTCGAGGGCCGTCCAACCCGCTCGTAATCTCTGGATGGGAACTCCACCTTCGGCTGATGCATCCCTCGCGTCCTCATGATCAGGCGATGGTGCAGCTGCTCGATGATGTTGAGGCAGTGCAGCCACACCTCTCGTCCGGCGTACGCCAGGGCCGCCTCTACCCAGGGCTGTCCATCGTGACCCTCGTCACGGTACGGTGTCCAGCGCACCTGAAAGGTCAATTGAGTCAAATGTCAGCATCCATAAAAAAGCATTTAACCGCATTTAGAAGTTTTAGAGTTTGAGGCTTACCGATGCATATGGGAATGTATCCATGTCCTCCTGGATCGCCCGTGTGAGCCCTGATCCGATGTCCCGTACCGCCACGCACTGCCTCGCGATGGGTACTCGGTCCGGATGTACCTCCTTTCCCCATGTTGGCCCAGAGAGATGGTGGACAAGAAGGGGGGTTGAATTGTCCCCTTGCCGAGATGGCGGATTTTAAAAACTTTCTTTACTTAACACAGTGGAATTAAACTTAGCAACGTTGATTAACTAAAACTCAAGTGAGATTACGTTGTTCTCTCAACCTTTTCGTTCTCACTCGAATGATCAATGCATTGAACAACAAAATTAATCCACACACGGATAACGGATGAAGCGATGTGTGATGTACAGTGAATTAAAACCTACTAAGTTGACCTGTGAAGGGAGATAGAAGAAATAGACAAACGCACAGGCAATCACACGGAACATGAGATTTAAGGTGGTTTGGGACCACGACGGGCTCCCTACGTCCACCCCTCACCCAACCGGGTGAGGCTTCACTCCACGCTACAGAATATAGCAACACGGGGACGAACCCCAACCACACACGCTGCTTCTGCAGCAATGTCCACACACGGGGACAAGCCCCAACACATTGCCACAGCAGCACACACACACACAACGTCGGGGATCACTCCCTGGACACTTAGACCATGCGGAGACGCAGCTCCGCCCACACACAATGATGTATCGAGTTTAACACAACACAAAGGATATGCACAATGTGCTCACAACAAAGTATAATCCAAGAATAAGCAAGTCCTTGAGGAGAATTCAAAATACGAAACAACTAAAGGTGTTAGGCTCCCCCTGACAACTCTATTTAAGGAGTTTCAACTTCTCTTCATAAGATCGGAGACGATGGTTCAGGTTCCCAGTAGGATGATGAGCTCCCGTCGAGCCTCCTTCATCAAATCATGCAAATTCAAGCTTACACGGAGATTCAACAATGTTTCCTTCAAATCCCAACTCCAACCGTATCTGCAACCACAAGGAACGAATAAATCAGTATGCTCACAACCCTGTATTTAATAAAAGGGACATCACAAATAGATCAACATCAGATTTGTAGCATCTCCCCTTGAATGTCCCATGGATCCCTTCAATCAATAGGTAGGGTGCGCTGGGAATGATAAACTAGAGTGGAAGGAGCCGAGCTTGAGATAGAAACGCCCAAACTTGCAAACCGTGGAAAACATCAGCAGCAACGTCCAGATCCAAGCTTAGGGTCATGGAAGACGATCACTCCAGCCTCTTCTTCCTCCTCCAGGTAGTATTGTCACCCTCCTTAACGTTCTTCTTCTCCTCCTGCAGCAAATAGGGCAAGGTTAGCACAAGGTATGTATCTCTCGATGGAAAGCGCAACATACATATAGGGCATTGAATGGGTGAACAGAAGACCACAAATCCCATGTTAAAACTCTCTCAAATGCACTCCTAATGGTAGGGTATAACCCTAAGGACATTAGGGTAATATACCACCCCAATCGGACCTTTAAACCATGGTTCGAAACCAAACCCAGAAACCCGATCCGGACGTAGCAGACAAAGTGTCGACCTCTAGGGTCGACACTCGTATCAATGAGTTCTGCCAAAAATAGAAAATCCAGAACCTAGTCAAAAGTGTCGACCCTTTTTTCACGAGGTTCTGTCCTGAGACAAAATCAGGATCCAGGGTAAAAAGTGTCGACCCATGGGGTCGACCTTTTTTACCGGGGGTTCTGTTTTAGTTAAAATAGCATAACCCAATATAAAGTGTCGACCCCATGGGTCGACACTTTTCCTAACAGTGGAAAAGTTCATTAAAACACATTGAAATACCACACTACAATCATTCAAAGTACAAGTTTCAATCACTTGTGCACATATGACATGGATAGACAGAGACAACACTTGATTTCAACATTGATCAATCAATTCACATTGAATTACAATCAAGCATATGTTCTCACCATTGCCTTGAGTATTTGAGTGAGAAACTCCACAATGTACCTGATTTTTCCAGATTTGAACATGCAAACCAGTTTTGAACCACTAGCATTCAATCCACTATGAAGTCAAGCTACGCATCTGTTCTTACCACCATTTTCATAACTTGAGAGTTAATTCACATAGAACCATTGGCATTGAGAGAGTGTGAGCATGATGAAGCCAATTTAACAAGGTTGATGTAGAAACCTTAACTAAGTACAATGGGAAACCAAGACTATGAAGATAAGTCCAAGGGTTCCAAATTCAGTCCAATAACTCAAAGTTCAGTTCAGAAATAAACCTCCCAGTTCAGAAATAAACCTCCCAGTTCAGACAAGTTAAGCCTTAACACATTGTCCACATGCAGGTATAGAGAGTCAAATCAGAGCTTGTTTCAACACGTGTAAATGATATGCTTCCTCATTGAAAGTCATTCATGAATACAAGTTTAAACACATTTCTGCATTAAGAAACCATGTTTCACAAATGGAAGGTTAGATCAATTTACCATCCACCAAGCAATATAAGAAAGCCAAATATGAGTATTTCATCATGACCAAACACGAACAGATATCATACGTGAGACATCACCAGTTGAAGTGTCAACACTTAGTGTCGACACTCTTGACTGGCTGGACCGTCTGCTGTACAGACAGCCCATGGCCAAGGGAGGGTCGACCCCAGGGGTCGACACCTCACCAGTTAGAAAAGAAGTGTGAAGGATGATCACCTTAAGCATCTAAAGCTGCATATAACATTGAGGCATGATTTTACATGAGCCCAAGGAAGATGATGATCATTGCACAAAAGCTGAAATGAAATGGCAATGCATTTACACAATGCCATGCAACCAATTTCATAGCTACAAATTACTCAATCATTCCACACTAGTATGGACATCAAGGCAAGAACACTAATCTCAACAGACCATTTAAGATAGCATGAAAAATCATATCATGAGGATCCACATGGATTACAAGTTCAGTCTAGAACAAACTGAACCTTCACAACATAACACACACAATGTCAAACATTTATGTGAGTTCATCAAAAACCCCATGAACAGATTATCAAAACACAAAGTTTCACATGTTTGTACAAGGTCTCATGCATAGCACGCATGAGGCAGCATTAGGATTGTGTTCGTGAAGGACCATGAAATATCAACCTGCAACCCAGCAATTTACCTCCCATGAAGGGAAGGTGTATAAACTAAGAAGAAAGCAACAGTTTGGAATTTGATGTACAATCAGCAGATGTGTGAGATAAGTGCAAATGCTCAATTTTTGTAATTTTTGGTATATGTATAACTAAATATGCACAAGTAGTAGAAGGAAACTATATGCAAAATCTAAAAACTAAGTATGCACAAAGTGCATTGTGCTAAAAAGCACGTTATTCTCCCCAATTGTCAAGAACAAAAACCAATTGACAATGAGTTATTTAACCTGTTATATACAAGTATAACCTATAGATGCAAACTATGGAATGAAATATGATATGAACAGACAGATTAAGCATTCAGACACTCAAGCATGCATAGTTAAGTATAGACTCATGCAAGTCCCTTCGGGACGGGTGTATGGATAATGCAATCGATTGTAGAACATGATGTGCATGTACAATACTAAGAAGGTCGTGCTTACATAAATAAAGTACTACATTAACCGTGAAAGTTGACTAATTCATAAAGGACATTCAAACAATCAAACCCAAGGTGCATATGTGAAGATTGAGCAATGAAGTTCAAGTCAATATGGAAAATTAGATTTTCTAAAGAACACTGAAAAGAACTTCTCATCCATACACTTTCACACACAATGCTCGAATATTGGTAGCTATGTATGACCCCAATTTTTAATTACTAAAAATGGTGTGACTAACCTTTTGACACGAGTCATGCCCTTTGTTTCAGGGGTAATTCCCAGTTACTCAGTTTCGTCACTTTTTATGATGTGGATGAGACACTTTTCGACGCGAGTTGTACCCTTTATCTCAGGAGGACTTCCCGGCTACTCGGTGGCAAATCACACTTATTTTCATATGGATTAGTTTCTCCTTTTGACGCGAGTTTCCTCCTTTATTTCAGGGGGGATTCCCGGCTACTCGGATCCACGTTCCACTTATACGACTTTTGGAGGGGTAAATAGCCATTACCTCACGAGATATGTGATTTCCATGTATAGAATCAACAGTCCTCAAAAGTGTAGAGTAGAAAATAGTAATCCTTATTAGATTGAATCATTATCTCAAAAAGGTACATTTTGTGTGGGTGGTTGTATTGAATGTAAAAGATGAATTAGCCTGATCACAATAATGTCTCCTCCTAAATGTATGCACGGTTATAAATAAAAATCTTCCCCTTAATATATGCCATGTAACAAACATGTCTAAATCAATATAATTTTATTTATCAAGGAATGAGTCATAGAAGGAGTCAAAAAGTGGTTGTATATTATATACATTCAAACAAGCACTGAACTGAAATTTTCAAACAAGTTGATTTCTGGTACGTGACAGAGAACGTAGGTCCGAAGACCACCATCACGCGTGAAGAAAATTTCCAGTTGGACATAATCCAACCTTCCACAATCATCATTTGATATACCAGGTAATCATGGCATTCAAGCACAGAAGTATGCAATGATATGCAAGTGTATGCATATAACTTGAAAAGATGATTGAAAAATTATTCATATTCACAAGTATGCAAATGTGTGTATGATATGTACAGTGAATATCATGCAACTAAGTATGTGTTCTATGTATGCACATGTGAGTTGTTATTTGCAAAAAGTAAGTAAGAGTATGAAAGACTCTATACACAGTAAAAAGCGTTTAAGATCACATTTATTCACAATATGAAGAGTGAAGAGTGTTTAACTCCTCTAAACATGAAGCTCACAAGATCTCATGATTTCAGAATTTTCCTTAATCAATAAAGCAGGAATGCAACAATTTGAATTCAATCATTTTTCATCAAGGCTCAAATTTTACCTTCCCAAATTTTTCAAAAGGAACCTTACCAAAGTAAGTTTTCAAAATCAAACTATTTTCTTTCTGACTAGCAAAGTTAACAAAAGGTAGTGTAAAATTCAAATGAAACTCAGATTTGATTTTATTTACAATCATGCAAACTAACAAGCATGGATAGTCAATTTGATAGAAGATTTGCAATTAGAAGCTCTATATTTTTCTCAGAATTCAACCTCTCACCTGAGTTGAATAATCTAAAAGTAAAGAGTATACCAAAATCTTTACCAGATCAGTTCATCTTTTCTTTTTCCTTGAAGGACCTTCATTTATCAACAAATTCTTCCTCCTCAAGGCATCCCTACAAGACAGATTTCTCATTTTGAAGTTTTAGATACCTAAGCCATCTTGGGTCCCGAGGGGTTAGTTCTAACATGAACACAAGTTTTTCTTTTATTTCTCCTCTCATACCATTCATCATCGGCCCTCATCATGGAGCAATCATTCATTGAGTGTCCATTCAGGCCACAGTAAAAGCAGTGAGAAGTTTTTCTTTTCATGGTCTAATTTTCATCATTTTTCATTAAAGAACAGTTATCCATGATATGTCCAAGTTCACCACAATAATAACATGAAAAATTCTTTTTCAGAAATCATTCATCATCATTTTTCTTTGTAAAATAATTTTTAAAAATATGTCCATGTAACCCACAATAAAAGCAATGATTGTTGACTCTTTTCTTTATGGGTTTTTCAAAGTTTTTGGACTCATCATCAATTTTCATTTGTAACTTCAATGCTTGTTCATCATCAGATTTCATCAGAAGGTAGTCATACATGTCATGACCATATTGTCCACAATAATAGTATGAAACATTCCTTCTTTTACTTATTGCATGATCATGTTTAACAGTTGAAATTTTTTCATGCACACAAGAGCATTTAATAACATCTTTTTGTTTTTCATTTTCTTTATCATGGACGGATAAGGACTCATTCAAACTTTTGATTTCATTTTCCAATGTTAAAATGTGCATTTCAAGATCAGCAATCTCTTTTTCACATGAGGTGACTTTTTCATTCAATATGACATTGATAGTTTTATGACTTTCAATGTCTTGTTCCATAGCATGAGCATTTTCAAAGTCATCAACAACGACTTCACTTTTTCCTTTTTAAAGATTTTCAAGACCCTTCAGTCTACCTTCAAGCAAGGATATCTGAATCAACATGGCACTATTTTTATTTTTGAGTTTTTCAAATGAGTCTTTGTTTATAGAAGTGTGTTCAAGTTCTTTCATTTGAAAACTCACATTTTGACCACCCATTCTACCCATTGTTTCATTGTTTTCAAATTTGTCATTCAGGTTTCTTAAGCTTTCTATTTCCTTTCTCAGTTCCTTCAACTTTTCAGATTTGTCAACAGTCACAGTAGCTTTTCCATTTTCCAAAAGAAGCAGTTTTTCAGATATAGCGGTATTCAATATTTTCAGCTTCTCACTGTCTTCTTTTATTTGTTGAAGTTCTAAAATTTTATCCACCAAGGATTTGTTTTTGGATCTAAGATTTTTAATCATTTCTTTGAGTTCTTCTTCAACAAGCATGTGAGATCCAACAAGTTTTTCAAGCTCAGTACATTTCCCACATGAAGAGTTGTCATGTTTCTTTTTCAACATTTTGTTTTCAGATTTTAATGCTATCAAGCAAGTCATCATAGGCATCCATTAATTCTTCAAAGCTTAATTCTTCATCAGAATTAGAATCAGAACTTACCTTAGAGTTTTTCACGCTTTGGCACTCATTTTCTTTGTTTGCCACGAGGCATTCGCCATTCCGACTTTCTTTTTGGACTTCGCTTAGCCCATCCCAAATCTCTTTGGCAGACCTACAGTTGGAAACAAATGAAAATTTGTTAATGTTTTGATGGGAATCGACGCCGAGCATGTACATTTTATTTTGCATTTATGTCTTTTAGTTTATTTGTATATCCACGGGAAAGTATATGCGCAATTGTACGGCTTTATCGGCCAATGCGTCATTCCCACGGATTGTGTGGGTTTCTATGTAATTTGTCAGTAGGACCAGCAAGGGGGCCCCCAGCCCTTTCCCATTGGTCCATGTCATCCATGTGGGGCTGGTCAACCATCCTAGGTGGCCATCTAGAAGGGTTGAATGCCATTTGACCACATGGGAGATAAGTGGCTTAATTAGTCCAAGGTGGGTTACCTACCTCACCTACCCATTCAACCCCATTAACCATGGTCAAGGGGGCGCCCCTCTCCCCTTGATTTTTTATTAGTTTTTGTGTGTTTTTCAAACCACATCCCAGCCCTTCAATCCCAAGCCCTTGATCCAAGGGTGTACAATTGATTAGATACCTAGCATATAAAACCATGTATTTTCCTTTGAAAATTAATGGAAAAAATCAGAATTTTTGTTGTAAGCCAAGAAGCTTGGTGCGCCCCCAGCTCCTCCCCTCTAGTTCATCTCCTCCAACCTCCAATTCTAGAGTGGTTTCTATCTCCTATCCCCTCCCCTCTATCTCCGGTGATCATCTGTGCCACCGCCGCCGCCGTTCGTGCCGCCTTCGAGCCGCCGCGGAGCCGTCTTCAAGTTTCTGTCCTGCTGGACAGAGGTGTAGTTCGTGAATTCTTTCTGCCAGCCATGAGCTCAGATGGATTTGAAATTTTGAGGGTGTGTTCTTACCTTGAATCCCCACCTCCACCTAAAGGTTCACGACAAAACTCTCCCATTTAGTAATTTTCCATTTTCGTTCATTTGTCATTTCTAGATCTGTTTTGTCTCTATCTATAGTGACAATAGCTCTGAGTCTCCCATCTCCGACCACCTTTTTGATTTTTTCAAACCCTCCCAATTTCACTAAGAGTTCTATCCATAATCCCCTACATCCATGAATTTTCTTAATTTTTGATCAGCCTTCTATCTATTTTTAAAAATTCGTGTTCTTCCTCAGCTATAGTGCTTTCAGCCCATTACCAGATCCGACCCACTGTTAGTGAAAACCTCCTATCAATTCGTAGCCATATCCAAACTTGTCCAAACCAATTTTACCATTTTCCTAGCTCACTTTTCCACAACTTTTATGAAGCGGTCTAAGTCTGAATCTAAGGTCTTCATAGAAGTCAAAGGTAGTTCTCATAGAATAGCCCTACAGATCTGAGTGTTCGGATACTATACAATAGGAAGTTGTAAATTCATTAAAGCCAAGATCCGTGTAGATCCAGGCCAGATCTCTAGGCCTTGATTGAAGGATTTGAAGTTATCTTTCCAACGGCACTAGTCTCGTGTCGATCCGACATCGGGGCTGATCGCAGCGCCCGTTCTCGCCGGGACGCACGCTGAAAACCAGAAGCTGCAGATCCGTGGCCGGTTATCCCGACCGGTGCCGAACGGAGCCGTCCGGCCTCCGGTCGACGTTCCAGCATCCCGCCAGCCCAGGGAACGCTTCCCCAAGTGTCCCCACCACAGTGGTGCCAGCGGGCCCCACACGGCCCCTCCGGACAGAGCGTTGGCCTCACAGCCACAAGTTCGGGTGCTGCCGAAGAGACGCGAGAAGCCGCCCGTCAACCCGAATTCGGTCCTCCCGGGCCCAGTTGTGTAGCCCTTTACCTCCCTGCGTGGAGTGGGTGATATTTCATTGCTGTCATCATTGTGTAATATTTATCCCGGGAGTACGAGTTTCGGCCGGGTCCGTCGTCCCCACGCCGAGCGCGTGGAGGTATCGCATTCACTCCCTTACTTGGCATTTTGCTTACTTCATATATATTTGTTTATGCCGCTGCTAGAGAGCATGTGTAGGGATATCTAGCTCGCTTTATCTATTCATTACCGCTGCTGCGAGAGAGTGCGAGACCGTCCCGTGACCCGATCCGGGCACACGAGAGAGTCGATCACCCTAGCTCATTGCCGGTTTCTCAACCGCGCACGTCCGACGCTTCCCTCGTTAAGGGATAGTCACGAGCTTGTCGTGTCCGTGGTCCTGTCCCGCATCAATTTGGTATCAGAGACAGGTTGAGTCTAGGGTGTCAAAAAAAAAAGAGTGTCATTTAAGTCTAAGTGTCTAAGTCGGTCTTAAGAGTTGCATTTGCATACCATTGGTCGGTATATTAAAAGGTGTTGTCCGAACGTTAGGCTACGCCTATCGGGAAGGCCGCACACTTGCGCGAGTGATCTTCGGATCGGTTGTCTCCGCCACGTACCGAGTTTTGGTTATGTCTAGGTACATTAGTTAGCATCACATTTTGCTTTTAAACTAAAAAAAAATGGTCTTGCATCTCCATTCCTAGGGGGCCCAACCCCATCTTTGCAACCATGGCCGCATCCCGAGCCTATAGTCCCGATGAAGTGGGCGCAATGTTGCAAGCCATGATGGGACAAGTGCAAAGGTTTAGTACAAGCCTAGATCGGTTTAGTACTAGCCTAGATCGGTCTATTGGTTGTTCCCGGAGCCACCCCAAGCACCCCTTCACCACGAGAAGGACATTCCTTCCTCATCCATGAGAGGTCCAATGTCATCACTCTCTATTTTCGAACTTGATTCGGAACCATCTCATTTGGAACTACCAAAGCCCGAGCCCCCCGTATTTCTAACGGGTACTGTTTATATAGCCGAGCCACTTCTTAGATGGCTCAAGGAAGGCTCGGTCCCACATCCCTTTCAATCCATGGACCCCACCCTACCTTTAGTGCCGGTCAACTCCTTCCATACCACATTTCGATCTAGTCACCATGTTGACACATTAGACGATCTTGTCATGGGATTATATTCACAATGGAAGTTGACACATATGTTGGCCCGAGGCTTCGACGAATCCACGAGTCGTAGCTTCACCCATCCGGCCTTCGGGTCCATTACCTCCGAGTGCACCGTGGGTTGTGTCACCACGGAGGTTCTTCTACTTCTCCCGCTACCGGATGAGCCCGACTTCATGACCTTGTTTCCGAGGGAGGAGTCATATTTCCTATACACGGTCCCCTCTACCATGACGGAGGAAGGTGACCACCCGCACCTTCAAGAATTTCACGATTGGGACCATGTCATGTTGGAACCCATTTCATGAGGTCACACCTTCTTCGACCCTTTTGACTCCTTCACTAGTGAACCTCCCGAGTTTTCATACTCACTACCCTTCTTCCGCGGAGTTCACTATCCCCCCTTTTCCACTCGGGCCAAGCAAACTCCACATAGCCATAGGTCCGAACCTTCATTTGGGGGTAATGAAAACTTTGGTTACCCCGATCCATCTAAACCACCCGCACCTCCCGGACTTCCCACATCCAAGCCTAATCTCCATGATTGGTGCATCGTCGGGTGTCTTGGAGTTCTCCATGACGTCAACCACCGGTTACGTCAGATGCATGCATGGCATACGTTCGGGTGTCCTGGTCCGCCGTCACCCATGTACGGGTTGGACTAGCAGTAGGTTTGTCTCGAGTCATTCATGAGTCCGTATTGTCTCTTCTTTGTGTGGTTTGTTTGCATGGATTGTGTGTAGTTTGTTTATCTGCATGTGTCTTGTGCAAGCTCGTTGTCGTTCTATTATGAGTAAGAGGCGAGTCTCATTCGATGAGTATGGGATCGGTTCTACATCTATAACCGGATCAGTCACCTACAGGGACTCAGCGGTGATTCCTAGTGAGTCTTCGAGCTGCTTCCTTCCCTTTGCGAGTGCCCCACCCAAAGTGTCCACCTCTAGCCCATGGCAGCTTGTGCATATCGAGTATATATGGAATGAGCAGGTGCCAATCACTTGGAGTGGAGCATACCCGCGCTACTTGGCACGGTGACGGATCCGCCGGAGTACTCGAGCATCCATACCCCTACTCGACGGGGTCGAGTTCCTCCCACCCGGGGAGAGTTGATGGGAATCGACGTCGAGCATGTACATTTTATTTTACATTTATGTCCTTTAGTTTATTTGTATATCCACGGGAAAGTATATGCGCTATTGTACGGCTTTATCGGCCAATGCGTCATTCCCACAGATTGTGTGGGTTTCTATGTAATTTGTCAGTAGGACCAGCAAGGGCCCCCCCAGCCCTTTCCCATTGGTCCATGTCATCCATGTGGGGCTGGTCAACCATCCTAGGTGGCCATCTAGAAGGGTTGAATGCCATTTGACCACATGGGAGACAAGTGGCTTAATTAGTCCAAGGTGGGTTACCTACCTCACCTACCCATTCAACCCCATTAACCATGGTCAAGGGGGCGCCCCTCTCCCCTTGATTTTTTATTAGTTTTTGTGTGTTGTTCAAATCACATCCCAGCCCTTCAATCCCAAGCCCTTGATCCAAGGGTGTACAATTGATTAGATACCTAGCATATAAAACCATGTATTTTCCTTTGAAAATTAATGAAAAAAATCAGAATTTTTGTTGTAAGCCAAGAAGCTTGGTGCGCCCCCAGCTCCTCCCCTCTGGTTCATCTCCTCCAACCTCTAATTCTAGAGTGGTTTCTATCTCCTATCCCCTCCCCCCTATCTCCGGTGATCATCTGTGCCGCCGCCGCCGCCGTTCGTGCCGCCTTCGAGCCGCCGCGGAGCCGTCTTCAAGTTTCTGTCCTGCTGGATAGAGGTATAGTTCATGAATTCTTTCTGCCAGCCATGAGCTCAAATGGATTTGACATTTTGAGGGTGTGTTCTTACCTTGAATCCCCACCTCCACCTAAATTTTCACGCCAAAACTCCCCCATTTAGTAATTTTCCATTTTTGTTCATTTGTCATTCCTAGATCTGTTTTGTCTCTGTCTACAGTGACAATAGCTCTGAGTCTCCCATCTCCGACCACCTTTTTGATTTTTCCAAACCCTCCCAATTTCACTGAGAGTTTTTTCCATAATCCCCTACATCCACGAATTTTCTTTATTTTTGATCAACTTTTTATCTATTTTTAAAAATTCGTGTTCTTCCTCAGCTACAGTGCTTTCAGCCCATTACCAGATCCGACCCACTGTTAGTGAAAAACTCCTATCAATTCGTAGCCATATCCAAACTTGTCCAAACCAGTTTTGACGTTTTCCTAGATCAATTTACCACAACGTTCATGAAGCAGTTGAAGTCTGAATCCAAGGTCTTCATAGAAGTCAATGGCAGTTCTTAGAGAATAGCCTTGCAGATCTGAGTGTTCAGATACTGTACAACAGGAAGCTGTAAATTCATTAAAGCCCAGATCCATGTAGATCTAGACCAGATCTCTAGGCTTTGGTTGAAGGATTTGAAGTTATCTTTCCAACGGTGCCAGTCTCGTGTCGATCCGACATCGGGGCTGATCGCAGCGCCCGTTCTCGCTGGAACGCGCGTTGAAAACCAGAAGCTGCAGATCCGTGGCCGGTTATCCCGACCGGTGCCGAACGGAGCTGTCCGGCCTCCGGTCGACGTTCCAACGTGCCGCCAGCCCAGGGAACACTTCTCCAAGTGTCCCCACCACAGTGGTGCCACCGGGCACCACACGGCCCCTCCGGACAGCGCGTGGGCCCCACAGCCACAAGTTCGGGTGCTGCCGAAGAGACGCGAGAAGCCGCCCGTCAACCCGAATTCGGTCCTCCCGAGCCCAGTTGTGTAGCCCTTTACCTCCCTGCATGGAGTGGGCGATATTTCATTGTTGTCATCATTCTGTAATATTTATCCCGGGAGTACGAGTTTCGGCCGGGTCCGTCGTCCCCACGCCGAGCGCGTGGAGGTATCGCATTCGCTCCTTTACTTGGCATTTTGCTTACTTCATATATATTTGTTTATGCCGCTGCTAGAGAGCATGTGTAGGGATATCTAGCTCGCTTTATCTATTCATTACCGCTGCTACGAGAGAGTGCGAGACAGTCCCGTGACCCGATCCGGGCACACGAGAGAGCCGATCACCCTAGCTCATTGCCGGTTTCTCAACCGCGCACGTCCGACGCTTCCCTCGTTAAGGGACAGTCACGAGCTTGTCGTGTCCGTGGTCCCGTCCCGCATCAATTTGGTATCAGAGACAGGTTGAGTCTAGGGTGTCAAAAAAAAAGAGTGGCATTTAAGTCTAAGTGTCTATGTCGGTCTTAAGAGTTGCATTTGCATACCATTGGTCGATATATTAAAAGGTGTTGTCTGAACGTTAGGCTACGCCTATCGGGAAGGCCGCACACTTGCGTGAGTGATCTTCGGATCGGTTGTCTCTGCCACGTACCGAGTTTTGGTTATGTCTAGGTACATTAGTTAGCATCACATTTTGCTTTTAAACTAAAAAAAAAATGGTCTTGCATCTCCATTCCTAGGGGCCCAACCCCATCTTTACAACCATGGCCGCATCCCGAGCCTATAGTCCCGATGAAGTGGGCGCAATGTTCCAAGCCATGATGGGACAAGTGCAAAGGTTTAGTACAAGCCTAGATCGGTTTAGTACTAGCCTAGATCGGTCTATTGGTTGTTCCCGGAGCCACCCCAAGTACCCCTTCACCACGAGAAGGACATTCCTTCCTCATCCATGAGAGCTCCAATGTCATCACTCTCTATTTTTGAACTTGATTCGGAACCATCTCATTTGGAACTACCAAAGCCCGAGCCCCCCATATTTCTAACGGGTACTGTTTATATAGCCGAGCCACTTCTTAGATGGCTCAAGGAAGGCTCGGTCCCACATCCCTTTCCATCCATGGACCCCACCCTACCTTTAGTGCCGGTCAACTCCTTTCATACCACATTTCGATCTAGTCACCATGTTGACACATTAGACGATCTTGTCATGGGATTAGATTCACAATGAAAGTTGACACATATGTTGGCCCGAGGCTTCGACCAATCCACGAGTCGTAGCTTCACCCATCCGGCCTTCAGGTCCATTACCTCCGAGTGCACCGTGGGTTGTGTCACCACAGAGGTTCTTCTACTTCTCCCGCTACCGGATGAGCCCGACATCATGACCTTGTTTCCGAGGGAGGAGTCATATTTCCTATACACGGTCCCCTCTACCATGACGGAGGAAGGTGACCACCCGCACCTTCAAGAATTTCACGATTGGGACCATGTCATGTTGGAACCCACTTCATGGGGTCACACCTTCTTCGACCCTTTTGACCCCTTCACTAATGAACCTCCCGAGTTTTCATACTCACTACCCTTCTTCCGCGGAGTTCACTATCCCCCCTTTTCCACTCGGGCCAAGCAAACTCCACATAGCCATAGGTCCGAACCTTCATTTGGGGGTAATGAAAACTTTGGTTACCCCGATCCATCTAAACCACCCGCACCTCCCGGACTTCTCACATCCAAGCCCAATCTCCATGATTGGTGCATGATCGGGTGTCTAGGAGTTCTCCATGACGTCAACCACCGGTTACGTCAGATGCATGCATGGCATACGTTCGGGTGTCCTAGTCCGCCGTCACCCATGTACGGGTCGGACTAGCAGTAGGTTTGTCTCGAGTCATTCATGAGTCCGTATTGTCTCTTCTTTGTGTGGTTTGTTTGCATGGTTTGTGTGTAGTTTGTTTGTCTGCATGTGTCTTGTGCAAGCTCGTTGTCGTTCTATTATGAGTAAGAGGCGAGTGGACTGATTCGATGAGTACGGGATCGGTTCTATATCTATACCCGAATCAGTCACCTACAGGGACTCAGCGGTGATTCCTAGTGAGTCTTTGAGCTGCTTCCTTCCCTTTGCGAGTGCCCCACCCGAAGTGTCCACCTCTAGCCCATGGCAGCTTGTGCATATCGAGTATATATGGAATGAGCAAGTGCCAATCACTTGGAGTGGAGCATACCCGCGCTACTTGGCACGGTGACGGATCTGCCGGAGTACTCGAGCATCCATACCCCTACTCGACGGGGTCGAGTTCCTCCCACCCGGGGAGAGTTGATGGGAATCGACGCCGAGCATGTACATTTTATTTTGCATTTATGTCCTTTAGTTTATCTATATATCCACGGGAAAGTATATGCGCTATTGTACGGCTTTATCGGCCAATGCGTCATTCCCACAGATTGTGTGGGTTTCTATGTAATTTGTCAGTAGGACCAGCAAGGGGGCCCCCAGCCCTTTCCCATTGGTCCATGTCATCCATGTGGGGCTGGTCAACCATCCTAGGTGGCCATCTAGAAGGGTTGAATGTCATTTGACCACATGGGAGACAAGTGGCTTAATTAGTCCAAGGTGGGTTACCTACCTCACCTACCCATTCAACCCCATTAACCATGGTCAAGGGGGCACCCCTCTCCACTTAATTTTTTATTAGTTTTTGTGTGTTGTTCAAACCACATCCCAGCCCTTCAATCCAAAGCCCTTGATCCAAGGGTGTACAATTGATTAGATACCTAGCATATAAAACCATGTATTTTCCTTTGAAAATTAATGAAAAAAATCAGAATTTTTGTTGTAAGCCAAGAAGCTTGGTGCGCCCCCAGCTCCTCCCCTCTGGTTCATCTCCTCCAACCTCCAATTCTAGAGTGGTTTCTATCTCCTATCCCCTCCCCTCTATCTCCGGTGATCATCTGTGCCGCCGCCGCCGCTGTTCGTGCCGCCTTCGAGCCGCCGCGGAGCCGTCTTCAAGTTTCTGTCCTGCTGGACAGAGGTGTAGTTAGTGAATTCTTTCTGCCAGCCACGAGCTCAGATGGATTTGACATTGTGAGGGTATGTGCTTACCTTGAATCTCCACCTCCACCTAAAGTTTCACGCCAAAACTCCCCCATTTAGTAATTTTCCATTTTCGTTCATTTGTCATTCCCAGATCTATTTTGTCTCTGTCTACAGTGACAACAGCTCTGAGTCTCCCATCTCCGACCACTTTTTTGATTTTTCCAAACCTCCCAATTTCACTGGGAGTTCTGTCCATAATCCCCTACATCCACGAATTTTATTCATTTTTTATCAGCTTTCGATATATTTTTAAAAATTCGTGCTCTTCCTTAGCTACAGTGCTTTCAGCCCATTACCAGATCCGACCCACTGTTAGTGAAAAACTCCTATCAATTCGTAGCCATTTCCAAACTTGTCCAAACTAGTTTTGCCGTTTTCCTAGCTCAATTTCCCACAACGTTCATGAAGCAGTCGAAGTCTGAATCCAAGGTCTTCATAGAAGTCAATGGCAGTTCTCAAAGAATAGCCCTGCAGATCTGAGTGTTCGGATACTGTACAACAGGAAGTTGTAAATTCATTAAAGCTAAGATCCGTGCAGATCCAGGCCAGATCTCCAGGCCTTGGTTGAAGGATTTAAAGTTATCTTTCCAACGGTGCCAGTCTCGTGTCGATCCGACATCGGGGCTGATCGCAGCGCCCGTTCTCGCCAGGACGCGTGCTGAAAACCAGAAGCTGCAGATCCGTGGCCGGTTATCCCGACCGGTGCCGAACAGCGCCGTCCGGCCTCCGGTCAACGTTCCAGCATGCCGCCAGCCCAGGGAACGCTTCCCCAAGTGTCCCCACCACAATGGTGCCACCGGGCCCCACACGGCCCCTCCGGACAGCGCGTGGGCCCCACAGCCACAAGTTCGGGTGTTGCCGAAGAGACGCGAGAAGCCGCCCGTCAACCCGAATTCGGTCCTCCCGGGCCCAGTTGTGTAGCCCTTTACCTCCCTGCATGGAGTGGGTGATATTTCATTGCTGTCATCATTGTGTAATATTTATCCCAGGAGTACGAGTTTCGGCCGGGTCCGTCGTCCCCACGCCGAGCGCGTGGAGGTATCGCATTCGCTCCCTTACTTGGCATTTTGCTTACTTCATATATATTTGTTTATGCCGCTGCTAGAGAGCGTGTGTAGGGATATCAAGCTCGCTTTATCTATTCATTACCGCTGCTGCGAGAGAGTGCGAGACCGTCCCGTTACCCGATCCGGGCACACGAGAAAGCCGATCACCCTAGCTCATTGCCGGTTTCTCAACCGCGCACGTCCGACGCTTCCCTCGTTAAGGGACAGTCACAAGCTTGTCGTGTCCGTGGTCCCGTCCCGCATCATGTTTATTGCTGCCTTAAGAGCATTCAAAGCAAACAAATTATCAGAGTTCTTTCTCTTATCTTCATCGGTTCGTCTCAACTCATTTTTGGATAAAACATAAGGACCATGAGTCATTAAGTTCATAAGTTTCAGATTAACACTAGTAATCCAAACATAAAATTTTCCTAGCCATAAAGCATAATCAAAACCATCAAAGACAGGAATCGAATTTAAACTGGCCATCATGAAAGAGATCTTTACTCTACGACCGCAAGGTCAACTAAAAAATCAGAGACGAGGCTCTGATATCAATTGTTGGCCCAGAGAGATGGCGGACAAGAAGGGGGGGTTTAATTGTCCCCTTGTCGAGATGGCAGATTTTAAAAACTTTCTTTACTTAACACAGTGGAATTAAACTTAGCAACGTTGATTAACTAAAACTCAAGTGAGATTACTGTGTTCTCTCAACCTTTTCGTTCTCACTCGAATGATCAATGCATTGAACAAGAAAATTAACCCACACACGGATAACAGATGAAGCGATGTGTGATGTGCAGTGAATTAAAACCTACTAAGTTGACCTGTGAAGGGAGATAGAAGAAATAGACAAACGCACAGGCAATCACATGGAACACGAGATTTTAAAGTGGTTTGGGATCACGATGGGCTCCCTACGTCCACCCCTCACCCAACCGGGTGAGGCTTCACTCCACGCTACAGAATGTAGCAACACGGGGACGAACCCCAACCACACACGCTGCTTCCGCAGTAATGTCCTGTTTCAGCGTTTTCTTTCTTTCCCTTTTCATTCGCGTATCGATCAACCATTTGGCTAACTGGTAGTCAACTGACTGATTGATGACGCGGGCGTGCCAGTCACATGAGTGACAATTTTATTGTGCGCTCATTCTGACCCATATAGGGTGAATGTGGGGTTCGGTCGGGACCAGCAGTCCGCCATACCATAAAGGTTATGGCGTTAATTACATCCCCCACGAGGAGGGAACACCTTTGATTAATTGCCGAGATAGCGGGCCGTCGAAGCCGGATTAAAAAGAGCTACATGATGATCATGAGGAAGACATGCAGGATGCACATATTTATCGTATAGCAGATGTATAGTTCATGGAATTATGGACCCTCGGTACGTGGCGGAGGATGTAGGTCCGAAGACTACCATCCCGCATGACGAAGACTTCCGACCGGGCGTAACCCAGTCTTCTGTCGATGCCATTTGATATACCCGAGGGTCTATGCATGCATGCACACAAGACATTCACGCCTAGATTACACATGAAGATAGTGTTATGAAACGGTGGCGATCAGCCACATTTATTACCCCTCGTCGAGAAGAGGAAGAGCAACACAAGTATGCTAGCGAAAGCGAAATGCTAACGGATTATGATGGTGAGTATGATGATGACATGACTCGGGCTTGCTTGACCCTTCTTTATTCAATTCACTGCCT
This sequence comes from Amorphophallus konjac, assembly GCA_022559845.1. NCBI lineage: Eukaryota > Viridiplantae > Streptophyta > Magnoliopsida > Alismatales > Araceae > Amorphophallus > Amorphophallus konjac. The sequence continues at coordinate 157,361,815 of CM040127.1, forward strand.
GCTACGGCTTGTCGACATTGCCCCCGAGAGGCGAGGCTTGCCCCGGGGTAAATGAACCATTAGAGCGGCACGAGGCTTCAAAACCGGCGTGACTATGTAAGAAAACTTGTGCGGCGCGATAAAGCGTAGGCATAGCGGCTAATACGAGGCGGTCTCCATGCAGCTGAAACGGCGCGCAAGAGGGTTGGGGCGCACCGGTTTAGGGCGCGCCGGAAAGGCGCAAGGAAAATTTTTAAGGAAATGAGTGTGGGGTTAATCCGGCGCGGGGGGGTACCGCGCCGGTTTAGGGCGCGCCGGTTAAGACCGCGCCGTATTAAACCTGTTTTGTTGAATTATGAACCTTTCTAAGTTTATTAGACTTCATGGGACCCTTTCTTGAGTTGTTGGGCCAGATGATTGTTTGATTGGAGTCCATGGACTTCTGGAAATGAAGGGGAGGTCAGTGCGAGGTTCATACTCGAGCACTGAGTTGATTCGATTCAGAGCGATCGTTTTATTGACATAATTATCTGGAGTCTGTAAAAAATTTGACAGCATCTCCCCTGAACAAATAGAGTTGCAGGGGAGAATCGGGGTCATACTCACTAATGGAGCAAGCCCCTAAATCACCGGTCTGCCCAAAGGCGGCCAGCATACCCCACTGGATAGGATACCCCGAGGACAAGCCTGCTAGGGGCACCAAAGCTCCATGGGGGAAGAGATAGAAGGGCGAAGTCACTGATGATGAGGACGACACCCCGAGGGCTAGCCTACGAGGGGTGAAGGACTCGTAGTCAGTGATTCGTCCCATGGAGGGACTGACCATTGAGAGAGTGGGACTCCGAGGACTAGCCTACAAGGAGCACACACCCCCTGGTCTCGATCGGGCCCTGGTCTGTCGGGGTTGAGTTCGTTGAACCAGGCTCCCCTTCATTATTAGCCATGGCTTCGAGAAGACGCCCACCATGGAGAGGAAAGGCCCTCGGTCGCCCGGCAACTGCAGGAACGAACAGGGGAATGTCCCCCTCCCCGGGTGATCGAAGTGACGGGGAAACCTCGGAACGATGCAGGTGGCCACGAAGAACAAGTGATGAAGGCCTAAGTTAGATAGACCCTCGGCAGGGACATATGCTCGAACAGTTAGAAAACAATACTCAAGGGGATAGACCCTGTACGTGGCAGACAAAGGCGCGCGCAGAGGCACGGCTCCATCCGAGAGGAGAACGGGATGCAAAGTCCTTGAACTACACATAAAAGAAATGAAACGAAAGAAAGCCCCCGGGGAGGGGTGTTTCTGTAGCCCGCGATGATTCGGGGCATGATATGAATCTCGAGGAAACCGGGATCGGCCCTACGCAGAGAAGAATCTTGACGCGCATGTCAGCATAGATAAAGATAGAGAAAGGGAAGATCGTTCATCCAATTTATTGATTCAAGCATCCACAGGCATGCATACATATCACCATCCCTAAGACGGGGAGGATTTAACACTTGCACGGCGAGATTACAATTCCGGCACCATTATTTGGTCGCCGTTTAACGACATTAGAGGCAGAGGACGCCCAGAGCACAATAACAGAGAAGTCGGCAGAAGAAATCGCAAAAAGGGGGGAGGGGAATCGACTCATATCATCGTCGCCCCTCCCCTCCATCGCTTACATTCGATGGGTAGAAGCTTAGAGGAAAAGAAAAAGAAAATGCGGAAAGCAGGAAGAGAAACGACCCCTGCCCACCTATTCCTAAAAAAAAATAGAGTATCGTAGCTGCAGGCCGACGATCGCCCCTTCAGAGAAGAAAAACCTCGCTCTCTGTATCTCCCGAGAAAGAAGAAACTCTCCCTCGTTTTTCAGTTGCCCTCTTCTTTTCTTTCCTCTCTGCACCGAGAGCGGCCTCTCTCTTTTTTTCAATCGAACCTCTCCCATATATATAACAGGTTGGAGGCTCTTCATCCGGCGTGAGCTTTTGGCGCGCCGAGAGAGTCTTCATCAACTTATCGCGCCGGTTTAAGGCGCCATCCGATAGGGTAGATGGCGCGCCGGGATGAGGGCGGAAGGTAAGGGGCGCACCGGGCTAAGGGCTGAAGGTAGGGGGTGCGCCGGGATAGGGGTATTGAGTGAGGGGCGCGCCGGTTTAAGGCGCGCCGGGCTAATGCCCCTTGTACGCTTCAAGCCAGTCGATGAACTCGGGGCCATCGTGAACATGCACTCTGCCACTGCTCACTAAGACCTCGACGATATGATCTGTCGAAGCTCCTAGATTGGCGTACGGCCATTCTCGAGGTTCTGGATTGCTTTAGGCTGCTCGCACGGGTTTTCTACGGGCACACGGTCTTCAGCTCTATGATCCATGCCGTTAGCTTGGCCTGGCTCGTGTCCCAAGCTTCTCGGAAGGCGTGACAACACCAGGGATAGATCCGCCCGAGCTGGGTGATCATTCGGCCGCTAATGGGCCCATCTTGGCAGGAAGCCGCACCCATGTCGGGTGATCGAGATCTTCCGCCGCCGGAGCTTTCGGTCCTCCATGCTGGAGAGCCGGGGGAACTCCTTCATCTTCGGGAGAACCTCTTCATTTGGTGGGGGACCACAGGATAGACCGTTGTCCTTGATCGGACAACGGATGTGGTGTATGCGGCATGACAGAGTCGATGCCGGTTCATTGGGCAGGCTTGGTCGCACTGCCGGTTGGTTGTGAGCTTGTCTCGGCTCCCCTGAGGTGAAGCCCCCGTGTCCGTACGGAATGACTCGAGGCTCTGGCAGCTTGAGAAGTCTTCAATATGTTGATCTTTATTGGCTCCCGCGCTTCGGTGGGCCGGGTCGTTCGTCCTTATGGCTTGGTTGCCGATGATCATATTTTAGGTGCCAACAAATGCCCCCCAGACGTGGGTGTTGCGAGCAAGGCACGAGTGTAGCAGGGCCGACAGATGTACTTCACCCGGACTGACCCCTTCCTTGATTGGCGGGTGCCTGGGATGGCCCTTAATTCGACACGGGCGTTAGCCTAGCGCCGTTTAGATGTTCGTATGGCGCGGGGTCAACGCGGCACTCCCTTGCCCTTTGGGATGTTAATCCTGCGCGGGAATGGCCCTTGGGCTTTAATCCGGCGCGCTATTCTCCCTTTTCCATGCTAACTCGGCGCGGCCTTGACGCCGTGGGGTTTTAATTCGGCGCGCTTTTTCCCCGACGCACCTTTTGCTTATGGGGTTTTAATCCGGTGCGCTAAATAGCGTGCCGGTTTAACGGAGGGGGGCCTCCTCCATATAAGGCTTTTGCCTTTGTTTTTTCTTCTTCATCCCTCATTTGCCTAAACTTTTTCTCTCTCTTCCCTCTCTTCCCTTTCTCCGGCGCCGAGAGCGGCGATTTTCCTTCGGGTGAGTGGAGATGTTGTCCATTTGGGCCCTGGGAGGCTTCTAGTAGGGCTTGCCCTCGGAGCTGTTTCCCCGGGTGTTCCTCTGGCCTCGGTGTAATACCGATGGCTGCTTTTTAGGGATCGTTCCTCAGTGAACGCGTTCCCGCTTTTCTTCGGCAATTCCCTGTGCTGGGGAGACTCTGCCGAAATTTTGTCAGAAGTTCGCCTTTGATTAGCCATTTCCTGACGTTGTTTTTTGTTTGATATGCTCTTTTTGCAGCTGTCATGGCATCCAGCTCTTCCTCTCGTGCCGTGGTGACATGGGAGAATGTTAATTCTCTCGACTGGGGTCACGGCCAGGTGGCCATAGTTGCGGAGTCTTCGGATTTGGAGACGGACACTGTAGACACCGGTCGTCTCCTTATTCTCGGGGATGACTCTTTTCATTATAATAGAGAGGGCGTGACCAGAAGGATTATCCCAAGTACAAGCACCTGATGTCCCTTCTTCAGCGCTTCAACCTTCAGGGGAAGCGGGATGTGTTCGCCGTCCGGAAGGTCGAGCAGGCCCTGCTGGTGGAGAGAGACAGCTTGGCCGAATGCGTAATGCGAGGATGACCCATCTATCTCCCCGGGGAGGTCAGGAAGTGGAGCGTTGTGCTGGGGCTGCAAGACCTGGCTCCGGCAGACGGACTGTTGACCAGAGCTCCCGAATTTGTACCTGCTCGGTGGAATGACTCCGCGGGCAGAGTAGATCGGGAGAAGTCGATCTTTGGTCTATTCCTTGCCCCGTTGAGATGGGGATATAGAGATGAGTCATTCTTGCTGGATTGCTTGGCGATTCGCTTCAAGCACCAGATCTCCGTGGGGTGGTTTGCTGAGTTGAAAGCTACAGACGCCCACGCATTCAGGCCCGGAGCAGTGGAATTCACAGACTATGTGCTGCATCATTATGCTCCTCTTTTGACCAGAGCCGGTGTATATCACAGCGTGTACGCTTCAAGATATCGGTACCCGATTTCCCGAGGCTTGTGCTGTTGCATGATCGAGGTGTTTTGCCCTGAATACAACACCTTCTATACTTCAGAGGGGGAGACCTCTTTAGACTTGTGGAGCCTATCTCAGCTCAGCGGCCTGCCCATTGATGGAGAGCCGTATGAAGAAGTTTGTTGGCCTGATTGGTTGAAGGACCAGACCGACGGTGACGGTCGGTATATGGCGGGCTACGCCTATCGGTATCTAATGAAGGCGTATCGCACCCTCTTCCATTCATCGCACGACACGAGAGAAGCTCGAAAGCCGGGTGAGAAGCGAAGAGTGCGGATGGGCGCTTGGCTTCAATATTTCTTCCAGGGGAAGAACAAGTATGAAGATTTTTCTCCGATAGCACCGGTGGCCCAGAAGCGGAAGAAGAGGATACGACGCCAGGCCGCTTCATCATCTTCTTCGAGAGGAGGGCAGGGGGAAAACCCAAACCCTACTGGTGTTGATGCAGTGACTCACTGTGCTGCATATTTGGTTTATTGGCTTTGTTCCTTTGCTCTCCCTCAAGGTGACGAGAGCGTGATTAGGGCGGAAGCCATATATCCAGCCTGTCTCATGGCTTGGGGTACCAAGCTGTCCTTTTGCCCAGTGGCCCTGTGCCTCATTTACAAGATGTTGGGAGACTTGCATAAGACGTGCCTCCCCAGAAGCCTTCGGACGGTTGGTCCGTTACATTTCTTCAATGCTTGGGTCTGCACCCTGTTCCCGGAGGCAGCTCCTCGGGCGTTACAAGCAGTTCCTCTGGTCCCGCGCATGATAGAGTTTGCAAGTGCCGAGCCATCATCGCTAGCGGAGAAACTCTATGCCATTCGGGGTAAATTGACCCGTCTTCCCGTGGACTCGCCCGGGGTTCTTCATTTCTGGAGCTTAGCTGCTCACTCGAGCCCGTTGACGAACAGGACGAGGCAATGCAAGCTCTTTGAAACTGAGGAGTACATCCATCCGATTTCCCAGGCCAATTATACCAAGCCTATTCTGGAGCCGGAGTTGGTTGATTGGGCACTGGCCATCAGGCCTAGTGTCCTCGTATTTCGCAAGAGCGGCATTCTGTGGCTGGAGCCGTATTACCCATTCCGTTTTAGTCGGAACTTTGGCTACGACCAGCAGATTCCACATTCCTCTTCGCAATTTGCATTGCCCAACAGGCACAGGGCCGGGCAAACGTCCAATGATGACGCCCGGATATGGTGGGACTTTTTCCATCGTCGCGAAGACGTTTCTTTCCGGGTGCCCGCCCCCGCACGGTTCCCTCGCGTCACGCCTGAATACGTCAAGTGGTGGAATGCGCGGACGGGATTTTACAGGACCTCCCGGAGAGAGTGCTGGGCCGTGGCGGAGCACAGGTTCTTAGCTTCCCAGCCGGAGCCAGTTCTTGATATTGACGCTTCTTATTTGAAGAAGTTGAAATCTTGGACTAATACGGACGTGAAGGCCTATCTAGAGGCCCGCAAGCTCGTAAAAGGCCGCAAGACGAAAGTTGAGCTGAAGTTGCCCTCGATCAACAAGGATGATTATGTGAAGACCCTTCGGGGTTTATGCCGGGTAAGCAGTGAGAGGGTGATTCTCCAGCAACTCCCTTTGCCAGTAGAGGAGCCCATCGCGGCCATGGCCGACTGGCATCCCGAGGTGGACAGGTTGTATCCCTACCGGGCTTTCATTCGCAAAGAGGACAGGCGGGCTGACTTATATGCCAACACCCCCTGGCTGTTCGCACTCCTTCGGTCTCACGGCCTCTCGGTGGGTAGCCCCAGCGAAGCCATACTGGACCATCCTCTTCAGATCTCCTTCAAATATGCAGACAGGTGGGGGCTGGACCATCTGAGCCTGTATTATCTGCTATCCTCCCGTGGACACGAGGACCTGGCGTTGCTAGCTGAGCCGAGCGAAAAGATCGAGGATCTATGCTGGCTTATTCGCGAGGCGGCTTCGAGGGACAAGACGCCATCGCTATTTTATTGGCCTCTCTTCCCCTTTTATACGGGGCCGGCAAGCAAGTTCTATCTTTTCCTTAGGCCCTTCGGCCAGCTTCTTCCTTTCATTGTGGTTGCGTCATTCTCACCCTTGTGCGTATACAGTCCGACCGACTTCGGAGGAGACCCGGCACTTCAGGGAGCTGATCATAAAGGCCAAAAAGTCGGCATATTTTGAAGTTCCTGAGCCGGCCCCGACCACGATGCCACTACCTCCTGGAGATTCGAGGAAAAGGACTAGGTCCCAACTGCGAGAGGCCGTCGGGAAGGCGAAAGCGGCGGTGACCTGAGTGACACGGGCACGCCGGAAGAAAGCCGCGGAGAAGGAATCCGCAACCGTCCTTCCTTCTGTTGTATCTTTTGAAGAGTTTGAGGCTTCTCACGTACAAGGGCTAGAGGCCGAAGGTAGGCTCTTCTTTTCTTCAGAGTGCATTAGCTTGTTTCGACCACTTGGGGTGGCCCATGCTGACAGTTGCCGATACAGTTTCCACGGTCGTCAGACAGGAGGCGACGGCAGATGTAGCGGCTAGGGACGGGGCAGAGGAAGTCCCCGCTGCTCCCATAGAAAGGGATCTACCCTCTCCAACACCCCGGCGGGAGATGGAAGGTAATCTATAGTTTAGTTGCGATAGCAACGCAAATCTTCATATCTTCAGCCGTCTTGACCCCTTTTTGCTGTGAATTGTAGTCGATATACAACCACCATTGTTTTCGAGCTCGGAGAGCGCAGAGGAGGTGGTCCCCTCGGGGCAGGGAGAGCCCGCCCCCGAGGTATCATCTATTGCTGCCCTTGGTGTGGAGAGCACCGGAAAAGCTTCTGCCGAGGGTGATGCTCCTACTGGCGAGGCTCCTACTTCGACGGTGGAGCGTCCTGAGAGAGCAGAGGGGTCTTCCTCCTCTGAGCATGTAGATTATGGTGGCGGCTCCAGTGACGAGGAGCCATCACCACTTGATTTTGAGACCGATGATGCTGGGGTGTCCTCGACCTATGAGAGTGACTATCCGACTTTCAGCTCGGCCCGGTTATCATGGGGCGGTCCTGTGCCGTCATTATCGCTTACGAGTGAGGAGGCTGGCGCTGGGGGAGCTGCTCTTAAAGATTTGAGCTTAGTCCCGGCCGAGGTAAGGACCTATCCAGGACCGATGCTTACCATGCTTCTTTTCTCCTTCTTCTAGCCAGGTTTTAACTGTATATATATCTCCGATGCAGACTGAGGTGGCGCTGCCAACTATGACGGTGCAGATACGACTCCCGACCCTGGGAACAGGCCAGGCGACTTTCCCGTCCGTCCTGTGGCCCATCGCATTGCGGTACCCAAAGGATCATGCAGTAGCGATGGTTCCAGTTGGTCCCGGAGCGCTCGTGGAAGTTGATAGTTCGGCAGTAGCCGGAGATTCTCCGCCGAGGGAGGCTGCACAGCAGCCAGTTCTGGAGAAGGGTGGCTCTGCTGAGATAGAGGCCGGGGAGATTATTGAGGGACGGACGTCCTCGGTGCTCGAGGTTCCTGTTGGACTCCCACCCCAGGGGACCGGCAAAGAGATTGTTGTTGTTGAGGCTCTAGCCACCGCATTTGCCGGTGCGGTTGTTCCCAGTGGTAGTGGGCTGTAGCTTATGCCGTCGTCATCCTCTGGGACGGCTGATGATATATGGGCTGCCGTGGATGGCAGAGTAGAGTTCGAACTGCCCGAGACGTCGCCACTTGGTCTTCAGTCCTCGAGTGATGTCGTGTGGCAGTTCCTGGGGACCCTCCAGCAGGCCGTAACAGCCAGTAGGGATTTAACTTATATTCAGCTGAGGGGCTTGATAGAGCATCTGTCCCGCTCGCTGCTGGCCCTCGGTTGTCCCATGGACGACTGGACTCCGCGGGTGATCCTGCTCCTGAAGTATGTGAACCGGAGGGAGTTCTTGGGCCGGGAGGCAGCTGACCAGTTGGCGGCCATATCATTGGAGCGGGCTGAAAGCAAGACGGCCCTTATTTCTCTGCAAGAGACCGCGGCGAGGGCGAGGGACGAAGCCAACGCCTCTTTACAACGCATGAGTTCCCTGACGGCCCGGATGACGGCATTGCGGGCCAAACTTTCCAGGATAGAGGCTGAACTTGAAGAAGTAGATCGCCTGGGGGTCCAAAAGGTTGAGGATGCTGAGATGGCTGAAGGACAAGCTGCTTCCCTGGAGATGAAGCTATCCGAGCTGGAGGCCACCGAGTTCAGATTGCAAGAACTGATCCGTCATCCCTCCCTGGGTATTCCTGTGCTGGAGGACATCTTCCGACGCCCTTTGCCGTAGTCTCTTTTCTTTATGTGCTCCCTTTTAATGCACCTTATGTATTCCAGGACATGGCCCATGTAATCATGTGCTTTTTACTTCATAGTAATGAAAAATCTCCATCCTGATTTTGAATGAAGACTCCATCTTGTCATTTGTTCTTTTCATTTGCCCGTTGATTCTAGTCCGAGTGTATGGGTCACTAGGGCAGGAGAGCGCTCACGCCTTCAGGGAAGGGGTGAGGTGTTCACTCCACCGCGCCGCGACTTTTCTCGAGACTAGAAACGGCCTATGCCGGCCGAGAGTTCGGGAGACTCAGGAGGGCATAGTGAAACTGATGGATACACGGTCCTGCCGAGAACGGCCAGAACCGAGAACGGGTAGCGACCGGTCTTGCCGATGGTGACAAGGGTCGAAAAGGGTAGACGGTCTTGCCGATGGTGACAAAAACCGGCTGGGTAGCGACCTATCTTGCCGATGGTGACAAGGGTCGAAAGGGGTAGACGGTCTTGCCGATGGTGACAAGAACCGGATAGGTAGCGACCGATCTTACCGATGGTGACAAGGGTCGAAAGGGGTAGACGGTCTTGCCGATGGTGACAAAAACCGGAAGGGTAGCGACCGATCTTGCCGATGGTGACAAAAACCGGAAGGGTAGCGACCGATCTTGCCGATGGTGACAAGGGTTGAAAGGGGTAGACGGTCTTGCCGATGGTGACAAAAACCGGATAGGTAGCGACCTATCTTGCCGATGGTGACAAGGGTCGAAAGGGGTAGACGGTCTTGCCGATGGTGACAAGAACCGGATAGGTAGCGACCGATCTTGCCGATGGTGACAACGGTCGAAAGGGGTAGACGGTCTTACCGATGGTGACAAAAACCGGAAGGGTAGCGACCGATCTTGCCGATGGTGACAAGGGTCGAAAGGGGTAGACGGTCTTGCCGATGGTGACAAAAACCGGCTGGGTAGCGACCGATCTTGTCGATGGTGACAAGGGTCGAAAGGGGTAGATGGTCTTGCCGATGGTGACAAAAACTGGATAGGGTAGTGACCGATCTTGCCGATGGTGACAAGGGTCGAAAGGGGTAGACGGTCTTGCCGATGATGACAAAAACCGGATAGGTAGCGACCGATCTTGCCGATGGTGACAAGGGTCGAAAGGGGTAGACGGTCTTGCCGATGGTGACAAGAACTGGAAGGGTAGCGACCGATCTTGCCGATGGTGACAAGGGTCGAAAGGGGTAGACGGTCTTGCCGATGGTGACAAGAACCGGAAGGGTAGCGATCGATCTTACCGATGGTGACAAGGGTCGAAAGGGGTAGACGGTCTTGCCGATGGTGACAAGAACCGGATAGGTAGCGACCGATCTTGCCGATGGTGACAAGGGTCGAAAGGGGTAGACGGTCTTGCCGATGGTGACAAAAACTGGAAGGGTAGCGACCGATCTTGCCGATGGTGACAAGGGTCGAAAGGGGTAGACGGTCTTGCCGATGGTGACAAGAACCGGAAGGGTAGCGACCGATCTTGCCGATGGTGACAAGGGTCGAAAGGGGTAGACAGTCTTGCCGATGGTGACAAAAACCGGAAGGGTAGTGACCGATCTTGCCGATGGTGACAAGGGTCGAAAGGGGTAGACGGTCTTGCCGATGGTGACAAGAATCAGAAGGGTAGCGACCGATCTTGTCGATGGTGACAAGGGTCGAAAGGGGTAGACGGTCTTGCCGATAGTGACAAAAATCGGAAGGGTAGCGACCGATCTTGCCGATGGTGACAAGGGTCGAAAGAGGTAGACGGTCTTGCCGATGGTGACAAGAACCGGAAGGGTAGCGACCGATCTTGCCGATGGTGACAAGGGTCGAAAGGGGTATAGACACTAGACGTGTATAAGTGGGATATCGGACGAAGACCCTCGCCCCGACCTCGGAAATGGCCTTTGGCCGACGGATGGTTCATCACTATTCACCATTCATTTTTATTCACATTACTGACCTAAGCGCCCTTTCGGGTTTTCGCCGAAGCCAGCCCCCTCTTGCTTTTGCCCGTGCGCCCTTTCGGGTTTTCACGCGGCGGGGTACCCGATTTTGCCTGCGACGCCCTTTCGGGTTTTCGCCACAGCCGGGTTATAGCCATTTTTGCACTTGACCTGATATAGGAGCAAGTCTGGCGGGGTATCTCTATTTTTTAACACCAATTTCTTTTCTTTCTTTTTTTTTCTTTTCTCTTTTTTTTTATTTTTGAATTCGAGATTCAGAAGAACTGGACTGCGGGAACGCTGACCGTCCTTGTCGATGAGGACAAGGGTTGGTCTTAGGTTTATTTCATCGACACTGGTTAAATGTCGAAGCAAGGACGTGGCTTATTAACAAGGATGTAGGATCCAAGTTCAAGAGTAGAGATCGACCGTTCTCGCCGATGATGGCGAGAGTCAAAAAGGGTTTATTCGTCGGCGTATGCTACTGCCGAAACAAGGATGGGGTTGTCAACAGGGACGTAAGGTCCAAGTTGAGGTTAGAGATCGACCGATCTCGTCGAGGATGACGGGGGTCGAAAAGGATTTGTTCGTCGACATATATCACTGCCGAAACAAGGATGGGGTTGTCAATAGGGACGTAGGGTCCACGTTAAGGGTATAGATCGACCGATCTCGCTGATGACGACGAGGGTCGAAAATGATGTGTTAAAGGATTTCCGGCGGGACTTTGATGATTGTCCCTTTCGGAGTTTTATTGGGTGGAGAATAGGAGAGGCATTTGGGAAATTACCACTTTACCGACTCAGGCGCCCTTTCGGGTTTCGCCGAAGCCAGCCCCCTCTTGCTTTTGCCCACGCGCCCTTTCGGGTTTTCACGTGGCGGGGTACCCGATTTTGCCTGCGACGCCCTTTCAGGTTTTCGCCACTGCCGGGTTATAGCCATTTTTGCACTTGTCCCGATATGGGAGCAAGTCCGGCGGGGTATCTCTATTTTTAACCCCATTTTTATTTTGACTTCTTTCTTTTCTTCCTTTTTTTTTATTCGGAATGCGAGTAGAGAGAGGGTAGCTTGATCAGGGCGAAATGCCGCTAACCAAGGAGAGGTAGCTTGATTAGGGCGGAGAGCCGCTAGCCAAGGAGAGGGTAGCTCGATCAGGGCAGAGTGCCACTGACCGATGAAAAGTAGTTTGATCAGGGCGGAGTGCCGCTAACCAAGGAAAAGTAGCTTGATTAGGGCGGAATGCCGCTAACCGAGGAAAAGTAGCTCGATTAGGGCGGAGTGCCGCTAACCAAGGAAAAGTAGCTCGATTAGGGCGGAATGCTGCTAATCAAGGAGAAGTAGCTCGATTAGGGCGGAGTGCCGCTAGCCAAGGAGAGGGTAGCTCGATCAGGGCAGAGTGCCACTGACCGATGAAAAGTAGTTTGATCAGGGCGGAATGCTGCTAACCCAGGAAAGGTAGCTTGATTAGGGCAGAATGCCGCTGATCAAGAAAAGTAGCTCAATCAGGGCGAATGCCACTAGCCAAGGATAGGGTAGCTTGGTTAGGGCGGAGTGCCACTAGACCAAGGAAAGGGTAGCTTGGTTAGGGCGGAGTGCCACTAACCAAAGTGTAGCTTGATTAGGGCGGAATGCCGCCAAACCAAGGGGAAGGCAGCTCGGTTAGGGCGGAGTGCCACTGAGCTAAGGGACGGGTAGCTCGATTAGGGCGGACTGCCGCTAAACCAAGGAGAAGGTAGCTCGGTTAGGGCGGAGTGCCACTGAACCAAGGGAGAAGGTAGCTCGGTTAAGGCGGAGTGCCATTAAACCAAGGAAGAAGGTAGCTCGGTTAGGGCGGAGTGCCATTAAACCAAGGGAGAAGGTAGCTCGGTTAAGGCGGAGTGCCATTAAACCAAGGAAGAAGGTAGCTCGGTTAAGGCGGAGTGCCATTAAACCAAGGAGAAGGTAGCTCGGTTAGGGCGGAGTGCCACTGAACCAAGGGAGAAGGTAGCTCGGTTAAGGCGGAGTGCCGCTAAACCAAGGAAGAAGGTAGCTCGGTTAGGGCGGAGTGCCACTGAACCAAGGGACGAAGGTAGCTCGGTTAGAGCGGAGTGCCATTAAACCAAGGGAGAAGGTAGCTCGGTTAAGGTGGAGTGCCATTAAACCAAGGAAGAAGGTAGCTCGGTTAAGGCGGAGTGCCATTAAACCAAGGAAGAAGGTAGTTCGGTTAAGGCGGAGTGCCATTAAACCAAGGAGAAGGTAGCTCGGTTAGGGCGGAGTGCCACTGAACCAAGGGAGAAGGTAGCTCGGTTAAGGCGGAGTGCCATTAAACCAAGGAAGAAGGTAGCTCGGTTAGGGCGGAGTGCCATTAAACTAAGGGAGAAGGTAGCTCGGTTAAGGCAGAGTGCCATTAAACCAAGGAAGAAGGTAGCTCGGTTAAGGCGGAGTGCCATTAAACCAAGGAGAAGGTAGCTCGGTTAGGGCGGAGTGCCACTGAACCAAGGGAGAAGGTAGCTCAGTTAAGGCAGAGTGCCATTAAACCAAGGAAGAAGGTAGCTCGGTTAGGGCGGAGTGCCATTAAACCAAGGGAGAAGGTAGCTCGGTTAAGGCGGAGTGCCATTAAACCAAGGAAGAAGGTAGCTCAGTTAGGGCAAAGTGCCACTGAACCAATGGAGAAGGTAGCTCGGTTAAGGCGGAGTGCCATTAAACCAAGGAAGAAGGTAGCTCGGTTAGGGCGGAGTGCCATTAAACCAAGGGAGAAGGTAGCTCGGTTAAGGCGGAGTGCCATTAAACCAAGGAAGAAGGTAGCTCGGTTAAGGCGGAGTGCCATTAAACCAAGGAGAAGGTAGCTCGGTTAGGGCGGAGTGCCACTGAACCAAGGGAGAAGGTAGCTCGGTTAAGGCGGAGTGCCGCTAACCAAGGAAAAGTAGCTCGATTAGGGCGGAATGCTGCTAATCAAGGAGAAGTAGCTCGATTAGGGCGGAGTGCCGCTAGCCAAGGAGAGGGTAGCTCGATCAGGGCAGAGTGCCACTGACCGATGAAAAGTAGTTTGATCAGGGCGGAATGCTGCTAACCCAGGAAAGGTAGCTTGATTAGGGCAGAATGCCGCTGATCAAGGAAAAGTAGCTCAATCAGGGCGAATGCCACTAGCCAAGGATAGGGTAGCTTGGTTAGGGCGGAGTGCCACTAGACCAAGGAAAGGGTAGCTTGGTTAGGGCGGAGTGCCACTAACCAAAGTGTAGCTTGATTAGGGCGGAATGCCGCCAAACCAAGGGGAAGGCAGCTCGGTTAGGGCGGAGTGCCACTGAGCTAAGGGACGGGTAGCTCGATTAGGGCGGACTGCCGCTAAACCAAGGAGAAGGTAGCTCGGTTAGGGCGGAGTGCCACTGAACCAAGGGAGAAGGTAGCTCGGTTAAGGCGGAGTGCCATTAAACCAAGGAAGAAGGTAGCTCGGTTAGGGCGGAGTGCCATTAAACCAAGGGAGAAGGTAGCTCGGTTAAGGCGGAGTGCCATTAAACCAAGGAAGAAGGTAGCTCGGTTAAGGCGGAGTGCCATTAAACCAAGGAGAAGGTAGCTCGGTTAGGGCGGAGTGCCACTGAACCAAGGGAGAAGGTAGCTCGGTTAAGGCGGAGTGCCGCTAAACCAAGGAAGAAGGTAGCTCGGTTAGGGCGGAGTGCCACTGAACCAAGGGACGAAGGTAGCTCGGTTAGAGCGGAGTGCCATTAAACCAAGGGAGAAGGTAGCTCGGTTAAGGTGGAGTGCCATTAAACCAAGGAAGAAGGTAGCTCGGTTAAGGCGGAGTGCCATTAAACCAAGGAAGAAGGTAGTTCGGTTAAGGCGGAGTGCCATTAAACCAAGGAGAAGGTAGCTCGGTTAGGGCGGAGTGCCACTGAACCAAGGGAGAAGGCAGCTCGGTTAAGGCGGAGTGCCATTAAACCAAGGAAGAAGGTAGCTCGGTTAGGGCGGAGTGCCATTAAACTAAGGGAGAAGGTAGCTCGGTTAAGGCAGAGTGCCATTAAACCAAGGAAGAAGGTAGCTCGGTTAAGGCGGAGTGCCATTAAACCAAGGAGAAGGTAGCTCGGTTAGGGCGGAGTGCCACTGAACCAAGGGAGAAGGTAGCTCAGTTAAGGCAGAGTGCCATTAAACCAAGGAAGAAGGTAGCTCGGTTAGGGCGGAGTGCCATTAAACCAAGGGAGAAGGTAGCTCGGTTAAGGCGGAGTGCCATTAAACCAAGGAAGAAGGTAGCTCAGTTAGGGCAGAGTGCCACTGAACCAATGGAGAAGGTAGCTCGGTTAAGGCGGAGTGCCATTAAACCAAGGAAGAAGGTAGCTCGGTTAGGGCGGAGTGCCATTAAACCAAGGGAGAAGGTAGCTCGGTTAAGGCGGAGTGCCATTAAACCAAGGAAGAAGGTAGCTCGGTTAAGGCGGAGTGCCATTAAACCAAGGAGAAGGTAGCTCGGTTAGGGCGGAGTGCCACTGAACCAAGGGAGAAGGTAGCTCGGTTAAGGCGGAGTGCCGCTAACCAAGGAAAAGTAGCTCGATTAGGGCGGAATGCTGCTAATCAAGGAGAAGTAGCTCGATTAGGGCGGAGTGCCGCTAGCCAAGGAGAGGGTAGCTCGATCAGGGCAGAGTGCCACTGACCGATGAAAAGTAGTTTGATCAGGGCGGAATGCTGCTAACCCAGGAAAGGTAGCTTGATTAGGGCAGAATGCCGCTGATCAAGGAAAAGTAGCTCAATCAAGGCGAATGCCACTAGCCAAGGATAGGGTAGCTTGGTTAGGGCGGAGTGCCACTAGACCAAGGAAAGGGTAGCTTGGTTAGGGCGGAGTGCCACTAACCAAAGTGTAGCTTGATTAGGGCGGAATGCCGCCAAACCAAGGGGAAGGCAGCTCGGTTAGGGCGGAGTGCCACTGAGCTAAGGGACGGGTAGCTCGATTAGGGCGGACTACCGCTAAACCAAGGAGAAGGTAGCTCGGTTAGGGCGGAGTGCCACTGAACCAAGGGAGAAGGTAGCTCGGTTAAGGCGGAGTGCCATTAAACCAAGGAAGAAGGTAGCTCGGTTAGGGCGGAGTGCCATTAAACCAAGGGAGAAGGTAGCTCGGTTAAGGCGGAGTGCCATTAAACCAAGGAAGAAGGTAGCTCGGTTAAGGCGGAGTGCCATTAAACCAAGGAGAAGGTAGCTCGGTTAGGGCGGAGTGCCACTGAACCAAGGGAGAAGGTAGCTCGGTTAAGGCGGAGTGCCGCTAAACCAAGGAAGAAGGTAGCTCGGTTAGGGCGGAGTGCCACTGAACCAAGGGACGAAGGTAGCTCGGTTAGAGCGGAGTGCCATTAAACCAAGGGAGAAGGTAGCTCGGTTAAGGTGGAGTGCCATTAAACCAAGGAAGAAGGTAGCTCGGTTAAGGCGGAGTGCCATTAAACCAAGGAAGAAGGTAGTTCGGTTAAGGCGGAGTGCCATTAAACCAAGGAGAAGGTAGCTCGGTTAGGGCGGAGTGCCACTGAACCAAGGGAGAAGGTAGCTCGGTTAAGGCGGAGTGCCATTAAACCAAGGAAGAAGGTAGCTCGGTTAGGGCGGAGTGCCATTAAACTAAGGGAGAAGGTAGCTCGGTTAAGGCAGAGTGCCATTAAACCAAGGAAGAAGGTAGCTCGGTTAAGGCGGAGTGCCATTAAACCAAGGAGAAGGTAGCTCGGTTAGGGCGGAGTGCCACTGAACCAAGGGAGAAGGTAGCTCAGTTAAGGCAGAGTGCCATTAAACCAAGGAAGAAGGTAGCTCGGTTAGGGCGGAGTGCCATTAAACCAAGGGAGAAGGTAGCTCGGTTAAGGCGGAGTGCCATTAAACCAAGGAAGAAGGTAGCTCAGTTAGGGCAGAGTGCCACTGAACCAATGGAGAAGGTAGCTCGGTTAAGGCGGAGTGCCATTAAACCAAGGAAGAAGGTAGCTCGGTTAGGGCGGAGTGCCATTAAACCAAGGGAGAAGGTAGCTCGGTTAAGGCGGAGTGCCATTAAACCAAGGAAGAAGGTAGCTCGGTTAAGGCGGAGTGCCATTAAACCAAGGAGAAGGTAGCTCGGTTAGGGCGGAGTGCCACTGAACCAAGGGAGAAGGTAGCTCGGTTAAGGCGGAGTGCCATTAAACCAAGGAAGAAGGTAGCTCGGTTAGGGCGGAATGCCGCCAAACCAAGGGGAAGGTAGCTCGGTTAGGGCGGAGTGCCACTGAGCTAAGGGACGGGTAGCTCGATTAGGGCGGACTGCCGCTAAACCAAGGAGAAGGTAGCTCGGTTAGGGCGGAGTGCCACTGAACCAAGGGAGAAGGTAGCTCGGTTAAGGCGGAGTGCCATTAAACCAAGGAAGAAGGTAGCTCGGTTAGGGCGGAGTGCCATTAAACCAAGGGAGAAGGTAGCTCGGTTAAGGCAGAGTGCCATTAAACCAAGGAAGAAGGTAGCTCGGTTAAGGCGGAGTGCCATTAAACCAAGGAGAAGGTAGCTTGGTTAGGGTGGAGTGCCACTGAACCAAGGGAGAAGGTAGCTCGGTTAAGGCGGAGTGCCGCTAAACCAAGGAAGAAGGTAGCTCGGTTAGGGCGGAGTGCCACTGAACCAAGGGACGAAGGTAGCTCGGTTAGAGCGGAGTGCCATTAAACCAAGGGAGAAGGTAGCTCGGTTAAGGTGGAGTGCCATTAAACCAAGGAAGAAGGTAGCTCGGTTAAGGCGGAGTGCCATTAAACCAAGGAAGAAGGTAGCTCGGTTAAGGCGGAGTGCCATTAAACCAAGGAGAAGGTAGCTCGGTTAGGACGGAGTGCTACTGAACCAAGGGAGAAGGTAGCTCGGTTAAGGTGGAGTGCCATTAAACCAAGGAAGAAGGTAGCTCGGTTAGGGCAGAGTGCCATTAAACCAAGGGAGAAGGTAGCTCAGTTAAGGCGGAGTGCCATTAAACCAAGGAAGAAGGTAGCTCGGTTAAGGCGGAGTGCCATTAAACCAAGGAGAAGGTAGCTCGGTTAGGGCGGAGTGCCACTGAACCAAGGGAGAAGGTAGCTCGGTTAAGGCAGAGTGCCATTAAACCAAAGAAGAAGGTAGCTCGGTTAGGGCGGAGTGCCATTAAACCAAGGGAGAAGGTAGCTCGGTTAAGGCGGAGTGCCATTAAACCAAGGAAGAAGGTAGCTCGGTTAGGGTGGAGTGCCACTGAACCAAGGGAGAAGGTAGCTCGGTTAAGGCGGAGTGCCATTAAACCAAGGAAGAAGGTAGCTCGGTTAGGGCGGAGTGCCATTAAACCAAGGGAGAAGGTAGCTTGGTTAAGGTGGAGTGCCATTAAACCAAGGAAGAAGGTAGCTCGGTTAAGGCGGAGTGCCATTAAACCAAGGAGAAGGTAGCTCGGTTAAGGCGGAGTGCCATTAAGCCAAGGAAGAAGGTAGCTCGGTTAGGGCGGAGTGCCATTAAACCAAGGGAGAAGGTAGCTCGGTTAAGGCGGAGTGCCATTAAACCAAGGAAGAAGGTAGCTCGGTTAAGGCAGAGTGCCATTAAACCAAGGAGAAGGTAGCTCGGTTAGGGCGGAGTGCCACTGAACCAAGGGAGAAGGTAGCTTGGTTAAGGCGGAGTGCCACTGAACCAAGGAAGAAGGTAGCTCGGTTAGGGCGGAGTGCCACTGAACCAAGGAAGAAGGTAGCTCGGTTAAGGCGGAGTGCCATTAAACCAAGGAAGAAGGTAGCTCGGTTAGGGCGGAGTGCCATTAAACCAAGGGAAATGGTAGCTCGGTTAAGGCGGAGTGCCATTAAACCAAAGTGTAGCTTGATTAGGGCGGAATCCCGCCAAACCAAGGAGAAATGTGTTCCGACCGATCACTCGGGGTGTGTCGGCTGCGCCGCATGATACAGCTTAATGTGTTTTCCGTTGAGGGGAGAGAACTGGATGACTCCTTTGTGGTCTACAAGGACGTAGGCACCCCCTTCATATACTCGGCGGACGATATACAGTCCGACCCAGTTTTCGACCAGCTTCCCTTTGGGGTTAGAGGCCATCACTTCTCTTCTTTTGACCATCACCAGGTCTCCTTTCTTGAACTCTCGACCCTTGACTAACTTGTCAAAAGCACGGGCCATGCGAGCTTGGTAGAGTTGGATGTTTTGTTGCGCCTGGAGGCGTTTTCCTTCGAGCTCAACGAGCTCTTCCAATCTTCTTTCTGCATTGGTCTGCTCACCACTGACTAATCCGTGCTGGATGGCAACTCGCAATGAAGGAACTTCAAGTTCAATCGGCACTACAGCTTCCGACCCATAGACAAGGGAGAAAGGTGAACAGCCGGTTGGGGTCTTGTAGATAGTACGATAAGCCCAAAGTGCTTCGTACATCCTTTCTTCCCAATCCTTTTTGTTAGACTTGACAGTCTTTGCCAATAGTGTGCACAAGGTCTTGTTAAAGGCCTCTGCCAGTCCATTGGCTTGAGTGTTGTAGGGGGACGATGTCCTCCAGTCAATTTTGTATTTGTCGGCTAGCCGGTAAACCTTCTGATTTCTGAAATGGCTGCCATTATCAGAGATGATTCGGCTGGGGATCCCGAACCAGAATATTACATTCTGCCGGAAGAATCTTACAACTAGTTCTCCGGTCACATCTCTTAGTGCTACCGCCTCCGCCCATCTGGAGAAATAGTCTGTAGCTGCTAAGATGTATTTGCACCTTGATGAAGATGCTGGTAGTGGCCCTACCACGTCCGTGCCCCACTGAGCAAACGGACAACTTGGCAGAGTGGGATGCAGTGGCACTGGAGGTCTCCTCGCCACACTAGCGTGTTCTTGACATTTCTGACAAGCTTTGGCAAACTTGCAGCAATCATTAAACATAGTGGGCCAATAATAACCCAGCTTCTTTATCTCAATTTTCATTTTCGGGCCAGCCTGGTGTGCTCCAGCCGATCCTGCATGAACTTCTTGCATCACCTGTCCCGCCTCTGCTGAAGACAAGCAACGGAGTAGGACTTTCCTTCGGGCATCTGCCATAATTCGGAACAAGGTCCCGCTTCTCATCTAGTAAGAATCCTTGATCCTCAGGAGCTTCATTCTCTGTTCCTTTTCTTTTGGAAGTTGCTGGTGTTGAAACCAGCGTAGGAGATGCTCTCGCCAGTCGGGCTGCTGGACCCCCTCGATGACTGCTACTTCCATCTCTTGTTCGTCGGCCAGAACCTCTGTTACGCTGGGGACCTGTCGGCGGTTGATCACTGTTATATTCAGGCTTGTGTCTGGCGGGACCGCCAATGAACTGGCCAGCTTAGCGAGGGCGTCTGCCTGAGCATTCCGGCCTCGATTGACGTGCTTGATGCTGATGAAGTAAAATCTTGACATCAGGCGAGTTGCCAACTGGTGATAGGGGAGGAGCTCTTGCTTTCGCACCTCGAACTCTCCTTCCAGCTGTTTTATAACTAGGATGGAGTCTCCGAATGCTTCCAGCATCTGAATTCCCATGGACAGAGCAATCTGCAACCCGATTATCAGGGCTTCATATTCTGCCTCATTGTTTGTGCATTGTTTGTTTATGGAGCAGGAAGTATGCACCACTTCTCCTTCTGGGGACTTCAAGACTATGCCTGCTCCTGCTCTGACCCTGGATGACCCGGTAGCAGAGGTGTCAATTCTGGAAGCGCCATCAAAGTATAGCTGCCATGAGGAAGGCTGTACTTGGGCGGCTTCTAGGGTTTCATCCTCGGGAAGTTCCGGTTCCCACGGGCTTTCCCCAGGTATCGGATGTTCAGCAAAGAAGTCTGCAATAGCTTGACCTTTGATGGCCTTGCGCGGTACGTAGGAGACATCAAACTCCATAAGGATTACTGCCCATTTGCCTAGGCGGCCTTTGAGTGCCGGCTGGGACATAATATATTTCAGGGGATCCTCCTTGGACACCAAGCTGATCTCATGCGACAACATATAATGCCGGAGCTTTTTGACTGCGAAGACTAGTGCCAGGCAGATCTTCTCAATATAAGTGTATCTCTCTTCAGTTCTGACCAGTCTCTGACTGAGGTAATAGAGGGCTTGTTCTCTCCCTTCTTCATTATTCTGGGCTAGCATTGCCCCCAGAGAATTGTGTGTAGCTGCTATATACAGTATCAACGACCGTCCTTTCACCGGTGCGCCCAATACTGGAGGAGTCTTCAGATAGTCTTTTAGCTTGTCAAAGGCTGTCTGGAAATCTTCATCCCAATAAAAGGGAACATCTTTCATCATCAACTTGTGAAAAGGCTGGCATCGCCCTGACAAATTAGAAATGAACCGCCGGATATAAGCCAGGCGGCCCTGTAGTGATCTCAGCTCGGAGATGTTCCTAGGTGGAGGTAACTCCTGAATCGCCTTGATCTTTGCGGGGTCTATTTCGATTCCCCGATACCGGACGATGAAGCCCAAGAATTTTCCGCTTGACACTCCGAACGCACATTTCATAGGATTCATTTTTAGCTCATGCTGCCTCAGCCTCTGAAAAACAATCCGGAGGTCTTGCAGGTGATCTTCTTTTCTTCTGGTTTTGACCACCAGGTCATCTATGTAGCACTCGACCTTGTGGTAGAGCAATTCATCAAAAATTTTGGTCATTGCGCGCTGATAGGTTGCGCCAGCATTCTTCAGTCCGAATGGCATTCTCTTGTAATGATAAATGCCTTTAGGAGTTCGAAAAGCAGTATGGACCCGGTCATGCTCCGCAATCCAAATCTGATTGTAGCCGGAAGACCCATCCATGAATGACAGGGCTTCATGGACGGTTGTAGCATCAATCATGACCTCAGTTATTGGCACCGGAAAGTCATCTTTAGGGCAGGCTTTATTTAGATCTCGGAAGTCAACACAAATCGGATCTGTCCATTCTTCTTTTTCACGGGGACGATATTCGCCAGCCATGTGGTGTACTGATTTTCTTCAACAAATCCCACATCAATGAGCTTATCAACTTCAGCACAGATTCGGGTGATGAGCTCCGACCTCATACGCTGCGGTGGTTGCTTCACCGGCTCGGCTTCGGGGCTGATTGCTAGCTCGTGTTGTGAGACAGCAGGGCTTAGACCTGGCATCTCTTTGTAGGTCCAGGCGAAGCAATCCCGGTATTCTAGCAGCAGCTGGATGTACAGCTCCCGTTCTTCTGGGGATAGTTGGGCACTGAGGAAGGTAGGCCTAGGGTCCTTCTCATTTCCCAGATTGACTTCTATCAGTTCATCGACTGTGGCTTGGCCTCCATCTTCTATCTCTGGAGGTGCCGGCTGAAGGTCAACGAAGTCTGGAATACCATCTTGAGGGTCGAGTACTTCGACTTCCTCGTTAGACACTGCCAGAGCTTCCTGCGGTCTCTTGATCTCTTGTGCTAGCGGCTGTGTGGATGGATCTATGGACACACCCGTTGCCGTTGCAGCTCCCGAGGGTGAGAGAACAGCTTCAGTGCTTGTAGATGAGGTTGCAGCCATGACAGGCCAGTAGTTGTTTGCCGCCGGGCTCGGACAGCATATTGGATTCGTAGCAGAAGTTGAGGGAGTCTCGCCTTCTGGGACAGTTGTATCTTCCGCAGAAGTGGCTTTTTCTTTTCTGGTAGCCGGCTCCCCTTGATTGGAGTAAACCGAGGCTTCGTTGACTGGCAGAAAGGACGTTGAAGTCGTCATTAGTATGACCCCTGCGGAGGGAGAGACTTCTACTTCTTGAGTATCTTCGGCTTCGCTGCTGCTAGCCGTATCAAATTCGGCTTGAAAGGCCGCTTCTTCAGGACGGACCTGCTCCCAGCATCGACAGGAGATCAAGGTCTCTATTTGTTGATTCCCGGATAGAGCCAATTCAGCATGTTCTGCTTCCGCCGGATATTCATCAAAGGTTGCCCCTAGAGGGCTATCTTCAATTGGATAGAAGGTGGAGATGGTATCCACCTCGTACCGCCCACTGTAATAGTAGTCTTCCAGGGTGAAGCCCAGACCCGGATGTTGAGACACGTCTCATTTCTTTATCCAGATTTGCAGGATACCACATCTTCTGGAAAACTTCCTTGCGTTTTTGAGGTTGATCGGGAGGGATGTGTTGCTTTTCAAACATCCTGGCCGTCCGATCAGTGGTAAATGCCAGGCCCTGAACAGGAACCCGCAGGTTGGCTAGATCCTCAGGGAGGCTGCAGTCTGTGTCCTCCTGAGTGGGATGCTCCTCAGCTGTATAGAACAAGCTGCTGGGCCCATCTTCCTGTGTCACCTCCCAGGCTTTGAAAGGTTTGACAGTGGGATCATCGAGGCCGGAGACTGGCTTGGTGAGGCCGGAGACTGGCTTGGTGAGGCCGGCCGGGACTCCGATGTGGTCGTGCTGTCGATCAACATGCACTTCCTTAGCTTTGGGGTATAATGCTGGGGGTGTCACCCTGCCGACATTTCCAGAAGCCGTGATGTGGGAAACCACCTTCGGCTTGACATATCCGCGCGGCGGTGGTGGATACCAACCGTCACCCGATTTGTTCTTCGATGCCCCTACGGGGGCTCCATCTTCAGAAACCTTCCGGGGAGACCCCGTATATAGGTTGGCGTCCGCCAAGTGACATTCAAACACCTCGAATGGGTGGATGTCAGCAAATATCCTCTCCTCCTTCCCCTGGAGGCTGTATTTGATACATTGGTGGAGCGTGGAGGGCACCACCATATTTTCATGCAGCCATGGGCGGCCGAGCAGCGCTTTGTAGGAGGTGCGAGAGTCAATGACGTGAAACTGCACCGTTGTAGTGAAATCTGCCAGGGTCAGTGTGAACTCTGCCACTCCCATAGATACTTCACATTTTTGGTTGAAGCCAGCGATACGCATATCCCCGACTTTCTCGAGATGCACATTAAAGTGGTACCTCTCGTATATTCTATATGGCAGGATGTTGACTGCTGCACCAGGATCGATCAGAATCCGGTTCAGTTCTCTTCCATTCAGATGCCCTTTCATATATAGCGGTCTGTTGTGGCTGGCAGTAGGCAGTAGCATGTCTTCTGGAGAGAAGGTCATACTGGCTTCTGGTATAGCCTCAGCTACGCAGGCTTCAAAATGAGCAGGTGTCTGCAGAGCAGTGATGATCGCCTGTCGAGTTTCTTCACTCAAGGAGAGAATTTCCCAGATCGTAAATCGAGCGGGGAGCTTCTTGAGCAACTTCATTATTCGGCTCCCAGCCCGGACATTGGAGAGCTTCATCTCTTCAGCCTATCTGGGCTTGGGGAGGTTTTGATTCGCGGGCCCTGACGGACCTGCTTCACCTTCCTCGGACTCGGCACTCTCTTGACTGGCATCGGCCGTCGGGTCTTCTTTATTATCTGCTGTAGGGCAAGCCCCATCTGCATTTGCATCCTCAGTGGGTTGCGCTGGCTGCGGGTGAATGACCCCGGGCGTAGGGTTAGCCTCCTGACAAGGCTGCTTCCCCTTTGACATCTTCATGAATTCAAGGAATGAAGGGACTGTCTTGCCCCCAGTCTTGTTGTATAGACTTGACGGAGGAGGGATTTGGACTCCCTTAACTTCCGGCGGAGGTGTCTTGTAGGGTTGCTCCCCTCTGAACATAATGTTGTGATTGGGTGGCGGCTGGCGCCCCCATTTCTGGCCTAACCGAGTGGCATGTGCAGCAGTTGCGGCCTCGGCCTTGCCTCCCCCAGCATGGGGTGTGAAGCAAATTTCTTCTTCTTCCTCTTCTCCGGGCAGGTTGAAGAGTGCTGACAGGGTATTGCAGGAGATGACCTGTGTTTTATGGGCCCCAGCGGCCTTTCTTTTCTTCTTCTTTTGCTTTTTCTTCCTTTTGGTTTCTGCAAGTGCTTGCCCCCAGAACAGGTTGCTCTCTTGAGGTGGTGCTGCTTCAGCTTCCTCCCCTTGCCTGAGTGAGAGTTGCTCCAGCTCTTGCCATGGGACGTGGTCCCGTACCAGCAGAGGTTTCAGTTCGGGCTGTACATATTCATCTAGCCCTTCAATTAAGTGTTGCAGTCGAAGGACCCCAGGATTGGTTTCCTTGATTACTGGCAGCGGAGTTTGTCTCCTCCTGTTAGGCGTATGTATTCTGACAGCTGTAGGTGGAGTGACCCATACGGGTGCTACCACTGGCGGAGCAGGCCGGGGTGTAATGCCATGGATATGTGCCCCCTCTTTTGGGCGGGGTGCCCTCTTTTTCTTGTGCTTCACAGGGATTTGCTGCCACCCCTGCTGCTCCTTCACGGGCTCCAGGAAATGGATTTCGTAGGTGCTTCGTGTGCTTTCTTCAGAGATCTCCTCAGGTAATGCCTGGTAGAGTGAGATCACGTTGACTGCTGCCCTCCTAAAAGGGGCTTCATGTGGCTGAGGGGGGTCTACTTTGTACTCTCCCAGCTCTATCTCATTTTTCTTCACCATCCCTTCGATGACGTCTTTGAAAACATAGCAGTCTTCGATTGGATGTCCCAACATCTGGTGGTAGGGGTAGAATCTTGGACTGTCTTTTCTTTTTAGGTCCTCCGGCCTCTTTGGTTCAGGCAGAGTGACCATATTGTATTCTGTTACCCAGTCGAACAGGACTCGGGTCTTGTCTTTTGGAAAGGAATAAGCTTTCTTCATCTTGTCCCTCAGCGAAGGACCCTCTTTATCATCTGGAGCTTTCGCAGGTTGCGGGGGAGCCGCTTTCTTGCCTTTCTCCTTCTGTTGTTCGAACGCCTTGATATCAAGCGCATTCGCTTCTTTAGGTGTGGGGCGCCGTTCCGCAGCCTTGCCTTTCTGGGCTATGCTGGCAGTTGACGTCGGGACAGGCTTGGCTAGAAAAGCTTCCACCTCAGCTACCACATTATTCAGCCGGTCGAACGACCGTATTTCCATACCAATCATCTTTTCCAGGACCTCCCTCCTGAGATTTTGCTTACATATTTGCACAGCGTCCTCCTGATGTGGGGGCCGCTTACATCTCATTCCGAGGTTCCTCCACCTCTTGATGTAGTCAAGGGCTGTCTCATCTGCCCTTTATTTTGTTGAATAGAGCTCGGCCACTGTGACCTCCCTCTCTGTGACATGGAATCTTTCTCTGAACTTCCTTTGCATATCTGACCAGTCATTAATTGACCCGATCGAGAGGCTGGAATACCATTCGAAAGCGAGCCCCGTCAGCGAGGACCCAAAGAATTTCAGCAGGTATGACTCGTCAGTGGCCAGATCACCCATAACGGTCATATAATATGCAATATGCTCTTTTGGGGAACCTTTCCCGTTGAATTTGTCAAATTTGGGCGGCTTGTTGACTCCCGGGGGAAGTCGCTTAGCCGCATGGTGTTGCGGGTAGGGCACCTGATAGGCATCAAATGCGACGTAGTCGCCTTCGCTTTTCTCTGCGAGCTTCAGCTCGATCATCCTTTCCACCATCATCCGGTTCACGACCGTGGGGTCAACCGGTTCTGGATAGAAGTGCGCTGGCTGCAGGTATGGGGTGACTAGGGTGGTCGCCTGTGGAGGATGCAGCAGCGGGGGTGTTGGGTGCACCTGAGGAAGCACCGGAGGTAGCAGCGGCTGAGGCTGTGGTGGCCGCTGTTATGCTGTCGTCACGGTTGGTTCTGACGGCTATGGTAGTGTATAAAGCGGAGGAGGGTCGTCTCAACGAGCCGCTCCCCGGGATGATTCACCCTGGACTTCGGATGGTTTGGAGGCCGATGAATGTTCAGTTTTCTCCATCAGCTGTTTCTTCAGGGAATCTATTTCCCGTTGATATTTTTGCGGCAGCATCAAGACTGATGGATCTATAGTGGTGGGGACACCTTCTGTTGTCTCCCCGGACGTACCCTCAGGCAGGATGTCGAGGAGTACGTCGTCTTCTTCTTCCGTCGTCACCACATTAGCGGTCAAGACGGGGGCTTTGTCATCCCAGTGGAGGTAGACCTGGGGCTGTTTCTCTTTCATCATTGTCAGAAGCCCTCTTGCTGCTTCTGTCCTGCGGGTAGTTGGCCCCGGCCGTGCGGCCAATTGAGCCAGTTCTTGGGGGTCTTCAGGAAGCTCCCCATATCAGCTGGGTACACCAGCCATGTTGCAAGTGAAAACCTGCATCCTTCTTCTTTGTCGATGGACCCTCCGCCTTGCTTGTTGCGGAAAGGTCAGCCTCTCGAACACAGAGATTCTTCTTCTTTCTTCCCGCTCGGGGAAGGCTTCATCGGCTTCGATCTCAAAGCCATCATCGTATCCATTATCGTCGACCGATGACATCCTCATTCTGTCTCTTATCTCTTCTTCATCTGCCGTTGATGGACAGTAATCTTCTTCAGTGGCTACTGTCTGCATCAGCCGCTGCTGTCCGAGTGAGGTGTTGCCCAATCCTCGAAAATAGCTTCTGACCAGGCAGGCCATTTCTTCTCGACCCCGTTCTTGATGTAGCACGGGGGATAGTGGTCGGCCTCCAGAAGGAGGAATGTAGGCCAGTCGAGCTCTGTCGGCTGGCTGTTGGAACCTTCGCCCCGTGGCAGGGACGTTGGCTTGACGGGCCGCAGCCAGGAAACTTCTGTGGCGCGGAGGATCCGCAACCACCTCTTCTCCCATCTTCGAGGGTAGGCCCCTTTCTCTTATCACCTCCGCATCATCATTCACAGGATGGCGGCGGATGGGTGTCAGCTGGTGGACAGGTCGGGTCCGTTTGGGAACCCACACCTGTCTGAACTTCCTCGGCTTGAGTGCCGGGTTTCCTTGGCCATGGTGGCCGGCTTCTTCCGTTTCTGCCCTCCTTCCAGTAAGGGCTTGATATGTGTTGTGGACAGGAACGTTTGGGATGACTCGGTCTGGGGTCACCCGCGCCGTGTGCCCGTTGAGGAAGACACGCATGCCTCCCACCAGCATTGACTTCCCGGACTGAGAGACAGTTCCGGTGATCACAGCAGTGTTCTTGCGAGCCTGGCGACGCTGACGTCCTCCAGGGGGTTTGTTGACTACAGGGGGGTGCGTCCCACGTACAACGTGGTGCACCATGCAGCTAGCGGCCGGGGCCGGATTCTTGAGCAAGTCGTCGCAGCGAGGAACCTTCAGAGGTTCCACTTCCTCCATAGCTTGCTTGGAAGGTTCCGGGGCTTCGACTTCTAGGATGTCGACGAAGGCCAAGCCCAGGAAGTTGGGGAAGCCTACAGCGGCAGGGAAGCTGCCGAATTCCATGGGTACCGCCAGGTATACCCTTGCGCGTGTTCAGCAACTATCGACTGATCGAAGTCGACGCCAGCTATTCCATGAGTTGTCATTGTATACCTGCAAAGACAAACAGGAAAACAATCAGTAGTCTTTGAAAGGGCTTCGAAGCCCGAATATCTCGGCAAAGAGATGAAAGGTGACACTGGTCCCACCGGGCGTGCCAGACTTGTTTTAGCGTTTTCTTTCTTTCCCTTTTCATTCGCGTATCGATCAACCATTTGGCTAACTGGTAGTCAACTGACTGATTGACGACGCGGGCATGCCAGTCACATGAGTGACAATTTTATTGTGCGCTCATTCTGACCCATATAGGGCGAATGTGGGGTTCGGTCAGGACTAGCAGTCCGCCATACCATAAAGGTTATGGCGTTAATTACATCCCCCACGAGGAGGGAACACCTTTGATTAATTGTCGAGATAGCGGGCCGTCGAAGCCGGATTAAAAAGAGCTACATGATGATCATGAGGAAGACATGCAGGATGCACATATTTATCGTATAGCAGATGTATAGTTCATGGAATTATGGACCCTCGGTACGTGGCGGAGGATGTAGGTCCGAAGACTACCATCGCGCATGACGAAGACTTTCGGCCGGGCGTAACCCGGTCTTCTGTCGATGTCATTTGATATACCCGAGGGTCTATGCATGCATGCACACAAGACATTCACGCCTAGATTACACATGAAGATAGTGTTATGAAACGGTGGCGATCAGCCACATTTATTACCCTCGTCGAGAAGAGGAAGAGTAACACAAGTATGCTAGCGAAAGTGAAATGCTAACGGATTATGATGGTGAGTATGATGATGACATGACTCGGGCTTGCTTGACCCTTCTTTATTCAATTCACTGCCTGCTACGGCTTGTCGACATTGCCCCCGAGAGGCGAGGCTTGCCCCGGGGTAAATGAACCATTAGAGCGGCACGAGGCTTCAAAACCGGCGTGACTATGTAAGAAAACTTGTGCGGCGCGATAAAGCGTAGGCATAGCAGCTAATACGGCGCGATCTTCATGCAGCTGAAACGGCGCGCAAGAGGGTTGGGGGCGTCGGTTTAGGGCGCGCCGGAAAGGCGCAAGGAAAATTTTTAAGGAAATGAGTTTGGGGTTAATCCGGCGCGGGGGGGTACCGCGCCGGTTTAGGGCGCGCCGGTTAAGACCGCGCTGTATTAAACCTGTTTTGTTGAATTATGAACCTTTCTAAGTTTATTAGACTTCATGGGACCCTTTCTTGAGTTGTTGGGCCAGATGATTGTTTGATTGGAGTCCATGGACTTCTGGAAATGAAGGGGAGGTCAGTGCGAGGTTCATACTCGAGCACTGAGTTGATTCGATTCGGAGCGATCGTTTTATTGACATAATTATCTGGAGTCTGTCAAAAATTTGACAGCATCTCCCCTGAACAAACAGAGTTGCAGGGGAGAATCGGGGTCATACTCACTAATGGAGCAAGCCCCTAAATCACCGGTCTGCCCAAAGGCGGCCAGCATACCCCACTAGATAGGATACCCCGAGGACAAGCCTGCTAGGGGCACCAAAGCTCCATGGGGGAAGAGATAGAAGGGCGAAGTCACTGATGATGAGGACGACACCCCGAGGGCTAGCCTACGAGGGGTGAAGGACTCGTAGTCAGTGATTCGTCCCATGGAGGGACTGACCATTGGGAGAGTGGGACTCCGAGGACTAGCCTACAAGGAGCACACACCCCCTGGTCTCGATCGGGCCCTGGTCTGTCGGGGTTGAGTTCGTTGAACCAGGCTCTCCTTCATTATTAGCCATGGCTTCGAGAAGACGCCCACCATGGAGAGGTAAGGCCCTTGGTCGCCCGGCAACTGCAGGAACGAACAGGGGAATGTCCCCCTCCCCGGGTGATCGAAGTGACGGGGAAACCTCGGAACGATGCAGGTGGCCACGAAGAACAAGTGATAAAGGCCTAAGTTAGACAGACCCTCGGTAGGGACATATGCTCGAATAGTTAGAAAATAATACTCAAGGGGATAGACCCTGTACGTGGCAGACAAAGGCGCGCGCAGAGGCACGGCTCCATCCGAGAGGAGAACGGGATGCAAAGTCCTTGAACTAAACATAAAAGAAATGAAACGAAAGAAAGCCCCCGGGGAGGGGTGTTTCTGTAGCCCGCGATGATTCAGGGCATGATATGAATCTCGAGGAAACCGGGATCGGCCCTACGCAGAGAAGAATCCTGACGCGCATGTCAGCATAGATAAAGATAGAGAAAGGGAAGATCGTTCATCCAATTTATTGATTCAAGCATCCACAGGCATGCATACATATCACCATCCCTAAGACGGGGAGGATTTAACACTTGCACGGCGAGATTACAATTCCGGCACCATTATTTGGTCGCCGTTTAACGACATTAGAGGCAGAGGACGCCCAGAGCACAATAACAGAGAAGACGGCAGAAGAAATCGCAAAAAGGGGGGAGGGGAATCGACTCATATCATCGTCGCCCCTCCCCTCCATCGCTTACATTCGATGGGTAGAAGCTTAGAGGAAAAGAAAAAGAAAATGCGGAAAGCAGGAAGAGAAACGACCACTGCCCACCTGTTCCTCAAAAAATACAGAGTATCGTAGCTGCAGGCCGACGATCGCCCCTTCAGAGAAGAAAAACCTCGCTCTCTATATCTCCCGAGAAAGAAGAAACTCTCCCTCATTTTTCAGTTGCCCTCTACTTTTCTTTCCTCTCTGCACCGAGAGCGGCCTCTCTCTTTTTTTCAATCGAACCTCGCCCATATATATAACAGGTTGGAGGCTCTTCATCCGGCGTGAGCTTTTGGCGCGCCGAGAGAGTCTTCATCAACTTATCGCGCCGGTTTAAGGCGCCATCCGATAGGGTAGATGGCGCGCCGGGATGAGGGCGGAAGGTAAGGGGCGCGCCGGGCTATGGGCTGAAGGTAGGGGGCGCACCGGGATAGGGGTATTGAGTGAGGGGCGCGCCGGTTTAAGGCGCGCCGGGCTAATGCCCCTTGTTCACTTCAAGCCAGTCGATGAACTCGGGGCCATCGTGAACATGTACTCTGCCACTGCTCACTAAGACCTCGACGATATGATCTGTCGAAGCTCCTAGATTGGCGTACGGCCATTCTCGAGGTTCTGGATTGCTTTAGGCTGCTCGCACGGGTTTTCTGCGGGCACACGGCCTTCAGCTCTATGATCCATGCCGTTAGCTTGGCCTGGCTCGTGTCCCAAGCTTCTCGGAAGGCGTGACAACACCAGGGATAGATCCGCCCGAGCTGGGTGATCATTCGGCCGCTAATGGGCCCATCTTGGCAGGAAGCCGCACCCATGTCGGGTGATCGGGATCTTCCGCCGCCGGAGCTTTCGGTCCTCCGTGCTGGAGAGCCGGGGGAACTCCTTCATCTTCGGGAGAACCTCTTCATTTGGTGGGGGACCACCGGATAGACCGTCGTCCTTGATCGGACAACGGATGTGGTGTATGCGGCATGACAGAGTCGATGCCGATTCATTGGGCAGGCTTGGTCGCACTGCCGGTTGGTTGTGAGCTTGTCTCGGCTCCCCTGAGGTGAAGCCCCCGTGTCCGTACGGAATGACTCGAGGCTCTGGAAGCTTGAGAAGTCTTCAATATGTTGATCTTTATTGGCTCCCGTGCTTCGGTGGGCCGGGTCGTTCGTCCTTATGGCTTGGTCGCCGACGATCATATTTTAGGTGCCAACATGTCCACACACGGGGACAAGCCCCAACACGCTGCCACCGCAGCACACACACACACACAACGTCGGGGATCACTCCCCGGACACTTAGACCACGCAGAGACGCAGCTCCGCCCACACACAATGATGTATCGAGTTTAACACAACACAAAGGATATGCACAATGTGCTCACAAGAAAGTATAATCCATGAATAAGCAAGTCCTTGAGAAGAATTCAAAATACGAAATAACTAAAGGTGTTAGGCTCCCCCTGACAACTCTGTTTAAGGAGTTTCAACTTCTCTTCATAAGATCGGAGACGGTGGTTCAGGTTCCTAGCAGGATGATGAGCTCTCGTCGAGCCTCCTTCCACAAATCATGCAGATTCAAGCTTAGACAGAGATTCAACAATGTTTCCTTCAAATCCCAACTCCAATCGTATCTGCAACCACAAGGAACGAACAAATCAGTATGCTCACAACCTTGTATTTAATAAAAGGGACATCACAAATAGATCAACATCATATTTGTAGCATCTCCCCTTGAATGTCACATGGATCCCTTCAATCAATAGGGAGGGTGCGCTGGGAATGATAAACTAGAGTGGAAGGAGCCGAGCTTGAGATAGAAACGCCCAAACTTGCAAATCGTGGAAAGCAGTAGCAGCGCCGTCCGGATCCATGCTCAGTGTCATGGAAGACGATCACTCCAGCCTCTTATTCCTCCTCCAGGTAGTATTGTCACCCTCCTTCACGTTCTTCTTCTCCTCCTGCAGCAAATAGGGCAAGGTTAGCACAAGGGATGTATCTCTCGATGGAAATCGCAACATACATATAGGGCATTGAATGGGTGAACAGAAGACCACAAAGCCCATGTTAAAACTCTCTCAAATGCACTCCTAATGGTAGGGTATAACCCTAAGGACATTAGGGTAATATACCACCCCAATCGGACCTTTAAACCCATGGTTTGAAACCAAACCCGGAAACCCGATCCGGACGTAGAAGACAAAGTGTCGACCTCTAGGGTCGACACTCGTATCAACAAGTTCTGCCAAAAATAGAAAATCCAGAACCTAGTCAAAAGTGTCGACCCATGGGGTCGACCTTTTTTACCGGGGGTTCTATTTTAGTTAAAACAGCATAACCAATATAAAGTGTCGACCCCATGGGTCGACACTTTTCCTGACAGTGGAAAAGTTCATTAAAACACATTGAAATACCACACTACAATCATTCAAAGTACAAGTTTCAATCACTTGAGCACATATGACATGGATAGACATAGACAACACTTGATTTCAACATTGATCAATCAATTCACATTGAATTACAATCAAGCATATGTTTTCACCATTGCCTTGAGTATTTAAGTGAGAAACTCCACAATGTACCTGATTTTTCCAGATTTGAACATGCAAACCAGTTTTGAACCACTAGCATTCAATCCACTTTGAAGTCAAGCTACGCATCTATTCTTACCACCATTTTCAAAACTTGAGAGTTAATTCACATAGAACCATTGGCATTGAGAGAGTGTGAGCATGATGAAGCCAATTTAACAAGGTTGATGTAGAAACCTTAACCAAGTACAATGGGAAACCAAGACTATGAAGATAAGTCCAAGGGCTCCAAATTCAGTCCAATAACTGAAAGTTCAGTTCAGAAATAAACCTCCCAGTTCAGACAAGTTAAGCCTTAACACATTGTCCACATGCAGGTATAGAGAGTCAAATCAGAGCTTGTTTCAACACGTGTAAATGATATGCTTCCTCATTGAAAGTCATTCATGAATACAAGTTTAAACACATTTCTGCATTAAGGAACCATGTTTCACAAATGGAAGGTTAGATCAATTTACCATCCACCAAGCAATATAAGAAAGCCAAACATGAGTATTTCATCATGACCAAACACGAACAGATATCATACGTGAGACATCACCAGTGGAAGTGTCAACACTTAGTGTCGACACTCTTGACTGGCTGGACCGTCTGCTGTACAGACAGCCCATGGCCAAGGGAGGGTCGACCCCAGGGGTCGACACCTCACCAGTTAGAAAAAAAGTGTGAAGGATGATCACCTTAAGCATCTAAAGCTGCATATAACATTGAGGCAAGATTTTACATGAGCCCAAGAAAGATGATGATCATTGCACAAAAGCTGAAATGAAATGGCAATGCATTTACACAATGCCATGCAACCAATTTCATAGCTACAAATTACTCAATCATTCCACACTAGTATGGGCATCAAGGCAAGAACACTAATCTCAATAGACCATTTAAGATAGCATGAAAAATCATATCATGAGGATCCACATGGATTACAAGTTCAGTCTAGAACAAATTGAACCTTCACAACATAACACGCACAATGTCAAACATTTATGTGAGTTCATCAAAAACCCCATGAACAGATTATCAAAAAACAAAGTTTCACATGTTTGTACAAGGTCTCATGCATAGCACGCATGAAGCAGCATTAGGATTGTGTTCGTGAAGGACCATGAAATATCAACCTGCAAACCAAGATACCATCATGTTAGCTTGTTTATCATCAAGATGCCATTGAACATAAAACACACAATATATTAAAATCATCAAAACCATTGTCAAAGACAACGAGGGGGCGCACAGAACCCAACACCCCGCCCTAGGCTCGGGATGTACCGGTAGCTCAAACCTACATTAGTCAGAAGTAAGCATATCACAACATATCATTAGCATAATCATAAGCATAAGCATTTAGAGTTAAGCATTTACCTGAAGAAGAGGAGCGAACCTACCCAGGATCGTCTGCTGGTCGATGGTGCTGAGGGAGTCAAATAGGAACGCCAGTGCTGCAGCTCCCCAGGCATAGCCTCCAACCTCGTCCAGATCCCGCAGTAGTGGGTGGAGTTTGACGCTCACTCCGTCCACCCTCATCACAAACAAGAGCTTCCCAAATAGTAGCATCAGGAAGCGGCGGATGGTGATGTCTCCCTCTGGTCCTGGTCCCGCGGACACTCTCTCTCAGGCTCTTTCAGTCAATCTCTCGATGTGCTCCTCTGGTAGCTCTCCTACGGCTATCGCCGCTCCCCGCAATCCCAAGCTCTCCTGGTGTGTCACCCGTCCCAGCATGGACGAGTGGCGTCCCGGTCTCTGTAGCTCTAGTCCAAGCAACTCCTGCGCCATCTCTCAGTAATCGGCGTATGTCCATCAAGACATCGGAGCTCCATGGACTCGAAGTCCCGTGATCCGCGCTACGTCCTCGAGCGTCAGGATCATGTGTCCCCATGGGAATAGAAATGCTCGACTGATCGGATCCCACCTCTCGTGCAGTGCATATAGAATTGCCGTGTCAATCCACATCATCTCTATGCTCAACAGCTCGCCGAACCCCATCGCTGCCAGCCTATCTCCCTAGAAGTCCGACAGTGCGAGGTACACTGCTCGAACCTACATCCATGAAATCTGGGTCCGTCTCTTCCCCTGCATTCATTTCGATAATCAGAATTAGTCATTCATATAAATCATAATCATACATAGCATTGCACTTTTAAATAAAAATCAAAAATCACTCTGATTCCCAAGCGGTCGTGGCCTTGACCGTCTCTGGTTCCCTAGCGGTCATTCCCTGGACTGTCTGGTTCCCTACGGTCACTGCAAGGACCGCTAGGCACTCAGGGGATGGACATTGTCTGCTTCGTTTCCCCAGGGTTTGAAAATGGCCCAAGGGCCTTTACAAACATCTTAATGGGTCCCCAGACCCATTCCCATCTCATTCCCCCACATGCATGCATTCAAAACAAATCAAAATGGGTTTTTGGCCGCCAGCCTACCTCCGATGACCGTCTCCCAGCCGATGCCTCCGGTGCTTCCTCGGCCGCGGGCTCATCTTCCTCCTCTTCCATGGCCTCCCCAGGTCCCTCCTCCGCCATGGGAGCCTCTTCCACCTCCGCTTGGGCCGACGGCCCTTCTTCCTCCGCCGGTGGGTACGCCACCGCCGTGGGCGGCACTTCCTCCTCTTCTATCCGCCGTCGGAGGCATTTCACAGCCCTCTTCTTCACCATTTTAGGGATGGTTGGGTGTGAGATGCATGGTGGTCGATGGTGGGTTGGTCACCGGAGTGGCCAGAATAGGGATTAAATAGGTTGAAACGAGATTGAGAGTGGGGATAATGAAACACCCATTCTATTTTTTTTGAATTCGCACAGAGCCATGCGGTCTATCGCTAGACCATTATGCCATCCTTAGCGGTCTGAACCTTGACCGTTTGCTGTCTGAATTCTACCCTCGGAGAATGTGAACCGCCCTTGCCCAAGTGGTCTATCGCTAGACCGTTAGGTTAGTCCATGCGGCCCTTTACTAGAACGTTTGGTGGCTGAATGTCTTGATATTTGGAATGATATACCTGCCCTATTCTATGATCCATATATGCTTCGTACTTATTCCTATAAGCTTAATTGCTATTGATGGCTAACCCTTCTTATTGTCAAAGCTTGAATGCCATCATATCACGTCCTTGCTCGCCAGGCAGGTAAGTGAGGTAAGTATCACGATCCTGGTCCCTTAATGCATTACCATGTGGTATTTATGGTATATTACCTCGAGAATCGGCTGGTCATTCATGTGTTTTGGGATCTGATGTTCCCCTCTAACAAAAATGATGATGATCTAGGTGCACATGTGTAATCGTTGGATAGGCCGTTAGGTTTGAAGAGTTGGGGGACGATGGTTCTATCTTGCACGCCGTGGTTATAGATAGTGTCTTGACCCTGATTTATCCAATCTAGCAATACTATTCTCAAGTATCTTCCTATTTTTATCCCTTCTTTGCATTTGTTTTGATGATTTCTTTTACTTTAGCCCAGCATGCATCATACGCATCTTTTGAGCATTCATGTGCCCTCATTTGTCCAAGTGTCTTAGAAATGGTGGATAACTATGTATCCATGGTCTGGAGTATGGAGAATCATTCCACACTGAGTTGTAAGGTTTTCTTCAGTCTATTTGCTCAGTTTGGTTAGCTGATGATTCCTGTCTGGAGTTTAGTTGCTCGTCTCTTTACTTTTTCATTTGCTCTGACCACCTATCAGCTGTGCGTTCCAGTGAAGAGGTTGGTCGTGTTTTTATTTCATTTAGTTGTTAGTTCCTCCAGGCATGCATCACTCAGTTTGGCCGTTCCTTGTGATTGGTTCGAAGTTTTCCAGAAGATTCCTATCACTTGTTGGTTGAGGATGGGTGTCGATTTACCTTAACGCCTGCTTTTCAGTCCACTCCGCTTCATTTTCGCTTCATCTCCATGTTCCATTTCGCTTTCGCTTTACCTCCGCTCACTCCCTTGTAAAGAGGGCATTAAGGAGGGGCATCTGTTGACACCCGTTTTATGACCAACGAGTTGGGTCATCTCCTTATTTATTTTCATGATGTCCCGGGTTGTTCACCGCTTATTAGGTCATTTTTGGGTTAGTTTTGGGGCCTATTTTATGGGTTGTTCTCCCTGGTTGGGCCTAGTTCCCTTGATTTCTCATCATTGTAGCTTATTGGGCCTGGATAAGGGCTAATAAGGGCTTTCATGTGGATTAACTTAGAGATTTATCAGTCTTTATCTCTTTTGCCACGTCTGCTAGCCTAGCAGGCTATCGTGCGACCGTTTGGCTTGTTTGGCGGTCTTTTGCTAGACCGTTTAGGCAACAGAGAGTCATACTGGGTTTTTTTGGTCTTATCTCTTTCTGGACGAATGAGCCTAGCGGTCTATCGATAGACCATTTTGTGAATGCCCTGCGATCTATCGCAAGACAGTTTGGGAAGATAGAGAGTCCTGCTCTGTCTGATTTTCTTTGCTTCGCCATGGTCGAACTAGAGTCCTTGGTTTGTCGATTTCTCTCTAGATAGAGGCTCTCAGAACCTTCTGTTTGTTTATGTGGACTCTTGGGAGTATTATCTTCGAGGTTTATCTAGTTTCAGGCCTATTTTCGTGTCATTATCCCTCCAACTCGAACCTAGGGTTTGAGGGCCTATAAATAGAGCCCTTAACTTCATGGCTTGAGAGAGGAAATTTTTGGAGTTTGCCACGAAGTGATGTTGCGTTCTGGAGCCACTTCCAACCAGGGAGAAGCTACTTCCACGTCCACAAAGCTTCTGGTCCAGGGAGTATCAAGTTCCTTTTGTCTAAGTTTGGGTCTTTTTCTTTAGTTTTGTCTATTGTCCCTTTGCATCCATAGCATCTTCCTTCTTCTTTCTCCACGTTCTCTGCATTCACATCACGTTTTCAAACATCCTCTTATTCTTTTCCATGCCCCATAGGGGTTAAAAAACCATCACCCCCAGGTATTCACCCTTCCTTTTATGCATCTTAGCTTAATTGCATTATAGATACTACACTTGTCAAAGGGCTAATTGGGTCATTCTTCTCTGTGTCTACACTCTTTTGTAGGTTTGCAGGACTCATTGCACGAGGCCCATCTCTTCTGGCCGGCCAGGCGGGGTGGAGATATAAGTTTCAAGCTTCTGTTCAGGGTGCTCTAGCAGCCATTCATCATACTATTTTTGGATTTCAGGCGGTCAATCGTAAGACCGTTTGTCGTCTCCTAGTGATCGTCTGTTAGACCGTTTGCCTCTGCAGCATCTGGTTTTCTCTCTCCTACGGGCGGGTGACTTTAACCGGCTCTTTCCAAGGTAATTATTGTGGTTTCACTGCATTACTTACTTTGGTGGCGATCACACTTTCCATTATTTGGACTTTTGTCATCTTGTTCATCATATTGCTTGCTTTCTCTTTATTTTAGTTGCTCCACACCTATGGTGTGTGTTTTTCTTTATTCCTTTGCTCCACGCCCCGGCGTGTATTTTTATTTTCCTTCTTCATTTCTACAACATTGATGACATGCCCACTTGCTTTACTTCTATGTTGATTGCTTGAGTTAGTGCACCACTTGTTCACACACACTCTCATAACATCATATTCACACCACCTCATTATAATTCACCCCACATCCCGTCAATCATAAAAAAAAATCAACAGTGAGGTTTGGCCATTTCGGTGCGTGAGATCTTCGGTGGAGGTAGGGGGATAGATACTCTACATGTTTCCTGCTTTCCCTCATGATTTCAGGCCGAACGATGCGAGTTTGAGCGGGTTTTGCCATGTTTGGGCAAAATGCATGTTCGGGGGGGGGGGGGGGGGTGAGCCGTGTTCGCCATTCCAAGTGACGGTTTGTAATTTAAATGGATTCATTTGAACCCCTGGCATGTTGGGAATCGTTTCCCGCCAGTTTGAACTCATTTGGTTGTGAATTGGGGTAGGTATGAGCCCGTTTGTCCATGTGACTCGTGTTGGGTCGATTCGTGGGAATTGCCCGTTTCTTGCCATTTTGAGGTCAGTTTGATCCTTTCCAGCTTGTGGAAGGATGATATTGTGATTAGGGATGTTTTCCAGTCGTTCTGGGATGATTGGGGCGTGGAACGATCAAGTATTGGGTGGTTCTACTATTTTCTCGCCAGAGCGAAGTAGTGCTCCCTCTAGTGACCGCCATTTATAATAAGCGGCCCTCTGGAGACTGCTATTTGGAGCTCTGTTGTTGGTTTCATGTTGCGGTCTCGCGATCGATGACAACTCTGTCTTAGCGGCTCTTATTTCGGTTCGGGTTAGCGGTCTAGCTCCCGACTGCGAGGTGGCTCTTGGCGGCCATAGGAGGATCGCCATTCCCGAGAAACGGTCCTAGGAAGACCGTTAGTTGGCTAAGTCGGTTCGCTGGTAACGGCCAAGCGACTGACCGCCATTTAGTTGTAGCGGCCCTTGGGTGACCGCTACCTGATGTTTAAGTTAGTTTGACAGGTTTGGGTGTTGACTAGGAATAGCGGCCAATTTATGACCACTACATCCAGCTTGCGGCCCTGAGGTGACCGTCTTGTGCAAGTACCGGCCTCAGGCAGACCACAAACCGCCTGTTTCTGTGGATTTCGTGTCTCGAGTTTCTTGAGGGTAGCGGCCATGGACATAATCGCCACCTCCAGGAGGCGACCCTTTGAGGGCCGCCAGTGGCAAGGTGCGGCCCTGGTGAGATTGCCATTTGCCTGTTGCTCTGCGTTGATGGTAGTGGCCCTTTGGATGACCACCATTTTGGTTTAGCGGCCAGGGGTGAGACCGTCACCTGTCCAAAGTACTGTTCCAGTGTCGATTTGGTTTTCGATTAATGTGGATTCGACCCCTTGGTTAGCCCATTGCTCCGTGGATGTCTTGGACGTCCTATGAGGGCTGTGACCATGTTATAGGGTGTTCGGGAGTGCCATTGTATCGAGCAGTGTTTTGTATTATTTCGAGGGTCATTATGGTTTCTGGTTAACCCGGTTGTGACCTAGTGGTTGATACATGACCTCGTGAGTGTCTCGTCTATCCTACGAGGATCAAGACCTAGTTTTGGACGCTTGGAGGTATTGTCCTACCTCGATTTATGTGCCATGTGATTTGAGGGCTTCGGTAATCCCTCATGTTCTGTGTTTCATGTTATATGGAATTGTGAGTCCCGTGAGCGGCCTGGAGGCCGTGGACTATCATTATTACTGTTATGGATCCGGCTATTATGTGTTGTCATCCA
The DNA here is from genome assembly GCA_022559845.1 of Amorphophallus konjac. Lineage (NCBI taxonomy): Eukaryota > Viridiplantae > Streptophyta > Magnoliopsida > Alismatales > Araceae > Amorphophallus > Amorphophallus konjac. Next base: position 157,401,746 of record CM040127.1, read on the forward strand.
TAATGTGTTTCCCGTGATTTTGGATTAGGGACTAGGCTGATTAACGCTGTGTTGCTGTGATATGTGTTACGATCTTGACCTGAGTCTCGTGACTCAAGGATCATTGTCAGCAGGTCTAGTTGACTGTCCTGAGTCTGGTAGCAATTGTATACTGGATTCTACTCCGTAGTACGTGAGATTGGTGTGTGCTTACCCTGTCTGTACTTTGGTGTTCGCTATTTTGAGTCTCTGTGTCTAGTGAGCCTCCACTAGTCTTAGCCTGACGACACTTTCCTATGTGTCGGCCCACCTGGGAGTTGTGGCGGGATGAGTTGCCGGTTGAGACGGTTTGTTGGCTAGTTGCTGTGGGCCCCTTTGTCTTGTCGTGAGAGTCATACGGGAGGGGAAAACCATCTAGAGGCCTGGCTCAAAACATTGAGCTTATGTGTGCACACGTGGTCAGGGGAGTTTGGATGAGCGCCGACGGGCGTGACCCTGACTAGTCACTCCATAGTTGGTACTTGGTTCCTGTTGAGTGTCTCAGTTACCGCCATTCCATGTGAGTGGGAGATACTTGTGGCGCAGTGTAAGTCGTCAGTGGACGCATCTGGCTGTTCTTCTAGTGAGGAGGTGCTTCTGTCACTTGACGCATGACTTGTGCTTTCGTGACTTGCCGGGTAGCCTGTGTTTGGCTTCACCCGTGGTCAGTGTAGCGTACACGATGGTGAGATCATGTATGTCTTGTGCCTTTGACTGTGTAGGTCTTTTGTAAGGCCTTTGCCTGTTTCGGTAGGCTTTCACGATAGGGTTTCGTGATTTGATAATAGATCGCTAACGCCCGACTTTATGAGATCGGGGTTCACCTTTCTGTTGTTGTTAGGAGTAGTTTGGAGGGCCGAGGTTCCTTCGGTTGTCATGTTTCCGTTGTATGACTATTTTCCTCTTTACTGTTGTTCCTGCTTCTGTTGTTACTGCTTTGCTTTTCCTGTTAGCACTACTGTTACTGCGTTGTTTTGTGGTACGGTTCTGCGGGATCCCTACTGAGCCAGTGAGATGAGGCTCACCCCTGACTTTTCAGGTGTAGTTGTTCTTCCTCGTGCTTTGGAGGTACTGCTACGGTGGTTCTTAGTTGCTAGCGTTTGCCAGTGTTGGGCTTCCCCCGACTTTAGAGTACGTTCTCTTCCCTGCTGTACTATACTTTGGTTGGACTAGACTTGTTAGTTTTAATTATTATAGAAATGTAATTTTATTTCTGCTATTTTAGTAATCCTAATCATTGAAATTTAATTGCTTACTATTTTATCTGGAAGTTCAATGTACTCTCACATACCTTTCTATCCCTTCGGAACTTTCCCTCTCTTGGGAGGCCTCTCAAAATCCAAGTGGTATTGGGTTTACCCGGTATCTGGAGACTGGGTCGTCGCAGTTTTAATGTCTTTTGCTCTTTCTATTGTGGGTGTATATATAAGCTGTGAATTTGGGAGAAATATTCCAAGAGCTAACATTTCTATCTATTCTTGCAGGAGAAGAAAAAGGGAAAGGACAGGAGCTGAAGAAATCTATGGATATAATCTACATCCGAGAGGATTTTGTGATCGTGATAGAAGATAAAGAGGAGCTGTTCGAAGAGAGGATCACGGTGATGTTCAAATCGAAAGCATTCGACTTCCCTCCAACTTATTCTTCAACAAGGATCTACTCTGGCCATTTCATCTCTTGAGGATCAATTTCTTTCACCTTTTTCATCTATTCTAATGCTTTCCATTTAGTTCATGTGCATGTATTGAACATATCTTTTATTTCCGAACTCAGACTCTGTGAGTGTTGAACCGTTTGTGTATGGTTGTGGTATATTGTGCTGCGTCTATAGCAACGAGTGTCTGTGTGTCTTGATCCGTGGCAGATCATGTAGGAGACAACGTCTCTGTGTCCTTGGAGCGAAAGCTCCGTGCGCTTCATTTCGAAGCGAGTGTGTCCTCGCCGTTTTGGTGAGGGGTGGACGTAGGGAGCCCGTCGTGGTCCCAAATCACCTAAAAAATCTGTCTCGTATCTTGTTTGATTGTGGTTTGCTTGTCTATATTTTTCATATTGATCGTGTGAGAGCGGTAAGCTTGAGAGAACCGAATTCTTCATAACGTATATTTCGTGTGATTATATTCCGTGTTGGTAGTTAATTTATTTCGTTGCGTTAAATTTAAAAACTACCATTGCGTTTGGTGGGGACAATTCAACCCCCCTTTTTGTCTATACGAGAATCTAGGGACAACACCATTAAGCCCAGATAATGATACCTACGAGAAACCAAGCCCAGTAGGGAGATAGACCCAAAGCAATAGGCTCATAATCAATCCAAAGCGACCCACTAAACAATGAATAATCTGGGACATCACAAAGTACATATAAGAAAATAACCCAACTCATAGGCGTAAAACGAGTGTCAATAGTTGGGATCCGCGGGACCCCTACTGAGCCAATAAGATGAGGCTCACCCCTTTATTTTCTGGTGTTGCGGTTCCTCCTCGAGGTTCGGAGGTGCAGTGCAGAGGTTCGTAGTTGCCAGCTTGCCAGAGTCGGGGCGTACCCGACGATAGAGTACGTTTCTTTCCCTGTAGACTATACTTTGTGGACTGAACTCTGTAGTTAATTCATTATTTAAAAATATAATTTATTTCATGTTATTTAAACAGTTAATTCTATAATTATTTCTTACATTATTTTAGATTTTAATGTACCTCCACACACCTAAATAACTCTTCCTAGCGTTCCGGCTCGTGGGTGGTGAGCCAAGATTCGAATGGTATCGGGTAATTCTCGGTATCCGAATCTTGGGTCATTACACTCTCCCTCACCCTCTTGGCCGTCTCTTTCGGATGGGGTCGACTACGCCGATTGCTCACCTCCTCCTCCTCCCGATCATGTCTTTCACCAGACCCAGGGGGACAAGAAGCACCTAAAGCTGTTGGCTAAGCAGGTAAAATTGTGCCTCAAGTGAAGAGACCTCGAGTGCTAGTAGCTCCCTCATAGAGAAGGCTAGTGACCCTCTGGTCTACAATGACTCCGAAGGGGCAGCGTGTCTGCCTGCGTCCTCGCCCGCAAAAGCCCTGATCTGTTACTTCTTCAGTACCCTCTGCCTCAAAGCCTCTAGCTGCTGCAGAGTAGATGTGACCTCCTTGAGAGCCCGTCGCTCTCAGATCAAGGCCTCCACCTCTCTAGCTTGGTCCTCGTCCTCTCATGCCTTCGCCTCTACGAGGCGTCCTCTCAGAAGCACATCCGTATCCACCTCAGCTAGATGACAGGTAAGCTCTTCCTCATGGGCAGTAGCCACGTCCAGTCGAGCCTCAAGCTCTCTCCGGGAGGCCAAGCCAGCCTCCACCTCCGCCCGCTGCATACAAACACAAACATGACGTCACACGAATAAAATAGGGAAACACTTCATTTCGAAAGGAATTGCGCATGGTCTCAGGTCTTGCCATCTGTCCCAGCTCAGCTTCCCTTGCCTCGGCCCGCTCAAGTGTCACCTCCAGATGAGCCTCCAAGTCCTCTGTCCCCGCTGCTCAAGACAAAGGGCCCACCTCTGCTGCCACCTCTGCCCTCATCTATACAAACTCTAGGTCCCCTCACTATGAAGAGGCTAAATGGTTAGTCAAATATGGAAAATGGCATTCACTTAATTTAAGTTAATTTGGCTCACCAGTTCACAGATCTGATGTCTCAAATACACATTCTCATGATCCAGAGCCGCGATCCGATCCTGGAGGATGCGAGTGGCCTACATCTCTGGCATTTGCATTAACTCCCACTAGAGATTACATGCACGAAATGTAATTGAACAATGGCATAAAGAAAGGAGAAAGTCTCACCATGTAGGTGTCGAGATAGAGTCGTCTGACATACCGGTGCCTATAGCCTGCTAGGTATGCCTTGCTATCCCACAACCCTCAGATTTGGTGCCAGAGAGCACCATCCTGCATCGCCTCAGCTTCTGTCTTATATAGCGAGGCCCAGTCCTAGTCACTCGTTGTAGTTTGGCGTCACCCTCGATCTGACCCAGGCCTTTCAGGGATCACCACTGGTGGCTGATGGCACCCTAGGGTCCACTGCATGAGATGAAGATAGAGTGGCTCCTACAGGTTCACACAGAAGAGTACGGTATCTCTACAGAACCACAGTCACCCGCTCACCACCCACGGTTGGGTGGAGTCATCCTTTCCGACATAGGGTGTCCACATCACTTGTGAAATTCAAGCCCAAATCCTTTAAGTAATTGTGAACAAATTGAATGATGAAATGGAAACTAAAAGAAGCAAAAATGCATACCCGATGGTCTGGGAACTCGTCCAATATTGTCCAGAGGTTAGTGAGTTGAGTGGCCACCAGGCCCTGTTCTGGCAAAACATCCCACCTCACCATGAGTGGGACCTCCAAGGCTCTCCTGCGGGCGATAATGCTCTGGCCAAGAGGGAAGCATGTATAACCCCAGATCTGTTACCAACAAAAGGATTAGAACTCATCAAGATGTTAAACATAAAATGTAGACTGGGTTATCTGAGAAGTGTTCTACGTGTAGAAACAAGGTGAGTCCACCCAGGTTCTAAGAACCTGGTCGGAACGGGTCCATGTAGGAGAGGAAGTGTTCTAGCATTGCCCTCCCCCATGCGTATCGGGGCCCATGCTTGAGGTCTCGCAGTAATAGTAGGTACTTCAGGTTCAGATTGTTCGACGTTGTGGCAAACAACTGTCTCCCGAAGAAGTAGAGGAGGAAGAGTTAGACCTCGTTGTACTCCTCCCTCTCCCTTAGCTAAATCCTTCACCGTACCCTCTGTAACTACGCCCCCAACTCCTCCAGTGGCTCTCTGGTCATGCCAGCCAGGCCCACCATCCCGCTGATACCCCCTAGAAGGATCGTAGTCATGAACCCTTGCGTGCGGATGGGCCTCGAACCAAGTAACTGGTCCACCTCTCGTCGACAGTCTCTCAACTCCTGGCCGATGATGGGCACCCCATCCATAGGCAGGCATGCTAATAAAGCTACTTCCTCAAGGGTGGGAATCATATGCCCCTCGTCCACCCACTACTGTCGGAGTGCTGCCAGGAATATAGCATCCATTGGGAATGGTGAAATCATGAAGAAGGCGGGAAACCCCAGTAGATCAACCTTCCACCACTGCTCGTATGGGAGGGAGTAATACCACGGCCACACTAAATCCCACAAAACTCAGGCACATACGCGCCACTGGCCCTGCAAAGCACAACATAAATAAAAAATATATATAAATCATTGCAGATGTTTTCTTATCAAAATGACTAAATTCTGAAAGCCCAGTATGAGGTGCTTGGGTGGCTAGATCTCTGCCTGCCTATCCCTCTAGGCGGCCAAGGTCTTGGCCCCCTAGTTCTCAAAAGACGGCCAGCACACTGACCACCTCTTGGCTTGGACAACTAGCAGCCTGGCCGCCTTCCGACCACTCCCCCGATCCTCCCCATTCCACTCTAATGCCAACTCCTCGCCTAAATGGGAATGAAATCCTTGAAATTAAATTCAAAACTCACATGTAGGCGTGGTTTCGCCTATGTCTCACCCTCTATTGGTGGGGAACCTTCATCCTCTTCCTCAGCACCATCATCACTGTCGTCCCCCAAGCTTGTCCCACCATCTTCCGATTGGCTTAAGCTTGTCGTGTCCCCACTTCCCCCACTACCAAAGGCTCCCTCCATTGCCCGGGATGGCAAGTTGGTTGGTGTGCTCTTTAAAGACCCTTCCATCCCAATGATGCTCTAGTTGTCCTCCGAGCTCTCACGAGGGATGGCAGCCCTCTACGGCCCCATGGTGACGAGGGAAGTGAAAGGAGAAAGTGAGAGGTCAAATGGAGGGAAGGGGAGCATGGGAATGGTCACTCTGGAGCAGTGCTCGATGGCTATATATGGGGATGGCCGTCTAGTTTAAACCTGCTTCCCCTTTTTATAAACCCCTTGGTTTGGCAAAGCCCTAGCTGCCCACCTGAGACGAAGGCTTCTACCCTGTCCAGTGCATTTCCAGTAGGCTTAGCCCCATCTAAAAAAAAACATAGTAACACAACACAACAAAACAAAAAAATGTCAAATTCTTATTTTTTTATTTACTGGGATTTCGTTAAAAATTAAAGAACGGGTACAAAGTATTCACGCCTTAAATCTAGCACCTCATGAAAAACTCATTAACAGCTGGCCAGATGCTTCTTAAATAGCCTACATAAATTCTCAATTCCTCTCTATTTTCTTCCACATCTATCTATGCTTTTGATGAAGTGGCATGGCACCTCCATGCTCGGTTGATCTTCCAAAGTCATCTCTTATCCTCTTCAGTTCCCAAAAGATGCCTAATAATTAGAGCCTCACTCAATGCAGCCCTTGGAACTCTTCTAAGTAGGCCCACATGGCAGTGACAATGATGAGCCTAGTACAACACAACATCTTGAGCCTCGACTAGCCACAACTCCTAATCTGGCGAATCACGGACTCGGAACTCCAAACGCCGGTGCATCATCGAGATAAAAATGAACTATTCTTCAAGCAGAAAATTAAGGTCGTCACGCTAGTCATCTCAGGTCTTTAAATGTGCCGTCTTGCATCTCACTAGATCCTCAGGACCAAAGATGACCCTATCCAGATATAGAGCACTCTTTTCAAAGATACGAGAGGTAGTAGACACCGTGTCACCAAAGTTGAAACACAAGTGCACCTCCATCTATATTTGCAATAGGTAGAGACTTCCCATCGGGATCCCTCCCATGCTCATCTATGTTAGTCCATAGTACAAATGAGCTAGCATAGCCTGGGAGAGGGAACGCCCTTGCCACGAGAGAGAGAGTGGCCCAGTGTTCTCTAGCGTCAGCACGTCCCTTGATGTCGGGAATAGCAATGCCCTACCTAGGCACAATGTCAATCCCCACATTAATCTTCCTGCATCAACTGATTTGTCCCTGATCTAGCCTAGTATCCATCTGGCAAGGTGATCGACTAAGATCCCTCATTGGTCTATCATCCGTTGAACCTCCCATTTGTCACGTACTATCTCGGCAAAGATCTCCTCCCATGGAGGGAGGTCTAGTAGGTCTCCTATGTCCAGGTCGCTCCATTGGAAGAGGAAGTTGACTTCCTCTAGTATCACAGAGGTCTCAAACTCCAGAAACACAAAGGTGTGGGTCCCCAGATGCCACAGCTCCAAGAGTGTGCCGAGTGCCTCCCAGGTCCACCTCATGTTGTTGAGCCTCTTTGCCATGATGAACAGGCGCATCCGATGCCATTGATGCATGTAGACCCTCATGTCGAGTATAATCACCGCCATCAGATTAGAGAGCCATCCATATTGTCGAGTATGTCAAGATCCTGAAAAAGTCGGGATGGGCTGAAAGGAGGAAAAGAGAGAAGTGAGATGCTGAAAATTAACTCTTTGCACACTAAAATCATGCACATCATTGCACCTCCTACATACCTTATCGTCCTTCATGAGTTGGCTCAAGTGCCCTTCTATGTCGGAGAGCACGTCATGGTCGTGAAAACCTTTCTCTGAGGATCGGGATGAGGAAGAAGCCATCTTAGGGTTTGTTTCCCTTGATGGTGACTACCTCCCTCGTTTCCCTCTGCCCCATTAATAAAACATAGAGTCCCACTGTGTCTGGACTCCCCTATGTAAATGAAAACCATAGCTAGTAGGTAGCCAGGTCACTGGCCGCCCTGGGCTCAATAGACGGCTAGTACCCTGGCCACCCACCACAGAGGATGGCAGCCTTTTTGGCCGCCTCCTTTCTGGATACCTCCCTCATACATAAGGGATTTCACTCATTGCTAAGTTAATCACTATTGTATGAGCTGAAATTCTATATTGACGTTGTCAATCCTTAATATTTACGATTGCTACTTTGCTATTTTTTCTGAGAGAACCTCGCTGACGTGCATTGATGCAGTTGTAGCTTGGAGTGCAGACAAGGGATTTGCATGACATCGCCACTGATTACAATTATACATATATGTATGTATAGATATATATATAACCCAGAGGCTAATAACTTTAGGCGCATAAACTCGGAGTTCTTCTCTAATAAAAACAATGAAGAGTTTATGCTCCTTAAGTTATTTGATGGCCTTCTGGTGTCCAGATCCCACAGGATGACGGGCTTCCTGAATTCTCGATCGCGCTCAGTAACAGATGTGGAATGATGGATCTCCACGAAGTTCCTAACCACGTTTGTTACTAAGTCAGAATGACAGTTTTCTCAAACTCTTGACCGATCCATTCCCAGAGCCAGACAAATAAAACCTCCAGTTATGCATTAGGTTCCTTTTAAAATCGGCATGCATCATATAGGTCTTTTAGTGACACCACAAAAGAAACACCAAAAGAGAGAGAGAGAGAGAAAGAGAAAAGAGGTAAAAAGAAGCATGGCATGCATACATTATGTATCAAGAAAGGGGAGGTGTTGCACTCAAAATATATTCAATGGCGATCAAGCCTCAAAGACAAATGATGCGGCCCACTGAAGTAGAGAAGCCGAAGAAGATCAATACAATGAACCCTTCTCAAGCTGCCAGAGCCTCAGGTCACCCAGTATGAACACCGGGGACTTCACCTCAGGAGAATCGAGATGAATTTACAACCAACCGGCAGTGTCATCAAGCCTGCCCAATGAACTGGCATCGACTCGATCGTGCCGCATAAGCTGCATCCGTTGTCCGACCAATGGCAAGGGTATACCTGGTGGCCCGCCACCTGAATGAAAGATCCTCCCGAGGTGATTGAATGTCTCTAGACCTTCATACTAAGGAACCAAAGGCTCCGTCAGTGGAAGTCCCGGAGAATCCGTCACGGGTACGGCTCCTCAGCAAAGTAGGTCCGTTAGTGACCAAATGACAGCCCAGTCAAGGCGAAAGCACCCCGGGTAGTATACCACTCCCCGTGAAAGCCACTAATGCAGGTTAGGTCGAGCCTGCAGCACAAACCACTATGCCGAAGGCCGCGTCAGTAGAAAACCCGCGTGTCCGAGCTAAGGATAGACGAGGTTCTGAAAGCAGCCGTTCAGTGGCCTGGAAGCTGTCAATACTTCCCACCATGGTTTTACAAGACCAAGGCGAGATGAAGGACCATAGTAACTCTCGGAGCCAGTCCGAGGCTCACTGTCAGGCTCATGATGAGCGAATACGATGGAATGGGTTTAACCCGACAGGCCCTCTTCTCGACGTGCCCCCCTTTCTGGTGCCCTCTTTCCGGCACGCAAAAGCCATTTCAACCTCTTTACGGTGCGCTCACCTCGCGCCGGGAAAGGATCACCCTGAGGAATGCTATATATCTAAGCCAATAGAAAGAAATAAGAAGAGGCAGATTCGAAACGGGAATAGAGAGAGGGGATCAGAAAGAATCAAGGAGAAAAGGGGAGAGCCTTGGGGAACAAGCAGGGTTTTCTTAGAGTGAACCAGAGAGCCACCCTCGCCCCATCCGTCTACCTGAAGAAACTCGAGGTCGAAGGGGAAAGGCCTTTTTCGATACTCTGTTTTCTACGGTGAAGAACTTCGGTGGGTTCCGGCGTTTCCCCGTCTTCCCCCTTTTCTATTTCTTTCTCCTGGCATTGTTCCTGTGAATGAATAGGGTCAAAAGGGGCGATGACATGAGCCCATCTTTTTCTCTATCCCTCTGTCTTTCTTTTTTATTTGGGTTTATACCCGTCTGTGTAAGCTAGACCGACCTCCGGCCGACCGTGATGTGCCGTGGCGAATGTATGTTGTAATGCCCCCTTCTTGATAGTAATGTTTGATGCTAAATGAAATAACATCTTCTGTGCCTTCCAGCGCCTCCTTTCTCTTCCTTAGGACGTATTCCATTTCTAACATTTCGTATATCACTGCGTGTATTTCTTCCTCGCTGGTTTTGAATACGCCTTGGGTTATCCCAAAAGGGGCTACAACAATCACCCCCCTCTCCCCGGGGTTTCGTTCCAAATGGAATGCTCGTGTTATGTTTCTATCACCATATCGAAGGTTTCACCGCAAGAGGTGTATATATGTGTGCCTTACTGGCTGACCCTGGGACCGGTCTCCTGTCGCATCTCCTTTCTTAATAATGAGTAGAGGGGGATGAGACTGTTCCTATAGACTGAACATATGGTTTTCTAGCACCATCGCCCTCCGAATACTAACTCACTAACACCCCTGCTAACCTGCTAATCAATTAACCTCCCTTATATATATGACTGATCGTAATCGATTTATTAGCCGAGCGTGTTCTGCATGTGCATCATGTGTGACAGTTCCTCTCGAATAGTCTAGTGGCCGGGGAGAGGGGACATTCCCCATCGGCATCTCTGAATCACCACGGGGCCAAAAAGTCGTGTCCATTCATGATATGAATCCCCTATGGGCCAGGAGGTGACCATCGACAGGGGTTTTAACCCGATATCAAATCCACTATCCTTAGAGATATTGTGGTGACTATGGGATGTGTGTCCCTCGTAGGCTAGCCCTTGGGATTTCCTTGCCTATTAGTCATCCATTTTCAAGATTATGAGTTGACTATAGGTCGTGTGCCCCTCGCAGGCTAGCCCTCGGGGTCCTCGCCCCCCTCATTGGTTACCTTATCCGATTGTGCTCAACCCACAGAACGATGGTGCCCCTGGTAGGCTAGTCCTCGGGGTTTCCTATCCGTTTGGGTCTGCCGGCCACCGTTGTGCCACCCGACATTAAGGATCTTACCCCATGCATGGGTATGCCTCCGCTTTCCCCCCGCAATCGTTGGGAGAGGGGGAGGTGCTGCCAAAAATTCCTCAGAACTTATTGACTGATTACCCTCACAGTTTGGGCTTAATAAGACATAATTTTGAACCATTAAACTTTCATGCTCGAGTATGAACCTCGCATGAGTCTCAACCATGCTTCAGGGGCATCCTAGACCTCAATTCATCCATCAAATAACTCAACATTTGTTCATGGGTTAAATAAACTCAAAAATACCTCAAAAATCAGCTAATCCGGCTTGGTCCAAATCCGACGCGCCCTAATACGGCGCGGTACCCCCCCTGCACCAGAATAGCTTCACACTCAAATCTCTTGAGTTTTATTTGGCTGACACCCGACGCGCCCTGATCCGGAGCGCCCTGGGCGGGGCGCGCTGGTCAAGGCCTTCCCTCTACCGCGCCATTTCAACACCCATCCCTACGCGACCCCGCGCCGTATAACCCCTATGCCTACGCTACCCCGCGCTGGTTTTGAATAAGAATGCGTCTGTCGTGCCGTTTAAACTCCTCTCTCATTCCCGAGCCAATCCTTGCCTTCTACGGTTGGTCTCGGTCAACGTAATTAACCATAAATCAAATAAACATAAGCTTTTCAAGTTGAAATCATCTATCGTCATGCACTTGCTAGTTCATGCATTAGACATAGATATGCATCCTTATGTGCTTTGTCAATGCATGCTTGCTTCAATGAGACCTCGGTATATCAAATGGCCTCGACGGAAGGTCGGGTCACGCCCGACCAGAAGTCTTGGCTATGCGCGATGGCGGTCTCCGGACCTACGCCCTGTATCAAAGGCTCGAACTTAATGAACTACGCCTGCTCTGCATGATTAAGAAAATGATCAATGGATTATTCCATGCGGCCCTAAAGGCTTCATCATCACATGCATTTTCTTGCATTCTATTTCAGCCTCGAACGGCTCGTTATCTCGGCAATTAATCAGAGGCTTTCCTTCTTATTGGAGGATGTAATTGATGGGGGGGGCATCTCTCGCCCTTCACATTTCTCCACAGCTCCGATTGCTCACTGGCAATACTCCATTGTGTCCGTCACATTTTTTGAGTCTTGGCATGTAATTTTCATATTTTATTTGAGTCATATCATTGTAATTTTCCTTTTATTTGAGTCTAGTACCTAGGTTAATGAGTCATCTACCTAAGTTAAGTGTCATAGGGTTGATTAGTTTGGTTAATGGGCCCAAATATATGGGCTAGGCCCAGGGGCGCCCCCTTCCCCTTGGTTATTTGTCAATGGTCCAAAAGTCAGGGACTTGTTTTAAATTGTGGGATCCCTATAAATAGGACCCCCATCTCCCCATTTTAAGCTAATGAAGATCTATTATTGTGAGTCCAGAAAATTGAGTTCATTTGGTGAGAAGCCATTAGAGAGGAGTGAGAAACCTCCCTCCCCTATCCCCTTTCTCTCTCCTCCCCCTCCCCCCTACTTTCTCTCTCTCCTCCCCTCATTCAATAGTCACCACAACTTCTCACAACACCTCTTTACTCCACCCCTAGTCCTAATGGAGAACCCACCAATCTCCAAGCCACCCTCCAACCCCCAACCACCCACTACCCTTTCCCAAGCACCCTTCCATCTCCCCAAGGCTGAAGGGGTTCAAACCCTAGGCCAAATTTGAAGCTCCCTCCCTTGCTGGCTGCCCCTCACCCCTCCCCAACACCCCCTTTCTACCCTGGTCACCCTCCCCATTTCCCCTTGCTTCCCTTGGCCATCCCACCATCATACACACAACCCTACACCTTCATCCTATTCCTAGATCACAGGTAGCAGAGTACCAGCGACTTTCTGAGGCTGCCACATCATCACCAAGAAGCTTCAGAGGGCGTACTATATACCGTTGGAAGCGTCTCCCAGTCCTCTTTGTAACGGTGGTAGTCTCGTCCCAGTTTAAGTTCGTGGCTGCCCAGGAGAGCCGACATCTCCGGACTGCGCATCATCCTCCTGACAGTCATCCAGAAGCAAATTGCAGAGGCTACCATGACCAGAGTTCTGAGTTTCTTGGAGTGGTGCTTGTCTGAAATGTTCTCCTCCAAGTCCCCTAGCATTGCCAAGAAGCGGAGCGTTGTTTGAAGCCCGAAGCACAAAGTTCCAAATTTCCTACCATTTGTGCGCTGGTCAGTCTAACTGAAGATAGATCCGACCCCCTCCCACTTCTCAGGCTCTCTCGGTCAGCTCCGACCTCCAACAGCTTCCTCGCAGGTCTCCGTTCGAAGAGGGTTCGACCACGAATCCAATGACTCTAGCCTCGCCAGAATCAGAGCTAGAGAGCAACCGTGGTGTCCTCGCCTTCCGACTGCAATGACACAGAAGCTACCAGAATCAGAAGCCTGCAACCCTGTTCACGCCTCTACCCCGACCGTCGTTGCCAAAAAGAAAATCCCCAAAAATGCTGACGACATCCTGGGTCAACAACAGAGGTTTTGCCACTGGTTTCGTTGCAAACGAAGTTCTGTGCAGTCCGCAGCGGCATCAACACCGACTGTCTATCCGCTATTCCAGAGGGCGGGTAGAACTGACGATCTTCGTCCACTTCGGCTTCTAGCGTTGTTTTTCCCACCCCTCCTGGCCGGATGACCGCCCCTCCCTGCGTGGAGGTATATTTTGGTTATAAAAACTAATCCTCGCCCCTAGTCCAACCCCCTTGCAAGGGGCGTAGTGCATGTAAACTGAAATTTCAGGTTGAAGCTTCATCGGCGCAGCGTGCGGGTAAGCCCATGCTTCCTCGCTCGCCCTCGTCTCCGGCCAGGATCAGTGTCTTCACACCGGTCAGGTGAGCTTCGGTTACCCCTTCGCTGGTTTTTTTCCATTGCTGGTTTAGTATTGCCGCTAGTGCCGTCGGACGGTAAGTGAGTGCCCGATCCCGAATTACTATTGTGTGAGTGACTACCGCGGGCGAGTTGTGAGAGAGCCATTACCTCCCACGCCCTCGACGTGCTGGTGTGGAATGATCTTTTTATAATAATTATTTATTTTATTGATTTATTGATTTATTGGTTGGTTTATTAGGCGTGCCAGTCACCGGAGTGACAATTTATTGTGCGCTCGATCTGACTCAGTCAGTCGATTGTGAAGTCTGAGTCGGGACCGGAAGTCCGTCATACCATAAAGGTTACGACGTTAATTACGTCCTTCCAAAGAAGGATAACCCTTGATTAATCGCCAAAGTAGAAGGGTCCCAGGGGCAAAACCAATATGATAGGTATGCTCATTCATTTGTTGGATAGGAGATGCATGTGATTATGCAAAATGAGATATGATATATTAATACACGGAGTAAATCCGGAAGCATATCCCCCTTATATTGGTCTATGCCAAGTAAGAATATAGGGCATCCATCCACGGTGTGCCGAGATAGACGCCAAAAGAAATATGGGCCTAGCCCGAGATCCAACAGGATCTAGATGCAACGGGACAATGTCCCTTATCATGGTATTTATTGATATCCCCTTAAGAAACCATTAGAGGACATGCAGTGGCAGAACTCCAAGGGTCAGTAGGGTTAGAAGAAAACATCGCAGTCAAACGGTGCAATGTGGGGGTAAAACCCCATTAATTTAGCTCCCTTAGACTTGGATGAAGAACCATGATTCCCCATGATATGATGAAGGTTGGCATGAAGGCTAATGAGGTCGGGACATTGAGTTTAGACTTAGTTTAAGGCTCATCATGGTTGCTGGGAAGTTGAGTGTTTGAATAGTAGTCGGCGCTGAGATGAATCGGCACGGATGGGAACCGGCGCGAAGGCAAACCGGCGCGGTGGAGCCTCGGCACAGCAGCTTCGGCATGGCAGTGAGCATAAAGGAGGGAATCGACATGGTGTGAGGTCGGCGCGACTAGTGTCTCGGCGAGCCCCTCACTCGGCATGAAACTCACGCCGAGAGAGGGCTACATCGAGAGGCTATATGGCGCCGACAAGAGGGATTCTTTAGGGATTTTGAGGGCTTTGTGAGGTTATGGATTTTGGTGGGTTCAAGAAGGCTAGAGGGTACTGAAGACCAGTTTTAAACAGATCATCCCGGGGGAAGCAGGGGTTCCAATGGGTTCTGGAAAGATTGATTCATGGGCTCTAGCGCTGATGTTTGGGTGAGCTGAAAGGGGAGGATAAATTCATCCACAGAAGGTCTAGGGAGACCATGTGACTATGTCAACGGGAGATCTCATAATCATCATCATGTTCCCTTTGCACGGTGGACAGAGGGCCATGAGATAGACTATCTCAGGTCTCTGCCACACAGTAGGGGGTTTATTTATCAGTTTAACGAAAACATCACACGATATGACAAAGCAATGATCGTGAATGAATTTCGGTAGCATCTCCCCTTATTTTGGACTGTGCCAAAGGGGGAGTATTGGACATCCATCCACGGAGTGCCAAGATGGCAGCCAAACGCAAGATGGGCGTAGCCCGAGATCCAAGAGGATCATAATCCAACGGGACAGTGTCCACTCGTCGTGGCAACTCATTAATATTCCCCTAAAGGGACCAACGGAAAACATGCAGTGGCATAACTCCGTGACCCGGGGGGGTGATCGAAAAAATCCAGAAGAATAAGATAAATGTAGGGGTAAAACCCCATTGATATAGCTCCTCATATTCTCACGGAATTGAGTATGAATGGCCCAACAGAGTTGATCCATAAAAATGTATATGTTTATTCTTATATTCATGCATGCACACACATATATATATACATATATTCACGCATACATATATATGTATCTATGAGCAACATATGAATGTATGCATGGTCAAATAAAAGATGATGACTGATGGGCCATTTGGAGATTTATTAGTGCACACACTCACTTTGCATGTTTAAACATGGGTGGATTAAAAGGGATATTCACGCAAGGGTTTGCATGCTTAAAAAAAGGCAAGATCATCTATATATATATAAGCCAAATGTATGCCCCATTGCATACCCACATATGGAGATTGGGTTGGTTTCCACTACACCATGCACCAATGTGGGAAAGGGTATGAATAATGGGTGAGAGTTTAATGATTAATGCACAGACATATGTTAATGCGATTACAAAGTGGCTAGTCACTATTTACGTAAGTGGAGCCATGTATTTATGCCAAATGATTGGGTCATGCATATGGATGTGTGCACAATGGAGTGCAATGGCTACAATATGTCAATGTATGCATGGAGATATACAACAACGTACTATATGCAATGGTAGTGGATAATGCTTCATACGTCGGCTGGGCACGTTGGCACAGTGGCCTCATTCGAAGGTAACACGGCGGCATGCATGGCTCGGCGCGGAAATGAAAAAGTGGAAATCTCGGCACGGGTGATAATCGGCACGAACCTGGCACCGAGAGCTATTGGCGCCGAGGATAGATGAAAAGGGGTTTGTTTGGGGTTCTAAAAAAGGGTTTTCTTAATGAGCCATCTCAGGGAGAAAGGGGCTTTGCACAGCGGGTTCGCCCGAGACCAGAGGTGATCGAGACACACTCAGACATATTCCTCAAAATTGCACGAATGAAAGACCACGATATGAACTGTCTCGGGTTCTCATTTCAACCGTGAGGTCGGAGAAGTTATTAGACAACTCGATCTAGCCAAGACGAAACTCAATAGCTTCTGACCCTTAGCGTGCGTCATGGGCAAGCGGAAAGGGAAACTCCGTTGTCAACGCAAGGGGATAGCAGCTGGAAGACTGATAGCAAGGGTAGAACGACAGAGAGGCCAAGAGAAAACCCAAGCAAAAAGAAACGAGGAGAAAAGGCACATCGTGAATCAAATATCACTTGCAGAGAAATGAACATACAGAGGTTATATAAAGGAAGATAACTAGATAGAAGGAATACATCCACATAGTTCATTCATTCGTATACATTGTGATGGGGACATCTCCGACCGTTCCACATTTTTTGAGGTTCCTGATGATCACCAGCAGTACTACATCTTGTTCGCCACTTTATTTCGAGTCATATGATGTATTTTTCACTTTCTTATTTGAGTCTTATCATGTAATTTTCCTTTTAATTGAGTCAAGTACCTAGGTTAATAGGTCATTAGAGTGGTTAATGTGTCATTTGGGCCCAATTAGATGGGCTAGGCCCAGGGAAGCCCCCACCCCCTTGGTTTCTTGTTAGTAGTCCAAAATTCAGGGACTTATGTTAAATTGTAGGAATCCTATAAATAGGACCCCACTCCCACCATTTGGAGCTAATGAATTATTGAGAAAAGAATTATCCACAAGAATTGTGCCTCCTTCTCTCTCTAGCTCTCTCTCTCTATTTCTCTCTCTCTCTCTAAAGGGGGCGAACCCCATTCTCTCTCATACCCACCCCAAAATTTGAAATTCACTCTCTCTCCTCCCTATTCACCTCTAATTAAGACCCCTCCCCCTTCCCCATACCTCCCATTTAAGTCCCCTCCAACCCCTAGGTGGAATCCCCTTCTCCTAGGCACCTCTCCCTCCTCCCAAGCAACCTTTCCCCTTCCCTATACAACCTTTCATTTTCCGAAGGGAGAATCCCTTCTCTCAAACACCCCTTCCCCTCCCCAAGGCAACCCTTCCCATTCCCTAGGCCCCCATTAACCCCTCCATTAACCCACCATTCAAAACAAAGGAGACATCTCTCCTCCCTCTCTCCTTCCCAACCCAAATTCGCATCTCCCCCTCCCTCCACTTGCTAGACCACCTCCCAGCCCCCTTTCTGCCCTTCCCACACCTTGAATCACCACCTAATAGACCCCCACATAGTTAGGTGTCACCCCCACACCCATCCACCCCATTTCCCACCCCATCTACTCCATCTCCCATCACCTTTCATCACCCTATCCATCTCAATTCGCAGGCAGCAGTTGGAGCCCGACTTGCAGAGACTGCCCCGGTGCTATCCAACATCATCTGGAGGTGCACCATACATTTACGGAAAGGTCTTCCAGTCTTCTTCGCAGGAGAGGTGGAATCGTCTCGTTCCGACTTCACTACAGATCGTGGTGCCAATTCTCCCCCGACTGCGCTGGGCTCCCTCTGTAGAGTACCTTAGCCCGGTTAGAAGCTGCACCACGACAAATGGCCGAAGATTCAGGCTACGAGCCCTTCTACAAAGTTTTTCCTCCCCCAGTCCTCTATCAGAATCATGAAGCAGAACCACATTTGGAATCTGGAGGCCAAAGTTCTCATTTTTCTCCCTTGGCTGCGCGGGTCTGCCTCCCACAGTCTGCAACAACCTGCTTCCGCTCTTCTGAGTCCCCCAGTCCTCTCTGACATCAGACGGCTTCCTCGTTAGTTTTTATGCAAAGAGAGCTTGTCCACGGTTCTAGAAACTCTGGCGGTTTGTGATTCGGAGTCCAGGACCAGTCGGGGCACTCTCTGCAACCTGCTGCATGAGATCAGAAGCTGCCTATCCCGGTTTCTGCCCCCCTGTTCGAACCTCTACCACGGCCACATCCTTCAACTTCTGGAGGCGCCACTTGGCCGAGAGCTGCAACCACGAGTCATCCACCACTACCAAAAAGTGGCGTCCCTTTTGGCATCAGGAAGTGCCTTTTCCATTTTTTTCCCCAGGCACGCAGACAGTCCGTTTAGGTCCTGCCCCGACAGCCCCTCACTCAATGGACTCCTCCTCACCGCCCCGACATCCTCTGGTGCTGTTCTTAGTTGCTGCTCAAAGAAGACTCATCCACGGACGTCCTCGACTTGGTCTCGCCTCATTCGGACTTTGGGAGCCGCCGTGGTGACTTCGGACATCCGCTGCTGCCCCTGGGAACAGTCTGCTTCTGCACATAGGGGACCTGTTCCAGAGCATGTTCCTGCCAGCGACGACTTCGGGACTGCCCACAAAAAATCACAGTCGTACCTGGGTACGTCAGCGACATTTTGGCGCAAGTCTCATCAAGTTCTGAGTCCGGGAGAGCTCACAGCGGTGACTACATCGACCCCCTATCTTGCTGTCCCCGGCCCGGGCAGACTCGGCCGGGTGCTCCGTCGACGCGATCGAGCTTATCTCCCCTCCCCGCCTGGCCGGCTTAGCGCCCCTCCCTGTGCGGAGTAGTGTTTGACTTGTAATACAAAAATCCCCACCCCAAGTCTACCCACCTGTGTGAGGTGTAGTGATTGTAATTATTAAACAGGGATCAAGCTTCATCGGCGCAGTGTGCGGGGAATCCACACTTCCCCCCTCGCCCTCGTCTCCGACCGGGATCGGTGTCTTCACACCGATCAGGTGAGCCTCGGGTTGCCCTACTCTACTGGAATTGCTTGGCTTGTTTAGTATTGCTGCTTAGTACCGTCGGTCGGTGAGTGAGCGCCCGATCTTAAAATATCATCAATTTGAGTGCCACCGCAGAGCGAGTTGAGAGAGAGTCACTACATCCCACGCCCTTGGCGTGCTGGCCGCCCACGGAATTGTGGCATCCCAGACCCTTAGGGGTACAGCCCAAACTAGTCAAACCTTTGGAAAGGCGACGTCCATCCTCGGACCCTCACCACTATCGCCGGTCCACCGACGGACTCGGGTGTGCGCGACGCGAGTGAGTTCACTTGAGTGGGTCCACCGTTCGGTTCAATTGCTTGCAAATTTTCAGGTCCAAGGGGTCGTGTCACATCAATTTGGTATCAGAGCAAGTTCTAGACTTGTCTGTACTAAGTCTTGTCCTAGGGCCATTGCATTCTTCACCCGTTCATCATGACCACTTCCTACTTAGCCTATTCGCCATCCTTAGACCCATTAGCGGCTTTTGTGTTTGATGGATCCCGCCCAAGCATATATCAAGAATGGGAGAAGTCCATAGACAGAAACTTTGGGAGGTTCACCCTGTCAGGGCCTATCCAAGTCAACTATGCCAAGAGTTTGCTCTAGCGCCAAGCTAAGAAAGAATGGGAGTACATTGTAGGTTTGAGAGAAGCCAAATGGGAAGCACCCATTGAATCTTGGGTTGAAATTGATAAGTACAATATGAAGTGATCTAGAAGGGAGGGGATGAATAGATCATTGTTTTCGTAGATTTAAAAAATTATTGCAGAGTATATTGCTAAACGGAGCTAACCTCGAGCTCTGACTATCGTAAAAGATGCAGTGCAGTTAATAGCTCAAGCAAATAGAAGGCATACCACAATATTATCACGATCAATCACACAAGGGCTCAGAGGATTTTAAGGTGGTTCGGTCCTTCAGACCTACATCCACCCCACACTCAACCTGAGTGTGGCTTCACTAAAGGCTGGGCAACACAGCTTGCCAAACAACTGCTGATATACAGCTTCCCAGGAGAACAACCTCTCCTCTTCCTCCTACCCGGAGGGAACCTCTAGCGATCAGCAGTCACTAGAACCCAGAGACTCACGTCTCTCTTCCTCTTTACCAAGAGGGAAACCCCACTAGTAGCAGCCCTGCTACTAGTGAACCAGAGGTCGAAGACCCCTCTTCCTCCCAACCCGGAGGGTACCTACAAGCAGCTCACCTGCTGCTTGCAAACCGGAGATTGACTCTCCCTACTCCTGATCTCACAGGAGGACCCCGACCTCAGTCCAGAGGATCGGAAACACAAACAATAACAGTTGAAGAAAGATAAGAACAAGAAATGAAAAATACGAACGAAGGAAATCAAATGCCAGACAATGGAAACAATGTAGCTCAATATAGAGCAATAGACTTCGGATTTGATCCGCAAGTCAGAACAATTCTTCTGATCACTCTTCTGCTCTCTTTCTATTTCTCTCTGCTATTCTTTCTTCTTTCTTTTCTTTTTCCTGGATCGAAGGGCTCTCTGTTTCCCTGTTTTCTTCTATGCCTCTCTTCTTCGATCACCTTCATCTGAGGACGAAGGATTCTATTTATAGCATCAACAGCAGATGGATAGGGCATGAAACGCGTGTGCCTCCCACGCTCGATCCACAAGTTTCCTGTCACGTGTCTTTATCAAATTGGTTCCTCTTGTCTCGGATCACGTGCAGCCCTGGAGTGTGGAATGTTCTTCCTCGGACCTGTAATGAGATTAAGTCCATTAATACGCTGCATGGCTATTAAAACCAAAACTGCATGAGGTATAGTAACAACAACACGACGTGACTATTTCTCGAGATGACATAAGAACGACACGAGATACTCTGTAACAGATCAGATATACAGAAGATAATGACACGAGGTGAGGTTATAAGCAAGAGAGACACGAGGTTACGAATGCAAAAACAACACGAGGACAATACGGGCTAACGACAGAAACCGACATGAAGACTAAAGCGAGAGACCAACACGAGGACAGAATATAAGGAAACGACTCGAGGTGAAAACAACACGAAGTGAAGTTAGACACGAAGTAAAAAGCAACGACACGAAGTATAGTGGTGACAAACACACACTACACAGAAAAACGACATGAAATAAAAATAATGCTAAGTGAAAACAGTAATCGACACGCGGTGAGAACAACACGAGGATAGTGAGAACAGCACGAGATGAAAACAACACAGGCTGATAACGACACAAAGTCGAAACAGTAAATGACACGGGATAACACTGCACGAGGTAAAACGACACGAAGACTTAATAATAAAAACGACACGAGGTGGCAATAAAGGAGAACGACATGAAAACAACATGGACTGCAACCGAAACCGACACGAAGTCAAACAGTACAACACGAGGTGTTGTAACCAAGACGAAGTGCCAATCAATCACGAAGACAGTATGCAAAGAAACGACTCGAAGTGAGATGAGAACAGAATGAAACAAAGAAGATGACACGGAGTGCATAAAACCAACACGAAGACGTGGACTATAGTAACCGTCACGAAGTGTGGTTACTAAGCAGGAATCGACACGAGGTCTACAGAAAAACTACTCGAAGTTCATCAGAACTTTTTAGAGCAGCTTTAGGAACACGACACGAAGTCATGAGAAGAGAAAAACAATCACGAAGTGAAACGAACACTTGAACTAGACTGACTTAGAAACTCAGCGAAAGGACTCGAAGACAGGAATACAAAGGATGACATGGAAACAACACAGTAATCAAAGACTGCACGAGGTGAAAGACAACACTCAAACAGACGACAACATGGCTAACTCGACACGAGGTGAAAACGCGAAGCAAGAACTACATGATGTTTGAGGAAAAACAGCACGAAGACAGAACATGAACGAACACACGAAGTGTTACCTCTTAGCAGTTATTTCATATAAAACCATGGATAACTCAAGTGCAAGATATCTGATCAAAAATAACAAGAACAATTAACATAGTGTTGCTCATCATCAAAATACTTAGGGAAGACACACAATCCAACAATCTCCCCCTTTTTGATGATGGCAACACTATATTAAGTATGAGAGATAAGTTCAAAAGAGATCAATTCAGGATATTTAATGCAGACAACTGAAAGCATACTTGCTTCCTTACTTCCCTTGATGAAACCTGAACACTCCCCCTCACTCCCCCTGAACACAGCAACAGTTTACCTCAGACTTGATAACTAACTCCCCCTCAACTCAATTCTTTTACTTGCTTCCTTACTTCCCTTGATGAAACCTGAACACTCCCCCTCACTCCCCCTGAACACAGCAACAGTTTACCTCAGACTTGATAACTAACTCCCCCTCAACTCAATTCTCTCCCCCTTTGACATCATCAAAACTAGGGTCAAATCTGAAGATACAGAGAAGGGAAAATTGCTGACTATAGAGAGAAAACAGGACAGAGTAAGGCAGATAAATGGAGACTATTGAGATGTTTAGTCAATTAAGAAAGCCATTAATTTTATGTGAGGATTTTTGAGGAACAGTTAGTCAGACTGTGCAAAAACTGTGAATAAGGATTTACTCCATACACAGAACCAGATTCTAAGCAAGTGAGGTACAAGATACCAGTTTGATCAAAATAAGTCTTTACTGAGAGAGTATTATGTAAGACAGCCAGAAGACAAAGACCTGTGGTATTGAGAACAAACAAATCAAAAGCTATACTTCAAGTAAGCAGGATCTTTAAAGATGGTCAAGATCAGAGGTAAGTCTGTCAAGTACACCTTTGACATTAGGGAGACACCTTGTTTAGAGGCAAGAATCCCCAGTTACTCGGTGGCAGGACCACATTACCCCTTCTGATAAGAAGACAGAGATAGTATTCTAGCTGGTGTTGACATTAAGGTGACACCTTTATCTGAGGCCAGACACCCCAGTTACTAACCAGATATGTACCATAGCTCTGTATGATCAAGACAACTATTAAGACCAGATGATTACTGCCATCTCATGACATGGGAAGCTTTCACTTCATTGATGAAAATCCCAGTTTCTCAATGAGCAGTTAACAAAGTTGATAACCCTTTTATGAATTTTGTTTTTATTTACCAGCTCTTAAAACCTTGTTAATGAAGCTTGAGTCCGTTTGAGAACAATACACCAGATCCAAGGTGATTCAGACTAAAGCACAAAATACCTCATTTTGGACTCACCATTGACTAAGTAGGTATGCTGTACTGACTAGATCAGAAGACAGTTACAGTGTATGAAGATTAATCTTGAATTCAGATTTTGATCTCAGTGGGACTAACAGCTGAAATTCCAACAAGAAATTAGATGAACAACCTTAAAGAGTAAAGCATCCAACATTTTCTTTTATACACCTAATCAACCTGATTCTCTTATGATGTCAGCAAAATGTCGTTCGGAGTATGTTCAAATTAGGTCAAAGATCAAGACACCTATTATAAATCATCTCCCCCTGAGACCTTGACCCCAACACAGACTTAGCCAAGACAACCCTCAACGCACTTCAAAAAGAACACCATGATGAATATGATAAGCATAATAACACATGACATGGTATTCAGAAATCAAATTTTCAATCATGAAATTCTGTAAATACCTAGTTCTCTGCGCATAGTGCTAAATTTTTCAGTATCCAGTGGCTTAGTAAAGATATCTGCAATTTGTGAGTTAGTGCCAACATGGATCAACTCAAAAGTCTTCCTTGCTACTTCATCTCGAATAAAATGATGCCTGATTTCAATGTGTTTAGTTCGAGAATGAAGTACAGGATTCTTTGCAATGTTTATTGCACTAGTATTGTCACAAAAGATAGAAGTACAACCTAGCTCAACCGAGTAATCCAGAAGCTGGTGTTTTATCCATATAACCTGTGTGCCACAGCTCCCTGCTGCCACATATTCAGCTTCAGCAGTAGAGAGAGCCACAGAGTGTTGCTTCTTGGATCCCCAAGAGACTAAGCACCCTCCTAGAAATTCGCAGTGACCACTAGTGCTCTTCCTGTCCAATTTACATCCTGCATAATCTGCATCAGTGTATGCAATGAGATCTAAGTTACATGATGCAGGATACCAGAGACCTAGATCATGAGTGGCAGATAAGTATCTAAAGATTCTCTTTACAGCTGCCAGATGCAATTCAGTAGGTCTAGCTTGGTATCTGGCACACATCCCTACACTAAATTGAATGTCGGGCCTGGATGCAGTTAAGTAGAGGAGTGAACCGATCATACCTCTATATAGTTTAGCATCCACCTCTTTACCTTTTTCGTCTGAATCCAGTGAGGAGCTGGTACCCATGGGTGTTGAGATTGTCTTGAGGTTGGTCATTCCAAACCTTTTCAGCATCTCCAGAGTATACTTGGTTTGATTTATGAAACAACCATCCTCCATTTGTTTGACCTGCAGCCCAAGAAAATATTTTAGTTCGCCAACTAGACTCATTTCAAATTCTTGGGACATAGACTCAGAAAAGTCTTTACATAATTTTGAGTTGTTAGATCCGAAAATGATATCATCAACATATACCTGGACCACAATTAACTCCTTTCCGAGACTTTTGGTGAAGAGGGTTTGGTCAACCTTACCTCGAGTGTAGCCCTTGCTCACAAGGAACTCAGAAAGTCTCTCATACCAGGCTCGGGGAGCCTGCTTCAATCCATAGAGGGCTTTATTCAACCTAAAAACCATGTTAGGCTGAACAGAGAAATTAAACCCAGGAGGTTGTTCAACATATACCTCTTCCTTCAATAACCCATTTAAGAATGCGCTTTTGACATCCATTTGCTGTAGCCGAATTTTTCTAGAGCATGCAAATGCAAACAGAATTCTTATAGCTTCCATCCTAGCTACTGGTGCATAGGATTCATCAAAATCCACACCAAATTCCTGACTGTAGCCTTGAGCTACAAGTCTTGCTTTGTTTCTAGAGATAGCACCATTTTCATCAATCTTATTTTTGAAAACCCATTTAGTGCCAATGACATGAGTGTTTTCAGGTCTAGGAACTAGTTTCCATACATTATTTTTCTCAAATTGATTTAATTCCTCACCCATGGAGGATACCCAAGAATCATGCTTTAAAGCCTCTTCCACAGTCTTGGGTTCTACCTGAGATGTCAAAGCAGCTAAGTCCTGTTCTTGGACAGTTCTAAAGTGAGACCTTGTCCTAGTGGGATCATGCAAATTACCTATGACATTTTCACTAGGATGATCTTTGTGAAATATTACCTCACTTGAGGGTTCACCTACTTCAGTTGCTCCTTCTTGTTGTAAGTTTTCTGGTTGAGCAGTTTGCTGCATCTCTCCTACTTCAATTTTCTCCAAGAAATCTCCCTCATCAGGTGACTCCCTGTCATCATTTGTCCTTTTGTCAGATAGAACATTCTCATCAAACACCACATGAGGTGTTTCTTCAACAGTTTGCTCATCTTTATTGAAGACTCTGTAAGCCCTAGAGGTTTCTGAATATCCGAGAAAAATTCCAGGAGAGCTTCTTGCTTCAAACTTATCCAAACCATTCTTACCATTATTGTGGATGAAGCATTTGGAACCAAAGATTTTAAAGTAAGAAATGTTTGGCAGCTTACCCTTGAGGAGTTCATAAGGAGTTTTCTTATGAGTAGGTCTTACCAAGGCTCGATTTAAAATGTAGCATGCTGTATTTGCAGCTTCTGCCCAAAATCTCCTTGGAAGTCCACTCTCAATTAGCATAGTCCTGGCCATTTCAATTATTGACCTGTTTCTTCTCTCAACAATTCCATTCTGCTCCGGTGTCCTGGGAGAAGAAAATCTGTGAGTCACTCCCTCTCTTGAGCAAAATTCAGAGAATGACGAGTTTTCAAACTCTCCTCCATGGTCAGACTGAATTGTAATGATATTATGTTCACCTTGCAGTTTGATTTTATTAAAAAGTTCTTCAAAGTGAGCAAAAGCATCATTTTTATTTGCTAAACAGAACAACCAAGAAAATCTAGTGAAGTCATCAACTATGACTAGACCATATCTCTTACCTGACAGGCTTTGTATTCGAGTAGGACCAAAGAGATCCATGTGCAAGTGCTGTAGTGGTTTAGATGAGAGACCCTCAGTTCTCAACTTAAAAACTGCACGAGTCTGTTTACCTTGAGCACAAGCATCACAGAGCTTGGACCCTAACTGGAATTTTATTTTGGGCAAACCTCTGACTAGGTTATAATTAGACAGTTTATTTAAAGTAGACACACTAGCGTGGCCTAGACGCCTATGCCAGTCAAAAGCAACCTGTTCAGAATTAGCAGACAGACACAAGTTTGTTTCAGAATTATCATCAAGATCAACGATGTACACATTATTTACTCTATGACCTTTGAACATGATGTTATCAGAATTCAGCTCAAAAACAGTGCACGAGTTGTGGTCAAAGAGTACCTTGTGTCCTTTGTCACAAAGTTGACTTATACTTACCAAGTTGTGCTGAAGTCCTTCTACAAGATACACATCTTCAATGGAGTTAGTGGAGGACTTACCAACCGTGCCAATTCCAATTATTCTTCCTCTGTTATTTCCTCCGAATTTGACCAAGCCCCCAGACTTCATTTTTAGTTTGCTGAATTTGGACCGGTCTCCTGTCATGTGCCTGCTACAGCCGCTGTCAAGATACCACTTGTTATGCTCAGCTGCCAGGCTGACCTGCAAAAATTCAGACAGAGTAATGTGGGACCCAATTCAAATTGGGTCCAAAACCAGTTTTCAGATTATGCAGAAAGCACTTGGGAATCCACATTTGTTTTATAGTTCTCTTCAGTGGATTTATGTGGGTTGATTCTTCCCTTTTGTTATTTCTTGGTGGGTGTTGAATAAGCTTATTCCTATTTGAACTATGCTGTTTCTGAACAAAGACATTGTTGGTTGGCCTCTTAGAAGATGTGCGTGTGTGTTGAGCATAATTCATGTAAGCATTTTTACTCCAATAAAATTTGTGCTGAAACTGGTGATCGTTGCCATGCTCTACTTGATAATTAGCATGATGAGTTTTCTTAACAAAACTTTTCGCTCTTTTTGTGGCCTCTATAGGACTGGTCCTGTGAGGACCTTTGTTCCACGCCTGCTGTACATGAGCAGTGCTTGTCTCAGGATTTCCTGACTTAGACTGCTGACCAGTGGAGTGAATGAATTTACTGGTCGAAGACTTCATTGTAGAGACAGATTTGGAACTGGATGGTGTTTCCAGTTTCTCTTTGCCTTTGGCGGGGCAGAACGTGATAGTCTTAAATTCAAAGGGTTTTTTACTAGTAGGATTGTATCCTAATCCCTCCCTATTGAAGTTTACCCTCGACCCCAGAAGGACATTCAGGTTGTTTCTCCCCTCTGTAAACTTTTCAAGCACTTTTTCTTTGTCCTCAATCTCCTTCTGAAATTCATTGCATTGGTCCTGGAGTTCCTGATTAACTGTTCTAACTGCCTCATATTTTTCAGCCATCAGTCTAATCTCTCCTTTAGACTCTTCAGCTTTACACTTCAGCTCATCTATTCTAGCTAGACTCTCCTCTCTTTCCATTCTCAACCTCTCAATCTCACCTTTAACCTGGTCTAGCTCAATGGCCATCTCCTTGGTTTTCATGCTATCAGTGACAATAGAAGAGTGTTCTTCAGACAGAGAATGAAACTTACGTCTAAGCATTCTGTGCTCCTTGTTTAAACAATTATATTTACTTAACAGGTCGCCATAGGCGTCCTCCCAATCATCCAAAGTAAAATTCTCAAATAAATTTGTTACCTCTTTCTCATGGTCGGCCATGAGGCAGGTCTTCTCTTCATTTTCACTGGACGAAGTGGCTTCTGGGTCCTCCTCCTCATCGCTCCATGTGCACAGCATGGCCTTCTTCTTCTTGTGCACCACATTCTTCTGGTGTCCTGGAGCCTTAGCTTGTAGCTCTGGACATTCACTTTTCATGTGACCGGATTTCTGACAATGATAGCAAGTGATCTTCTTAGCAGACCGGTTCTTCTCAAATCTTCGTTCAGGAGACTTCATTGCAGCATTAAATTTCTTCCTCCTGTAGAATTTTCCTTTTGTTCTTAGGAACTTTCTGAACTGCCTGGTGAGCATAGCTCGCTCGTCCTTGTCCAGGTCTGAGAGTCCATCATACCCTTCGCTGCTATCATCACTGCTGCTGCTGCTGCTGTTGTTGCTCTTCTTAGTATGTCGTGAAACCTTCAGAGCAACATTCTTTCCCTTTCTGTCATGCCCATCGTTTCCTCGTTTGAAATTCATTTCATGGGTCATGAGAGAACCAATCAGCTGGGTTACTGTCATGATGGATAAATCTCTTGATTCCTCTATTACAGTCACCTTGGTATCCCAGACGGGAGTTAGAGACCTAAGGATCTTCCTGACTATGTCTTCTTGTTGAATATCCTTTCCAAGGCCTTTCAGACTGTTGATGATCACAGATAATCTGGCATACATTTCTGTGATCGGCTCCTCTGGCTTCATCTTAAATAACTCATATTGAGTTGTAAGTATGTTGATCTTGGTAGCCTTCACCTGAGATGTGCCCTCATAAATTAACTGCAAATCATCCCACATGTTCTTTGCAGTCTTGCACGCTGAGATCCTTGAATATTCTTCCGGATGGACGGCGCACTGTATGATGTTAAGAGCTGTCCAATTCAGTGCGGAGAGTTTGACCTGATCTTCTGTCCACATATCTTCATTCGGTGGAAGGGTGTATGGACCATCTGTAATGACTTTCCATAGCTTGTTGCTTTGGGCCCTGATAAAGACTTCCATCCTGTTCTTCCAGAAGAAGTAATTATTACTATCAAAGAAAGGGGGGCGGGTGATAGACTGCCCATCAGCTATGAAACTGCGAGGACCATTGGATCCGTTTCCCTGGCCGTTGGACCACATTCTGGGAAAAACCTGCTCTGATACCAACTGATAAGTACAATATGAAGTGATCTAGAAGGGGAGGGGATGAATAGATCACTGTTTTCGTAGATTTAAAAAATTATTGCAGAGTATATTGCTAAACGGAGCTAACCTCGAGCTCTGACTATCGTAAAAGATGCAGTGCAGTTAATAGCTCAAGCAAATAGAAGGCATACCACAATATTATCACGATCAATCACACAAGGGCTCAGAGGATTTTAAGGTGGTTTGGTCCTTCAGACCTACATCCACCCCACACTCAACCTGAGTGTGGCTTCACTAAAGGCTGGGCAACACAGCTTGCCAAACAACTGCTGATATACAGCTTCCCAGGAGAACAACCTCTCCTCTTCCTCCTACCCGGAGGGAACCTCTAGCGATCAGCAGTCACTAGAACCCAGAGACTCACGTCTCTCTTCCTCTTTACCAAGAGGGAAACCCCACTAGTAGCAGCCCTGCTACTAGTGAACCAGAGGTCGAAGACCCCTCTTCCTCCCAACCCGGAGGGTACCTACAAGCAGCTCACCTGCTGCTTGCAAACCGGAGATTGACTCTCCCTACTCCTGATCTCACAGGAGGACCCCGACCTCAGTCCAGAGGATCGGAAACACAAACAATAACAGTTGAAGAAAGATAAGAACAAGAAATGAAAAATACGAACGAAGGAAATCAAATGCCAGACAATGGAAACAATGTAGCTCAATATAGAGCAATAGACTTCGGATTTGATCCGCAAGTCAGAACAATTCTTCTGATCACTCTTCTGCTCTCTTTCTATTTCTCTCTGCTATTCTTTCTTCTTTCTTTTCTTTTTCCTGGATCGAAGGGCTCTCTGTTTCCCTGTTTTCTTCTATGCCTCTCTTCTTCGATCACCTTCATCTGAGGACGAAGGATTCTATTTATAGCATCAACAGCAGATGGATAGGGCATGAAACGCGTGTGCCTCCCACGCTCGATCCACAAGTTTCCTGTCACGTGCCTTTATCAAATTGGTTCCTCTTGTCTCGGATCACGTGCAGCCCTGGAGTGTGGAATGTTCTTCCTCGGACCTGTAATGAGATTAAGTCCATTAATACGCTGCATGGCTATTAAAACCAAAACTGCATGAGGTATAGTAACAACAACACGACGTGACTATTTCTCGAGATGACATAAGAACGACACGAGATACTCTGTAACAGATCAGATATACAGAAGATAATGACACGAGGTGAGGTTATAAGCAAGAGAGACACGAGGTTACGAATGCAAAAACAACACGAGGACAATACGGGCTAACGACAGAAACCGACATGAAGACTAAAGCGAGAGACCAACACGAGGACAGAATATAAGGAAACGACTCGAGGTGAAAACAACACGAAGTGAAGTTAGACACGAAGTAAAAAGCAACGACACGAAGTATAGTGGTGACAAACACACACTACACAGAAAAACGACACGAAATAAAAATAATGCTAAGTGAAAACAGTAATCGACACGCGGTGAGAACAACACGAGGATAGTGAGAACAGCACGAGATGAAAACAACACAGGCTGATAACGACACAAAGTCGAAACAGTAAATGACACGGGATAACACTGCACGAGGTAAAACGACACGAAGACTTAATAATAAAAACGACACGAGGTGGCAATAAAGGAGAACGACATGAAAACAACATGGACTGCAACCGAAACCGACACGAAGTCAAACAGTACAACACGAGGTGTTGTAACCAAGACGAAGTGCCAATCAATCACGAAGACAGTATGCAAAGAAACGACTCGAAGTGAGATGAGAACAGAATGAAACAAAGAAGACGACACGGAGTGCATAAAACCAACACGAAGACGTGGACTATAGTAACCGTCACGAAGTGTGGTTACTAAGCAGGAATCGACACGAGGTCTACAGAAAAACTACTCGAAGTTCATCAGAACTTTTTAGAGCAGCTTCAGGAACACGACACGAAGTCATGAGAAGAGAAAAACAATCACGAAGTGAAACGAACACTTGAACTTAGACTGACTTAGAAACTCAGCGAAAGGACTCGAAGACAGGAATACAAAGGATGACATGGAAATAACACAGTAATCAAAGACTGCACGAGGTGAAAGACAACACTCAAACAGACGACAACATGGCTAACTCGACACGAGGTGAAAACGCGAAGCAAGAACTACATGATGTTTGAGGAAAAACAGCACGAAGACAGAACATGAACGAACACACGAAGTGTTACCTCTTAGCAGTTATTTCATATAAAACCATGGATAACTCAAGTGCAAGATATCTGATCAAAAATAACAAGAACAATTAACATAGTGTTGCTCATCATCAAAATACTTAGGGAAGACACACAATCCAACAGAAATGAGGGATGATCTTAGAAAGATCTACGCACCCCAATCCGGACCTCCTCAACAAACCACTTTTCCACCCCCACCCCCAACTACAACCCAAGTACTTCCCCTATCAAGCCTAACCCAAGCCCGTCCATGTTCACCACCCCGGGAGTACCATAAGCCGGCTATCTCCACTCCTCCACCAAAAGACCCATTCCTCCCCTTGGAAGAGGAGCCCATGATCCAAACACTTGATCCCTTGGAAGTAAAGACCGACCTAGACCCCCTCCCGACCCTCGAGGGAACCCAAGCCCACACCATTGAGGAGGAGGAGCCACAAAACTCACCCACCCCTCCTAGTCTGGGTCCTCATGAGCCGCACACCCTCACCATAGATGAGTCAATACTCCAATGGCTCAAGCAAAGTCCCACCTTCCTGAGCTCACCACCATTGGGATATCAATCCCAAATTGTTCCCACCCAGTCTCCCCATGTCACTTTACAAACCTTCTACTTCACGGGAGACTTGGGAGACCTAGTGGATTGCCTATATTGGCAAGCCCACTTGACCGGCTTGCTTGCCATGGGACCTTCGGAGCCTAGCACCATTAACTTTGCCCACCCCACCATTGGCTCCATCACTTCTGTTTGCACGAGTGGGCATTGCACTATTGAGATTCTTCTATTTCTCCCCTTGGAGGAAGAACCCACTCCTATCTACTCCCCACCCATTGAGACCCCAAATGCCTTAAACGGTCAACTCACTAGAGGTCTTGGACCAATTACTTTGGAGGAGGATGACTCACCATCTTGTGAAGACCTTGGGGACATGGAGTTCCTCTCTCTAGGTAGCCCTTACCATGATCCCTTTGACACATTCCAATGGGAGTACAGATACCCATGTGGCCCAACCACCTTACCCACCACCCACCTTTCCCTACCCCAACCAACCATAATGGATCAAATCCACCCCTTCCTAGACTCGGGTTACACCATGGGAGCCATGACTTTGGGTAATGTTCACATAAGGATTAAGAAAGTGTCTCACTCTGTGCTACCAACCTTCTTAGATCCCTTTGATCCTTTCAAATGGAAGTTCAAAGGTCATCCCACAACCTCTCACATAGAAATCATCTTTGGAGTAGGAATGCCTATGTCTTGGCATCTCCCACCACTTGACATGATTAGTAAGTCGGGTCCTTTCATTCATAACACCCACATGTCAAGTTGGAAACATAAGTGGTCCATATTCGGTTGTAATGGTCCACCTTCATTCATCATGGGTCTTAAGCATAGTAGAAGCATTCATGGATGTCCAGGACCCCCGGCATTTGATATACCCATGCGCAATAGATTCCCCTATGGATGCCCCGGCCCTTCGACCATTGTTATGAAGTCCATGCATGATAGGGCCACTTATGGCTACCCTGGTCCACCTAAGTTCATCAAGGTCCACATGGCATCAAAGCATGATAGGTCAATTTATGGTTGCCCCGGTCCACCTTTGCACACTATCCACTTTCACACCCACTCACCGCATCATAATGCATGGTATGAGCATACACACAAGCAATTCTCGACGAGCGGTGAGGTTCACAAAGAGCGGACAAGAGCTCGCGCGCGCCACTTGGAATTCCAAGTAGGTGATCTGGTGATGATGACATTGGAGTGGCTCTACCCTAGGGTCACCTCCAATTCGAGGGCACGAGGACTTGGACCTTCCCAAGTTCCGAGTGGCTTTGGCAACCAGGCTAACGGGTTGGACTTACTAATGGGTTTTGGGATTCACCCCATTTCCCATGTGACGGATCCGACACCCTATATGGGCACCGCGGTGGATCCTAGTGAGTGCCTCGAACCTATATCTTCCTTTGAGAGGGACACCCTCGGAGAGCCACCAAAAATCAGCCTGAGAGTCTGACGTGTGCACACGGAGGCAATACTAGGCAAGCAGGGTTCCATCGCCAGCAAGAGGGTGCGCCCGAGCCACCTTAAGAGGATGAAGGACCGTCCCCTGGTTGCGGACACAGGGTTGAGTTTGGAGATCATGGCTAGCCCAGAGCTGCGTTGGAAGACCGCCTCCCCGGTGGACCCATACTCGACGGAGTCGAGTTCTCCGCACCCCAGGGGTATGATGGGGACATCTCCGACCGTTCCACATTTTTTGAGGTTCCTGATGATCACCAGCAGTACTACATCTTGTTCGCCACTTTATTTCGAGTCATATGATGTATTTTTCACTTTCTTATTTGAGTCTTATCATGTAATTTTCCTTTTAATTGAGTCAAGTACCTAGGTTAATAGGTCATTAGAGTGGTTAATGTGTCATTTGGGCCCAATTAGATGGGCTAGGCCCAGGGAAGCCCCCACCCCCTTGGTTTCTTGTTAGTAGTCCAAAATTCAGGGACTTATGTTAAATTGTAGGAATCCTATAAATAGGACCCCACTCCCACCATTTGGAGCTAATGAATTATTGAGAAAAGAATTATCCACAAGAATTGTGCCTCCTTCTCTCTCTAGCTCTCTCTCTCTCTATTTCTCTCTCTCTCTCTCTAAAGGGGGCGAACCCCATTCTCTCTCATCCCCACCCCAAAATTTGAAATTCACTCTCTCTCCTCCCTATTCATCTCTAATTAAGACCCCTCCCCCTTCCCCATACCTCCCATTTAAGTCCCCTCCAACCCCTAGGTGGAATCCCCTTCTCCTAGGCACCTCTCCCTCCTCCCAAGCAACCTTTCCCCTTCCCCATACAACCTTTCATTTTCCCAAGGGAGAATCCCTTCTCCCAAACAACCCTTCCCCTCCCCAAGGCAACCCTTCCCATTCCCTAGGCCCCCATTAACCCCTCCATTAACCCACCATTCAAAACAAAGGAGACATCTCTCCTCCCTCTCTCCTTCCCAACCCAAATTCGCATCTCCCCCTCCCTCCACTTGCTAGACCACCTCCCAGCCCCCTTTCTGCCCATCCCACACCTTGAATCACCCCCTAATAGACCCCCACATAGTTAGGTGTCACCCCCACACCCATCCACCCCATTTCCCACCCCATCTACTCCATCTCCCATCACCTTTCATCACCCTATCCATCTCAATTCGCAGGCAGCAGTTGGAGCCCGACTTGCAGAGACTGCCCCGGTGCTGTCCGACATCATCTGGAGGTGCACCATATATTTAAGGAAAGGTCTTCCAGTCTTCTTCGTAGGCGAGGTGGAATCGTCTCGTTCCGACTTCACTACCGATCGTGGTGCCAATTCTCCCCCGACTGCACTGGGCTCCCTTTGCAGAGTACCTGATCCCGGTTAGAAGCTGCACCATGACAAACGGCGGAAGATTCAGGCTACGAGCCCTTCTACAAAGTTCTTCCTCCCCCAGTCTTCTATCCGAATCAAGAAGCAGAACCACGTTCGGCATCCGGAGCCCAAAGTTCTCATTTTTCTCCCTCGGCTGCGCGGGTCTGCCTCCCACAGTCTACAACGACCTGCTTCCGTTCTTCTGAGTCCCCCAGTCCTCTCCGACACTAGACGACTTCCTTGTCAGTTTTTATGCAAAGAGGGCTTGTCCACGGTTCCAGAAACTCTGACGGTTTGTGATTCGGAGTCCAGGAGCAGTCGGGGCACTCTCTGCAACCTGCTGCATGAGATCAGAAGCTGCCTGTCCCAGTTTCTGCCCCCCTGTTCGAACCTCCACCACGGCCACATCCTTCAACTTCTGGAGGCACCACTTGGCCGAGAGCTGCAACCACGAGTCATCCACCACTACCAAAAAGCGGCGTCCATTTCGGCATCAGGAAGTGCCTTTTCCATTTTTTTCCCCGAGTGTGCAGATAGTCCGTTTAGGTCCTGCCCCGACAGCCCCTCACTCAACGGACTCCTCCTCACCGCCCTGACATCCTCTGGTGTTGTTCTTAGTTGCTGCTCGAAGAAGACACATCCACGAACGTCCTCGACTTGGTCTCGCCTCATTCGGACTTTGGGAGCCGCCGTGGTGACTTCGGCCATCCGCTGCTGCCCCTGGGAACAATCTGCTTCTGCACGCAGGGGACCTGTTCCAGAGCCCGTTCCTGCCAGCGACGACTTCAGGACCACCCACAAAAAATCACAGTCTTACCTGGGTACGTCAGCGACATTTTGGCACAAGTCTCATCAAGTTCTGAGTCCGGGAGAGCTCACAGCGGTGACTACATCGACCCCCTG
Source organism: Amorphophallus konjac (assembly GCA_022559845.1). Classification (NCBI taxonomy): domain Eukaryota; kingdom Viridiplantae; phylum Streptophyta; class Magnoliopsida; order Alismatales; family Araceae; genus Amorphophallus; species Amorphophallus konjac. The sequence continues at coordinate 157,437,175 of CM040127.1, forward strand.
TCTTGCTGTCCCCGACCCGGGCAGATTCGGCCGGGTGCTCTGTCGGCGCGATCGAGCTTATCTCCCCTCCCCGCCTGGCCGGCTTAGCGCCCCTCCCTGTGCAAAGGTAGTGTTTGACTTGTAATATAAAAATCCCCACCCCAAGTCCACCCTCCTGTGTGAGGTGTAGTGATTGTAATTATTAAACAGGGATCAAGCTTCATCGGCGCTGTGTGCGGGGAATCCACACTTCCCCGCTCGCCCTCGTCTCCGACCGGGATCGATGTCTTCACACCGATCAGGTGAGCCTCGGGTTGCCCTACTCTACTAGAATTGCTTGGCTTGTTTAGTATTGCTGCTTAGTGCCGTCGGTCGGTGAGTGAGCGCCCGATCTCAAAATATCATCAATTTGAGTGTCACTGCGGAGCGAGTTGAGAGAGAGTCACTACATCCCACGCCCTTGGCGTGCTGGCCGCCCACCGAATTGGGGCATCCCAGACCCTTAGGGTTACAGCCCAAGCTAGTCAAACCTCCGGAAAGGTGAGGTCCATCCTCGGACCCTCACCACTATCGTCGGTCCACCTACGGACTCAGGTGTGCGCGACGCGAGTGAGTTCACTTGAGTGGGTCCACCGTTCGGTTCGATTGCTTGAAAATTTTCAGGTCCAAGGGGTCGTGTCACATCACATTGGTGATGGAGCCATACACTTAAATTGTGAAAAGAAGAAGTTGCATACATATCATGAATTTCTAGCGGGCCATGGAGATTACAGACTTCGACGAATATAGAAGAGAAAACATAGACAACTCAGAAGGGAGCAGAGAACGGGGATAATATAGCCCCGCAGGGCAATGGCAGCAGGCGGCGCCACCCACCGGGGCCTCTCCCTTTCTTAGCACCCTGGATGCTCTGGGTCACTCAGTCGGCTCTCCTTGTTCTCTCTTGCTATCTCTTTTTTTTTATCACCCGCGCTGCTGGCTTCTTCTCCTATTTTCTTTTTCCATCGAGCTGGGGTTTATATAGTGGGCGTGAACCCTCTTCTCATCGGCGCGCTCCTCTTGTCTGGTGCTCTCGGTGCGCCCCCTCTTCAGTATTGGCTTCGACGTCCTTTTAAGCTTTGATATGGTATGGGTGCCTTTGTGGGCTTAATGGGCCCTTGTAGCCTCCCCGTCTCTTCCTCTATCCCTAGAAAATAAGGAATATAAGATGATGTAGTAGAAAAAATATGTTGACATTATATATATATATATATGTATATATTGTTACTATTTTATCATTTTTTATGTGTCAACAAATGCCCCCCACCCGTAGGTGGCGCAAATGAGGGACGGATAAGCGGGGCCTACGGGTGCAACCTGTTTGAAAGCATGTCCTTTTGTTCATGCGAGCATGTAGGCATTCAACAGCAAGCATAAGCTAGATATATAGAATATCTCCCTTATATTGAGGATATGGCAAGGACATCACCTTTGAATCATAGACAGAGTGCGGCTCATAAGGCACAACTAAGGGAGATGTGCATGCGCAGAGAGGACATTGCATAGAATATGTGCACAGCGTAAGCCACGATCTACACCCGAGGCTACTTCTCTATAGTGTGATGGTGCAAGTATGTGAACAACGAATCTCCGATGTAGGGGTACGCAGATGTTCTAGATAACATTAGAGCATTGCTCTAGCGTCTACACACACAGCTGGGGCTCTCGATTTTCGGTAGCTGCACAACCCCCTTTAGCTTATTCCCAGCTCTGGACTTCACCGTTCGGCGCGAGTCTCCTCATGTGTCTCAATGGGGATTTCTGGCTACTAGGATTCATCCTTTATAGTGATGTTATTGTGGACTTCACCATTCGGCGCGAGTCTCCTCATATGTCTCAATGGGGATTCCCGGCTACTAAGATTCATCCTTTACAACAATTTTATTACAGACTTCACCGTTCGACGTGAGTCTCTAAATGTGTCTCAATGGGCATTCCCGGCTACTAGGATTCATCCTTTATAGTGATTTTATTACGGACTTCACCGTTCGACGCGAGTCTCCTCATGTGTCTCAATGGGGGTTCTCGACTACTAGGATTCATCCTTTGTAAAAATTTTATTACGGACTTCACCGTTCGGCGCGAGTCTCGTCATGTGTCTCAATGGAGATTCCCGGCTACTAGGATTCATTCTTTATAGTGATTTTTCTTCTTCCTTTTTTTTAACTTGGGGGAAGGCAGCTTTTTCCTCATGATTACCCATCATGTGAGTGTAGAAGTTCGAGCACACATATAGTGTTAGGAAGAACCTTCTAGCATCCCTATGATAAGAGACCGTTGAACACATTGTGGTGCAAAGTGTGGGAGTTTTGCTTTGGGTGTATCTCACGAGTTTCGTTAGCGACATAGCTATGACTTTTCCACTAGACGCATGCACTCAACCAATATTGGCTTTTCATCCCTTAGTGTATGTCGTGGCGCACACATGCTTAGAATCAGACAATTTTATTTAGCAAGGAGATGTGGTCCTAGAAAATTGAAGGATGTGTATTATCTTATAGTATAAGCAAGCATGCAAGCATGGCCAACAAACACCCAAAATTTTGAAAGCAAGCAATTTTTTCTTTCTTATTCTTTCTTTTTTTTTATTTTATATGTATGCATATATGTATATGTCACTACATATCCATTTATTTGTTCAAGCGCCTGATGCGAATACCTGCAGGTTAGTTATTCAAAAGCAAGCAGAATTGATAACAAAATAATGGAAAAGAGCTTTATGCAGCAAGTCCTGGCGGGACGAAGAGGGTTGGTACTGGCCAACGAGAGCCGTTTTATTCAGATGATGGACCTGGATTAAAGTGGAGTGGTAGGCCTCAACAGGGTGCCTTGGCCAAGGACGGGCAGCGGGTTTGACAGGGAGTCTGACCCGAATATAGAAAGTGGACAATAGAAGTCAACAGTTGGCAAGGGAAGCGGGCTATGACAGCCGAAAGGTAACATGGAATGCAGACTGTAAAAGCCAGGAGATAATAGGAGAATAGGGTATGCAGACCGGGCGGTAGCAAGAAAGTAGGCTTCAAGGGGAGCACAAGTCATTGAGTTGTAGCAATTTTGACAATTTGTATGGAAGTATACCCGGATCTGTACTGCAGGAGAGCGCCCATCCTTTCAAGGAAAGGACGGGATGCAGGATGGGACCACGGACACGATAAGCTCGCGATCGTCCCTTAACGAGGGAAGCGTCGGACGTGCGCGGTTGAGAAACCGGCTGTGAGCTAGGGTGATCGGCTCTCACTTGTGCCCGGATCGGGTCACGGGATGGTAACGCTCATTCTCACAGCAGCGGTGATATAAATAGAAAGCCAGCTAGTTACCCTATCATGCTCTCTAGCAGTGGCATAAGCAAGTATATATGAAAATTAAGCAAAATGCCAAGTAAGGGAGCGAATGCGATACCTCCACGCGCTCGGCGTGGGGACGACGGGCCCGGTCGAAACTCGTACTCCCGGAACAATTATACACGGATATTACAGAAATGCAAATCGCTTCCCACTCCACGCAGGGAGGTAAAGGGCTACACAATGGGGTCCGGGAGGATCGAATTCGGGTTGACGGGCGGCTTCTCACGTTGATTCGGCAACACCCGAACACGTGACGGTGGGGCCCACGTGCTGTCCGGAGGGGCCGTGTGGGACCCTGTGGCACCTCTGTAGTGGTGGATGCCCGGAGGGTCGCTCCTTGGGATGGCGGCACGCTGGTTCGCCGGCCGGAGGCCCGGCGGCTCCGTTCGGCACCGGTCGGAAAACCCGATCGAAAATCTACCGGTTCTGTATTTCGACGTGCGCTCCGACGAGAATGGGCGCTGCGATCAGCCCCGATGTCTGATCGACACGAGATTGGCGCCGTTGAAAAGCTAGCTTGAAGTTCTTCAACCTAGGCCCAAAGATCTGGCCTGGATCTGCTTGGATCTTGACTTATGGAATTTTCAATCTCCTGTTGTACAGTAACCGAAGACTCAGACCTGCAGAGAACTTGACTATGGATTGCCTTTGACCGCGAAGGAGACTTTCGAATCTGGGGTTGTGTTCTTCACCAAAGTTGTTGGAAATGGATCTGGGAAGATGGAAAAATTGGTTTGGACAAGTTTGGATGTGTATATGATTTTCTGTGATTTGTTTACTGGACAAAGGTCGGATCTGGAAATGGGCTAACAACACTGTAGCGTTGGTAGAACATGAATTTCTAAAAATAGGTAGAAGGATGATAAAAAATGAAGAAAAATTGTGGTAGTAGGGGACAATGGACAGAACGCCCACTTAAATGGGGAGGTCTAACATAAATCAAAAGGGTGGTCGAAGGTGGAGAACTCAGGGCTACTGTCACTATAGATAGTGACAGAACAGATCTGAGATTGAGAGTTGAACGAAATGGTAAGGATATGAAACGGTGGATTTGGAACCTCAATTTTTGTGTGGAGAAGGGCCTAGAAGATAGAAACCAACCCTAAAAATTTCAAATTGATCAGAACTCGTGGCTAGCTTCAGGAATTCTCGAACTACACCTCTGTCCAGCAGGACAGAAACTTGATGACGATTCCACGGCGGCTCGAAGGCGGCACGAACGGGGGCGGCGGCGGCACAGACGATCACCGGAGGTTGAGAGGGGATGATAGAAGAGGGATACACTCTAGATCTGGGGTTGGGGAAGGAAGAACAGCAAGGGAGGAGAGAGGGGCGCACCAAGCTCCAAGAGACTCACAAATTTTTTGATTTTTCATGCATTAATTCTACTAAAATGAGAAATTACAACTCTTTAAAGGTTACATGCCAAAGCCAATATCCACCCTTAGATCTAGGTATGGTGGAAAGGATGGCTAGGATTGGATGTGACCAACCACAAAAATAACATATTTAAAGGAAGCCAATTCCTAATTTTTACAACATGTGGTCAAAGAAATGAAGGAAAGAAAAAAAAAACTAAGCAACCTAGCCTAATGGAGCCAAAAGAGGGGGCGCCCCCCTTCATGGGCCAAGGGCCATTCATGGGCCATGAACCATCCACAAGCCCATGCTAGACTTGGACCCTTCCAACTTAGTTGGCCCATGAGGGAGTGTAACCCAATTTGGGCCTTAAGTGCATTAATGACCCATTAGAATCCTAATGACCCAATATGGCATAAGCTCCTTAATGGACTCTACTAATGGAAACCTAGCCATGGACTCTACATTACAAATGGCCCATTGGCTTGATATAAGCCTTACAAGGAGCCGAAATGAAAGAAATTACACAATTACAATCTCATACAAGCCATAACACACAAATACACTTCACCCGTGTATGGAAATCACCTTTGATGCCCCATCAATTCTCCCCGGGTGGGAGGAACTCGACCCCGTCGAGTAGGGGTATGGCTGCTCCGGTACTCCGACAGATCCGTCACGGTGCCAAGTAGCGCGGGTATGCTCCACTCCAAGTGATCGTCACCTGCTCATTCCATATATACTCGATATGCGAACTGCTATGGGCTAAAGGTGGTCACTCCGAAGGGGCACTCTTAAAAGGGAAGAAAACAGCTCGAAGACTCACTAGGAATCACCGCTGAGTCCCTATAGGTGACTGATCCGGGTATAGATGTGGAACCGATCCCATACTCATCAAGTGAGTCCACTCGCCTCTTACTCATAAGAGAACGACAACGAGCTTGCACAAGACGCATGCAGACAAACAAACGACACACAAACCACACAAATAAGAAACCGACTCATGCCTGACTCTAGACACACCTATTGTTAGTCCGACCCGTACATAGGTGACGGCGGACCAGGACACCCGAATGTGTGCCATGCATGCATGTTATGTAACCGGAGATGGGTGGTATGGGGAACACCTAAACATCCAAGTATGACCCAGTCATGCATGGACGGCCCTTTAGATTTAGCAGACTTGAGTGGGCTAGGAAAGCCGGGTGTGGAAGAGCCGGGTGTAGGTGTATCGTGGACGGGCTTGGTGGGTATGGAGGACCCGACCCGTAGGAAAGGGGTATGAAGGTGGACTTCCCCGAAGAAGTGAAGGGAATATGAAGGGTCTAGGGATCCACTAGGGAAGGGGTCAAAGGGATCAAAGAAGGTATGACTCCTTATGGTGGGTTCCAACATGACATGGTCCCAATCGTGAAATTCTTGAAGGTGCGGGTGGTCACCTTCCTCCGTCATGGTAGATGGGACCGTGTATAGAAAATATGACTCCTCCCTCGGAAGCAAAGTCATGAAGTCGGGCTCATCCGGTAGCGGGAGAAGTAGAAGAACCTCCGTGGTGACACAACCCACCGTGCACTCGGAGGTAATGGACCCGAAGGCCGGATGGGTGAAGCTACGACTCGTGGGTTGGTCGAAACCTCGGGCCAACATATGTGTCAACAGCCATTGACAACCTAAACCAAGGATAAGGTCACCCAATGTGTCAACATGGTGACGAGATCGGAACGTAGTATGGTAGGAGTTGTCGGGCACTAAAGGTAGGGTAGGGTCCATAGACAGGTAAGTGAGTGAGACCAAGCCATCCTTGAGCCAACTAAGAAGCGGCTCGGCTATGTATAATGTACCCATTAGAAACATGGGTGGCTCGGGCCTTGGTGGCTCCAAATGGGGTAGTTCCGAATCAAGTTCGGAAATAGAGAGTGATGACATTGGAGCTCTCATGGGTGAGGAAGGAATGTCCTTCTCATGGTGAAGGGGTCCTTGGGGTGGTTCCGGGAACAACCAATCTACCCCGATATACCGATCTAGGCTAGTACTAAACCGATCTAGGCTTGTACTAAACCTTTGCACTTTTCCCAGCATGGCTTGGAACATTGCGCCCACTTCATCTGGACTATAGGCTCGGGATGTGGCCATGGTGGCCAAGATGGGGTTGGGTCCCCTAGGAATGGATATGCAAGGCCATTTGGACAAAACACTAGACACGACCCTAAGTAATGCAAAGTTGGAATGTGACTCGACGACAACCTAGACACAACCAAGACTCGGTACGTGGCGGAGATAAGCGATCCGAAGATCACTCGCACAAGTGTGCGGCCTTCCCGATAGGCATAGCCCAACGTTCAGACAACACCTTTTGATATACCGAGTAAAGGGATGCAAATGTGAAAAGACACTTTTTTTTGTTTGTCTTAAAACAATGATGACCCTAAACACGACTTAGACCGACTAATGACTAGACGTAAATGACACTCTTTTACTTTTCTTTTGGACACCCTAGACTCAACTCGCTCTGATACCAGATTGATGCGAGACGGGACCACGGACACGACAAGCTCGCGATCGTCCCTTAACGAGGGAAGCGTCGGACGTGCGCGGTTGAGAAACCGGCTGTGAGCTAGGGTGGTCGGCTCTCACTTGTGCCCGGATCGGGTCACAGGACGGTAACGCTCACTCTCGCAGCAGCGGTGATACAAATAGAAAGTGAGCTAGTTACTCTATCATGCTCTCTAGCAGTGGCATAAGCAAGTATATATGAAAATTAAGCAAAATGCCAAGTAAGGGAGCGAATGCGATACCTCCACGCGCTCGGCGTGGGGACGACGGGCCCGGCCGAAACTCGTACTCCCGGAACAATTATACACGGATATTACAGAAATGCAACTCGCTGCCCACTCCACGCAGGGAGGTAAAGGGCTACACAATGGGGTCCGGGAGGACCGAATTCGGGTTGACGGGCGGCTTCTCACGTTGATTCGGCAACACCCGAACACGTGACGGTGGGGCCCACGTGCTGTCCGGAGGGGCCGTGTGGGACCCTGTGGCACCTCTGTAGTGGTGGATGCCCGGAGGGTCGCTCCTTGGGATGGCGGCACGCTGGTTCGCCGGCCGGAGGCCCGGCGGCTCCGTTCGGCACCGGTCGGAAAACCCGATCGAAAATCTACCGGTTCTGTATTTCGGCGCGCGCTCCGTCGAGAATGGGCGCTGCGATAAGCCCCGATGTCGGATCGACACGAGACTGGTGCCGTTGGAAAGCTAGCTTGAAGTTCTTCAACCTAGGCCCAAAGATCTGGCCTGGATATGCTCGGATCTTGACTTATGGAATTTTCAATCTCTTGTTGTACAGTAACCGAAGACTCAGACCTGCAGAGAACGTGACTGTGGATTGCCTTTGACCATGAGGGATACTTTCGAATCTGGGGTTGTGTTCTTCAACAAAGTTGTTGGAAATTGAGCTGGAAAGATGGAAAAATTAGTTTGGACAAGTTTGGATGTGTCTATGATTTTCTGTGATTTGTTTACTAGACAAAGTTCAGATCTGGAAATGGGCTAACAACACTGTAGCTTTGGTAGAACATGAATTTCCAAAAATAGGTAGAAGGATGATAAAAAATTAATAAAAATTGTGGTGGTAGGGGACGATGGACAGAACTCCCAGTTAAATTGGGAGGTCTAACATAAATCAAAAGGGTGGTCGAAGGTGGAGAACTCAGGGCTACTGTCACTGTAGACAGTGACAGAACAGATCTGAGATTGAGAGTTGAACGAAATGGTAAGGACATGAAACGGTGAATTTGGAACCTCAATTTGTTTGTGGAGAAGGGCCTAGAAGATAGGAACCAACCCTCAAAATTTCAAATCGATCAGAACTCGTGGCTGGCTTCAGGAATTCTCGAACTACACCTCTATCCAACAGGACAGAAACTTGATGATGATTCCACGGCGGCTCGAAGGCGGCACGAACGGCGGCGGCGGCGGCACAGACGATCACCGGAGGTTGAGAGGGGATGATGGAAGAGGGATACACTCTAGATCTGGGGTTGGGGAAGGAAGAACAGCAAGGGAGGAGAGAGGGGCACACCAAGCTCCAAGAGACTCACAAATTTTTTGATTTTTCATGCATTAATTCTACTAAAATGTGAAATTACAACTCTTTATAGGTTACATGCCAAAGCCAATATCCACCCTTAGATCTAGGTATGGTGGAAAGGATGGCTGGGATTGGATGTGACCAACCACAAAAATAACATATTTAAAGGAAGCCAATTCCTAATTTTTACAACATGTGGTCAAAGAAAGGAAGGAAAGAAAAAAAAACTAAACAACCTAGCCTAATGGAGCCAAAAGAGGGGGCGCCCCCCTTCATGGGCCAAGGGCCATTCATGGGCCATGAACCATCCACAAGCCCATGCTAGACTTGGACCCTTCCAACTTAGTTGGCCCATGAGGGAGTGTAACCCAATTTGGGCCTTAAGTGCATTAATGACCCATTAGAATCCTAATGACCTAATATGGCATAAGCTCCTTAATGGACTCTACTAATGGCAACCTAGCCATGGACTCTACATTACAAATGGCCCATTGGCTTGATATAAGCCTTACAAGGAGCCGAAATGAAAGAAATTACACAATTACAATCTCATACAAGCCATAACACACAAATACACTTCACCCGTGTATGGAAATCACCTTTGATGCCCCATCAGGGCCTCGCTCCACCACGTGCCGAGATTCCAGGAGTTGTCAAATTGGCACAAGTGTAAGTTTCATTGGCCAGAAGTGTCGGATGTATGACTGTTGGCTGATATATGTGTACGAAGGGTCCACATGTCTTGTTGAAATGGACGGAAGGTCCATCTCAGACAAGTCCCAGCATTGACCAAGGTGAAGTGCCTATGATCAAGACTGGCGAGGCACCTCTATTTTAAGCCTCATCATTTTTCTTCCTTTTTTTTATTTTTCTTTTTTTTATCATTTTTGAACTCAATTCTCGGGGTAAAGCTGGGCTTGAGGAGATGCTGGCTGACCTTGCCGATGATGATGAGGGCCATGAGGAAGTTGACCGACCTTGCCGATGATGACAAGGGTCGCAAGGAGGTTGACTGATCTTGCCGACGGTGACAAGGGTCACAAGGAGGTTGACCGATCTTGCCGATGGTGACAAGGGTCAGAGTAGGTCGACTGATCTTGCCGATGATGACAAGGGTCGCAAGGAAGCTGACCGATCATGCCGATGGTGACAAGGGTCAGGAGTAGGTTGATCGATCTTGCCGATGATGACAAGGGTCGCAAGGAGGCTGACCGATCTTGCCGATGGTGACAAGAGTCAGAAGTAGGTTGACCAATCTTGCCGATGATGACAAGGGTCAGAAGTAGGTTGACCGATCTTGCCGATGATGACAAGGGTCACAAGGAGGCTGACCGATCTTGCCGATGGTGACAAGGGTCAGAAGTAGGTTGACCGATCTTGCCGATGATGACAAGGGTCGGAAGGAGGCTGACCGATCTTGCCGATGGTGACAAGGGTCAGAAGTAGGTTGACCGATCTTGCCGATGGTGACAAGGGTCGCAAGGAGGCTGACCGATCTTGCCGATGGTGACAAGGGTCAGAAGTAGGTTGACCGATCTTGCCGATGATGACACGGTCGCAAGGAGGCTGACCGATCTTGCCGATGGTGACAAGGGTCAGAAGTAGGTTGACCGATCTTGCCGATGGTGACAAGGGTCAGAAGTAGGTTGATCGATCTTGTCGATGGTGACAAGGGTCGCAAGGAGGCTGACCGATCTTGTCGATGGTGACAAGGGTCAGAAGTAGGTTGACCGATCTTGCCGATGATGACAAGGGTCGCAAGGAGGCTGACCGATCTTGTCGATGGTGACAAGGGTCAGAAGTAGGTTGACCGATCTTGCCAATGGTGACAAGGGTCAGAAGTAGGTTGATCGATCTTGCTGATGATGACAAGGGTCGCAAGGAGGCTGACTGATCTTGCCGATGGTGACAAGGGTCAGAAGTAGGTTGACCGATCTTGCTGATGATGACAAGGGTCGCAAGGAGGCTGACCGATCTTGCCGATGATGACAAGGGTCAGAAGTAGGTTAACCGATCTTGCCAATGGTGACAAGGGTCAGAAGTAGGTTGACCGATCTTACCGATGATGACAAGGGTCACAAGGAGGCTGACCGATCTTGCCGATGGTGACAAGGGTCAGAAGTAGGTTGACCGATCTTGCCGATGATGATAAGGGTCGCAAGGAGGCTGACCGATCTTGCCGATGGTGACAAGGGTCGAAAGTAAGTAGATGGTCTTGCCGATGGTGACCAGGACCGAAAAGGGTAGACGGTCTTGCCGATGGTGGCCAGGACCGGAAAGGGTAGCGACCGATCTTGCCGATGGTGACAAGGGTCGAAAAGGTAGACGGTCTTGCCGATGGTGACAAGGACTGAAAAGGGTAGACGGTCTTGCCGATGGTGACAAGGACCGGAAAGGGTAGCGACCGATCTTGCCGATGGTGACAAGGGTCGAAAAGGGTAGACGGTCTTGCCGATGGTGACAAGGACCGTAAAGGGTAGCGACCAATCTTACCGATGGTGACAAGGGTCGAACAGATAGACGGTCTTACCGATAGTGATAAGGACCAAAAAGGGTAGACGGTCTTACCGATGGTGACAAGGACCGGAAAGGGTAGCGACTGATCTTGCCGATGGTGACAAGGGTCGAAAAGATAGACAGTCTTGCCGATGGTGACAAGGATTGAAAAGGGTAGACGGTCTTGCCGATGGTGACAAAGACCGAAAAGGGTAGACGGTCTTACCGATGGTGACAAGGACCGTAAAGGGTAGCGACCGATCTTGCCGATGGTGACAAGGGTCAAAAAGGTTTGTTCGTCGACATGGGTTACATGTCGAAGCAAGGGAAAGTTCATTAACGAGGATGAAAGGTCCAAGTTAAAGGATGGAGGTCGACCGATCCCGCCGATGATGATGAGGGTCGGACACAGGTTCGTTAGGGGATCTCCGGCGGGACTTCTGATGGTTATCCCTTGGGAATCTCATTGAGAGGAGGATATTACCACTTTACTGACCTAAGTGCCCTTTTCAGGTTTTAACCGAGGCCATCCCCCTCTTGCTTTTGCCCACGCACACTTTTAGGTTTTCACGTGGCGGGGTACCCGATTTTGCCTATAGCGCCCTTTCGGGTTTTCGCCACAGCCGGGTTATAGCCATTTTTGCCCACGTCCCCGTTTAGGAACGAGGCCGGCGGGGTATCTCTATTTTTAACCCCATTTCTGTTTCTTTCTCATTTTTTTTTGAACTGATGTAGCAGAAGGATGCTGAGAGGGTCGGCTAGAACATGAAGTATCGCGCCGAAAAAGGGGTTTATTCGTTAGCAAGAAGGTAATGCCAACGCCAAGGGTAGATTTGTGCCGATTCGGGCGTAGGGCCCGCAATGGCAATGATGTATAAAGGTCGGCTAGGACACGGAGTCTTGCACCAAGCAAAGGGGTTTATTCGTTAGCAAGAAGGTAATGCTAACGCAAAGGATAGATTTGAGCCGATTCAGGCATAGGGCCTGCAATGGCAATGATGTATAAAGGTCGGCTAGGACACGGAGTCTTGCGCCGAACAAGGGGTTTATTCATTAGCAAGAAGGTAATGCTAACACAAAGGATAGATTTGAGCCGATTCGGGCGTAGGGCCCGAAATGGCAATGATGTATAAAGGTCGGCTGGGACACGAAGTCTTGCGCCAGAAGAAGGGTTTATTCGTCGGCAAGGAGACCATGTTGACGCAAAGGATGGATTTATGCCGGTTTGGGCGTAAGGCCCGTAATGGCAAAGTCGTAGGTATTATGCAAGTCTGGCTAGGGCAGAGTGCCACTAGACCGAGGTAAGTGTAGCCTGATCAGGGTGGAATGCCACTGGACCAAGGTGAAGGTAGCTCGATCAGGATGGAATGCCACTAGACCAAGTTTGAGGTAGCTCGGTCAGGGCGGGGTGCCACTAGACCAAGTTTGAGGTAGTTCGGTCAGGGCGAAGTGCCACTGGACCAAGTTTGAGGTAGCTCGGTCAGGGCGGAGTGCCACTGGACCAAGGGTAGAGGTAGCTCGGTTAGGGCGGAATGCCACTGAACCAAGGTGAGGTAGCTCGGTCAGGGCGGAATGCCACTGGACCAAGGGTGGAGGTAGCTCGGTTAGGGCGGAGTGCCACTAGACCAAGGGTGGAGGTAACTCGGTCAGGGCGGAGTGCCACTGGACCAAGTTTGTGGTAGCTCGGTCACGGCGGAGTGCCACTAGACCAAGTTTGAGATAGTTCGGTCAGGGCGGAGTGCCACTGGACCAAGTTGGAAGTAGCTCGGTCAGGGCGGAGTGCCACTAGACCAAGTTTGAGGTAGTTCGGTCGGGGCGAAGTGCCACTAGACCAAGTTTGAGGTAGCTCGGTTAGGGTGGAGTGCGACTGGACCAAGTTTGAAGTAGCTCGGTCAGAGCGGAGTGCCATTAGACCAAGGTAGGTGAAACTTAGCTAGGGCAGAGTGCCACTAAACTAAGGTTTGTAGAGCTTAGCCAGGGAAGGGTGCCACAAGACTAAGGCAGGTAAAACTTAGCTAGGGCAGAGTGCCACTAGACTAAGGCAGGTGGGACTTAGCTAGGGCGGAGTGCCACTAGACTAAGGCAGGTAGAGCTCGGTCAGGGCGGAATGCCACTAGACCAAGGTAGGTGGGACTTAGCTAGGGCGGAATGCCACTAGACTAAGGTAGGTAGAACTTAGCTAGGGCAGAGCGCCACTAGACTAAGGCAGGTAGAGCTCGATCAGGGTGGAATGCCACTAGACCAAGGGAAAGATTTAATGGGCCCGGTCGAATGGAACTGATGGGCGATGAGAGCTCGACGAGGGCGGAATACCACAAGCCAAGGGAAAGGATTTATGGGCCCGGTCCAATGGAACTGATGGGCAGCGTCTAGAGCTTGGCGAGGGAGGAGTGCCATAGGCCAAGGGACAAGTTTTATGAGCCCAGTGGGGCAAGTTTGGTATCTCTTAGCGTGTTTGTGTAGCTGTTTGCGGTAGAGTGCCGACGGATGGCAAGGATGTATTGGTTATGAATATGGGTTCCACACTGGGGTTATAGGGTTAATCCCGGTGGGAATAATGGGAAGCATTTCGCAGGATAAGAAGTTGGCAAAGCCAATGAGTGTTTATTGGGTGACATAGCTGGTGGATCCAGACTAAGGACAGGAGTAGGCAGTTGATACAAGCTTTGCAGTCCGGGATGTACGTCAGCTCAAGTGCTTAGACCGGATCAACAGGGATCCTTTGATAGTGTGGAGGTTGTTGCATGGCTGCTCTGAGTCGGCATCGCCCCAAGGGACGGATGGCAAGTGGCAGTAGCCTTGCGCCGAGTCATCTCGTTGCTTCTTGTATTGTTGTCTTCAGCAGGGCGCCCAGAATGTTGTAGCTCTTGCAAAGATAGGCCTCCAGGGCTTGCGACGTATGCTAGTCTCTTGACATGCCTGCCTCAACAGTTGTGGTTGCGGGGTCTTTTCAACTCCACAAATGGCGCCGGTGGCTTTGAGCTCATATAGCTGTGTGCCTTGCACTGCCTATAGTGATTTCAATCCGAGAAGCGGCTGCAGGGCTTACCCTTGATTCCATAGTGCTAAATCGTATAGAGTGTCTTCTCAGAGAAGGAGAAATCCCATTCTAACATTGAATGAAATGCAACAAATGGGTCCTCTAAGCGAGGAGCTTGAAATCTTTAGCAGTCGAGCTCGTCGAATGGTTAGCATTTGCAACAGGTTGTCCAGTTCACGGTGGGATGTTGGTGTGCCCTGAATACTCCCGTTCTTTCTTCTTTTAGCTTTGGATGCCCCCATGCTGTGGTGGGTAATCGGAGAGTTCATTCTCCCTTTTAATGCCCCCAAGCTGGGGTGGATAGCTGAAGATGAGTTGTTCAAAGCATGTCTTTTCATTGGGTAGCTTGTTCGCTTCATGAGCAGTTGTGTAGGCAGACAGTAGCAGGGAAATCCGGTCGTTGGACTCCACCCTCTTCTCTTTTGTTGGCAGCCCCCAGGTGGGGAATAGAGTCTTGTTGTGCCCAGTGGCACCTCAGAGCTTGATTGTAGCTGAGCATCTTTTCATTCTTGCCCCCATGTCAAGTGTGTGTTGAAATAGAATTTCTATTGGCTCCAAGAAGGAGTATGCTGTCAGGTGTTTCTCGGGTGAACTAGCTCCATTTGATAGTTGTTTATTCAGCTGCCCCTTCTTATGCAAAGTGAGGTGCGGGTGGAGGGTGGGAGTACATCTCCCTCAAAGGGTTGAGCATGCTTCCATGTGTGCTGGAGAATATAGAGCAGCAGCTACATTGTGCCGGGTCGTTTCATTTGGAATGAGATTCTTCCTTGCATCTTTATCATTTTGCAGTTGGCCCTGATATGAGTGGACTCCATTCTTGAGCTGATGGCTTGAATAAGAGGGCAGCACATCGAGCAGTAAAGCATCATCTTCTCTTTTATTCTTGGGTTTATTTCTATTTTAGTCTTCAGCAGTTTCCCCAGAGACGGTGCAACAATTGCATTTGTTCGGCCTCTTTCCACAACGGAGGGACCTCGGGATGCATCTTAGAAGGTGTACCATCCCGATTGATGTACGGAAACTGTGTTAGCCGTCATCTTGAAAATGGGCATCGGGTGAGGGCGAGGTGGGTCCACCCTATATTCTCCAAGTTGTAATTCACCACTTTGGACTAAGTATTCCATGATGTCTTTGAACATATAGCAGTCCTCGATGAGATGTCCCCTCTTCCGATGGTAGGGGCAAAACCGAGGGTCATCTTTTCTTTTGATGTCATTTGGTCTCTTGAGTTCTGGGAGGACTACCTTGTTGTACTCAAGGCCCACCCAAACAGACGCTGGGTCTTGTCTTGTGGGATTGAGTATGGTCTTTTCATTCTTGCCCTTAGTGAAGGGGGTTTTTCTTCAGTAACCTTGGTAGAGGAGGAGCCAGGTGCCTCCTGTGCTTTCCTCCACTTACGCTCGAAGGCTACAAAGTCAACTGCTTCTATTTCTTCTGGTGCCAGCTGTTCTTTAATTAGCTTGTGCTATTGAATTGGAGGAGTAAAAGCCGGGCAGTATTTTGCTAGAAGGGCTTCAATTTCAATTGCCACATCTTCTAATTGGTCGAAGGATTTGACTTCGAGGCCAATTACCCTTCGCAGGATCTCTTTCCTCAGATTACGCTTACATAGCTGGACAACGTCCTTGCAGCTTGGCGGATGTTTGCATCTTGCACTGAGATTCTTCCAGCGTTGAATGTAGTCCAGAGTTGACTCATCATGATGTGACACAACCTAGGACCTAAATTGCAAGACTCCCAACGATTTGGTCATGTCACATAAGCGGACTCACTCGCGTTGGCACACTCGGGTCCGCAGGTGGACCGGCGATGGGGTGAGGGTCCGAGGTTGGACCGGAGGTTTCGAAGGGTATGGCTGGCTTGGGGAGGACCCCTATGGGTCAGGGGTTGCCCAAATTCACGGGCGGTCAGCACGCCGAAGGCTTGGGTTGAATGATCACTCTCACAACTCACCCGCGGTAGCCACACAATTAAACGCTAATTCGGCTTCGGGCACTCTCTTAACGCCAACGACACTAAGATGCAATACTAATTAAGCAAAGGAATCCAGCAAAGAGGAGTGTTTAGTGGCTCACCTGATCGGTGTGAAGACACCGATCCCAGCCGGAGACGAGGGTGAGCGAGGAAGCGTGGGCTTACTCGCACGCCGCGCCGGAGAAGCTTCAACCTGAAATTTCAGATTACATGCACTACACCCCATGCAAGGGGGGGACCATGGGGAAGGGAAACCAGTGACTACACTCAAACACTACCTCCACGCAGGGAGGGGCCTTCAGCCGGCGAAGCGGGGAGGGGAGAAACCGAGCTAGAAGTAAAGAACGGTAGCCGATGCTGATGCTGTCCACTCTCTGCGCTTCAGGATAGATAGTTGGTTCTCTGGACGCTGTGGACACTCCAGAATTTTTCCGATGATGAAACCACTATGAGATTACTCGTAGCTGGGCTGGGATGATGTCTGAATTTTGATAATTTCGTCGGGCACCGGTGCTGGTTGGAGTAGGAGCTTGAACAGGGGAGCAGATTAACAGTTCTGACTGTCTCAGGATCTCAGCAGCAGGAAGCAGAGGATGCCACGACCGCTCCCGAACTCTGAATCAGGTGCCGCTGGAGCCGTTGGAACCGTTGACGAGTCCTCTTCAAAGAAAAATTGGTAGGGAAGCCAAACGATGTTGGAGAAGACCGGTAGGCTCTGATCACTGATGAGAGGTCGGTGCAGACTGTGGGGAAGCAGAACCGCGCACCCGGGGGAAAAAATTGATAACTCCTGGTTCCGGATGAAAAATTGATAACTCCTGGTTCCGGATGCCAAATTGAGCTCTGCTTTTTGGAGAAGAAATAAGACTCGTAGTAGAAGCTTTTTGAAGAAGAACTCTTGATCAGATTCCAAGCAGGAACGTCGCAGTCGGGTGTCCACTCCGGCTCTGGTCTCCTGCCAGGGAGGCATTGCGCAGTCGGGGAAGAATGGCTCCCCTGGGCGATCACAAACTCAGAATGGGATGGGACCACTGCCGTTGCGAAGAGGACTGGGAGACGCTTCTAATGATGGCTCTTGATCCTTCAGAAACGTCCGGAGGAAGACATGGTTGTCTCTGCAATCTGCTACTCTTCTATAGATCTTCAATTGAGAGCTGTAGGTTGAAGATGACGGGGGGAATGGGGTATATGGGAGGGGAAATGGGGGTGGATGAGTGTAGGGGCAACCCCCAGCTGTGAGGGGGTCTAGGAGGGGGGATTTCAAGGTGTAGGAAGGGGAGAATGGGGGCTGGAAGGGGGTGTTTGCTATGGGTGAGAGAGGAGCTGCGAATTTAGGCTTGGAGGGAGAGGGGAAGGTGAGGGGGGCACAAGTGGGTGGAGGGAAGGTGAGTTTGAATTTTCTTTATTGGAGGGTATTCAATGGTGGTCTTGGGGATGGGAGGGGTTGTGTTGGGGAAGGGAAGGGGTGCTTGGGGTAGTGGGAAGGGTGCTTGGGGAAGTGGGTGGGGTAGTTGGGGGTTGGGATGTGGAGCTAGGATTGGTGGAAGCTCTCTTGGGACTAGGGGGTGGAGTAATGGGATGTGTGGGGAAGGGGAGTGGCCTTTAATGGGGGTAGGTGGGAGAGTGGTGGTTGGGAAGGGAGGAGAGAGAAAATTTTTGAAATTGGGTGTGGAGGAGAGAGAAAGGGGAGTGAAAGAGAGAGATTAAGAGAGGGATGGGTGGGGAATCTCTCCCCTAGGGTCTCTCACCCAAATAATGGAATCTCTCCACTAGATAAGAAGTTTGAACTCTCAAAATGGCAAGTTTTTCTATTCATTGATTCATTAGTTCAAAATGAGGGGAATAGGGTCCTATATATAGGCAACCCATATTTTACAAAAAGTCCCTGACATTTGACTCAATGACGAATAACCGAGGAAGGTGGGGGCGCCCATGGGCCAGCCCAGTGAATTGGGCCCACTAACAACCTAATCAATCCTAATGACACTCAAACTTAGGTAGATGACTCAATGACCTAGGTACTTGACTCAAATAAAAGGAAAATTACAATGACATGACTCAAATAAAATATGAAAATTACATGACTCGATTCAGAAAAATATGACGGACACAATGGAGCTATGCCGACGAGCAATCAAAGTTGTGAAAAAATGTGAAGGGCGAGAGATGTCCCCATCATACCCCCGGGGTGCAAAGAACTCGACTCCGTCGAGTATAGGTCCGCCAGGGAAGAGGTCCTCCAATGCAGCTCCGGGTGAGCCACAACCTCCAAACTCAACCTCGCGTCCTTAGCCGGGGACTGCTCTTCATCCTCTCAAGGTGGCTCGGGCACACCCTCTTACTGGCGATGGTACCCTGCTTAATTAGTATGTGCACACGTCAAACTCTCAAGCTGATATAAGGAGGCTCTCCGAGGATGTCACTCATAAAGGTTGGGGTAGGCTCAAGCTGCTCACTGGGATCCACCGCGGTGCCCTTAGAGGGTGCTAGATCCGCCACGTGATAAGTGGGGTATATCCCAAAATCCCATCGATAAATCCAACCCGTAAGCCAGGTTGCCAAAGCCACTCGGAACATGGAAGGTCCAAGTCCTCGTGCCCTCGATTTGGAGGTGACCCTATGGTAGAGCCATTCCAATGTCACCATTACCAAGTTGCCTACTTGGAATCCCAAGTGGCGCTTACGAGCTATTGCCCGCTCAATATGAACCTCACCGCTCGTTGCTAAATGCTTGCTTGGATACACATGCCATGCACTACGGGGTGGTGGGTGTGTGAAAATGTGTGTGGATGAAGGTGGACCAGGACAACCATAGATGTACCTATCATGCCATGATGCCATATGGACTTTGATGAACCTTTGTGGGCCAGGGCAACCAAATGTGGCCCTATCATGCAAGGACTTTCGAACAAAGGTTGGAGGGCTGGGGCATCCGTAGGTGATCCGGTCATCTATGGGGGTGACAAATACCGGGGGACCCAGACATCCAAGAATGCTCCTATCATGCTTAAGACTCATGATGAGTGAAGGTGGACCATTACATCCGAATTTAGACCGCTCATGCTTTCTTCTTGACATGTGGGTGATATGAATGAATGGACCCAACATAATATTCATGCCAATTGGTGTAGTAAGCCTAAACACATGCATGATTTTCCTAAAGGTGACTTTCATGTGTATAGGTGTGGGACAACCTTTGAACTCCCATTGGAAAGGGTCGAATGGATCTAAGAAGGTAGTCATCATGGGGTGGGGCACAACCTTATTACCTAGGGGTATGTGGCCCAAGGTTATGGCTCCCAAGGTGTAACCCGGGTCATGGATGAGGTGGGTTTGGCCCAATATGGTGGGTGAGGGTAGGAAAGGGTGGGTGGTGGGTAAGATGGTTGGGCCACATGGGTATAGGAAGGGGTCAAAGGGATCGTGGAAATGGTTACCTAGAGAGAGGAGCTCCACATCCTCAAAGCCCCAAAAATATGGGTCATCCTCCTCCAAGATAATTGGGCCATGGTCGTTAGTGGGCTGGCCGAACAAAGCACTTGGGATCTCAATGGTAGGGGAGTGGACTGAGATGGGTTCTTCCACCATAGGGAGAAGGAAAAGAAGGTCGCTAGTGTAGCAACCAATGGTGCAGACCGAGGTGATAGACCCATCACAAGGGTGGATGAGACTAAGGTTTGTTGGGTGGGCCATCCCTAAGGTCAACAAGCAAGTCAACTCTAGCTGCCATTCTAGACCTTTAAGGAGATCATCAAAACCCTCTACTTCGTAGTAGGATTGGATTGTTGTGTGAGGAGTGTGGATGGGCACTAGATGGTGGTCTTGCTTCATGGGTAGGTAGGTATGGGTCATGATTTCTCTAATCAAGCTCTCCCTTAGCCACCTAACAAGGGACTCTTCTAAGATGAATTCGGCCCTATCTAGAAGGGGTGGTTTAGGGTGAAGATCCTCGTGCGAGGCTTCCTCTTCAATTGGGACATGGGTGCTCTTCATGGAGGGGATAGGTTCCCGAGGGGTATTTGTCTTCATATGGACAAGCGGGTGGACTACTTCTTCCAAAGCTAATGGAGTGGGAAGGTTCTTTGATGGTGGGGTGATGATGGCCGGAGTATGGTGCACCCGGGGTGGTGAACAAGGGCGGGATTCTCGCGGGTGGGAGAATACAAGGTTGTTGAATTTAAAGGTTCCCGAAAGGTGTGGCGGATGCACTAGACAAGTCCGACGTGTTGGGTCGATGTCGGCATTCCTTTCATCTAACCATTTCTTACCTAGGATTATACATGGACCCGCCAATGTTCCCTTTTGACACCAAGCCCCATCCAAATACTTAGTCTTCCCGAACCATTTATGGAATTCAATAAAGACTTGGTCTCCATTGTGCACAATTTGTCCAGTCCTACAAAGAGAGGTAATGATATCGGGGGACACCCAATTTTCAGATTCTAGGTCAATGAAATCAATTTCTACGGGCTCTCCATTAGATAAGCATGCATGGGATATGATTGGGAGAGGGGCCATGTGACCCAAGACTCAATGTTAACAATGAGGGGTTGACAATGCACGGTTTGGACAAGAATGCAAGCATGCCCTAGGACTTGACTTGTAGAGACAAGTCCATGACTTGCTCTAATACCAATTTGATGTGACACAACCTAGGACCTAAATTGCAAGCCTCCCAACGATTTGGTCATGTCACATAAGCGGACTCACTCGCGTTGGCACACTCAGGTCCGCAAGTGGACCGGCGATGGGATGAGGGTCCGAGGTTGGACCGGAGGTTTCCAAGGGTATGGCTGGCTTGGGGAGGACCCCTATGGGTCAGGGGTTTCCCAAATTCACGGGCGGTCAGCACGCCGAAGGCTTGGGTTGAATGATCACTCTCACAACTCACTCGCGGTAGCCACACAATTAAACGCTAATTCGGGTTCGGGCACTCTCTTAACGCCAACGTCACTAAGATGCAATACTAATTAAACAAAGGAATCCAGCAAAGAGGAGTGTTTAGTGGCTCACCTGATCGGTGTGAAGACACCGATCCCGGTCGAAGACGAGGGCGAGTGAGGAAGCGTGGGCTTACCCGCACGCCGCACCGGAGAAGCTTCAACCTGAAATTTCA
Source organism: Amorphophallus konjac (assembly GCA_022559845.1). Taxonomy (NCBI): domain Eukaryota; kingdom Viridiplantae; phylum Streptophyta; class Magnoliopsida; order Alismatales; family Araceae; genus Amorphophallus; species Amorphophallus konjac. The sequence continues at coordinate 157,458,609 of CM040127.1, forward strand.
GATTACATGCACTACACCCCCTGCAAGGGGGGGACCTTGGGGAAGGGAAACCAGTGAATACACTCAAACACTACCTCCACGCAGGGAGGGGCCTTCATCCGGCCAAGCGGGGAGGGGAGAAATCGAGCTAGAAGTAAAGAACGGTAGCCGATGCCGATGCTGTCCACTCTCTGCGCTTCAGGATAGACATGTTCTCTGGACGCTGTGGACACTCCAGAATTTTTCTGATGACGAAACCACTTTGAGATTGCTCGTAGCTGGGCTGGGATGATGTCTAAATTTTGATAATTTCGTCGGGCACCGGTGCTGGTTGGAGTAGGAGCTTGAACAAGGGAGCAGATTAACAGTTCTGACTGTCTCATGATCTCAGCAGCAGGAAGCAGAGGATGCCACGACCGCTCCTGAACTCTGAATCAGGTGCCGCTAGAGTCGTTGGAACCATTGACGAGTCCTCTTCAAATAAAAACTAGCGGAGAAGCCAAACGATGTTAGAGAAGACCGATGGGATCTGATCACTGATGAGAGGTCGGTGCAGACTGTGGGGAAGCAGAACCGCGTACCCGGGGGAGAAAATTGATAACTCCTGGTTCCGAATGCCAAATTTAGCTATGCTTTTTGGAGAAGAAATAAGACTCATAGTAGAAGCTTTTTGAAGAAGAACTCTCGATCAGATTCCAAGCAGGAACGTCGCAGTCGGGCGTCCACTCCGGCTCTGGTCTCCTGCCAGGGAGGCATTACGCAGTCGGGGAAGAATGGCTCCCCTGGGCGATCACAAACTGAGAATGGGATGGGACCACCGCTGTTGCAAAGAGGACTGGGAGACGCTTCTAACGATGGCTCTTGATCCTTCAGAAAAGTCCGGAGGAAGATGTGGTCGTCTCTGCAAGCTGCTACTCTTCTGCAGATCTTCGATTGAGAGCTGTAGGTTGAAGATGACGAGGGGAATGGGGTATATGGGAGGGGAAATGGGGGTGGATGAGTGTAGGGGCAACCCCCAGCTGTGAGGGGGTCTAGGAGGGGGGGTTTCAAGGTGTGGGAAGGGGAGAATGGGGGCTGGAAGGGGGTGTTTGCTATGGGTGAGAGAGGAGCTGCGAATTTGGGCTTGGAGGGAGAGGGGAAGGTGAGGGGGGCACAAGTGGGTGGAGGGAAGGTGAGTTTGAATTTTCCTTAATGGGGGGTATTCAATGGTGGTCTTGGGGATGGGAGGGGTTGTGTTGGGGAAGGGAAGGGGTGCTTGGGGTAGTGGGAAGGGTGCTTGGGGAAGTGGGTGGGGTAGTTGGGGGTTGGGTGGTGGAGCTAGGATTGGTGGAAGCTCTCTTGGGACTAGGGGGTGGAGTAATGGGATGTGTGGGGAAGGGGAGTACTGTCCTTTAATGGGGGTAGGTGGGAGAGTGGTGGTTGGGAAGGGAGGAGAAAGAAAATTTTTGAAATTGGGTGTGGAGGAGAGAGAAAGAGGAGTGAAAGAGAGAGATTAAGAGAGGGATGGGTGGGGAATCTCTCCCCTAGGGTCTCTCACCCAAATAATGGAATCTCTCCACTAGATAAGAAGTTTGAACTCTCAAAATGGCAAGTTTTTCTATTCATTGATTCATTAGTTCAAAATGAGGGGAATAGGGTCCTATATATAGGCAACCCACATTTTACAAAAAGTCCCTGACATTTGACTCAATGACGAATAACCGAGGAAGGTGGGGGCGCCCATGGGCCAGCCCAATGAATTGGGCCCAATAACAACCTAATCAATCCTAATGACACTCAAACTTAGGTAGATGACTCAATGACCTAGGTACTTGACTCAAATAAAAGGAAAATTACAATGACATGACTCAAATAAAATATGAAAATTACATGACTCGATTCAGAAAAATATGACGGACACAATGGAGCTATGCCGACAAGCAATCAAAGTTGTGAAAAAATGTGAAGGGCGAGAGATGCCCCCATCACATCATCTTTTTGTTGGATCATATGTAACTCTGCTTCGGTGACTTCTTCCTCAGCGGATTTTATCTTAGTTGCTTGTTCTATTACTGGCTTGTTTGTTATGGCTGTCGCCGCTAGATTCCAGAGCAAGCCAGCTGATTGTAGAGGCAGCATTGCATGAGGCGTGGAAGCTGCCCCCTGATGTGCCTGGAGAGCTGAGGGGTACGCGGGGGATGCGTGGTATAGTTGCCAAGGGAGGGTGTTCCCGTCGTGGCCTTGTGTTGACTGGGGCATAGCTGGTTGCAGTGATGCTTCAAATGATTTAGCGTCACATTGTAGGGCTTTAGATGAGGGTCCTGCCTGCCCGAGTGTGACTGGGAGTAAGCCCATCTCAGTCAATCTTTTTCATAGTATCTCTACTTCTTGTATTTTCTGATAGAGCTCCATTATCAGAGCGGAGTTAGCTTGATAGGAGCTGGGAGTGTTGTTTCTCGTGTTGATTCCAGGTGGGAGTAGCAGCATTTTATTGTCGGCAGGGGACACGTATGGTCCTATGTGAGTGGTAGTTCTTGCCCCCATGCCCTCATGTTGAGGAGGGGTATAATAGCATGCTTCCTCAGCAGGTGGTGGAGGATGCCCCCACCCTTCCTGGGGTTGATGGCGAGAAATAAATGTCACAGCTTGACCTGCCCTTACCGGTGTGTAGCATATTTCTTCATCATCTTCTTCAGCAGCTCGGCTGGCACTGGGCAAGGCCGATAGGGTATTGCAGGAGAGGACAACGTCGCTCCCTCTATCTCTTAGCTTATCCTTCTATTGTGAACTCTGGCTGTCTCTTGAGACGACAGCTGGCATAGAGACACTGTATTGATTGCTCTTTCCATAGCAGGTAGCTCATACGGGCGAGGAGGATCAACCTTATAGTCGCCCAGTTGTAGCTCCCCTCTTCTGATTAGCTTTTCAATCGCGTCTTTAAAGACGTAACAATCTTCAATATGGTGCCCAACCATCTGGTGATATGGGCAGTAGTGAGGATGATCTTTCTTTCTAGCATCTTCTGGTCTCTTCGATTCTGGTAGAGTAACCTTGTTATTTGCGATAGCCCACTCGAAGAGGACTCGAGTCCTCTCCTTGGGGAAAGAGTAGAATTTTTTCATCTTGGCCCGCAAGGACGGGACTTCTTTCTGCTCATCTAGCTTAGTGGTTGGAGGGTTAGCCACTCCTTCTTCTTTTTCTTTTTGTTGAGCGAACACTTTGAAATCAATTGTGTGAACTTCCTTGGGCAATGACCGTTTGTCAATAGACTTTTCCTTTTGGCTTGTAGCAGTTGGAGTAGAGGGAGAGCTGGAGATGAAGGCTTCAATCTCCGCGACCACATTATTTAGCCGGTCGAAAGACCATATTTCAATTCCGATCATCCTGCTGAGGATTTCTCGGCTCAGATTCTGCTTACATATTTGCACCGCGTCTTCTGGATGTGGCGGCTGCTTGCATCTCATACTGAGATTCCGCCATCTTTTGATGTACTCCAGGGTTGACTCATCATGTCTTTGCCTGGAGGCATACAGCTCGGCCAATGTGACCTCTCTTTCAGCAACATGGAACCGCTCCCGGAACTTCCGTTGCATAGCTGCCCAATCACTTATAGAGCCGGCCGACAGATTGGAATACCATTCAAAAGTCAGGCCTGTCAGTGAGGACCCGAATAATTTTAGCAGGTAGACTTCATCTGTTGCCAGATCACCCATTACTGTCATATAGTAAGCAATATTCTCTTTAGGAGAGCCCTGCCCGCCAAACTTTTCAAATTTGGGCGGTTTGTTGATGCCAGGCGGGAGCCTCTTTGCGGCATACTATGGCGGATATGGCACCTTGTAAACATCAAAAGTGTTGATATCACCATCTGTCCTCTCGGCCATCTTCATTTCAATTAGTTGTTCCACCATTGATTTATTTACCACGGTTGGGTTCACCGGCACCGGGTGGCGATGTGCAGGATGCTTTATAGAGGGAGTGAGCAGAGCTTCAACATGAGGTGCCGACGGCTCCGTTGGTGGCAACTGCTGCACTGGTGGAAGAGCTGGTTGCACCAAGGGTGGCTGCAAGCAGTGTGGCTGAAGAGCAGCCTTGCCATAGCCCGTTGCTTGAGAAGTAGTTGGGGGTGTAGCATTGACCGGGTTAGGAACTTCCCGGGATGATTTAGCATGCATGTCTTGCTGACAGGGAAAAAGGGCTTGTTTATTTCTTTCATTCAGTTGCCTTTTCAAGGCTTCGATCTCTTGCTGGTAATTTTGCAGCATCATTAAGATAATTGAGCCTTGCGCTGCCATAGTAGAGGTACCCCTGAATGCTTCCCCCGAAACATCTTCAAATGAGGCTGGCAGAGTAATCTCTTCTTCTTTAGAAATCACTATGTCGGCAGTCGAAGTAGTGATAGCTTGCTTCTCTTTGGCTGCTTCGAGCATTTCTCTTGCAGCTTTGCCTCTTCTTGTCATTAGCCCGAGTCTTTCAGCTAACTTCGCCAATTCTTCCGACTCTTCGGGTAGGGCCCCATATCTGCTAGCCACCCCTGCCATGTTGCAAGTGAAGACTTGGATTCTTTTTCTTTGCCCCCAGACTGTCTTCTTGACTTGACTAGGGAAGGTTGACTTTTCAAACATTGATATCCTTTTATTCTCTTCATGCTGTGGAGAAGCTTTAGAGTACCTGTCTTGCAAGCCATCTTCATATTCATTGATGTGCATGAATGACACCATTCTTCTTCTTTCTTTGCCTTCTTCTTTTCTTTCGGCGCTAATGGCGCGGAGTAGCCTCTGTCGACTTAGGGAAGAACTTTCCAAGCCATAGAAGTAATTTCGGACCACCTGGGCCATTCCTTCTTGATTATGCCCTGGAGAGAGGGCAGAAATTAACAGTCGGTCTTGCATCGACGGCATGTAGGAGTGCCGCGATAGTCTAGTAGCTCCGTTCGATCTTGTCGAACGTCGGAGAACATTGGTCTGCCTGGCACAGACCCTATGAGCGGGCAGAGAGGCTACTGGCATGACCTCTTCTTCCTTTGGTGTATCTTTATTGCCCCCACACCTATGGTCCTTGACAGTTGATGTTGAATCTTGCGGGGTCGAAGCTAGGCCCCGGGTCCTCTTGAGGACCCAAATTTACTTGTATTTTGGTAGCTTGGGAGCTACCTTCCCCCGGACAGCCATGTTTAGATTGGCCTTCTGGCTTGCTAATGCCTGGAAGGCGTTGTGAACGGGAACTGCCGGGATGATATGATCCGGCAAAGCTTCAGCACGGCGGCCGTTCAGATAAACACGAACGGCACCAATTAGAACAGACTTCCTAGAAGTCGAGAGTCGGCCTCGGGAAACAGCAACAACTCTCCTTCCTTGATTCTTCTTCTTCTTCCCCCGGGACGCCTTGTCATTGGTGGGGACAGCATGGTGGCCCACGTGGTGGACAAAGCATGAGATAGTACGGAAAGATGGAGCGGTTCCCCGCGGACAGCTCACCTTTGCAGGGGCTACGGCCTTGGCCGCAACAATCTTGTCAGCTTCCTCGTCTTCGATCCTAAGCAGGCCGGTGAAGGTGACTCCGAGAAAATTAGGGAACCCCACCACTGGTGGCAGAGTTCCGAAAGCAGTGGGCACCGCCAGGTACCCGTGCTCCGCGTGGGTAGCGACCACTTGAGGGCCGAATGCAAGCGCAGTAAGTCCGCCAGCCATTGAGATCACTGCAAATCAGAATGAGCAAACGATCAGTATTTTGGGGAAGGCCTCTAGGCCTTCTACTTTGGCGAAGAGATGAAGGGAGACTCGATCCCACCGGGCATGCCAGCTTTGTGGAACGATCTTTTTATAATAATTATTTATTTTATTTATTTATTGATTTATTGGTTGGTTTATTAGGCGTGCCAGTCACCGGAGTGACAATTTATTGTGCGCTCGATCTGACTCAGTCAGTCGATTGTGAAGTCTGAGTCGGGACCGGAAGTCCGTCATACCATAAAGGTTACGACGTTAATTACGTCCTTCCACAGAAGGATAACCCTTGATTAATCGCCAAAGTAGAAGGGTCCCAGGGGCAAAACCAATATGATAGGTATGCTCATTCATTTGTTGGATAGGAGATGCATGTGATTATGCAAAATGAGATATGATATATTAATACACGGAGTAAATCCAGAAGCATATCCCCCTTATATTGGTCTATGCCAAGTAAGAATATAGGGCATCCATCCACGGAGTGCCGAGATAGACGCCAAAAGAAATATGGGCCTAGCCCGAGATCCAACAGGATCTAGATGCAACGGGACAATGTCCCTTATCATGGTATTTATTGATATCCCCTTAAGAAACTAGTAGAGGACATGCAGTGGCAGAACTCCAAGGGTCAGTAGGGTTAGAAGAAAATATCGTAGTCAAACGGTGCAATGAGGGGGCAAAACCCCATTAATTTAGCTCCCTTAGACTTGGATGAAGAACCATGATTCCCCATGATACGATGAAGGTTGGCATGAAGGCTAATGAGGTTGGGACATTGAGTTTAGACTTAGTTTAGGGCTCATCAAGGTTGCTGGGAAGTTGAGTGTTTGAATAGTAGTCGGCGCTGAGATGAATCGGCATGGATGGGAATCGGCGTGAAGGCAAACCGGCGCGGTGGAGCCTCGGCGCAGCAGCTTCGACATGGCAGTGAGCATAAAGAAGGGAATCGGCATGGTGTGAGGTCGGCGCGACTAGTGTCTCGGCGCGCCCCTCACTCGATGTGAAACTCACGCCGAGAGGGGGCTGCGCCGGGAGGCTATATGGCGCCGACAAGAGGGATTCTTTAGGGATTTTGAGGGCTTTGTGAGGTTATGGATTTTGGTGGGTTCAAGAAGGCTAGAGGGTACTAAAGACCAGTTTTAAACAGATCATCCCGGGGGAAGCAGGGGTTCCAATGGGTTCTGGAAAGATTGATTCATGGGCTCTAGTGCTGATGTTTGGGTGAGCTGAAAGGGGAGGATAAATTCATCCACAGAAGGTCTAGGGAGACCATGTGACTATGTCAATGGGAGATCTCATAATCATCATCATGCTCCCTTTGCACGGTGGACAGAGGGCCATGAGATAGACGGTCTCAGTTCTCTGCCACATAGTAGGGGGTTAATTCATCAAAGTTTAATGAAAACATCACACGATATGATAAAGCAAAGATCGTGAATGAATTTCGGCAGCATTTCCCCTTATTTTGGACTGTGCCAAATGGGTAGTATAGGTCATCCATACACGGAGTGCCGAGATGTAAGCCAAAAGAAAGATGGGCGTAGCCCGAGATCCAAGAGGATCAGAATTCAACAGGACAATGTCCACTCATCGCTGTGCCTCATCAATATTCCCCTAAAGGGACCAGCGGAGAACATGCAGTGGCAGAACTCCGTGTCCCGATGGGATGAAAGAAGGAAATCGGAAACCCGAAACCCGAATTGAAATAAATGTAGGGGTAAAACCCCGTTGATATAGCTCCTCCGACTCTCACGGAACTGGACGTAAATGGCCCAACAGAATTGATCCATAAAACAAAAATAAGCATGCATTTATTCTCACATTCATGTGTACGTATATGAGCAACATATGAATGTATGCATGGTCAAATAAAAGATGATGACTGATGGGCCATTTGGAGATTTATTAGTGCACACACTCACTTTGCATGTTTAAACATGGGTGGATTAAAAGGGATATTCACGCAAGGGTTTGCAAGCTTAAAAAAAGGCAAGATCATCTATATATATAAGCCATATGTATGCCCCTTTACATACCCACATATGGAGATTGGGTTGGTTTCCACTACACCATGCACCAATGTGGGAAAGGGTATGGATAGTGGGTGAGAGTTTAATGATTAATGCAGTAGACATATGTTAATGCGATTACAAAGTGGCTAGTCACTATTTACGTAAGTGGAGCCATGTATTTATGCCAAATGATTGGGTCATGCATATGGATGTGTGCATAATGGAGTGCAATGGCTACAATATGTCAATGTATGCATGGAGATATACAACAACGTACTATATGCAATGGCAGTGGATAATGCTTCATACATCGGCTGGGCATGTTGGCACAGTGGCCTCATTCGAAGGTAACACGGCGGCATGCATGGCTCGGCGCGGAAATGAAAAGGAGGAAATCTCGGCACGGGTGATAATCGACGCGAACCTGGCGCCGAGGATAGATGAAAAGGGGTTTGTTTGGGGTTCTAAAAAAGGGTTTTCTTAATGAGCCATCTCAGGGAGAAAGGGGCTTTGCACAGCGGGTTCACCAGAGACCAGAGGTGATCGAGATGCACTCAGACATATTCCTCAAAATTGCACGAATGAAAGACCACGATATGAACTGTCTCGGGTTCTCATTTCGGCCGTGAGGTCGGAGAAGTTATTAGACAACTCGATCTAGCCAAGACGAAACTCAGTAGCTTCTGACCCTTAGCGTGCGTCATGGGCAAGCGGAAAGGGAAACTCCGTTGTCAACGCAAGGGGATAGCAGCCGGAAGACTGATAGCAAGGGTAGAACGGCAGAGAGGCCAAGAGAAAACCCAAGCAAAAAGAAACGAGGAGCAAAGGCACATCGTGAATCAAATATCACTTGCAGAGAAATGAACATACAGAGGTTATATAAAGGAAGATAACTAGATAGAAGGAATACATCCACATAGTTCATTCATTCGTATACATTGGTGATGGAGCCATACACTTAAATTGTGAAAAGAAGCAGTTGCATACATATCATGAATTTCTAGCGGGCCACGGAGATTACAGACTTCGACGAATACAGAAGGGAAAACGTAGAAAACTCAGAAGGGAGTAGAGAACGGGGATAATATAGCCCCGCAGGGCAATGGCAGCAGGCGGCGCCACCCACCTGGGCCTCTCCCTTTCTTAGCACCCTGGATGCTCTTGGTCACTCAGTCGGCTCTCCTTGTTCTCTCTTGCTATCTCTTTTTTTTATCACCTGCGCCACTGGCTTCTTCTCCTATTTTCTTTTTCCATCGAGCTGGGGTTTATATAGTGGGCGTGAACCCTCTTCTCATCGACGCGCTCCTCTTGTCTGGTGCTCTCGGCGCGCCCCCTCTTCAGTATTGGCTTCGACGTCCTTTTAAGCTTTGATATGGTATGGGTGCCTTTGTGGGCTTAATGGGCCCTTGTAGCCTCTCCGCCTCTTCCTCTATCCCTAGAAAATAAGGAATATAAGATGATGTAGTAGAAAAAATATGTTGACATTATTTATATATATATGTATATATTGTTATTATTTTATCATTTTTTATGTGTCAACAGTTGGCCGCCCCCGAGAGTGGGCATCCTAGGACCCTTAGGGGTTCAACCTTAACCTAGACAATCCCCGGAGCAGCGAGGTCCCGTCTCGGACCCTCACCACCATCACCAAGTTGCCTACGGGCACTAATGTGCGCTTAGCGGGAGAGTCCACTCGAGTGAAGTTGCCGGTCCGTGAATCTTGTTTGCTTGCTAGGTCCGAGGGATTGATAGATTAGTTGCTGCATTCCTAAGGCTTCATCAAACATCCTAGGTCATGTCACATCAGTAATTAACGCCATAGCCTTTATGGTATGGCAGACTTTCGGTCCCAACACGAACTTTACTCTCACCCGACCCGGGTCAGATTGAGCGCATAATAAACTCGTCACCTAGTGACTGGCACGCCCTACGCAAATAACAAACGAATGGCCTAGTTCGAATATAATAAACACATAAAAGAGATAGAGAAACATATCATCCCCCACATAGCTTGGCACGCCCGGTGGGACCCAGTTCTCCTCTCATCTCTTTGCCGAGATAAACGGGCCCCGAGGCCCCCCCAAAGAATGCTGATCATTTGCTTATTCTGTTTTTGCAGTGAAAGTGACGATGGCTACTAGACTCACTATGCTAGCCTTTGGCCCCAAGATCGTGGCCAACCATGTTGCTGATGGGTACCTGGCGGTGCCGATGATTTTTGGTTCCTTCCCGCCGGTGGTTGGCTTCTCCAACTTCCTGGGGGTGGCCTTCACTGACATACTGGAGGTCGAGCCTGCAGAGCCGATCAAGCAAGAAGCTGCCATGAAGACAAGGGCCCACAATGCCCAAAGCTGCAAGAGTCTGGTGACAGAGCAGACTCAGTTGATTAGCTGCATGGTGCATCATGTGGCCCAAGGGGCTCGCCCCACTTACTGCTGCAAACTTCGGGGTCTCCGCCAGGGGAGTTCCCGCCGAAGAGCTACTGTTCCTATGACGGGACGATTGTCAGTGTCAGGGAAATCTATCCTAATTGGGGGCGTTCGGATCTTCCTAGACAGACGTGAAGCCGGAGCAATTCCAGACCGGGTGGTCCCTACTATGCCAACCCGTAACTCCTTCGAGGCTCTTTCCGGGAGAAGGGCTGAGAAAGAAGAAGAAGGCCGTCAAAGTCGGGGAGAGCTGGCCCCAAGGCCCAAAAAGTTTAAACAAGTATGGGTCCCTAAGAGGATCCAACCTGCTCGCCGTGAGGCACCTGTCTACTACCACTCCAAACCCGTCCAGGCGAAGGATAAGAATGAGAGGGCGCTAGCCCCTAGAAGAGAAGAGACTGTTGCGGAGCCTCCTCACCACACAAGTTTTAGGGCGTATGCCCGACAAGATGATATCCCTGCAGCAGGGAGAAGATTTGAACAACATGCCGAAAGAGCTCAGCTGGCTTATATCCCTCTGATCAGAGGTTGACAATCATCCCCAGTCCTACATTAGGGACTAGAGCAGGAAGAAACGACTAGTATGGTTAGAAATTACTTCAGGGGTATGGGCAACCCCTCACTAGGCCAACAACAGTTGTTACAAGCAGCCATGGTAAGAGAAGACTACTGTCCACCAATGGCAGTTGAAGAAGAAGAAGAAAGAGGAATGACATCGTCAGTTGACGACAATGGGTATGAAGATGGCTTAAATATCAAAGCCAATAAAGCCACTCCTCATCAGCGGGAGGAAAGAAGAGTCTCCGTCTTCGAGAGACTGACCTTCCCTCAACATCCAAAGAGGAGGGTCTATCGCCAAAAGAAAGGAATGCAAGTCTTTACTTGCAATATGGCTGGAGTGTCCGGCCAATATGGAAGACTACCTGAGAAACCTCTGGAGCTTGCTCGATTGGCCAAAAGACCCGGACCGAACACCCAAAGAACAGAAGCCGCAAGAGAGATGCTGTCTACTTCAAAAGGAAAGCAATTCTTGACCGACGGATCCACCATTCTAACTGCAAATGTGGTGACCGCGGAAGAAGAGGATGTGTTGATAGATACCCCGCCTGAAGGCGCATCGGGGGAAACAACAGAAGCCATCCCCACCACGGCCGCCATGGATCCGTCTGTGCTAGTGATACTCCAAAGATACCAGCAGGAGATAGAGCTTCTGAAGAAGTAGCTAATGGAGAGAACGGAGCAAGCCTCGGCCTCTAAGCAGCCTGAGATGTAGGCCAAATCATCACAGGGAGTCTTCAACCCGGGTGACTTCCCACCACTTTATACCTTGCCTCAGCCGGCAGAACCCAGCTTGGAGACCACTCAGCAGCGCCCACCACGGCCTCTGATGCCGCCAGTACTGCCACAGGTGCACCAAGCACCTCCACTACTGCGTCCTCCTCCACAAGCAACCACCTTGGTTACTCCCTATGTACAGCCTGCGCACTTCTACCCAGAGCTGGTGGATCCGACCATCGTGAACAAGCTAATGGTGGAAAGGATGATTGAGCTGAAGCTCGCCGAGCGAAGTGAAGGTGACTACGTCGCATTTGATGCCTATCGGGTGCCATACCCACCACATCATGCTGCTAAGCGACTCCCTCCTGGGGTCAACAAGCCACCTAAGTTCGACAAGTTCAACGGGAAGGGATCCCCGAAAGAACATGTCGCCTACTATATGACTGTCATGGGTGATGTAGCCACTGACGAGTCATATTTGCTGAGATTTTTCAGGTCCTCACTAACAGGGCTTGCATTTGAATGGTATTCTAGCCTCCCGGTCGGGTCGGTCAGCGACTAGCCGGATATGCAGAAGATATTTAGAGAAAGATTCCATGTCACTGAGAGGGAGGTCACAATGGCTGAGCTCTACTCGACAAGGCAAAGGGCAGATGAAGCAGCCCTTGAATACATCAAGAGGTGGAGGAACCTCGAAATGAGATGCAAGCGGCCCCCGCATCAGAAGGATGCCGTACAAATCTGCAAACAGAACCTCAAGAGAGAGGTACTAGAAAAGATGATTGGAATGGAAATCCGGTCATTCGACCGTCTGAACAATGTCGTGGCTGAGGTGGAAGCCTTCCTGGCAATACCTGCCCCTGCATCAACTGCTGCCACTGCACAGAAGGTAAAAATAGCAGAGCGACATTCAACGCCTAAAGAAGCGAACACTCTTGACATCAAGTCATTTTAACAACAAAAAGACAAAGGTAAGAAGGCAGTTAAAGCCGGAGACGACCGAGAGGGTCCCTCACTCCGGGATAAAATGAAGAAGGCCTATTCCTTCCCGAAGGAGAAAACCAGGATTCTGTTTGACTGGATGACCCAATATGATAAGGTTACCTTGCCCGAACCAAAAAGGCCGGAAGACCTGAAAAGAAAAGACAGTCCAAGGTTCTGCCCCTATCACCAGATACTGGGGCACCCGATTGAAGATTGCTATGTCTTCAAGGACATCATTGAAGGCATGGTCAAGAAAGAAGAAATAGACTTGGGGGAGTACAAGATTGACCCTCCACAACCTCATGAAGCGCCTCTGAGAAGAGCTGCGGTCAACATGATCTCCCTGTATCAGGCGTTGCCCGAAGAGATCACGGAAGCCAGCACTCAACATGCTTATGTAGCCTATTTTCTGGCACCAATAAAAGAACAAGAGGGATGGCGGCAAGTCCCTACAAAGACCCAGAAGAAAGGCACATCTCGCCCAAAAGTGGGAGTGCAGATCCGTGGCATCACACCACGACCCACTCTACTAGAGGCAGCACCTGTGTGGACCAATCCACCTACGGTCATCAGAATACCTACACACAACCGGAGAAGATAGACTCCACTGTCGATGGTCAAGGAAATTAGTCCATAAGCCCGATGGCTACAAGACTATATAAACGGGCTAGATGAATATGTACATCTCGAACTAGAGCCTTTACTGGTACGGGATTATGTCCCGTGACAGGAATTAGAACAACTCTCGTTAAAATAGGAGCAGCAAACTGACAAATCATCAGACAAGGATGACAGCCTGTTCTGGGGGCAAATGTTGGCCGAAGAAAAGAAAAAGAGATGAAGAAAGAAAAGAAAAGCCAGCAAGGTCACAAAGGATATAGTCCTTTCTTGCAATACCTTGTCTGCCCTCTTCAATCTTTTTTTTTGGTAACACACGTCGGCACCATAAATTTTCATACGTATGTAGGCAAGATCTTAACAAAAATCTTTAAAAAAACATAGTAACCAACCCCATTCGGGGAAGATAGAGAGACGTAAGAACGTTCAAATTTTGGTGGAAACATAGAAGCCCCTGAGACACCAACATGTACGCCTATGCACCGGCTGAGAAAGATATTTCAGCCATACTAGCAATCATTACGGTTTCCCATTCCCTTGAAAGGGTTACCTTGTCCAGAGTGTTAACCTCCACAGCACGAACCACAGGCAGGAAGGGCACTGTGATCATTTGCATGGAGATCTGCCATTCCATGGGGTCCACGGGGGCCGCCACCATAAGGACCCCTGCCTGAGCCACCTCCAGGACCTCCCCCCGGACCCCCATCCCATTTCTTGCCTGAGCCAGATGCCTTCTTGTATTCATCCGATCTTTCCTTCGAGAACATCATAATGAAGAACACACCAATGAAGTTGACAATGGCCCAGAAGAAATGAGTAATCATGCTCAATCGCCAGAATGACCGCTTTTGCTTCACAACACCATGTACACTGAACCAGTGTCCTCAAAGGTGGCATCCAACATATATCTGTTCACAGCTGGCATGAAATGGAGATGTCTTCCATCGAGGTTACTTTGTAGGGCATACCTCGCTCGACGTACGCCATGAGAGCGCGTTCCCCGGCTCCTGCGCAGGCTCCCTCTTGAGCCCTCTTCAATCTGCCCGGTGAGGAAGATGAGGAGGAAATATGCTTTACAACCACCGCCGGGGCAATCCGGGCTGAAGCGGTTACCGCTGCACACGCAACTCGGTCGGGCCGAAGATGGGGACGTCAGCCGCCCGCCAACCATAGTATCATCTTCAGGGGGGAGCAACCCTATAAGATACCCCCTCCGGAGGTCAGGGGAGTCCAAATCCCTCCTCCTTCAGGATTATACAGTCAGAGTGGGGGCAGTACTACCGCTCCTTCTTTTCTGGAATTTCTAAAAATGTCAAAGGGAAAACAGCCTTGTCAGGGTGCTGACCCCACAGTCGGAGATACTCCTCCGCAGCTCCAACAACCTTCTGGAGTTCCAGATGAAGATGAAGCTCGCCCAATGGCAGCCGATGAGAGACAGTAGGAAGACAACACCAAGCAGAAGGGTGCAGCCTCAGAGCCCGATGAAGCAGGCACATCAGGGGCCGTGATTCAAGATTCTCCCAAGCCCAGGTGGGCAGAGGAAATGAAGATGTCCAATGTCCGAGTAGGAAGCCGGGTAATTAAATTGTTGAAAAAGCTCCCAACGAGATTCATTGTTTGGGAAATCCTCTCCCTGAGTGAAGAGACCCGATAGGCGATCATCACTGCTTTGCAGACGCCTGCCCAATATGAAGCATGTTTGGCTGAAGCACTGCCAGAAGCCAATGTGACCTTCACTAAGGAGGACATGCTACTCCCCACTACCAGCCACAACAGGCCGATGTACATGAGAGGACAGCTGAATGGTTGGGAGCTAAGCAGAATCCTGATAGATCTCGGAGCGGCTGTCAACATCCTGCCCTATAGAATATATCAAGGGTACCACTTCAACGTGCGCCTCGATAAAGTCAGAGATATGCGTATCGTCGGCTTCAACCAAAAATGTGAAGTGCCGCTGGGGGTAGCGAAATTTACACTCACTCTGGCAGATCTTACGACGAGGGTGCGGTTCCATGTCATTGACTCCCACACCTCGTACAAGGCATTGCTTGTCCACCCCTGGCTACACGAGAACATGGTGGTGCCCTCTACGCTACACCTGTGCTTCAAATATACCCAGGAGGGGAAGGAGGGGAGGATATTTGCCGACCTCCACCCGTTCGAAGTATTCGAATGTCACCTGCTGAACGCTCTTGTATATGCAGAACGGTCTCAGAAGACGTCTGAAGCCAAGACCCCTGCTAAGGCAGCAAGAAGCAGTTCCGGCGATGACTGGTTCCCACTGCCACCGCCCGGGTACATCAATCCCAAGATGGTCTCACATATTACCATCACCGGGAACGTGGGCAGAGTAGCACCCCCAGAAGCACGACCACATCGGGGTCCCAGAAGGCCTCACCAAGCCAATTCTCGGCCTCGACAATAGCACTGTCGAGCCGTTCAAAGCATGGGAGGTGACACAGTCTGACGGCCCCAGCAGTTTGTTCTACACAGCTGAGGAGCATCCTACACGGGAAGACACGGATTGCCACCTTCCTGAAGATATAGAGAGCCCGTAAGTCCCCGTTCAAGGGCTGACATTTACAACAACCCGAGTTGCCAAGATGTTCCAGAAACAGCACATCCCTACCGGCTAGCCCCGCAAGGAGAAAGAAGCATTCCAGAAGCCTGGACAAAGAACTGAGGCGTGTTTCCCAACATCCGGGGTTAGGCTTCACCCTTGGAGAATATTACTATAGCGGGCGATACGAAGTGGATACCATTTCTGCTTTCTACTCCGCAGAAGATAACTCGCTGAGGGCAACCTTTGATGAGTACCCAGCGGAGGTTGAACGTGCTGAACCTACTCAATCAAGAAACTCAGAACCAGAGGCTATAACGCGTTGCCGATGCTGGGAGCAAGTCTATCCTGAAGAAGCGGCCCTTCAAGCCAGATTTGACACGGTTAGCAGTAGCGAAGCCGAAGATGTTGAAGAAATCGGGGCGTCTCACTCTGGTGGGCCTCCGCTAATGATGATCTCAGCACCTCTCCTGTCAATCGGGGAAGCTTCTGCCGAAACCCATCAAGAGATGTATGCTGATAAAAAAGAAAAGGCCACCTCCACCGAGGACATGGTGATCTAAGAGAGTGAGACCTTCTCACCTTCTGCTACAAAGCTGCAATGCTGCTCCAGCCCAGCAGTAAACAACCACCAGTCTTCCATGACTGTAAACCTATCTATGGGGGATGAAGCTGTCAACTCACCCCTCGAAACTACAACAGCGGTGGATTTACTGATAGAACAATTCACGCAGCCGCTACTGGCCGGGGCAGAGATCCCTGCTGAAGTCCAAATAAAACCAAATGAAGAGATCAAGGTTCTTGACCTTGAAGATGATATTCCAGACTTTGTCAACCTTCAGCCAGCGCCCCCGAAAATAGAAGATGGAGGCCAAGCCACAGTTGATGAACTGATAGAAATTAACCTGGGAGACGAGGCCGACCCTAGGCCAACTTTTCTCAGTGCCCAGTTGTCTGCCGAAGAACAGAAGCTGTATGTCCAATTGCTACAAGAATACCGGGATTGTTTCACCTGGACCTACAAAGAAATGCCAGGACTCAGCCCCGCGGTCTCACAGCATGAACTGGCTATAAGCCCTGAGGTCGAGCCAGTTAAGCAGCCATCACGGTGCATGAGGCCAGAGCTCATCACTCAGATATGCAAAGAAGTAGACAAACTCATTGATGTGGGTTTTGTCGAAGAAAACCAATACACCACATGGCTGGCTAATATCGTGCCCGTGAAAAAGAAGAATGTGCAGATCCGGATATGTGTTGATTTCCGAGATCTGAATAAAGCATGTCCCAAGGATGACTTTCTGGTGCCAATTACAGGAGTCATAATTGATGCCACAACTGGCTACGAGACACTATCGTTTATGGACGGGTCCTCCGGCTACAACCAGATATGGATCGCGGAACATGATCGGGTCCACACTACCTTCCGAACTCCCAAAGGTATCTATCACTACAAAAGGATGCCGTTCGGACTGTAGAACGTTGGCGCAACTTACCAGCGGGCAATGACCAGAATATTTGATGAGCTACTCTACCACAAGGTCGAGTGCTACATAGATGACCTGGTGATCAAGACCATAAGAAAAGCAGACCATCTACAAGACCTCAGAATTGTATTTCAGAGGCTCAGGCAATATGAACTGAAAATGAACCCTATGAAATGTGCATTCGGAGTGTCGAGCGGGAAATTCTTGGGTTTCATCGTCAGATATCGGGGGATTGAAATAGACCACGTAAAGATCAAGGCGATCCAGGAGCTACCTCCACCAAGGAACCTCTCTGAGCTGAGATCCTTGCAAGTCCGCCTGGCATACATCCGGCGGTTTATATCCAACTTGTCGGGGTGATGTCACCCCTTTCATAAGTTGATGATGAAAGATCTTCCCTTTTATTGGGATGAAGAATGCCAAACAACCTTTGACAAGCTGAAGGACTACCTGAAGACCCCTCCAGTGCTGGGTGCACTAGTGAAAGGACGGTCGCTGATTCTATATATAGCAGCCACACACTACTCACTGGGGGCAATGCTTGCCCAGAACAACGAAGAAGGGAAGGAACAAGCCCTCTACTACCTCAGTCGAAGACTAGTCAGGACCGAGGAGAAATATACCTTCATCAAAAAAGTCTGCCTAGCACTGGTCTTCGCCATCAAGAAGCTCCAGCACTACATGCTGTCACAAGAGATCAAGCTGGCATCCAAAGCTGATCCGCTGAAATATATCATGTCAAAACCGGCACTCAAATGCCGCTTAGGCCAATGGGCGATCATTCTTATGGAATTTGATATCCACTATGTACCGCAGAAAGCTGTCAAGGGTCAGGCAATTGCAGACTTCTTCGCTGAGCATCCAGCACCTGAAGACTGTCAACTGGAGACAGAGCTCCCTGATGACGAAACCCTGGAAGTCAGCCAAGTACAGCCCTCATTATGGCAGTTATATTTTGACGGTGTATCCAGAATTGACACCCCAACAACTGGACCGACCAAAGTCCCGGAAGGGGCAGGCATAGTCCTGAAATCTCCAGAAGGAGAAGTCATATATACATCTTGTTCAATAAACAAACCGTGCACAAATAATGAAGCAGAATATGAAGCCCTAGTCATTGGGTTGCAAATCACCTTATCTATGGAGATTCAGATGCTTGAAGCATTCGGGGACTCCATGCTAGTGGTAAAATAGCTAGAGAGAGAGTTTGAGGTGCGGAAGCAAGAACTCCTCCCCTATCATCAGCTGGAAATCTGCTTGATGGCAAGATTCTATTTCATTAAAGTTAAGCACATCAACCGAGGACAAAATGCCCAGGCAGACGCCCTCGCAAATCTAGCCAGCTCTTTGGCAATCCCGCCAGATACAAGCCTGAATATAATGGTGATTAACCGACGACAGGTCCCCAGTGTGACTGAGGCCTTGGTTGATGAACAAGAAAATGAAGCGACAGCTGTGGAAGAAATCCAACAGCCCGATTGGCGGGAACACCTCTTGTGCTGGTGCGGACACCAATAGCTCTCGCAAGAGAAAGAACAAAGAATGAAGCTCCTAAGGGTCAAAGACTCTTATGAGATGAGGAACGGAACCTTGTTTCGGATAATGGCGGATGCCCGAAAGAAGATTTTACTCCGCTGCTTGTCTCTAGAGGAATCCCGGTGAGTAATGCAAGAAGTCCATGCCGGGTCAGCTGGAGCACATTAGGCCGGTCCGAAAATGAAGATCAAAATAAAGAAGCCGGGCTATTACTGGCCCTCCATCTTTAACGATTACTGCAAGTTTGCCAAGGCTTGCCAAAGATGCCAAGAGCACGCCAACGTGTCAAGAAGACTGCCGGTGCCGCTACACCCTACCTTACCAAGTTGGTCGTTTGCTCAATGGGGCACGGACGTTGTAGTAGCTTTACCAACATCGTCATCAGGACGCAGATACATCTTAGGCGCCATAGATTACTTCTCAAGATGGGTAGAAGCAATAGCGCTAAGAGAAGTAACGGAAGAATTAGTCGTCAGGTTCTTCCGGTATAATATAATATTCTGATTTGGGGTCCCCAGCCGAATTATCTCTGATAATGACAGCCACTTCAGGAACCAGAAGGTTTATCGGCTCGCTGATAAATATAAGATTGATTGGAGGATGTCGTCCCCCTACAACCCTCAAGCCAATGGGCTCGCAGAGGCCTTCAACAAAACGCTATGCACTTTGCTGGCGAAGACTGTTAATTCCAACAAAAAGGATTGGGAGGAAAAGATGTACAAGGCACTTTCGGCCTATTGTACAGTCTATAAAACTCCAACTGGTTGCTCACCATTCTCCCTTGTATATGGGTCAGAGGTAGTAGTGCCAATTGAACTGGAAGTCCCGTCGCTTCAAGTCGCCGTCCAGCACGGGTTGGCTAGCAGCGAACAAACCAATATAGAAAGAAGATTGGAAGAGCTCTCCGAGCTTGAAGGAAGGCGTCTCCAAGCACAACAAAATATCCAACTCTACCAAGCTCGCATGGCCCGTGCCTTCGACAAGCTGGTCAAAGGATAAGAATTCAAGAAAGGTAACTTAGTAATGGTCAAAAGAAGAGAGGTGATGGCCTCCAACCCCAAGGGGAAATTGGTTGAAAACTAGGTCGGGTGATGTGACACAACTAAGGGGTATGCAGCAAAATGGACACAGGTCCTTGGATCTATTCCGCAAGCACAATCACAAAGCAACAAAGTACTAGATTGTGCCGAATTGCCGTCGCACACACACGAGCCCGGGTGACTTGATGATGCCAAGTGGAGATGATGGATCAAGGCCCTTGCTGGTAAAGTGCCAGCAGGGCTAGGGTTGCCCTCCCAAAGGTATGAGGCCCACACTTAAGGGGCTGGCCGGGTGCCAATTGGGGCACTAGGTCCCTCTCTCACACAGCCCACGGTGACCGCTCGTAAGTGGATCACACGGGGTCGGGCGCTCTCTCTCTTGCTCAACAGAGCAATGCCATGGATATTAGCTGAACAAGTACTATTGTTGGAGCAAAGTTTAGAGCTTACCCTAGTTGGTTTGAAGAAACCAACCCCGTTCAGAGACGAGGGCGAGCGGGGAAGTGTGGGTTCCCCGCACACTGCACCGATGAAGCTTGAACCCTGTTTAAATTATACAACCACTATGCCTCACACAGGAGGGTGGACTTGGGCTGGGGATATCTGTATTACAATTCAAACACTACCTCCACACAGGGAGGGGCGTTAAGCCAGCCAGGCGGGGAGGGGAGATTCGCTCGAATCGCGCCGACGGATCACCCGACCGAATCTGCCTGTGTCTTGGGCAGCAGGACAGGGGATCGATGTTGCTGCCGCTGTGTGCTCCTCCGGACTCAGAACTTGATTAGACTGGCGCTGAAACGACGCTGACAGACCCAGGTACGCTTGTGAATTTTGGTGGGCGGTTCCCGCATCACCTCTGGTCGGAGTGGACCCCGGAGCAGGTGCTCAGAGTTCTGGTTCAGGTGGGTCCAGAGTGTTACAGCCGCTTGTCGAAGGTTCCACGGTCACTCCCGAAGTCCGAATGAGGCGAGACCAAGTCAAGGACGTTCGTGGACAAGTCTTCTTAGAGCAGAAACCAAGAACAGCACCAGATGATGTCGGGGTGGCGAGGAGGATCCCATTGAGTGAGGCGGTGTCGGGGCAGGACCCAAACAGACTGTCTGCGCACCCGGTGGAGAAAATTTGGAAAAGGCTCTTCCTGATGCCGAAAGGGACGCCGCTTGTTGGTGATGGTAGATGCCTTGTGGTAGCAGCTCTCGGCCAAGTGGTGCCTTCAGAAGTTGAGGGGTGTGTCCGTGGTAGCTTCTGCACTGCAGCTCTGGTCCAGGTTCTGGTCCCAGTTGCGCAGTCGGACGAGAATGGGCACCACGATCTGTAGTGAAGTTGGAACAAGACGATTCCACCTCGCCTACAAAGAAGTCTGGAAGACCTTTCCGGCCATGTATGGTGAACCTCCAGATGACGTCGGACAGCACCGGGGCAGTCTCTGCAAGTCGGGCTCCAACTACTGCCTGCGAACTGAGATGGATAGGGTGATGAAAGGTGATGGGAGACGGAGTAGATGGGGTGGGAAATGGGGTGGATGGGTGTGGGGGTGACACCTGACTATGTGGGGGTCTGTTAGGGGGTGATTCAAGGTGTGGGAAGGGCAAAAAGGGGGCTGGGAGGTGGTCTAGCAAGTGGAGGGAGGGGGAGATGCGAATTTGGGTTGGGAGGGAGAGAGGGAGGAGAGATCTCTCCTTTGTTTTGAATGGTGGGTTAATGGAGGGGTTAATGGGGGCCTAGGGAATGGGAAGGGTTGCCTGGGGGAGGGGAAGGGGTGCTTGGGAGAAGGGATTCTCCCTTGGGAAAATGAAAGGTTGTATGGGGAAGGGGAAAGGTTGCTTGGGAGGAGGGAGAGGTGCCTAGGAGAAGGGGATTCCACCTAGGGGTTGGAGGGGACTTAAATGGGAGGTATGGGGAAGGGGGAGGGGTCTTAATTAGAGGTGAATAGGGAGGAGAGAGAATGGGGTTCGCCCCCTTTAGAGAGAGAGAGAGAGAAATAGAGAGAGAGAGCTAGAGAGAGAGGCACAAATTCTTGTGGCAATTTTATCAATACTTCATTAGCTTCTCCAAGTGGGGATTGGGGTCCTATTTATAGGAATCCTAACTTTTACAAAAAGTACCTGAGAAAAGTACTAATAATAGATAACCGAAGGAGCTGGGGAAGGGAAAGGGCGCCCCTGGGCCAGGCCCATCTAAATGGGCCCAGAAGCCACTCAATCCCAACATGATGAACATGAAATTAGACACAACATAATAACCTAGGGACCTGACTCAAACAAAGGGGAAATTACATCAAAATGACTCAAGAAAGATATGAAAATTACATAGCTAGACTCAGAAAATCAAGATGAACATAATGGCGAGCATCAGGACCCTTGGAGAAATGGGAAGTGGTAAGCGATGTCCCCATCATACTCCCGGGGTGCAGAGAACTCGACTCTGTCGAGTAAAGATCCATCGTATGCGGAGGAAGCCACGGCGGTGTTGCCCTCAAGTCCACCAAAGGTAGCTGGTCCTTTCACCAAGCGAGGTAGTGCCCATACCCTTTGCTCCAGATGACATTGACCTGTTCATACAATATCCGCTCCAATTGCTCACGTTGGCCCCTCTGGGCAGGTGGAACTCTCTCGTGGGTGGTGGCTCTCTCAAGGGGTGGAGCAAGCTCAATTTCCTCACAAGGTGTCACCGTGGGACCCCTATATGGCACCAAGTCAGCCACGTTGAATGTGGGACTTACTCCGTACTCCTCGGGGAGGTCCAACACGTAAGCATTTGTGCCGATCTGCCTCAGAACCTGGAAGGGACCTGATCCATGCGACCTTAGTTTGGAGACATTCCCAGGGAAAAGTCTCTCAATTCTCACCATCACAAAGTCACCTATACGAAATTCCTGGTGGCGTCGGTGGGAATCGGCCGATTTCTTATACACCTCATTGCTTTTGTTGATGTGTTTGAGGATGGTGCCATACAGTGTCATGAATGACGATCCCCTAGAGATGAAGGGAGGGCCCGGACAACCAAATGCAGTCCTATCAAGTGTTAGATTGGTTTTGACGGACTTAGGAGGACCAGGGCATCCATGAATTGACTTATCATGCTTAGAAGCCATGTGGACCTTGATGCACTTAGGTGGACCGGGGCAGCCACAAGTGGCCCTATCATGCATGAGATGGATGAAGAGTGGGGGAGGACCAGCTTGTCTAAATGTAAACCTGTCGTGCACTGGACCTAGTGTGTATGTGACACAAATGACGTGACTAGCCTTACCACATGATGCAACATGTTGTGACACATGCATTCATATCAACATGGTCCCATCTTTAGGTGGGGGTTGATTTGGGGGTTTCCACTCATGGGGGTCGAAGGGGCCCAAGAAAGTGGACATCTTGGGATGAGTCAATTCCTCATTTCCTAGGTGGATGTCACCCATGGTCATGGCTCTCATAGTGTGGGCTAAGTTTTAGAATGGGTGGGTTAGGTTCGACATGGTGGGTGAGGGTAGGAGGGAGTGGGTGGTGAGTGATGAGTACTCGGAAGCCCATAGGAAGTGGCCAAAAGGTTCGAGATGGGTTAAGGGGTGGGTGATGTGGAGGTGGGCTTTAATCCAAGTGGTCGTCCTAGGGTCCCTAGTATACATAGAGAAGTGGGAATCATGAACCTGGTGGGACCTATCGTAATGTTCCTTGCAAAGGGACGAGGGGTAGGGAAAGATGTAGGAGGGTAAGGAGGTGGGTTGGCAAAGAAGGGCTAGTGGGAAGGGATCATGTGGATCTAGGAGGACTTGGGTTGAGGGGATTGAGGCTTCTTCCCATCTTAGACCTGGAGCACTCCAAAGCATACACTCCCTAGTGTAGGCTAGGCACTCGTCTCCTAATGGGGTAAGTACCAAAGTGGATTCCCTAGGTTGAGTGCCCTTTTCTTGTGGTAGGGGGGTGGTGTAAAACTCATCGGCCTCGGGTAGAAACAATACGAGCTCACTCATGCAAGGACCCTTGGTGTAAATGGAGATGATGGACCTGATAGAGGGGTGTGAGAAACTAAGGTACCCCGTATCACTCACTCCTAAGGCCAGCATGTTTGTCACCTCTATTTGCCTTAATATGCCTTTAATCAAGTCTCTCATGGCTCCTACAAAGCAAAATGAATGATAGGTTGTGTGGAATGGTAGGGTGGGCACGATTGGGTTATGTTTATCCATGGGGGGGCGCATGATGTGGAGGAGGAGGTCTTGCTTAAGCCACTCAATGAGGGGTTCCCCAAGAATCACAATTCTCATGGAGGGAAGGGTGGGGGAACTTGGTTGGTCATCATGTAACTCATGAGGGAGGGTGTACCCAGTTAGGCTCAATGGGTTTTCTTTGGATAGGTATGAGTTCTCTTGACCCAACTCTTGACATTGGGCTTCATATTCCTCCTCCCATTCTAGGGGGGCCTCATGGACTTCAATCACCTCCTCAAGTTCCCTTTGGATGGGGGTAACTATTTCTTCAGTTAGTGTGTTGGACATCTCTCGTGAAGGGCATTGATGGATGAAGTGTCCAAAGCCTCTACACTTAGAGCATTGTTGTCTATTTCCATGAGCGGTCTCACCCACACTTGGCCCATTGGAACTCTCTTCTTGCTGGGGTATGTTTTGACTAGGGGTGACCCTTGTCGGAGGAGGGGTGGGAGGAGGATTTGTGGAAGCTTGTAGGGTGTGGGTTTGATGGAGAATTTTGGGTTGGGTGGTGGCCAATTTGGTTTGAGTGGTGGTGGTGATCGGGATTGGAATCATTTGGGGTGGTGGAGTTTGGGCCTTACAGGTGGTCTTGGGTTGACTGGGAGAGAAAGGAGGAGTGGGAGTGCTCCTCGGTTTATGATTCTCAAGGTAGTAGTAGGAAGGTCGGGGAGCGTAGATCTTCCTAAGCTCGATCTTCATCTCTTCCCATGATCCTACGGGTTCTTTCCTCCAAATCCTTCTTAAGCTCACTATGCGTTCCCACTCCTTCTTGGCTTGTCCCTGAAGCCACCCTGTGGCTCTGCGGACTCTAGCGTGTCTATAGACCCTAGTCCTATCAAAGTGTTTATCCATGATAGCCTCCCACTTTAGGTAGGCATTAGGACTAGATCCGTCAAAACTAAGGTCCCCTTCTAGGATGATGTCCACGAGGAGAGGGTCAATCGGACTCTTGTCGAAGGTCGTGTTGGGGGGACTTAACCAATGGGGAGTATACATGATGATGCACTGGGTGGCCCAATGATGATTCTAAATGCGAATGCACCCTAGGACCAACTTGTAGAGAGACAAGTTGTGAACTTGCTCTGATACCACTTGATGTGACACAACTAAGGGGTATGCAGCAAAATGGACATGGGTCCTTGGACCTATTCCGCAAGCACAATCACAAAGCAACAAAGTACTAGATTGGGCCGAATCGCCGTCGTACACACACGAGCCCGGGTGACTTGATGATGCCAAGTGGAGATGATGGATCAAGGCCCTTGCTGGTAGAGTGCCAGCAGGGCTAGGGTTGCCCTCCCGAAGGTACGAGGCCCACACTTAAGGGGCTGGCCGGGTGCCAATTGGGGCACTAGGTCCCTCTCTCACACAGCCCACGGTGACCGCTCGTAAGTGGATCACACGGGGTCGGGCGCGCTCTCTCTTGCTCAACGGAGCAATGCCACGGATATTAGCTGAACAAGTACTATTGTTGGAGCAAAGTTCAGAGCTTACCCTGGTTAGTTTGAAGAAACCAACCCCGTTCGGAGATGAGGGCGAGCGGGGAAGTGTGGGTTCCCCGCACACTGCGCCGATGAAGCTTGAACCCTGTTTAAATTATACAACCACTACGCCTCACACAGGAGGGTGGACTTGGGGTGGGGATATCTGTATTACAATTCAAACACTACCTCCACACAGGGAGGGGCGTTAAGCCAGCCAGGCGGGGTGGGGAGATTCGCTCGAATCGCGCCGATGGATCACCCGACCGAATCTGCCTGTGTCTTGGGCAGCAGGACAGGGGATCGATGTTGCTGCCGATGTGTGCTCCTACGGACTCAGAACTTGATTAGACTGGCTCTGAAACGACGCTGATAGACCCAGGTACGCTTGTGAATTTTGGTGGGCGGTTCCCGCATCACCTCTGGTCGGAGTGGACCCCGGAGCAGGTGCTCAGAGTTCTGGTTCAGGCGGGTCCAGAGTGTTACAGCCGCTTGTCGAAGGTTCCACGGTCACTCCCGAAGTCTGAATGAGGCGAGACTAAGTCGAGGAGGTCCGTGGACAAGTCTTCTTCGAGCAGAAACCAAGAACAGCAAAAGATGATGTCGGGGTGGCGAGGAGGAGCCTGTTGAGTGAGGTGGTGTCGGGGCAGGACCCAAACAGACTGTCTGCGCACCCGGTGGAGAAAATTTGGAAAAGGCTCTTCCTGATGCCGAAAGGGACGCCGCTTGTTGGTGATGGTAGATACCTTGTGGTAGCAGCTCTTGGCCAAGTGGCGCCTTCATAAGTTGAGGGGTGTGGCCGTGGTAGCTTCTGCACTACAGCTCTGGTCCAGGTTCTTGTCCCGGTTGCGCAGTCGGATGAGAATGGGCACCACGATCTGTAGTGAAGTCGGGACAAGACGATTCCACCTCGCCTGCCAAGAAGATGGGAAGACCTTTCCGGAGATGTATGGTGCACCTCCAGATGACGTCGGACAGCACCGGGGCAGTCTCTGCAAGTCGGGCTCCAACTGCTGCCTGCGAACTGAGATGGATAGGGTGATGAAAGGTGATGGGAGGCGGAGTAGATGGGGTGGGAAATGGGGTGGTTGGGTGTGGGGGTGACACCTGACTATGTGGGGGTCTGTTAGGGGGTGATTCAAGGTGTGGGAAGGGTAGAAAGGGGGCTGGGAGGTGGTCTAGCAAGTGGAGGGAGGGGGAGATGCGAATTTGGGTTGGGAAGGAGAGAGGGAGGAGAGATCTCTCC
The DNA here is from genome assembly GCA_022559845.1 of Amorphophallus konjac. Taxonomy (NCBI): domain Eukaryota; kingdom Viridiplantae; phylum Streptophyta; class Magnoliopsida; order Alismatales; family Araceae; genus Amorphophallus; species Amorphophallus konjac. Next base: position 157,485,171 of record CM040127.1, read on the forward strand.
TTTGTTTTGAATGGTGGGTTAATGGAGGGGTTAATGGGGGCCTAGGGAATGGGAAGGGTTGCCTTGGGGAGGGGAAGGGGTGCTTGGGAGAAGGGATTCTCCCTTGGGAAAATGAAAGGTTGTATGGGGAAGGGGAAAGGTTGCTTGGGAGGAGGGAGAGGTGCCTAGGAGAAGGGGATTCCACCTAGGGGTTGGAGGGGACTTAAATGGGAGGTATGGGGAAGGGGGAGGGGTCTTAATTAGAGGTGAATAGGGAGGAGAGAGAGTGAATTTTGAATTTGGGGGTGGGGTGGAGAGAGAATGGGGTTCGCCCCCTTTAGAGAGAGAGAGAGAGAAATAGAGAGAGAGAGCTAGAGAGAGAGGCACAAATTCTTGTGGCAATTTTATCAATACTTCATTCGCTTCTCCAAGTGGGGATTGGGGTCCTATTTATAGGAATCCCAACTTTTACAAAAAGTCCCTGAGAAAAGTACTAATAACAGATAACCGAAGGAGCTGGGGAAGGGAAAGGGCGCCCTTGGGCCAGGCCCATCTAAATGGGCCCAGAAGCCACTCAATCCCAACATGATGAACATGAAATTAGACACATAACATAATAACCTAGGGACCTGACTCAAACAAAGGGGAAATTACATCAAAATGACTCAAGAAAGATATGAAAATTACATAGCTAGACTCAGAAAATCAAGATGAACATAATGGCGAGCATCAGGACCCTTGGAGAAATGGGAAGTGGTAAGCGATGTCCCCATCATCGGGCCATATATTGTCCGCCGGGTATATGAAGGGGGTGCCTATGTTCTTGTAGATCACAAGGGAGTAGTTTTATTCTCCCCTCTTAATGGGAAACATATGAAGTTGTACCATGCAGTCCCATCAACATTCCCAGAATGACCGAAACCTACCTTGGCCTAGTGGCACTCCGCCCTGGCCGAGCTCTTTGAAATGTCCAGTCAGCCCAGATTGATTATCAGGTCATTGGTCTGCAATTCTGGGAACATCCCCAACAAACATTAAACCTAGGATCCTTTAGAGACCTACATACATATTGCCATTAGGGACCTTACGTTCGAATCGGCAGAAATCCTTTCTTTGCGTTGGCATTTTCTCCCTGCCAACGAATAAACCCATTTCCGATAAAAGACTTTGTGTCCTAGCCAACTTCCCTATAATACCGCCATTACGGACCTTACGTCCAAATCGGCGCATAAACTCATCCCTTGCGTTGGTATTTGTCCTTGCCAACGAATAAACCCCTTTTCTCGGCGCAAGGCTGCGTGCCCTAGCCAACTGTCATATGCTACTACATAGGGTCAAACATCGCATGATTGACCCATCCTCATTTTCTCACTCTAAAAAAAAGAGAAATAAAATGAGACTTAAAATAGAGGTGCCTTGCCGGCCTTGTTCCTAAACCAGGGCAGGGGCAAAAATGGCTATAACCCGGCTACGGTGAAAACTCGAAAGGGCACTGCATGCAAAATCGGGTACCCCACCACGTGAAAACCCGAAAGGGCGCTTGGGCTAAAGCAAGAGGGGGTTGGCTTCGGTGAAAACCCGAAATGGCGCTTAAGCTAGTAATGTGGTAATTTAAAGTTCCTCTTCACCCTCATCCTAATGAAACTCCGAAAAGGATGATCACCACAAGTCCCGCCGGAGACCTTCTCTCTCTACAAACCATTATTGAGCCTTGTCATCATCGGCAAGATCGTTCAACATTCCCCTTAACATGGACCTTTCATCCTTGTTATGAACATACAAACCTTTCCTTCGGTATTTAACCAATGTCGTTGAACGAACCTTTGTTCGACCCTTGTCATCATCGACAAGACCGATCAACGTTCCCCTTAACTTGGACCTTTCGTCCTTGTTATGAACAAACATACCTTTTGCTTCGGCATCTAACCAATGCCGATGAACAAACTAGTGTTTGACCCTTGTGATCATCGGCAAGATGGGTCGACATTCCCCTTAACTTGGACCTTTCGCCCTTGTTATGAACAAACATATTTCTACTTCGGCATTTAACCAATGTCGATGAACAAACCCGTGTTCGACCCTTGTCATCATCGGCAAGATCGATCGACATTTCCCTTTACTTGGACCTTCCGTCCTTGTTAATGAATATATTTTTACTTCAGCATTTAACCAATGTCGATGAACAAATATTTGTTCGACCCTTGTCATCATCGGCAAGATCGGTCGACGTTTCCCTTAATTTGGACCTTCCGTCCTTGTTAATGAATATATTTTGCTTCGTCATTTAACCAATGTCGATGAACAAACCCGTGTTCGACCCTTGTCATCATCAGCAAGATCGGTCGACGTTTCCCTTAACTTAGACCTTCCGTCCTTGTTAATGAATATATTTTTACTTCGGCATTTAACCAATATCGATGAACAAACCTTTGTTCGACCCTTGTCATCATCGGCAAGATCGGTCGACCTTCCCCTTAACTCAAACCTTTCGGCCTTGTTAATGAATAAAACTCCTTTTGCTTCGGCATTTAACCAATGTCGATGAATAAACTTGTGTTCGACCCTTGTCATCATCGGCAAGATTGGTCGACATTACCCCTTAACTTGGACCTTCCATCCTTGTTAATGAATAAACCTCCTTCTGCTTCGGCATTTAACCAATGTCGATGAATAAACCTGTGTTCGACCCTTGTCATCATCAGCAAGATCGGTCGATGTTTCCCTTAACTTGGACCTTCCGTCCTTGTTAATGAATATATTTTTGCTTCGGCATTTAACCAATGTCGATGAATAAACCTTTGTTCGACCCTTGTCATCATCGGCAAGATCGGTCGACCTTCCCCTTAACTTGGACCTTTCGTCCTTGTTAATGAACAATACAAACCTTTCCTTCAGCATTTAACCAATGTCGATGAACAAATGACGTTCTGACCCTTGTCATCATCGGCAAGACCGGTCAGCAACCCCTTTGTCCGGACCTCCCGTCTGTGGCTAACAGACAAGCCCTCGTATATCCCGGCTTCGTGCCGTGAATCACGTTCAAAAAATAAAATAAAATAAAAATGAGGCTAAAAATAGAGGTGCCTCGCCAGACTTACCCAGATACCCTGGGTAAGGGGAAAAACGGCTATAACCCAGCTACAGTGAAAACCCGAAAGGACGTTGCAGACAAAATTGGGTATCCCGCCACGTGAAAACCCGTGAGGGCGCGTGGGCAAAAGCAAGAGGGGGCCAGTTCCAGTGAAAACCCGAAAGGGCGCTTGTACCGGTAATGTGATATAAAAAAAAGAGAAAAGAAAAAGAATGATCAATGATTATGACACACTCTCGGACAAGGTGGAATATCCTTCCAAGTCCCACCGATGAATAAACCACTATTGACCCTTGTCATTAGCGGTAAGACCGGTCAATTCTCCCTTAACTTGGACCTTTCGTCCTTGTTAGTGAGCAATGTGTATCTTTGCTTCGACATTTAACCAATGTCGATGAACAAATCGTTATTGACCCTTGTCATCATCGACAAGACCGGTCAACCTTCCCCTTAACTCGGACCTTTCGTCCTTGTTAATGAACAATACATACCTTTTTTTGATGTGAAACGGGATTGGGAGGGGGTGGCCTTCTTCTTCCTTCTGCCCGAGGTCGCGCTATAGCTTCCTAGCGCGTTCATGAAGAACGCGCTATATCGTCCTAGTGCATTCTTAGGCAGCAGCAGCACAACGATCTTTGCCTTTGGGGCACCCGTGGAAGACTCCGGGGGAGTGAATCACGGTGGAGAAACACTTTAGAAGATGGGTAACACACGATGGAACTTGACAAACACATGAGGGGCCCTAAACATAGATTAAACTAACCTAATACTAGCTAGGATAACTTGGTGAAGGTGGATGCGGGGGTGGGCGACGGGGGAGAAATGGTGGCATGGCAGAGCGTGCTAGGACTGTGAGGGAGTTTGACTGGGGCCTCTCACCCGATCCCATCGCAGGACCGGTGCAACAGAGCTCCGTCTTGGCATTGGCAGCATCATTGGCGGTGGTGGAGGGTGGTGATCATTGGTGGAGGAAGAACGGAGCCCCAAATGGGGCCTCACACCCGACCCCGTCTCAGGGCCGATGCACCCAGAACTTCGAACGTCCACCATTGAAGGGGAAATAGGGAGGATTAGAAGAAGAGCATGGGCATCGCACCCGACGAGGGGAGGAGGGAGGGGATTCCAAAGATTTTGGGGGAGATAGCCATGCTATACTGAAACTCTTTCAAACATTCATTTTTTTCTCTATTGCTTAATCAAACGAGATGGGGGTACATATATAGGGAAAGGGGAAGACAAAACGATGCAAGAACATTGATTACATCCATGGAAAACAGTGGACATTGAAGACTTTCGGAGTTCCAAGCGTTGGGAAGTTGGATCGTCTGCAGTCGAGCTTTTGGCTGAGATCGCGCTAGGGACACCTAGCGCCTTCTTCAGGTCGCGCTACCCAAAGGTAGCGCGTTCATCAACGGCCCAACAGCTTCCACGATCAGCTTTGGCCTGGCAGCTCGCTTGATTTTGATCAAACCCCTCCACTTTGGAAGGTTCGTCCTCGAACCTAGTAGCACAAGATCCCAGTCTGTGAGAACAGGCTGGTTCCCTAAGCTCTGATACCATTTGATGTGAAACGGGATTGGGAGGGGGTGGCCTTCTTCTTCCTTCTGCCCGAGGTCGCACTATAGCTTCCAAGCGCGTTCATGAAGAACGCGCTATATCGTCCTAGCGCGTTCTCAGGCAGCAGCAGAACGACGATCTTTGCCTTTGGGGCGCCCGTGGAAGACTCCGGGGGAGTGGATCACGGTGGAGAAACACTTTAGAAGATGGGTAACACACGATGGAACTTAACAAACACATGAGGGGCCCTAAACATAGATTAAACTAACCTAATACTAGCTAGGATAACTTGGTGAAGGTGGATGCGGGGGTGGACTACAAGGGAGAAAGGGTGGCATGGTAGAGCGTGCTAGGACCGTGAGGGAGTTTGGCTGGGGCCTCTCACCCGATCCCATCGCAGGACCGGTGCAGCCGAGCTCCGTCTTGGCATTGGCAGCATCATTGGCGGTGGTGGAGGGTGGCGATTGTTGGTGGAGGAAGAATGGAGCCCCGAATGGGGCCTCACACCCAACCCCATCTCAGGGCCGATGCACCCGGAACTTCGAACGTCCTCCATTGAAGGGGAAATAGGGAGGATTAGAAGAAGAGCATGGGCATCGCACCCGACGAGGGGAGGAGGGAGGGGATTCCAAAGATTTTGGGGGAGATAGCCATGCTATACTCAAACTCTTTCAAACATTCATTTTTTTCTCTATTGCTTAATCAAACGAGATGGGGGTACATATATAGGGAAAGGGGAAGACAACACGATGCAAGAACATTGATTACATCCATGGAAAACAGTGGACATTGAAGACTTTCGGAGTTCCAAGCGTTGGGAAGTTGGACCGTCTGCAGTCGAGCTTCTGGCTGAGATCGCGCTAGGGACACCTAGCGCCTTCTTCAGGTCGCGCTACCCAAAGGTAGCGCGTTCATCAATGGCCCAGCAGCTTCCATGATCAACTTTGGTCTGGCAGCTCGCTTGATTTCCATCACTTTTGCTTCGACATTTAACCAATGTCGATGAACAAGCCAGCCCTGACCCTTGTCATCATCGGCAAGATCGGTCAGCATTTCCCTTAGCTTGGACCTTTCATCCTCGTTAATGAATAAACCTCTTTTGCTTCGACATTTAACCAATGTCGATGAAGAAGCCAGCCCTGACCCTTATCATCATCGACAAGATCGGTCAACATTTTCCCTTAACTCGGACCTTTCGTCCTTGTTAATGAGCAATACATACCTCTTTTGCTTCGACATTTAACCAATATCGATGAACAAGCCAGCTCTGACCCTTGTCATCATCGACAAGATCGGTCAGCATTTCCCTTAGCTTGGACCTTTCGTCCTCATTATTGAATAAACCTCTTTTGCTTCGACATTTAACCAATGTCGATGAACAAGCCAACCCTGACCCTTGTCATCATCGGCAAGATCGGTCAGCCGGTGAACAAGCCAGCGCTGACCCTTGTCATCATCGGCAAGTTCGATCAGCATTTCCCCTTAACTCGGACCTTTCATCCTTGTTAATGAACAATACATACCTCTTTTGCTTCGACATTTAACATGAACAAGCCAGTCTTGACCCTTGTCATCATCGGCATGATCGGTGAGCATTCCCTTAACTTGGACCCTCCGTCCTCATTAGTGAACGAACATACTTTTTGCTTCGGCATCTAACCAATGTTGATGAACAAACCCGTGTTTGACCCTTGTCATCATCGGCAAGATCGGTCAGGGTCCCCTTAACTTGGACCTTTCATCCCCGTTAATAAATAAACCTCCTTTGCTTCGACATTCAACCCATGTCGATGAATAGACCATACCACCTGTAGACAGGCTAAAATCAATACTATGTTGAGTAAATCTCATGTCACCATATGACGCCCCAAAGTGGACTTCAATATTGGCTTAATATGAAGTTTTTCTATTTTTCATGTGTTAATTGTGATTTTTCTGTGTTGAATGGAATTAACGCCTTAAGTAGGGGCGTCATTTAATTGACGGCGAAGCCTAGGGCGCGTCTTAATAAACGGACGGCTGTGCCTAGAAGCGTCATTTTCTGGATTTTTACGAATCCCAATCAAAATGAAAAATCAGGAATTGACGTCCCAAGGAAGGGCGTCTCTTATTTAACGCCCATAACCGAAGGCGTCATTTCAGAATTTTTAATAAGGAAAGTATTTTGTTGCCATAATTAAATCCAGGAATTGACGCCCCTGTGCACGTCGTCATTTTAAGTAACGCCTTTAGTGATGTCGTCATTTTTAATTGACGCCCTTTGGCAGGTCGTCATTTTCACTTCCAACTCCGTTTCGCCTGCTTCTTTCTAGTAATAATCCTTGCCCCATTTTGCACCTTGTGTTCGTTTGGGAAGAGGGTTTCTTATTGGAGGGTTATTGCTTAGTTTTAATCCTTGTTTTGCAAGGATCTTTGGCCCTATAAATACTCCCCTTGATCTCCCTCGCGCGAAAAAAAAAGAGTATTGGGGAATACTGTGAGAGTTTACAGAGAGAAGAGAGTTTTCTCTTTTGCAGGTGTTTCTTCCAAGGGTGTTCTTCCTCCAGGCTTCCTCCTTGGGGATCTTCCTCCTTCCACGGGCGATCTTCATCCACATCTGCTACAGCTATTGCATTAAAGCATTCTCTCCCTTTACTGCTGCACACACAGTAGAAAGGAGCCCCCCCTCTTAGTTTTGTTTAGTTGTTTCATTACTAGTATATTATCATCATGCATTCCTTCTTCTAGCTACTCTGCTGGAGATACCATATCACATATATCTTACTTTTCATTGCATTCACGTCCACCATACCTTGTTACTCCTCTTAGGGGTTTTAAAAAATCAAAACACACAAGGTGTGTTCATGCCCAATTTGATTGATTTCATATTTCTAGAACATTGATACTACACTTTTGGCTAATCAATCTTTTCACTTGTCTTGTGTATTTTGCAAGGGAAATCAAGCTATAAACCCCCTTCATCGGTCGGCCGGTAGAAGGAGGAAGGAAAAGCTCACAATCTCTCACGCTCAACACAAGGTATATGCGATCACTTTTATTCTTCTTGAGGTAACCCCTCTGGCGATCACACTTCCCATTTAGCACCACGTGCTTCTTTATATTTTTTCTTCTTTTCTCAAGTGGATTTTCCATAATCTAAAAATTGGCGATCATGGTGGGACGCCTTTTATTTTTAGTTTGATTACCCCTCTATTGTGCTCCACGTAGCACCCTCCCATTGACACCCTCACGTGTCCCTCCTTTGGTACCATCACGTACCCCTCCATTGTGCTCCACGTAGCACCCTCCCATTGGCGCCCTCGCGTGCCACTCCTTTGGTACCCTTGCGTACCCCTCCTTTGTGCTCCACGTAGCACCCTTCCCCTTATGCACCACGTGCACACCTCCACTGATTAGCCTTTGTCTGTGATTTCTGATTTCTGTCTGATTGCCAGGGCTGTCGGTTCTTTGAACTGAATAGCGCCTTCCACACTGCCATCATTTCTTCATACAGGGACCGCGATAGAGGCGCTGTTTCAGTCATTTTCCTACATTTTTGTCATTTTTATAAATCGCGCCCTTTATAGAGGCGTCATTTCATCATTCAACGCCTTACACCAAGGCGTCATTTAGTTGATTATTATCATTTTGTCCTTTATCTCATTACTGTTACAGTGTTTTGACGCCCTTGTACAGAGGTGTCCGTTCATCATTTGACGCCTCATTCCAAGGCGTCTTTTTGCCTGCTGTTACTTACTGCACGATTTGACGCCTCCCACAGAAGCGTCGTTCACTTATTCAGCGCCTTATCACAAGGCATCATTTTAATATTATCATTGTTATTTTTACTGCGAGTACTTTTTACTATCATTTGACGCCCCTTCCCAGAGGCGCTTTTCACAGAATCAGCGCCTTACTCAAAGGCGTCATTTTCTTCTGTGCCCACAGAAGTGTTGATTATTGGTGTTTACTTGCTTGAGCTACATTGATATCACCTGCTTGATATTGCTTGCATCAGATTGCATTCAGGGCATTCGGTTTGGGAGACCTCCTCTCCCCACACTTTTTAGGAGCTACACCCCTCTTGGTGAAGGAAGGACCCTCCTTTGAGCATTCTGTCTCATTGGACCGAAAATTCCTGAGCCAAGCCTCCGTAAGTCCTCGCACCCGTGGATTCCCTCACGGACGCAAGGTAGGTTGTACCTTTGAAGTACCCGGAGTATAGTTGACCCATATGTTGGAAAAGAGAGAGAAAAATCTAGATACCCGGAGATTATACCCAAATTTTCAACCAGGATCCACCTTCAAAAGAGAGAACCTAACATTGAACTCATCCTAATCTTTAAGGAAAATCTTAAAATTTTTGGGGCTCATTACAACTTGTGTGTTTCTTTTGCTTGAGAGGGTGATATTCATTGATTATATCTCATTGTTGAAAATCTATTTCTTTCTCCTTAAGCATGAAATTGCATTCAGGTAAAATCATCAATATGGCCAACTACAGGTATGCTTATGACGGTTATGAGGAGGGTCAGTCTGACCCGTTCTATGAGATTCCCTCTCAGGATCCTGTCCATTACGAGGGAAATTACACTTCTTCTCCTACTCAGGTCCACATGGTGGACACCACTTCTTTGGAGGTTGAGCCTTCTTCCCAAGCTCAACCTACTACTCAGAATACTTCAGGGGACACTTCACCTTCTCTCAATTTTAACGAGTTTCTCAAAGCTCTTGCTCAGCTGGACGACTCCCAGCGCCAGGTGGCTCAAGCCCTCCTAAAGGGAAAGTCTATCCCGTCATCCTCTAACCCTCCCCAGGCCATAGGTGGCCACTCTGTTAATTCTCCCAATGACCCGGCGGTCGCCCCTAGGGTGCCCTCGCGCCCATCAACTCCTGTTATGACTATGCCGGCCCAACCGGCAAGTCACTCCGTTGCTAGGCCTCAACAACCTCCTGTTTCTCAAATTTTGAGAAGGCCTATGAAAAACCAACACTCTTTTCGTCCGGCCCCAACCGAGTCTGATAGCCATGCTCTACTCCTCCAAAAGATGGCTAGTATGGAGAAATAGCTTAAGAGGGTTACTGCATCTAAGATCGCTCCCGAAATTATGCTTCCCCCTATGCCGATTTTTCATCTACCACCGTCTGAAATGCCGAATTTTCGGCGGTATAATGGCACGGGTAACCCGCATATCCATTTGAAGGAATTCTTGTATGAAGCATCATTCTGGCAGGATAATAAGAACTCATTGGCTTATCTCTTTAGGCGGTCTTTGGATGGCCCAGCACTGGAATGGTTTTATTCTTTGGAGCCGGCTGATGCCGGCGACTTTGATGTAGTTCAACAGAAGTTCGTGCAGAAATATAAGGACCGTGTGGGTCCCTCCTTGTCTGTTACTAATTTGGTTGCGGAGAAGATGAAGCCCGAGGAGGACTTCATCTTATTTGCTGGTAGGTGGAGGGCTATGGCCGAGAAGTTAAAGGACACATTGTCGGAGACAGAACAAGTAAAGATGATAATATCAAACTCCACTCCGTAATTCCGTCATATTTTGGCCATGAACAAATTAAGCACTATGGAGGAGCTCTATGAAAGAGCTAGATATATACAAACTCAAATGAAAGATTCGCCATTATGGGCATGTTTGAGCCAAGGCCGAAGGTGATAAGGAAGAATGTTCATACTGGTAATACTGGCCCAATTACTGAAGGCACTGTCATCAATGAGCAGGTGAGCGCATTTGGCAATTCCACTCCTTTCCGCCACCCTCCAAACCCAAGGCCACTGCCACAACAAGCCTTCCAAAATCAAGTCCATCAGCCATATAATAACCCTCCTCAAACCTTAAGGCCTCCTCCACCTCCTCAACAACAACAACTCCCCTTTGCTCCACAAAACCAATATCACCAAGTGCCCCCCCGGCTAATTATCAACCGCAACAACCGAGAAGGCCGATGGGCCCACGAAGAGCCTAATACCCTCCGCTACCTGAAAGTTTGTCGGACATTTTTAACGCCCTCATGGTTGCTAACCTGCTTACATTACCTAAAGAAAGGGCAGTATGGCCGCAAAATGTGGACACCTCCCGGTATTGCGTCTTCCATCGGCTGCCGGGGCACAACATTGATTATTGTTTTCACTTTAAGGATTACATACATGACATGAATGATCAAGGTGATATTAATTGGGATGAGATGAGGAGGGTCATCGCTACTCTGAAGGCTCGAAGGCCTCCTCGGCAACCACCAGTTTAGCAACCACAACAAGGTCAGCAACAGATTCCATAGCAACAACAGGCTCCTGCACCCCAGCCAAATATGGGGATTGTTAATAACCCGCTACTGGAGCACCCGATTCAGAATCAACAAGTGAACCTTGTCACCTCGACCCATGAAGTGGAAAGGGGGCATGTTTGGCATAAAGAAAACGCCTCTGTCAGGGCCATTGGTCAAAATCCCAATCAACCACAACCACCACAACTGATAAGAAGGCCTCAGCTTGTATCTCCTTCCCAGCCACAACGTACCCTTATATGCTCTACCACCCCTTCGCAGCCTCTTCTTTTACGCCAAACTCCGAACTCCCCTCTACACCAAAACCCTCCACCAAATAGACCTCTTCTTATCCGCCGCTCGCTGGCAGCCATCACTCCTCCTGCTCCACCTCCACCTACCACTACCATGATTCCAAGGCCCCTCCTTGTCACCCGACCTCCGCCTCCGCCTTTCGATAATTCCCCGCCAGCGAGGCCCCTTGCAAGAACCTCTCTCCCTGTCATTTCAGCACCCAATACCACTATTCCCTCTACTTCCTCTACCCCTTTACCCACTCCAGGCCCGACAGAGGCGCCCCGAACGATGGTGCTCCGTAGTGGACGGATGTTCCACCGAGTGTTTCCCCAGCGGGAGCAGGAGCCAGCACAAGAACAAGGAGAGCAAGAGCAAGAGTCTACACCGGGAACGGAATATGATTTGTTGAAGCATTTGGACAGAACGCCGGCATGGATTTCTATTTTATAATTGATTAAAAGATCAACCACACATCAGCTAGCCTTGAAACAGTACTTGCAGAAAGTGATGGTCAATGAAGACATTCCCGTTGAACAAGTCACTACAGTTTTGAATCCGGCCAGCAATCAACCGGCTATTACCTTTTATGAACATGAATTGGCTCCGCAGCCGGCTAGAAAATATGCATTGTGTATCACTATTGACATCAATAATATAGCTGTAAAGCAATGTTTGGTTGACACCGGGGCATCCATTAATGTTCTGCCGCCAAGCACCTTGAAGATGTGCGGCATTCCAGAAAGTCAAATTCGGCCATCTACAATTACCGTCACAACTTATGATAATACTAAGAAGCCGCCATTAGGAATGATCACTCTAAGAGTTGGTTTGGGTCCAATGACAGTCACAACAGATTTCCACATCTTAGACATGGATCTGACATTCAACGGCATCCTGGGCCGTCCCTATATTCAAGAACTTGATGCTGTGCCCTCCACAAACCATCAATGCATAAAATTTCCACACAAGGGGCGCATTATCAAAGTTACTAGCATGCCCATCTTGCCGACAGAAGACATACATTCAGCAACTTCAGTGCCTTCCATGTGGCCTTCCAATAGGCCTTTACTTTCAGTATTGGATGTTGTCGACCCGCGACAACATTTGCTAAGGCCCCCAGTCACTAAACCTGCTTCACCCCTAATAACACACCTGCCTCCCCAAGGAAAGAAAAATAAGAACATGATGAACACGCTTGGATGGAATATCTTGTTAAAGATGGGGTATAAGACTGGCAAGGGCTTGGGGGTCAATCTCCAAGGCCGCATTAAGCCAATCAGGCACCAAAAGATGATTCCCCGAGGTGGCCTAGGGTATAAAGGGCCGAGCAAAAGCAAAGATGAAGATGGGCCATGGGCCGTCATGACTTCCACTCTTAAGACAGATCGGCAGCCTCTTACATGGACCCTGCAAACACATTTTATAAAAGGGGGAATTCATAATGATGAGCAAACTACACTTGTTACTTCCATGCTGAACTGTCAAGATGTGCATGCAAGGCAGTTTGCTCACCACATAGCCCCACTGGCTACTTACAAAGCCTTGGAATTCTTGCGGCCGGATAAGAGAAGAAAGATGGATGACCCTGAATGTGACTGGTATAGATGGTTTGATATGAATGACATTGCCATTGCTCTAAGCCGACTATTCATGCCAACCGATCCGGAATGGCCGCCGTTGATTCATGAGCTAATTGAGAAGCCAGCAGTGATCACAGACAAGAGACATTTGTTAAGTGATTATACAGATACCGGAGAGCCCGATGTGCCGTTCGAGGAGGGCTTCAATATAGACAAGCTGTGGGCCGGCCTCTTCCTTACCAAGTCCGTTCACCCGACGACTGTTGTCCGTTTGATTGATCAACTATTTTTCTCAGATATTCCTAGACCACCCGTGGTCTTAATAAACTTTTCTCTAAATTCACTTCAAATTTCTCCATTAATTCCTCCCTTGCTACTCGAGCAATTTTCCAAACTCTCCATCACGCTCCCGTGTGGGCCATCATTGATCCAATCTTTTGCCAATCTTTCAATTTCAACTCCACCTCCTGTTCCCCCCTCGCATTGCCTCCTCTTGGAAAATGAAAATGAAAATAAAAATGAAAATAAAAACCAAAACGAAAAAGAAACGCCAAAATTCCAATTTTTCAATCCTCCATCTCCGTTGAGGAGACCTCCTATCTCATTTCTGAGTGTGTCCCGACCCCGGGGCCGCTCTTTCAGGATTCATTGATAGATCTTTTCTACCCCTCTGGCGAGGGGTCTTCATCTGTATCCCCTTCTGTACCCGCTTTTCCCCCTCCTTTCTCTTCTTCGTCAGGTTTTAGTGAGCAAGCTAGTTGTTCTTATTCCTCTGATATTAAGACTCATGGGGTAGTTTCACATAAGAAATCCAAGGGTAAGCAGATTCCTCATAGATTCCTTAGAGAATTAGCTGTCAGATGTCAGGCTTGTTTAGCCATCCCCGAATTTGTAGAGAATCCGATTATCCTACCGGAAATAGAATATGAGGATACTTGTGCATTTAATGAGGGTTTTGGTGTTTATGAGATTATGAACGATGAAGACCCTATTGAAGAGGGGGACGAAAGTTACGAAGAATATGAGGACGAGGCCGATGCTTTTGCTAGTGGCATGAGGAGATTTGATGAACCATCAGCCTCAGTAGAAGAGCCTACCAAAGAAATAAATCTGGGTACGGAGGAAGACCCTAGGATTGTCCTCATTTCAAAGAACTTGCCGCCCGATGAAGAGGAGGCGCTTATTTTGGTTCTTCAAGAATATAAGGACACGTTCGCATGGAGTTGGGAAGATATGCCTGGACTAGACCCTGCACTCGTTGAACATCGACTTACACTTAAGCCAGGGTCTGTCCCGGTCAAGCAGCGGTTGAGACGTTTTCACCCTAATATGGCATTAAAGATGAAAGAAGAGGTCGATAAGCTTCATAAGGCTAGATTTGTTAGAGTTGTCCTCTATCCTAATTGGGTGGCTAACATCGTCTCAGTCATGAAGAAGGACGAGAAGGTTCGAATTTGTATAGACTTTCGAGACCTCAACCGCGCGTGTCCTAAAGATGACTTCCCCCTCCCTCATATTGATGTTTTAATTGACAACACGGCAGGATATGAGACTCTCTCCTTTATGGACGGTTTTTCGGGTTATAATCAGATTCACCTGGCTAAGGAAGATCAAGAGAAAACATCGTTCACTACACCATGGGGGACTTATTGTTACGTGGTCATGCCTTTTGGACTTAAGAATGCTGGAGCCACCTATCAAAGGGCTATGATGGCAATTTTTCATGATATGATCCACATTTATATGGAGGTGTATGTTGATGATCTGGTAGTGAAATCAAGGACAAGGATTGAGCATCCCAGGGTTCTAACCAAAGTCTTGCAAAGGGCACGGGAGTTTCAATTGAAGATGAACCCTAAGAAGTGCGTATTTGGTGTTTCATCAGGGAAGTTGCTTGGATTTATCGTGAGTAAGAGGGGTATTGAGATTGATTCCAACAAAGCGAAGGCCATAAGAGAAATGCCGCCTCCCAGGAATTTGAAAGAAGTTCGAGGTTTGATTGGGAGGTTGCAATTTATTCGCCGCTTTGTCTCCCAGCATTCACAAAGATGTAGGCCGTTCTACGAGCTTACTAAGCTGGGAGTCAAGTTTGTTTGCGATGACAAGTGTCAGGCAGCTTTTGACGGATTGAAGGATTATCTCTCAAATCCTCCTGTCCTGAGGCCGCCAGATCCATGCAAACCGCTTGTTCTTTATATTTCCTTCCTAGATGACTCCGTAGGCGCTGTCCTAGCCCAAGTCGATGAAGAAGGAAAAGAAAGGACAGCCTACTACTTGTCAAAACTTCTCAACCCCTGTGAGCAGAGGTACTCAGCTATAGAAAAGACTTGTGCTGCTTTAGTCTAGGTAGTTCAGAAACTTAAACATTATTTATTAGCTCACGAGGTTCACCTCATCGCCCGTATGAATCCAATTAAATTCTGGAGAGGGGAATTTCTGCAGCCCAATGGAGCAGCCCAACTAGGCCCGACAGGGCCCAACGAGGCTCAGCTCACCCAAGTGACAGCCCATAAGGCCCACTTAGGGGAGAAAGCCCAATTTACAGCGCTCGAGGAAACAACCCTCCTAGGCGGCCTCAAGGCTCGGAGGGCCCGAGCATCGGTCAGGTCACTGGAAGGTCCGCGCCCGAGCCATCCCTCCACCTGGGAGAAGAAGGCATAAGCCGGCCTATCCGACCCATCTTTTACCGAGCTAAGCCTACAGCCCGGATAGGGCCGGCCTCTCCAAAGCTCGGAACTACCGATGAATACTTATCTTTGCAGCCGTTAAGAGTCCGCAACAGGCGAGAATCCGGGGATACATGGGACTCCTTCTTCCCCACGAGGATAACGCTCCCACGATAAGGCAATAAAAGCCCACGATGAGGACGTAACCTCTACCTGAAACCCCTCGGCTTGCAGGACTCCTGGGGACGGCGCACTATTTAAACCAGGGACACCCTCCGGTGAAAGTTAAGCCAAAAAGGCAGTCATACGCCCAAAACTCCTGAGCACGAACCACTTCACCCCTTTGGTGGAGAGTGATCTCGCGCATAAACTAGCCCCTCCCCATTGTTGCTCCCGCCATAGCTCTACTGACTTAAGCATCGGAGGGTTTGCCCCAAGGACTACCCCTGGGCCCTCTGATCCGTTTCCCTATCTTGCAGATCACAATCTGGTGATTATCAGCCCGCTCAGGAACAGCGTGAGATTTCGCCTCTTCATCTGGCGCCGTCTGTGGGAAACGCACAAAGAGCCAGTATGGTGCGAAGGAGCTCAGGGAGGAGGTCCACCGGTGAAAGGGGTAAGGCCATGGTAGCGGCAGGGGACGGCCCCTCTTGGGCCTCACAGAACCCTCCCTCCAGCGCCAGCGTCCCCGCCGACGACCCACCACTCCCCTGCGACGGTAGGGTCCTCCCCCAACGGTGGCACCGAAGCCTTCCAAGCCCTCAACGTGAAACTGGATGTCCTTGTGGAACTCATGAAGGCCCAGGCGGCTAGGGATGCAAGGTCCCACACTCCGTCAGGGAGCCCTCCCCGTGGGAACACGTCCCAGCACACCGCCGGGGGTTGCTTCACCCTCCGCGGCCAGCAACTCATCCGCAACCGGATTGGAGGACCCTCGCAGGCTCCACCTCTGGAGCAAGAGGCTTCCTCCATGCCAAGAAGGGGAAAACTGGGGGCGCGACGCTCGAACCCAGAAGCTGACGTCCCCGGGGATCGCCAAGATGCTCCCCCCAGCCCCACGACACGACAGTAACCGGAACTATCCCTCCGGCTGCGGGATTGCGAGAGGCGTTTTGTAGAACAGGAGCGCGCCCTCCGCGCTCTACAGAAGACCTCTTTCCCGGAGGACGAGGAGAAATCCTCGTTCTCCGAGTACATTCTGAAGGCATAGGTATCTCCAAGAACCTCCATTCCGACCTTCAAGCTTTACGACGGCCAGGGTGACCTGGCCGATCATTACGACAGCTTCGACGCTCTGATGACTCTGCACGGAGTGTCCGATGCCATCAAGTGCCGAGCCTTCGTGACCACTCTGGTCCAAGGTGCTCAAGCATGGTTCTGGGCCCTTGCCCCCGGGTCCATCCGAGATTTCAACTAATTTGGGTGAGTCTTCAAAGAGAGTTTCGCTGGAAGTGCCCCCCCAAGGTCAGTAGCGGGGCTCCTGGCCCTTAAGCAGGCGCAAGGGGAAAGACTCCGGGCTTATATTCACCGATTTAAATCGAAAGCCCTGAGAATCCCCCGCCTGGACGTAGCCTCAGCCACAACCGCACTGACTGGGGGCACCAGGGACTAGAATCTCCACCGCGAGCTTGTCCTCCACCCTCCCTCGACCCTTGCCGAGCTAGTGACTCTGGCACTGCGCCACGTCGAGTGCAAAGAAGTACTCAGCGCTTGCCGAGACGCAACCGGCTCAGGTCGGGAGGGGGACAAGAAGCGGACTTCCGAGCCAACTCCTGGCTCAGGAAAGAAGCGAGACCGTGATGGAGAGCGCAAGCGGAAGTACGAGCGGTACACCCCGTTAGCCACACCGGTCTACGAGATCTATGAAGACATCAAAGACTCGGGACTCCTCCGCCAGCCCGAGCCGATGAGGTTGAAGAACCGTAATCGCGACAGGCATTGCTTGTTCCACAGCGATCACGGGCACCACACCGGTGACTGCCACCAGCTCCAGGACGAGATCGAGCGCCTCATCCGTCAGGGGCACCTGGCTCGGTTCACGACCGAGCGTAAAGAAGATCGAGATGCCACAGAGGAGATTGACAATGCCTCCCGAGGGGTCCACATCAACGTCATCTCCAGAGGGATGGCATCAGGAGGCGACAGCAGCCGAGGAAGGAAGCATCATGCCGAGCGGGCGAGCCGAGCCATAGAGCCCCCCAAGGCCCCGCCGGGTGAGCCCCAGGTCATAGTCTTCTCCGACCGAGACCTAGAAGGGCTGAACACCCCGCATGACGATGCCCTTGTAATCTCGGCCACAATAAACCATTGTAACGTAGATAGGATTCTAGTTGACAATGGGAGTGCCCCTGATGTACTATCTTACGACTGTTTCCTTAAGATGGGGGAAGATCCATCCAAACTCCGCCTGGTCCAAACCCCCCTCTGCGGGTTTAATGGCCTGGCCACCTACCCCAAGGGAGCCCTAAGCCTGCCGGTTACCCTCGGCACCCCACCCAGGACCGTTACGGTCATGGTGAACTTCATAGTGATCAAGGGTATGATAGCGTACAACGCCATCTTCGGTCGGGGAATCCTCAACCGAATAAAGGCCGTACTGTCTACCTACCACCAAAAAATGAAGTTCCCCACCAAAAATGGGTTGGGGGAAGTCCGAGGTAACCAGGCCACGGCTAGAAGGTGCTACAATATCTCAGTGTAAGCCACAAGGCCGGACGGGAAAGATAAGGGTCCCCGGGGAGTCGAGGATAAAACCGCAACCGCCGAGCCTGGTGGCGAATTACTGACGGTTTTCCTAAACGATGACCCGACCCTAAGAGTAAGGATCGGAGCCGACCTACCGCCCAAGGAACAGCAGCAATATAAGAAATTCCTTTCTGAGTACATTTGAGTCTTTGCTTGGTCCGATGATCAACTCCCCGGGATACCAGAGGAAACCGTGATGCACAAGCTCAACCTCGACCCCGCCATGAGACCCGTACAGCAGCGCAGAAGGAGCATGCACCAGAGAAGCAGGCGATCATCAAGGCGCAGGTCATCAAGGGACAAGAGACTGGCCTTTTTAGACCGATCCTGTACCCGACGTGGCTAGCCAACGTCGTCCTAGTGCCAAAAGCTTCAAGCAAGTGGCGGATGTGCGTGGACTTCACCGGCCTGAATAAGGCCACCCCCAAGGACTGCTATCCATTACTGAGCATCGACCAATTAGTTGACTCTACCTCGGGCAACGAGATACTCAGTTTCCTAGATGCCTATTCGGGTTATCATCAGATCAGAATGAATCCAGAAGATGTAGAAAAGACCGCCTTCATCACCGACTACGGCGTGTACTGCTACACCCGGATGCCTTTCGGGTTGAAGAACGCTGGAGCTACTTACCAGAGGCTGGTCAATCACATGTTCGAGGAGCAACTAGGTCGGAACGTCGAGGCTTACATTAACGACATGCTCGTCAAGACCCCCAAAGCCCAAGACCACTTCGCCGACCTCGGTGAAACTTTCGACACCCTCCTGAAGTACAACATGAAGCTCAATTGATGCGGGACGGGACCACGGACACGGCAAGCTCGCGATCGTCCCTTGATGAGGGAAGCGTCGGATGTGCGCGGTTGAGAAACCGGCTGTGAGCTAGGGTGGTCGGCTCTCACTTGTGCCCGGATCGGGTCACGGGACGGCTTCGCTCTCTCTCGCAGCAGTGATATTATAAATTGAAAGCAAGCTAGGTATCCCTACACATGCTCTCTAGCAGCGGCATATAAAGCATATAAAGAATTAAGCTAATGCCAAGTGTAAGGGTGAAGGCGATACCTCCACGCTCTCGGCGTGGCGAAGACGGCACCCGGCCAAAGCTCGTACTCCCGGAAACTTAGTACATTATGTTTACAGCATTACAAATAAGCCCACTCCACGCAGGGAGGTAAAGGGCGACACAAGTGGGCCCGGTAGGACCAAGTTCGGGTTGACGGGCGGTTTCGGGCAATGCTTCGGCTTCACGCGTACTCGTGCTAGTGGGGGCCCACGTATTGACCGGAGGGGTCGTGTGGGGCTTGATGACTCCTCTGTTGTGGAGACACCTGGAAAGCATTCCCCTGGGATGGCGAGCTGCTGGAACGACCGCCGGACGCCGGGCGGCCCTCGGACGACGCTCGCTGGGAACTCGGCCACGAACCTAAAAGTTCTGTTTGCAGGCACGCGACTCGGAGAAAACTGCTGCTGCGATCAGCCCCGTCGTCGGAATACGACGGGATTAGCGCCGTTGGAAAGCTGACTCAGAATACTTCGACGTAGGTGTCTTCAAAAAAAATAATCAGATCTGTATTTCTGATCATGTATTTTACAAGCTTGCTGGAATCTGGCCAGAACTGCAGGGGCAGGTTCTGACTTTTCTGAAGATCGACGTTGACCGGGGAGAAGACCTCCGAATCTGGAAATGATTTCTTCATAAAAGTTGAAGGTCTCTGAGAGAGGAATCCGGGACTATTTTTGGTTTTTTGATTGGATAGAAATAGATTTTATGAGATGTTTTTACTAGACCTGGGTCGGATCTGGGAAACTGTGGGCAGACTGTTCTTGGGAACTTGGACGGTTTTTGTAAAATACTTTGAGGGCGAACCAAAAATTAATAAAATTCCTGGTGGTAGAGGGATGTGGACAGAACTCACATTAAATTTGGGCGTCCCAAAAAAAATCAAAAGATGGTTCGAATGGGGCAGACTCAGAGCTGATGAACAGTGAACAGAACCAGGACAGATCTGGAACTTGGACTTGGACGAAAATCAAAAAATAGCTAAAGGATGAATTTTGACGTGATTTTTTTTGTGGGGATAAGGGTTCTAGAGGGGAACCAACCCTGAAATTTTGAGCTTCAGAAGATGAAGGGAGTGATAGCAGGAATTCGGAGAAGAAGGATCTGTTCTGAGTGGAGAGAACACCGAAACCGTTGGCAACGACGCGTCGGCGGCGAGACGATGGCCGCGGCGATCACCGGAGTTGCTTCAGATGCTGGAGGGGATCAAGGGGGAAGGGATTACACTCTAGAAAGGGGAGAGGGGGTGGAGGAACCAGGGAGAGAGAGGGGAGGGGCGCAAGCTTCACTTGGGGGCAAATGCCTTTTTTTCCATCATTAATTCATTCAATATGAAAAATACAACCTTATATAGGATGCCAACCAAACTCAACCTCAACCATTGGATCTAGGGGTTTGGATTGAAGGGCTGGGATACAATGTGAATCACACATTTAATACATTAGTTTAATCTAATTTGACCATACTTATTCAACCTTGGACTAGATCCATTCAAAACACCACCTACCAAGCCTAATAAGGCCAAAAGAGGGGGCGCCCCCTTCATGGGCCTCTCTTGGGCCTAGGCTGGTCCAAGGGCAGCCAACCCAACCCATTAACTCAAGTCTAGACTTGGGCCTTCCAAGTCTTGGTGGCCCATGAGAGGGAGTGGCCCAATTGGGCCTTAAATGACTAATATGGTCCATAAGGGTGGCACTTGGTCCAATATGAACTAGGCTTTCTAATGGACTCTACTAATGGCAATCTAACCTTGGACTTGACATAACAAATGGCCCATTGGCTTGATATAAGCCTTACAAGGAGCCCAAAAGAAAGAAATTACACAATTACAACTTCATACAAGCCATAACACACAAATACACTTCACCCGTGTATGAAAATCGCCTTTGATGCCCCATCATCAATCCTGCCAAGTGCGCCTTCGGAGTGAGATCTGGGAAATTCCTGGGTTTCTTGGTCACTCAGCGCGGGATCGAAGCCAACCCCGACAAGGTCCAGGCCATCCTGGACATGCGCCTGCCCACCTGCGTCAAGGATGTCCAGCGCCTGACTGGGCGTGTCGTCGCTCTCAGTCGATTCCTGTCCCGTGTGGCCGAACGATGCTTACCCTTCTTCAAACTGTTGAGGGGACCCAAGCTGACATCTGCCACATTCGCATGGGATGAGGAATGCCAACAAGCATTCACCGAGCTCAAGAAGTTCTTAGCCTCGCCCCCTGTGCTCTCCAAGCCCGTGCCGGGCGAGGTCCTGCTGCTCTATCTCGCGGCAACGCCGTCAACTGTTAGCTCAGTCCTAGTCAGAAATGACTCAGGAATTGAGAGGCCGGTCTACTACACCAGCAAGGTGCTCAATGAGGCTGAGAGGAGGTACCCCGCAACCGAGAGACTCGTGCTAGCGTTGGTTACCTCCGCCAAGCGCCTCCGACCCTACTTCCAAGGGCACCCCGTCACCGTGCTGATCGGCGAACCATTAAAGAAGATTCTGGCCCACCCCGAAGCATCGGGGTGACTCTTCAGATGGGCAATCATGCTTGGGGCCTACGATATCTCGTACCACCCGCGCTCAGCTATGAAAGGCCAAGCGCTCGCCGACTTCATCGCCGAAAGCACCATCCCGACTGAGGAGAGATCTCTGTCCGCGCCCGGGCCAACCTGGGAACTGTTCGTTGACGAATCTTCCAACTCGGTCGGTAGCAGTGCATGGATCCTCTTGAGGTCCCCCGAAGGAGTAGAGCTGCAGTACGCCTTGAAATTCAACTTTCAGGCGTCCAACAACGCTTCCGAATACGAGGCCCTTATCTCGGGAGCACGCATGGCCCGACGGTTGGGGGCTGAGCGAGTCAAAATCCACATCGACTCCCAACTGGTCGCTAGCCAAGTCAACGGCGAATACGAAGCTCGAGAGGCACCAATGATCAAATACCTCCAGCTGGTCAAAGGTCTGGCCCAACAGTTCGAGGGATTCGAGGTAGTCCGAATTGCTCGGGAGGAAAACTCCCCAGCGGATGCCCTCTCTCGATTGGCCTCCTCCCTCGACCCTGAAGGTACCCGATCGGTCCTCCTTGAAGAGCTAGAGCGCCCGAGCATCGACTCAGAGCTCCTAGCCGTTGACTCGGCCCTTCCAAGCGACTGGCGCTCCCCCTACCTGTCTTGGCTCCGGGACTCCCGAGAGCCCTCCGACCCTCGAGAAGCCCGCCGAATGAAGTATCAAGCCCGGCGATTCGTCATCCTCGACAACACTCTCTACCGAAGATCTTTCTCCGGTCCTCTCCTGAAGTGTCTCGGCCCCGACGAGGCCAGCCTAGCCATCCAAGAGACTCATGAAGGCCTGTGCAAAGCGCATTCAGGAGGAAGGTCGCTGGCCAAGATCCTGCTACGGCAGGGGTACTGGTGGCCTACCCTGCAGTGCGACTGCACGGCTCACGTACAACAGTGCGACCGGTGCCAGCGATTCGACCATTTGGTCCATCGGCCGGCAACGGAGCTCATCACCCTTACCGAGCCCTATCCCTTCGCTCGGTGGGGGATTGACATTCTCGGGCCATTCCCTACGGCTCAGTCCCAGAAAAAGTTCATCGTCGTCGCCATCAACTACTTCACCAAATGGATCGAGGCCGAGGCCACGGCGAGGATCACCGAGACAGTCGTCTGGAGTTTCGTATGGAAGTCGATCATTTGTCGCTTCGGCATCCCCCAGGTGATAGTGAGCGACAACGGTCGGTAATTCGATTCTTGCTATTTCCGAGACAGATGCGCCGACCTAAACATTCACAACCACTTCACTTCGGTCGCCCACCCTCAGGCCAACGGGCTGGTCGAAAATGCCAATAAGACTATCTTAAAAGGCATAAAGACCAGACTCGACAAGGCCAAGGGTAGCTGGCTCGAGGAACTGCCCAGCGTACTTTGGTCACACCGAACGACTCCCAGAACGGCAACCGGTGAAAGTCCCTTCCAACTGGTGTATGGCACTGAGGTCGTCATTCCGCTAGAGGTTGCCAACCCGTCTCTCTGAGTCATCCGCTACTCGCCCGAGGCAAATGAGCAAAAGCTACTCGAGAACCTCGACCTAGAAGATGAACTCCGAGAGATCGCCAGCATTCGAGCCACGGAGTACCAGCGCCGCCTCACTCGATACTACAACGCCAAAGTCTGAAATAGACACTTCCAACCAGGAGACTTCATCCTCAGAAAAGCCGAATCCTCTTGACCATTAGAGGCGGTGGGCAAGCTATCCCCTAACTGGGAAGGCCCCTACCGAGTGGTCGAGACGCTCGGGAAAGGTGCGTACAGGCTAGCTACAATGGAAGGGGAACCCATCCCTCGGACATGGAACGCAGCCACGCTACGCAAATTCTACTTTTGAAATTGTTCAAACAAGTTGGATGAAATAATATTCTCTTCTATTCATTCAAATAATTGTTGGTACATCAGATAGGCAAAAGCCATTACACTGCACGACAAAAAGCAAAAAATCCATCTAGCACCACTGCAAGAGGCCATCGCTCGGCCGACTCGGTCTTGATCCCCTCGCGTCCAGCCACTGACTCTGCCTCGCGTAGAAACTGGCTCGGATAAAAGGAGGTCGATCCAGTTAGCCCAGGTGGCCCATGACAAAGGTGACAGAGGGATTGCGTTGACGAAGACTACCTTCCACGATGAGGAAGGCTACCTTCCAAGTTGGTAGAAGCCAGGGAGAAAGAACGCCTGTGAAGGCCTCCTCTCTTCTAACCTACCAACCCCTTGGAAGGGAACAGAGAGCAAGCAGCCTCCGAAGAGTGAAAGAAATGAAGAGCAGAAGAGGGAAAAAGAGGCTGCAAAGAAATCCAACAGAGCTGGATGGGGAGGCAGGGGAAGGCATCACGGATGCCCCCATCCGTCCTCCATCCTGGCACCCACCCGGAAGCCTCGCCAGAACTGATGGAGGAGGAACGGCGTGCCCCCGCACGTCGAAGTCCTCCCCAGATCCACGCGGCAACCGTCGGACCCGTCTCGAACCCGCGCGGCGACCGTCAGACCTGCTCGACCGTCCGAAGCAGCAAGAACTCCCCACTCCCCATCATCGACAGTGTCATCTTCCGAAAGATCCTCCATGCCCCGAATGCAATGACACCGCGCAACGCGAGGAAGGGATGAGGAAAGACTGTTAGAGAGAGTCTCAAGCGATGAAGAGGAAGGGGCGCCCCTCGGTCCTTCTTATAGGCTAAGGGAGGCTACTTGCCTTAAATGACTCCCCCCTCAAAAACACACCAAAGGAATTCTCCCCCAAACGGTCACCTCCAACTCCTCGTTTTTCACCTTGGCGGGATACACGAAGCAGCCTGGCATTCAAAGCATCAGAAAACGGAAAGATGCCCCATCAGAACCTGCCCAATCAGCATGCGAAAACTACGCAGGACGTATCGGCACTTTCCAACTACTTCAGATACGCTAACCAAATCACGGCAAGGAACGCAAGAGGCAAGTAAGTCATTTATTACCTTATAAAAAGAAAATCTTTCCTTTTTTTTTGGAAAAGGACAAGAGACAAACAGAGGAAAAAGCAAAACAAGGCAAAATATATCAGGCCTCGGGCCCACTTTGAATCTTGGGAATGGTGGAAGTGAGTGAGTCACCCCCGGCACCCTCGGTGACGGCCGACCCAGGCACTGACCTCGCCTGTGCGAGAACTGTCCCGGTCGCGAGACCTCCCGAGGCATCCGAAGATGGTAACCCCACCGGAGGAGAACCCTCTGGATCTTCCCCGCCCGACGCATAGGAGCTAGAAGCCGACTCATCCAAGTCATATTGCTGGCCCAAGGGGAAATCAACCCCAGAGTCTTGCTCGTCGGCGTAGTCCACTACCCGACGATAACCCTGCTTGAACCCCTTGCGGGCACCTCGACGAACTGCTATCTCATAGTAGGGAAGGGCAGCTTCCTGAAGGTCGGCTCGATAGGCCTCTTGTTAAACAGGAGGACAGTGAGTTAGAAGGGGAGGGGATGAATAGATCACCGTTTAAAAAATATTTGACTGAGTCGAGGCAGGACCCTTAACCAATATAACGTAATTCACGAGCGCAGAACATAAATGACTCAAAATTTCATCAGCACATATGCACAACCACCTAGCGAGCAGTCAGACCAAGATTTCAATCATCAACATTCACATTTACTTAATGAAGCCAGACAAAATCATAAGGAAGGTAGATGCGCACAACCATACCACGGAGAACAAGAGATTTAGATGGTTCAGTCTGCAACCTGCAGACTTACGTCCATCCCTCACTCAAGGCCGAGTGAGGCTTCCTTTCACAAGAAAGAACCGCAGACTCAGTCTGCCTACAACACGCTGATCCACAGCTTGGGGATCGAAATCCCTACAGAAGCTGAACACACAGCTTGCACCCAGGTCTCACACCCCAAGACCTGACCCGGAGCTAACTCTCCCTTCCTCTTAGACAAGAGGGAACCCAGCAGTGACTCACCCTCACTGCAATTCAGAGACGCTATCTCTCTTCCTCCACAGCCGGAGGGAACAACCCAGATAGCCTCCTCACTATCTGAACACAGCAACCCCGGAGACCACCTCCCTTCCTCTGATCTGATTCAGAGGGAATCACAATGCAACCCAGAGGATCCACCTCTCTTCCTCTACACCTAGAGGGAACGATAAAACAGAGTATCGAAATTTAAGAACAAACAACTGAAAACATAAAGAAATATCGAAGACAATTGAACGGAGAAACAATGTAGCTTCTTAAAGAAGCATAGACAAAACATAGCAGAAAACCATCTTCTCCTTCAACACTCTCTCTCTTCCAGGTACGCTCAACGAATGGATCAGGATGGCTTCTTCTCTCCTTCCTCTCGCTCTGGCCTCACCCTTTTCCTTGTGGCTTCGGCAGCTTTTCGAGAGCAGAAACCTTCATATATATATCCAACCTCACGAGAGAGTGAGGGTTTGGGAGACACACGCGAAGACATGCTTCCAGATGAACCGAGCCACATGTTAGACGATTATTCCCTCTGATCACCTGCTCACATGATTGGAATAAAGTTCCAATTTGTCTTTAAGTCCCTGTAAGGTTTCAGAGAACATTCAGTCAATCTCAGAAATATTCAAGTCATAAATTGTTCACACAGATTGCACGGAACTTATCAAAGGCCAGAAGAACGCGTCAACGGACTAAAGCCAAGGCGTTAATGCAATGGATATAAGAAGAACAGGTGCCTTGACAAAACACACTAATGCGTCAACGCATCAGTTGACAGCGTTGACGCTTCTGCTGGGTGGTTGATTAAAAGAACCTTTGGTCAAAAACTCAAGGCGTCGACGCTTCCATTTGTTGTGCATCCCTTGGTTTTGATGATGACAATAGGATATGTTTGACTAATCTAAGTTCTATCTTGTTTCTTAAAGCAAATGGTTTGGTTATTTGTGTAAAGATAGTGCATTGAATTAATGCCTATTTGATGATGACAAATATGCTTTTATATACATTTGGAACTTCAAGTCAAATCTTATAAGTTAAACAAATTTCAGGTTCACTGAAATCCAAGTGGTATCAACAAATCAGTATAAGCGTGAAAGACTGTCTGTCGACCACTGAAGAAGTTATGGTCGACCAACGAACTCAACCAGAAAAGAATCAGATCATCTGTCTTCTGGAAGCACCTTGGCTGTCGACCAAAGCCCCGCCTCTGGTCGACCACAGAAAAGACAGAAGCAACAGGCAGAACTGCTGGCCATCTGGAAACTGCCCCCTGTCGACCAGCGACCAGGCTGTGGTCGACCAACGGGCGACGTGAGTTTCAGCCAGAAGAACCGGCCGTCTGGGGACTGCCCATTGTCGACCAGCGACAGGGTCATGGTCGACCACGGGTTTATATATCGTCCAAAACCGAACTCTAACCGAATTCTGTTTTGGTTCCTTAAAACCTGCAAATGGTTGTTGCAGGTTGTTGGGCTGCTCAGGAGATAAGATTCGCACGGGAATCAAGGAAACAATCTTGCTTAGAAGTGGTCAAACTCGTTCTAACGATTGGATTTAAACAGATCCCTGTTTTCTAGCAGATTGGCGCTCGATCTGAAAATTGAGCGGGAAGAGTTTTACTCTTGATAAAAGGGCTGTATGAAAAATGAAAAGAACATACATCACGAACAAGGGAGCAGAGAGAGAGCACGAAATAGAAGCCAAGGAAGATATACACAGAAGAGGAAGAAGGAGCTCTCCATCAATCAAAAATCTGCAGAAAGGTTAAAGGCGATCTCGTTGCTGCAGAAGGAAGACTTAGCTCAAGACTGTGCGATCTCCAGCAGCAGAACAATCGAAGGCAACTGACTGGAAGATCAACAGGGAGTCTAGGCTTCTTCATAAGCGTGATCAAGTTCCAGGCTGAATACCTATTCTTCTACATACGCCAATATTCAGTCCTGTCTTTCATCACCTGTTCTTATCATCTTTTCATTTCTGATTACAATTATTGTCAAGCTGTGAGGCAGCAGAGTCAAGCTGTGTGTCAGCAGGTACAAGCTGTGTGTCAGCTGTGTTTTTGGTTGAGATCAGAGATTCTCATAGTGAAGCCTTGCTTGAGTTAAGCAAGGGGTGGATGTAAGTCTTAGGAAGAGACTGAACCACCTTAAAAATCCTCTCTTGTGGTGTGCTTGTGTGTGTTTGATTTCCTATACGTATGCTTGCATCTTCACTATCCGCATTAGTTCTATAATTCATTAATTACCAGTAGCTCATCTGGACGATAGTTAGTAAATTATCAAAAAGGGGGAAAGATCTATTCACCCCCCCTCTAGATCTATTCAGTCCGTATCCAACACGTGGTATCAGAGCAGGTTCTCCAAAAATGTGGTCTAACAACCAGGAGAGACCGGGCGGACTGAACTCTAAAAGCCTCATAGCTGAGGGGCACTCTGTAACTAGACCTCCATATTTTGATGGAACTGATTATTCTTATTGGAAAAATCGTATGCAGGTGTTCTTACGTGCGCAAGACCACGAGATGTGGAGGGTAGTGAGCCATGGACCTTTTGAGCTACCGGAAGATGAAGAAACCTGGACCAGAGAACAGGTCAGGAAATCAACTGTCAACTGGGGAGCCATGAACGTGATGCAGTGCTCACTACACCCCACAGAATTCTCAAGAGTTTCCCAATGCGCAACAGCCAAAGAAATGTGGGATCGTCTAAAGGTAATCTACGAAGGTACTTCCGAGGTAAGAGAGACAAAAGCAAATATGCTAGTCTCAGAATATGAGATGTTTAGGATGAAAAATGATGAAAGTATTTCTGAGATGTATGCCAGATTAGTACAATTGACTAATGGCTTGAAGAGCTTAGGGAAGACATACAAAGAGCAGGAATTAGTGAGGAAGATTTTAAGGTCTCTCACATCGATGTGGCATACCAAGGCCACAGTCATTGAGGACTCAAAGGATCTCACAACAATGACAGTGGATGAGTTAGTAGGATCCCTGATGGCCTATGAGGTCAATCTGAAGAGAAAGGAAGATGAGGGCAAGAAAAAGAAGCAACTTGCCCTAAAGACTAAGACAAGCACCTCTGAGGTGTCTGACAATGATGACTCATCTAGCTCAGGTGAAGAATCTGGTGAGCTAGCCATGCTTACAAGAAAATTTAAAAAATTCCTGCGGAAGGAAGGTAAAGGATTCAGAAATCCAAAGGGCATGGTAAGGAAGTCATCCCAGTTTAAATCTGATAAACATAAGGCTCCTTCTAACAAACTCATTTGCTACAATTGCAGGCAGCCTGGACATATGAAGGCTGAATGTCCAGAAGCTCCTAAGAAATCAAGCTTCAAGTGGAAAGGCAAGAAACCCAAGGCGATGATTAGCACTTGGAGTGAGGAGGAAGAGAGCAGTGAAGAGGAAACAACTTCCGAGGAAGAAGAAGGAAAGCTCTGTCTGATGGCCAAGGGAGACAACAGTGATCTTGAGGTAAGTTCCCCATTTCAAGACTTCTCTAGTTCGGATTGGGAAGCAGTATATTCAGAATTGCTTGATACTTATGAAAGAATAAGAAAGGAAAATAAACATTTGAAGAAGAAGATCAGTCAACTGAATAAAGACAGCAATTCAATGGATAACAAAACTGAACTAGAAATGGAAATCAAGTCACTGAAAAACAAACTGAATCAAATGGACTTAGATGAAGAAAACCACAAGAGAATGTCCGAAGAGAATGAAATGCTAAAAAACGACATTGATGAGTTAAAACTAAAGACTCAAGAATATGAACAGGAAACTAAGTTAAGTCAAGAAAGAAACAATTCACTCAAGGAAGAGAACAACCAACTCCTAAGAGAAATAGAAAGAATTAAGAGTGACCTGAAAAACAAACAGGAGACCTTGGAAAAAATGACTCAAGGTCAAGAAAACTTAAATGCTGTCTTGGGAATAAAAGTAAACTTTCAAAAAGAAGGGTTAGGATACAATCCTACGGCTAAAAAGGAATTCCAAATAAAAACCGTAACTGGGATTGCTGACTCAAAAGGAAAAAGGCCCCTGATTAATCTATACCAAGATAAACAAAAGGATGTAGCTGAATGCTCCTCCAAAAGGAACAATGTCACCAAGGAAGAGAGAAATTTTAAAGAGAAAATAGTCAATCAATATAAGATTCAAAATAATAAACAAGAAACCCAAATTCACAGAAATCACCAAACAAACCAAGGACTAAACCAAGTTAAAAGACATAAATCTGGAAAACAAGATGTCTGGAGACAGGCT
The DNA here is from genome assembly GCA_022559845.1 of Amorphophallus konjac. Taxonomy (NCBI): domain Eukaryota; kingdom Viridiplantae; phylum Streptophyta; class Magnoliopsida; order Alismatales; family Araceae; genus Amorphophallus; species Amorphophallus konjac. The sequence goes on from CM040127.1 coordinate 157,515,139, forward strand.
GGTCGACAACAGACCCTTCATCTGTCGACCAGAGGATCTGCCAGAACAGGCGCTGGTTACTGGAGAAGCAGTGGTCGACCACAGGTACACCAGATGTCGACCAGAGGTGCTGCCAGAACAGACGCTGAGTTCTGGAGACGCGATGGTCGACCACAGACATACCAAAAGTCGACCATGGCCAGACAAGCAAACAGAAATCACAGGTTTTTTCGGGTAAAACAAAATGAAAACTTGAATACACAAAGGTGGACTCAGATTAAAGAAGCTTTAGAACAAAAGCAACCCAATCTGAACAAGTTCAGAAATAAAAATTTACACTGCTCTAACAGAATCTGGGTTCCCAAAGGATTACTGCAGCAATTTCATAATTTCACAAGCTATCTTGGACCCGGGTACCATTGGGGTCCAAAAGTTACTGTGTAACTTGTGATGCAGGTGTGTCTGGCAGCTATACACAACAAGTGGTACTTAGATAGTGGCTGCTCAAGACATATGACAGGGGATAAGGCAAAATTCTCCGAGCTAAACTCAAAAGATGGAGGACATGTGACATTTGGAGGAAATAACAAAGGCAAGATCATTGGGAAAGGTAAGGTAGGTAAGACATCTACAAATTGCATTGAAGATGTACTGCTAGTGGATGGCCTGGAATATAATCTTCTAAGCATCAGTCAGCTATGCGACAAAGGCCATCAAGTAGTCTTTGATTCTAAGATCTGTAAAATTCTTGAACCGAATTCGGCTAAAGTTAAGTTTATGGGCAAGAGAGTAAATAATGTCTACATGATAGACTTGGATGATCCAGTCCACTCCAACTTGTGCCTCACCGCCAAGAAGGAGGACCTGACTTGGTTGTGGCACCGAAGGCTAGGGCATGTTAGCTACAGGGTGCTGCACAAATTGGTTAAGAATAAAATGGTTTCTGGTTTACCTGAAATTTCGTTTGCTCAAAATGTCAAAGTATGTGAATCATGTACCCAAGGTAAGCAAACAAGAAAATCATTCAAAGGTAGAACTGAAAGTCAATCTTCTAGACCACTAGAACTTGTGCACATGGACCTTTTTGGCCCAACAAGAACTGCTAGTCTTAGTGGTAAGAGGTACGGTTATGTACTAGTTGATGATTTCTCTAGATTCACATGGGTAATATTTCTATCTCATAAAAGTGATGCTTTTTCTGAGTTTCAGGAATTCTACAAAAGAATGAAGCAGGATGGCAAGTCCAAAGTGTGTACAATCATATCTGACCATGGGGGAGAGTTTGAAAATTCTGACTTTGACTTATTCTGCAGAAACAAGGGCATAACCCACAGATTTTCCTCACCAAGGACTCCAGAACAAAATGGAGTGGTGGAGAGAAGGAATCGCACACTTGTTGAAATGGCCAGAACCTTGTTGGTTGAAGCCAATCTTCCAAGAAGATTTTGGGCTGAGGCGGTCAATACAGCATGTTATATTGTAAACAGGGCAATGGTAAGACCATCTAGTGCGAAAACTCCATATGAGGTGTTCAAAGGTAAGAAGCCATCTCTAGCTCATTTTAGGATCTTCGGTGTAAGGTGTTTTATTCATAACAATGACAAGAGATCATTGGACAAATTTGAACCAAAGAGTGACCCAGGAATATTCTTGGGATACTCTGACCGATCAAGAGCCTATAGAGTCTACAACACCAAAGATCAGCTAGTTGAAGAATCCCCACATATCACATTTGATGAAAATAATGACTTTGACAAAACTGGACAGGTAGGCAAAGATGAAGATGGGGAATTTCTGGAAGGCAAAGAGGAACCAATGGAGACTGAAGCAGAACCAAAGCAAGGTGATTCCAATGATCAACCCGAAGGAGAGATCATCCCAGGTAACAATTCTGAAAATCTGAGATTTCTCAGAGATCATCCTCTAGATAACATCATTGGAGGAATTAATGAACCGAGGAAAACTAGATCTCAGCTTAAAACAGTTGATGAACTAGATCAGCTAGCCCTTGTATCTCAAGTTGAGCCTAAAAATGTAGAGGAAGCTTTAAGAGATGAATCTTGGATAAATGCCATGCATGAAGAATTAAATCAATTTGAAAGAAATCAGGTTTGGAAACTTGTTCCCAGACCTTCATCTCATCCTGTTATTGGAACCAAATGGGTTTATAAAAATAAGCTTAATGAAGAAGGAGTTGTTATGAGGAACAAGGCTCGGTTGGTGGCTAAGGGGTATAACCAAGAATTTGGAGTCGATTTTGAAGAATCATATGCTCCAGTTGCAAGGTTAGAAGCCATTAGAATATTGTTAGCATTTGCGGCATCCCATGGAATTAAATTGCAGCAAATGGATGTAAAAAGTGCCTTTCTAAATGGCATTATAAAGGAAGAAGTCTTTGTGGAACAACCCCCTGGTTTTGAAAATGATGATCTTCCTAATCATGTCTTCAAACTGCATAAGGCTTTGTATGGTTTAAAGCAGGCTCCTAGGGCATGGTACGACAGACTGAGTTCATTCCTCACCAAAAAGGGCTACACAAGAGGTAAAATTGATCAAACATTATTCTCCAAGACCCAAGGTAAGAATATACTAATTGTGCAAATCTATGTGGATGATATTGTGTTTGGATCCACTGAAGCTTCATTATGTACTGAATTTGCAAATCTAATGACCAATGAGTTTGAAATGAGTTTAATGGGTGATTTACAGTTCTTTCTTGGATTGCAGATTCTACAATGTAGAGAAGGCTACTTCATAAATCAATCCAAGTACATAAAGGAGATGCTGAAAAAGTTTGGCATGGAGAGCTGCAAACCAATAGAGTCACCCATGGGGACAAATGCAACATTGGAGGCTGATGTAAAAGGTAACATGGTAGATGCCAAGAAATACAGAGGTATGATCGGATCCCTACTATATTTAACTGCCTCTAGGCCAGACATTCAGTTCAGTGTATGCATGTGTGCTAGATATCAATCTAGCCCTAGAGATTCACATTTAGGGGCTGTCAAGCGTATCTTTCGTTACCTTGCCGGTACCCAAGAATTGGGTTTATGGTATCCTACTTACTGCAAACTAGACTTGATTTCATATTCAGATGCTGATTATGCTGGTTGCAAAATTGATAGGAAGAGTACTAGTGGTTATTGTCAAATATTAGGTGGATGTTTAATATCATGGGCTTCTAAAAAATAGCATTCTGTGGCACTCTCCACTGCTGAGGCTGAGTATGTCGCAGTAGGGAGCTGTGGTACACAGGTTTTGTGGATAAAACATCAACTCCAAGACTACAATGTAGATCTTGGATGTGCACCTATTTTCTGTGATAACACTAGTGCTATTAATTTGTCTAAAAACCCCATTCAACACTCTAGGACAAAACACATTGAGATCCGTCATCACTTTCTAAGAGATGAGGTCTCCAAAGGAAATTTCATGCTTCATTTTGTAGAAACTGAAAAACAACTGGCAGACATTTTCACAAAACCCCTTAACAATGACAGATTTTCAACTCTAAGAAGGGAGTTAGGAATTTGTAGAATCTCCTCTGAAAATTCTTGAAATAATAATATTCTTATGATCAATGTACAGTCTTTGTCTCTACTGTTCTTAGTTGTGTCAACTAGGTCTTAAGTACTAGATAAGTCCTGAATTTGGAGGTTATAGTGTTGGGTGCTACTTCAGCAAGCTCTGAGGAACTCTGGTTTATCTTCGGATTACTTCCCATGGTCAACCACAGACAAGGCGCTGGTCGACCAAGGCATCAGGACAGGAAATGGTTAACTCTGGGACTTCGCAGCTGTCAACCACAGGCGATCCAATGGTCGACAACAGGTTTGACAGAACACAGTCTGCTCAACAGGAAGGTTCTGTGACAGCACAGAGGTCGACCACAGGCCACTCCATGGTCGACAATGGACCTAAACAAGGGAAATTGGATCTATTCAAGCTGCTGGCTTTGGTGGGAAATCTTCTGAACTTTTTGGACTCTGAGCTCCGTTTTGCTTTACTCACTCATCCTTGTTCACACTTCCCATTCCTTGTGTCTCAATATCTCTTTGTGGTCAACATATTGTTTTTTAACTTCAGCAAGGACTCACAAATTGAGGGGGAGTAAAAAGTGTAAACTCATTCCTTAATAAATCATTGAACAACCCAACCATATCTTACAAGAAAATCACCAAAGTCATCAATGAGAGTAAAGGTTAAGTGTAGTAATGAGAATTTGACCTGTACTACTGCAATAACTTCAAACCATAACTATGACTCTGACTCAAGACTATTGAGAACTTATGCTTTTAGTAATGAGACTATTTCTCTATCTGTGTCTGTGTTGGACAGTGAAAATAAACGCAGCTATAGCATGAATGTATATGGAATACGCCATAATTCTGCCTTCTTGGTAGAGCAATGGACTGAGTTCTGAGAAACTACTGTTCTCTATCACAAAGCAAAATTGGCTGAAAAATTAAGTGGGAGACATGTATGTCATGAAGACTCAATCTACCTCTGCCACTCTCAAAATTATTAATTGGGCATCCTGAGTAACTGGGGATATTGGCGTCTGATAAACGTATATCCTCACGGATAAAAAGTGTGTCCCAGTTAAAAATGGAATGGTTAGGCATGCTAAGTAGCCGGGGTTTCTGGCGTGTAAAAAGCGTGTCTCCTCGTGTGGAAAAGCATGTGATAAACCTGACCACAGCTCTTAAATATTTCAAAACGAAAAGGCAACAAAAATGGTTGACCTAATGCACTATATGCAAATAGAGGCATAAAACACTGTTCAGCTTGTTCAGCTAGTAAAATTATCTCATGAACAATATTATAAGTTTAAGGAGCCGTGAGTAAGAAAGTGGATATGGGGAGTCAATTTATTGGGGCAATACTTTCAAATTCTTTGAACCACAAGACCCACTCGAATTTGTCACAAGGTGGTCTTTGAGAAAGGGAGGAAAGGTTACTTAAATGTCTTATTAAAGAAAGGGGGTACACTTCGATAATTTCCCAAAATATGAGTTATGCTGATTAAATCCTGACCGCTCGTTTGTTTCATCGCGTTGGTTCACTTTTTGCTGTTGACAAAGGGGGAGAGAGAAGCTTATGTGTCATTGTGTGCCTAGATGTGTGTCTAGATGTCAAGTTTACTTTGTCTACGTGTCCTCAGTGTCTTTATCCTTTTTTGAGTCTCTCATGTAATTATTGTTTTTGAAAGCCACATCAAACGAATTGTCTGAATGAAATCTGTGCTATGATAGCCTTGCATGCAATATCAAATGAATTTCATAATCTGTTGTTTGTCACAATGACTCATGGTTGTCATCATCAAAAAGGGGGAGAATGTTGTGCATCCCTTGGTTTTGATGATGACAATAGGATATGTTTGACTAATCTAAGTTCTATCTTGTTTCTTAAAGCAAATGGTTTGGTTATTTGTGTAAAGATAGTGCATTGAATTAATGCCTATTTGATGATGACAAATATGCTTTTATATACATTTGGAACTTCAAGTCAAATCTTATAAGTTAAACAAATTTCAGGTTCACTGAAATCCAAGTGGTATCAACAAATCAGTATAAGCGTGAAAGACTGTCTGTCGACCACTGAAGAAGTTATGGTCGACCAACGAACTCAACCAGAAAAGAATCAGATCATCTGTCTTCTGGAAGCACCTTGGCTGTCGACCAAAGCCCCGCCTCTGGTCGACCACAGAAAAGACAGAAGCAACAGGCAGAACTGCTGGCCATCTGGAAACTGCCCCCTGTCGACCAGCGACCAGGCTGTGGTCGACCAACGGGCGACGTGAGTTTCAGCCAGAAGAACTGGCCGTCTGGGGACTGCCCATTGTCGACCAGCGACAGGGTCATGGTCGACCACGGGTTTATATATCGTCCAAAACCGAACTCTAACCGAATTCTGTTTTGGTTCCTTAAAACCTGCAAATGGTTGTTGCAGGTTGTTGGGCTGCTCAGGAGATAAGATTCCGCACGGGAATCAAGGAAACAATCTTGCTTAGAAGTGGTCAAACTCGTTCTAACGATTGGATTTAAACAGATCCCTGTTTTCTAGCAGATTGGCGCTCGATCTGAAAATTGAGCGGGAAGAGTTTTACTCTTGATAAAAGGGCTGTATGAAAAACGAAAAGAACATACATCACGAACAAGGGAGCAGAGAGAGAGCACGAAATAGAAGCCAAGGAAGATATACACAGAAGAGGAAGAAGGAGCTCTCCATCAATCAAAAATCTGCAGAAAGGTTAAAGGCGATCTCGTTGCTGCAGAAGGAAGACTTAGCTCAAGACTGTGCGATCTCCAGCAGCAGAACAATCGAAGGCAACTGACTGGAAGATCAACAGGGAGTCTAGGCTTCTTCATAAGCGTGATCAAGTTCCAGGCTGAATACCTATTCTTCTACATACGCCAATATTCAGTCCTGTCTTTCATCACCTGTTCTTATCATCTTTTCATTTCTGATTACAATTATTGTCAAGCTGTGAGGCAGCAGAGTCAAGCTGTGTGTCAGCAGGTACAAGCTGTGTGTCAGCTGTGTTTTTGGTTGAGATCAGAGATTCTCATAGTGAAGCCTTGCTTGAGTTAAGCAAGGGGTGGATGTAAGTCTTAGGAAGAGACTGAACCACCTTAAAAATCCTCTCTTGTGGTGTGCTTGTGTGTGTTTGATTTCCTATACGTATGCTTGCATCTTCACTATCCGCATTAGTTCTATAATTCATTAATTACCAGTAGCTCATCTGGACGATAGTTAGTAAATTATCAAAAAGGGGGAAAGATCTATTCATCCCCCCTCTAGATCTATTCAGTCCGTATCCAACACCATTGTGTAGCGTCGCCTCAGCTTCATAGGCGAGACGCTCAAGCCCTTGGCACCAACCCAATGCGTCAACGCTTCAGGTGACAGCGTCGACTCAGCTTCATAGGAGAGACGCTCAAGCTCTTGGCACTAAGCCAATGCGTCAACGCTTCCATCGTGCAGCGTCGACTCAACTTCATATGCGAGATGCTCAAGCCCTTGGCACCAAGCCAATGCGTCTACGCTTCCATCGTGCAGCGTCGACGCAGTGGACAAAACAGCAAGCGAAAGATGCACTAATGCGTCTACGCAGCCAGCCAAGTGCGTCAACGCAATAAATGTACAGAACCCATATAATCAAGACAAGTAAGTATGAGCTCATGGGTGTACATGATAGAGGAGCATCAAAACATAAAAGCATGATGAAAAAGCATTTGATCCATAGATGTGCATGCAAGACAACAACATTAGATCCTGAGAATATTTAGACAATTCAGGATCTTTATCATTCATTTAGGAGCATCAAGATGATTATCATAAAAATAATTTGATTCATAGTGTTAGTCATCATCAAAACTACAGAGATGCAACAATCTCCCCCTTTTTGATGATGGCAACACCATGAGTCAAATTTAGTGAAAGGAGAAATACCAACTTAAAACATTCTCAATAAGGGCAGCAACCCCTTTCAACCTTCTCCCCTTGTCAGACTTTTCAACCTTTACTCCCCCTTTCAACCTTCTCCCTTTTTCAGACTCCCCCTTTCAACCTTCTCCTTTTTCAGACTTTTCAACCTTCTCCCCCTTTGACATCATCAAAACAAGGAGAAAGAGAGATGTTGACGCTGGACTGATGAGAAAAGATGGAGAGGATTCCAACAGTAGACACTCATTGTCAAATCTTAGATGCTTAAGTGGGGCTGTAAGGTCCAGTGAAGAATCTTGGAGTTCTGGTAAGAGAAAGAGATTCAGAATAAACTTGAAGTTTATCAACTTACTATGATTATGAGAGAAGAGCAAGTGGCAACAAGTATGACTGAGGTAGCTGTTAAGGCTTGTCAAAGAGACAACAAGAGTTTGAACCACTAAGACAGCCTGTAGGCATTGAGGACAAACAGACCAGGCAGAGAAAGCAGTTATAGAGTGTATTCGGCCAGTTACACTTTTGACATTAAGTATGCACCTTGGTCAGAGGCCAGCATCCTCAGTTACTCAGTGTGAGAGCCTCATCACTTCTCAATTAGAGAACAGAGATAGTGACCATTGGTTGTTACATGAGGAGACGCCTTGATCAGAGGCCAGAATCCCCAGTTACTCACCATATTGTCATCATTGCTCTGCCAAGCATAATTTTGAACTGTATTTCTTTCTTTTGATTTTGTTTATGAGAACTGATACCTCATGACATAGGAAATTCTCATTTCATTGATGGGATTCATAGTTTCTCAGTATGCAGTTTTAAGCACAGATCAGTTTAACTAGCTCAACAAGGGTTGTTTGAAGACAAAACCCAGGGCAAATATTAGAGGTCTTATCAAGATGTCCAAAGAGAAGCTCATAAACAGAAACCATTTCTTACAAGTCTAGCTTGTTCATGAGTCATGCAACAAAGTAAGAGGATATACTTGTGAAGGTTAATCTTAGCCTCTTAAGACTTACTAGAAGAGGATTCTAGCTGGACTTTAATTGCACAAACTTAAGAATGTAGGAAATGAAAGAGGTTATATTAAGAGGAATATTCAAGATCAATTCTAACATTTAATCCAGCAATAACAACCATCTTCCAAGCGTTTCTAATTAGTCAAGCTCCCCCTCTCTAGTAGCTCTATCTTCCATTCTACCCAGAAAACAGCAGAGAAGTAGAGTTGACTTTACTCAAAGCTCACACCCGCTCCCCCTCACATAGGGACCCCCATCAGAAAAAGTAAGACAAAACTACCACTAACTTTATGGAAATACATGAACCAGAATTCATTGCCTCAAATCAGTCAGAGTTTGTAAATACCAAGTTCTCTTCTCAAGGAAGTGAATTTTTCAGTATCTAGAGGTTTTGTAAAAATATCAGCAATTTGATCTGTAGTCCCAACATGAATTAATTCAAATGTTTTATTTGCAATTTCATTTCTGATAAAGTGGTGCCTGATTTCAATGTGTTTTGTTCGTGAGTGTAAAACAGGATTCTTTGCAATGTTTATGGCACTAGTGTTATCACAAAAGATGGGAGTGCAACCTGTCTCTACTTGGTAATCCTGAAGTTGATGCTTGATCCAGATAACTTGAGTGCCACAGCTGCTTGCAGCCACGTATTCAGCCTCAGCAGTGGAAAGAGCCACTGAATGTTGTTTCTTTGAACTCCAAGAAACTAGGCATCCTCCTAAGAATTGGCAGTGGCCACTAGTGCTCTTCCTATCTAGTTTGCATCCAGCAAAGTTTGCATCAGTGTATGCAACTAAATCTAAAGTGCGTGAAGCAGGATACCATAAGCCTAGTGTATGTGTGGTAGACTCAACTTCATATGCGAGATGCTCAAGCCCTTGGCACCAAGCCAATGCGTCTACGCTTCCATCGTGCAGCGTCGACGCAGTGGACAAAACAGCAAGCGAAAGATGCACTAATGCGTCTACGCAGCCAGCCAAGTGCGTCAACGCACTAAATGTACAGAACCCATATAATCAAGACAAGTAAGTATGAGCTCATGGGTGTACATGATAGAGGAGCATCAAAACATAAAAGCATGATGAAAAAGCATTTGATCCATAGATGTGCATGCAAGACAACAACATTAGATCCTGAGAATATTTAGACAATTCAGGATCTTTATCATTCATTTAGGAGCATCAAGATGATTATCATAAAAATAATTTGATTCATAGTGTTAGTCATCATCAAAACTACAGAGATGCAACAATCTCCCCCTTTTTGATGATGGCAACACCATGAGTCAAATTTAGTGAAAGGAGAAATACCAACTTAAAACATTCTCAATAAGGGCAGCAACCCCTTTCAACCTTCTCCCCTTGTCAGACTTTTCAACCTTTACTCCCCCTTTCAACCTTCTCCCTTTTTCAGACTCCCCCTTTCAACCTTCTCCCTTTTTCAGACTTTTCAACCTTCTCCCCCTTTGACATCATCAAAACAAGGAGAAAGAGAGATGTTGACGCTGGACTGATGAGAAAAGATGGAGAGGATTCCAACAGTAGACACTCATTGTCAAATCTTAGATGCTTAAGTGGGGCTATAAGGTCCAGTGAAGAATCTTGGAGTTTTGGTAAGAGAAAGAGATTCAGAATAAACTTGAAGTTTATCAACTTACTATGATTATGAGAGAAGAGCAAGTGGCAACAAGTATGACTGAGGTAGCTATTAAGGCTTGTCAAAGAGACAACAAGAGTTTGAACCACTAAGACAGCCTGTAGGCATTGAGGACAAACAGACCAGGCAGAGAAAGCAGTTATAGAGTGTATTCGGCCAGTTACACTTTTGACATTAAGTATGCACCTTGGTCAGAGGCCAGCATCCTCAGTTACTCAGTGTGAGAGCCTCATCACTTCTCAATTAGAGAACAGAGATAGTGACCATTGGTTGTTACATGAGGAGACGCCTTGATCAGAGGCCAGAATCCCCAGTTACTCACCATATTGTCATCATTGCTCTGCCAAGCATAATTTTGAACTGTATTTTTTTCTTTTGATTTTGTTTATGAGAACTGATACCTCATGACATAGGAAATTCTCATTTCATTGATGGGATTCCTAGTTTCTCAGTATGGAGTTTTAAGCACAGATAAGTTTAACTAGCTCAACAAGGGTTGTTTGAAGACAAAGCCCAGGGCAAATATTGGAGGTCTTATCAAGATGTCCAAAGAGAAGCTCATAGATAGAAACCATTTCGTACAAGTCTAGCTTGTTCATGAGTCATGCAACAAGGTAAGAGGATATACTTGTGAAGGTTAATCTTAGCCTCTTAAGACTTACTAGAAGAGGATTCTCGCTGGACTTTAATTGCACAGACTTAAGAATGTAGGAAATGAATGAGGTTCTATTAAGAGGAATTTTCAAGATCAATTCAACATTTAATCCAGCAATAACACCCATCTTTCAAGTGTTTTTAACTAGTCAAGCTCCCCCTCTCTAGTAGCTCTATCTCCCATTCTACCCAGAAAACAGCAGAGAAGCAGAATTGACTATACTCAAGGCACACACCCGCTCCCCCTCACATAGGGACCCCCACCAGAAAAATAAGACAAAACTACCACTAACTTTATGGAGATACATGAACCAGAATCCATTGCCTCAAATCAGTCAGAGTTTGTAAATACCAAGTTCTCTTCTCAAGGAAGTGAATTTTTCAGTATCTAGAGGTTTTGTAAAAATATCAGCAATTTGATCTGCAGTCCCAACATGAATTAATTCAAATGTTTTATTTGCAATTTCATTTCTGATAAAGTGGTGCCTGATTTCAATGTGTTTTGTTCGTGAGTGTAAAACATGATTCTTTGCAATGTTTATGACACTAGTGTTATCACAAAAGATGGGAGTGCAACCTGTCTCTACTTGGTAATCCTGAAGTTGATGCTTGATCCAGATAACCTGAGTGCCACAGCTGCTTGCAGCCACGTATTCAGCCTCAGCAGTGGAAAGAGCCACTGAATGTTGTTTCTTTGAACTCCAAGAAACTAGGCATCCTTCTAAGAATTGGCAGTGGCCACTGGTGCTCTTCCTATCTAGTTTGCATCCAGCAAAGTCTGCATCAGTGTATGCAACTAAATCTAAAGTGCGTGAAGCAGGATACCATAAGCCTAGTGTATGTGTGGTAGATAGATATCTAAAGATTCTTTTTACAGCAGACAAATGTAGTTCAATAGGCCTAGACTGATATCTTGCACATAAACCAACACTGAATTGTATGTCTGGCCTAGAGGCAGTTAAGTACAAGAGAGATCCGATCATACCTCTGTAGAGTTTTTCATCCACTTGTTTACATGACTCATCTGCATTAAGGATCATGCTTGTGCTCATTGGGGTGGATATTTGCTTCAGGTTAGTCATCCCAAACCTTTTTAGGATATCCAGCGTATACTTGGTTTGGTGGAAGAAGTAGCCATCTGACATTTGATTTATCTGCAAGCCGAGGAAATAAGTCAGTTCTCCAACTAAGCTCATCTCAAATTCAGCTGACATAAGCTGTGAAAATTCTTTACACAGTTCAGGATTTGTTGATCCAAAAATGATGTCGTCTACATATACCTGAACTATGATGAGATCTTGTCTTGAATTCTTAGTGAATAAGGTTTGGTCAACTTTACCTCTGTTATAACCTTTATTCAGTAAGAAACTGGTCAGTCTTTCATACCAGGCCCGAGTAGCCTGCTTTAATCCATACAGAGCTTTGTTTAACCTGAAAACTTGATCAGGTTTAGTCGAAAACTGAAAACCAGGAGGTTGTTCAACATAAACTTCTTCTTTTAAAATTCCATTCAAGAAAGCACTCTTAACATCCATTTGTTGAAGTTTTATGTTGTTTGAACAAGCAAATGCTAATAGAATTCTGATAGCCTCCATTCTAGCTATTGGAGCAAAGGATTCATCAAAGTCCACTCCATACTCCTGACTGTAGCCTTTAGCTACAAGTCTAGCTTTATTCCTAGAGATGACACCTTCTTCATTCAGTTTGTTCTTAAAAACCCATTTTGTTCCTATTATATTGAAATTTTCAGGTCTAGGTACAAGTTCCCAGACATTGTTTCTATCAAATTGCCCTAGTTCTTCACACATGGCAGTTACCCAATTCTCATCACTTAAGGCTTCTTCAATGGTCTTAGGCTCAATTTGAGAAACTAAAGCAATTAAGTCCTGATTCTGAACATTTCTGAAATGAGATCTTATCCTAGGGGGATCATTAAGACTACCAATAATATTGGTTACAGGGTGGTCTTTTAAAACTCTGACATTTGTTGAGGACTCACCTTGTTCGGCTGTACTTACTGGGTTCAGATCAGTGGGTTCTTCAGCCGGTTGTACTTCCTCCTCTTGCATTTGATTCAGGAACTCTCCATCATGACCTGTAGACCTGTTATCATCATTTAGACTGCTAGAGATTTTTGTTTCATCAAAAATAACATGAGGGGTTTCCTCTACACTCCTATCAGTTTTATTAAAGACCCTGAAGGCCCTAGATGTTTCAAAGTATCCTAGGAATATTCCTGGAATACTTCTAGCATCAAATTTATCTAAGTCTCTCTTGTTGTTATTATGAATAAAGCATTTTGAACCAAAAATTTTGAAATATGAGACATTAGGCCTCTTACCTTTCAGGAGTTCATATGGTGTTTTCTTATGTATGGGTCTTACCAAAGCTCTATTAAGTATGTAGCAGGCTGTGTTTGCCGCTTTTGCCCAAAAGCTCTTAGGTAGCTGACTCTCCATTAGTAGTGTTCTTGCCATTTCCACTATTGTTCGATTCCTTCTCTCCACAATTCCATTCTGCTCTGGGGTCCTGGGAGAAGAAAATTTGTGAGTCAGTCCCTCCTTGTCACAGAAGCTAGAAAATGAGGAGTTCTCAAACTCTCCTCCATGATCTGATTGGATAACAGTGATCTTGTGCCCTATATGTTTTTGCTTATTGAAAAAATGTTCAAATTGTTGAAAAGCATCACTCTTATTTGCCAAGAAAAATAGCCATGCAAATCTAGAGTAGTCATCGACAATGACAAAACCAAATCTCTTACCATTTAGACTCTGGGTTCTGGTAGGACCAAAGAGATCCATGTGCAAGTGTTCCATGATCTTTGTAGACAAGCTCTCAGACCTAATTTTAAAAGAAGCTCGAGTTTGCTTGCCTAGAGCACCGGCCTCGCAATTCTTCGAAACTGATTTGAACTTTAAGCTAGGCATGCCTCTAACTAAATCAAATTTAGCTAATTTATGCAAGGTGTTAAAGCTAGCATGGCCTAGTCGCCTATGCCAGTCAAACATGTTATTCTCTGAATCAGCAGTGAGACACAGATTAGACTCAGACTCAACATCAAGATCTACAATATAGACATTATTGACTCTATTTGCAATGAACTTTATTTTATCGGAGTTTGGTTCTAAAATTTTGCAAACATGCTCATCAAAAAGAACCTTGTGACCCTTGTCACACAACTGACTAATACTCAATAAATTGTGTTGCAGACCTTCAACCAACAAGACTTTCTCAATAGAGTTGGAGGTTTTCTTACCGATGGTTCCGGTCCCAATGATTTGGCCATTGTTTTTACCTCCAAACTTAACTGACCCTCCTGCTTTCAATTCAAGCTTGCTGAACTTTCTTTGATCCCCTGTCATGTGCCTCGAGCAGCCACTGTCGAGATACCACTTGTTGTTCTCGGCTGCTAGGCCCACCTGCACAATAATAATTTAAGTTGTGTGCTTTGGAACCCAAGGTAAGTTGGGTCTAAAAATACCGTTCAATTCATTAAGCACAATCTTGGGAATCCAGATCTGTTTTAACCACTTTTTCTTTCTGTGCTGAGAGTTGACAGTTTTGTTATTGATGTGCATTTCATTTGTTTCTTTTTGCTTCTCAAGGTGTGTCCAGTTTCTGTTGATAAAGGTTTGGGTCCCAGCCAGACCATAATTTTTAACCTGTCTAGATGAAGGCATTTTATTGACAGTATTCTGTGTATAGTTAGACGTTCCCATGTTTCTTTTAAAATAGCCCATTCTTTTATTTGAGTCATAGTTGTTGAATTGACAGACACCTTGCTTTTGGTGCGTGGGCTTGTTGAATTTCTTGAAGATATTTTTTCCAAAATCAGCCTGTTGTCTATGGATGTTCTTTTGTTGTTCAGTGGTTTTGGAACTGGATGGAATGTCCAGTTTCTCTTTTCCTTTTTCAGTGCAGAAAGTAGTGGTTTTTACCCCAAATGCTTCCTTCTTACTTGGGTTGAAACCCAACCCCTCTCTGTTAAAGTTTACTTTGGTGCCTAACAAGGCATTCAAATTACTCTCTCCTAAAACAAACCTCTCAAGGGTTTTCTTCTTATCTTCCAACTCCTTCCGCAGACATCTATTGTTTTCCAGCAATTCATCATTGATCCTTTAACAGCTTCATACCCTTCCCTGAGTAAGTCATTTTGTCTCAGGTTTTCTTCAGTATGTTGATTGGTTTCATCAAGCTGTTTTCTTAGTTTTTCAAGCTCCTTTTTAACAAGATTGTTCTCATTTCTTGCATTTTCCATTTGATCTAATTCAGCTATCAATTTGGAATTTTCTGTCTTGATGAGTTCTTGTTCTTCATTAACCACATTGAGTTTGCGTTTGGTGACTCTATGTTCTTTAGCTAAGGCATTGTACATATCTAGCAGTTCACCATACTTATCTTCCCAGTCATCAATAGAGTAAGTCACAAAGGGATTGATTACCTCATTTTCCTCGTCGGCCATCAGACATGCTCCTTCAGTCTCCTTTCCTGAGGAGTTAGTCTCTGAGTCTTCTTCTTCATCGCTCCAAGTGCATACCATAGCTTTTGGCTTTTTCTTGTACACTTTGGAACCTTTCTTATAGTAATCCAGTGTCTTCTTCTGAAGCTCAGGGCAATCTTGCTTTATGTGCCCAAGGTTCCTGCAATGATAACACATCACACTTTTAGCATTCCTATCCTTGTCATTGCCATTGTTCAGATATTTACCTGATGAGTAGTTTCTTCTTCTCCCATATGATTTTCCCTTCAGTTTCAGAAATTTCCTGAACTGTCGTGTGAGCAAAGCTTTTTCACTCCTGTCAAGGTCTGGAATTCCATCAGAGTCTCCACTGCTGCTGCTACTGCTACTGCTGTGTCGTTCAACTTTAAGAGCAACATTCTTGCCCTTTCTGTCACTTCCTTCTCCTGTTTTCTTGAGATTCATCTCATAGGTCATAAGAGACCCTATGAGTTCAGTGATAGCCATGGTTGTTAAATCCTTCGATTCCTCTATCACAGTGACCTTTGTGTGCCACGCTGGAGTCAAAGATCTCAAGATCTTCCTGACTATATCCCCTTCAGATATTTCCTTTCCAAACCCCTTGAGGCTGTTTGTGATCAGTGACAGCCTAGCGTACATATCAGTCGCGCTCTCCCCTGACTTCATCTTGAATAATTCATACTCAGAGGTTAGGTAGTTTACCTTGGTAGCTCTGACCTGAGAGGTACCCTCGTAAATCAGCGCTAGTTCATCCCACATCTTCTTATCTGTCTTGCACGCCGAAATTCGGGCATATTCTTCAGGGTGAACTGCGCACTGGATGATGTTGAGCACAGACCAGTTCAGTCCGGATAATTTGACTTGTTCTTCAGACCACATCTCCTCATTCGGAGGTAAATCATAAGGTCCAGTTGTAATGACTCTCCACAGCTTGTGGCTCTGAGATCGGATGAAAACTTCCATCATGTTTTTCCAAAAGAAATAATTAGAGCCATCAAAATATGGGGGACGGGAGATTGATTGTCCTTCAGCTATGTAGCTGCGAGGACCACTGGTTCCAGGATTACCCTGGTCGTTGGACCACATCTCGGGTAAACCCGCTCTGATACCAACTGTTAAACAGGAGGACGGTGAGCTAGAAGGGGAGGGGATGAATAGATCACCGTTTAAAAAATATTTGACTGAGTCGAGGCAGGACCCTTAACCAATATAACGTAATTCACGAGCGCAGAACATAAATGACTCAAAATTTCATCAGCACATATGCATAACCACCTAGCGAGCAGTCAGACCAAGATTTCAATCATCAACATTCACATTTACTTAATGAAGCCAGACAAAATCATAAGGAAGGTAGATGCGCACAACCATACCACGGAGAACAAGAGATTTAGATGGTTCAGTCTGCAACCTGCAGACTTACGTCCATCCCTCACTCAAGGCCGAGTGAGGCTTCCTTTCACAAGAAAGAACCGCAGACTCAGTCTGCCTACAACACGCTGATCCACAGCTTGGGGATCGAAATCCCTACAGAAGCTGAACACACAGCTTGCACCCAGGTCTCACACCCCAAGACCTGACCCGGAGCTAACTCTCCCTTCCT
Organism: Amorphophallus konjac; assembly: GCA_022559845.1. Classification (NCBI taxonomy): domain Eukaryota; kingdom Viridiplantae; phylum Streptophyta; class Magnoliopsida; order Alismatales; family Araceae; genus Amorphophallus; species Amorphophallus konjac. Next base: position 157,531,973 of record CM040127.1, read on the forward strand.
CTTAGACAAGAGGGAACCCAGCAGTGACTCACCCTCACTACAATTCAGAGATGCTATCTCTCTTCCTCCACAGCCGGAGGGAACAACCCAGATAGCCTCCTCACTATCTGAACACAGCAACCCCGGAGACCACCTCCCTTCCTCTGATCTGATTCAGAGGGAATCACAATGCAACCCATAGGATCCACCTCTCTTCCTCTACACCTAGAGGGAACGATAAAACAGAGTATCAGAATTTAAGAACAAACAACTGAAAACATAAAGAAATATCGAAGACAATCGAACGAGAAACAATGTAGCTTCTTAAAGAAGCATAGACAAAACATAGCAGAAAGCCATCATCTCCTTCAACACTCTCTCTCTTCCAGGTACGCTCAATGAATGGATCAGGATGGCTTCTTCTCTCCTTCCTCTCACTCTGGCCTCACCCTTTTCCTTGTGGCTTCGGCAGCTTTTCAGGAGCAGAAACCTTCATATATATATCCAACCTCACGAGAGAGTGAGGGTTTGGGAGACACGCACGAAGACATGCTTCCAGATGAACCGAGCCACGTGTTAGACGATTATTCCCTCGGATCACGTGCTCACATGATTGGAATAAAGTTCCAATTTGTCTTTAAGTCCCTGTAAGGTTTCAGAGAACATTCAGTCAATCTCAGAAATATTCAAGTCATAAATTGTTCACACAGATTGCACGGGACTTATCAAAGGACAGAAGAACGCGTCAACGCACTAAAGCCAAGGCGTTAACGCAATGGATATAAGGAGAACAGGTGCCTTGACAAAACACACTAATGCGTCAATGCATCAGTTGATAGCGTTGACGCTTCTGCTGGGTGGTTGATCAAAAGAACCTTTGGTCAAAAACTCAAGGCGTCGACGCTTCCATTGTGTAGTGTCGCCTCAGCTTCATAGGCGAGACGCTCAAGCCCTTGGCACCAACCCAATGCGTCAACGCTTCAGGTGACAGCGTCGACTCAGCTTCATAGGCGAGACGCTCAAGCCCTTGGCACTAAGCCAATGCGTCAACGCTTCCATCATGCAGCGTCGACTCAACTTCATATGCGAGATGCTCAAGCCCTTGGCACCAAGCCAATGCGTCTATGCTTCCATCGTGCAGCGTCGACGCAGTGGACAAAACAGCAAGCGAAAGACGCACTAATGCGTCTACGCAGCCAGCCAAGTGCGTCAACGCACTAAATGTACAGAACCCATATAATCAAGACAAGTAAGTATGAGCTCATGGGTGTACATGATAGAGGAGCATCAAAACATAAAAGCATGATGAAAAAGCATTTGATCCATAGATGTGCATGCAAGACAACAACATTAGATCCTGAGAATATTTAGACGATTCAGGATCTTTATCATTCATTTAGGAGCATCAAGATGATTATCATAAAAATAATTTGATTCATAGTGTTAGTCATCATTATAACTACAGAGATGCAACACCTCTGAGCCCCTGTACTGCTCGATTGCCTCCACCCCGACCTACCCCATCCTTTCAGCAAGTCCGGCCGACTTTCGCTCGCCTCGAACGCTCGCTCCTCTGCCTCCGCCACTCGCCTCTCCGCCTCGGTCGATTTTCGCTCAGCCTCGGTCGCCCGCTCCTCGAGCTTGATCGACTTCCGCTCGGCGTCGGTCGCCCGCTCCTCGAGCTCGATCGACTTCCGCGCGACCTCGGCCGCCCGCTCTTCGAGCTCGATCGACTTCCGTTCGGCCTCGGCCCCGATCGATCGCTTCTTCGCCTCAGCTTGGTCCGCCTGGGCCTCCAAACGAAGGCGCTCGGCTGCTTCCGCCCGATCTAGCAGCTCGGCACGCTCCGCCTCCCAATGGCCATCCAACTCGAGATGGCAAAGGCGCTCCTCCTCAAAGAGTTTATCCTTTCTCTCGAGTGACTCCCGAGCCTTGGCAAGCTGCTCGGTCAACGCTCCAGCCTCCAGCCAGTTCGACCGCGCCAAGTCCCTGATCGCGAAGAACTCCCGTTGGAGCCCCTCGTGCGCCTCAGTGAGTCGGGCTAGCTTCCTCTCGCACCCCCCAGGGTCCAAGCGAGATTCGACCGCTCTGACTCCGTCCGGGAGTAGGTCTCCGCCATTGTAGCCCCCATCTGGGCCATGATAAGGCCACCCTCCATAATGACATCGAGGACCCCGGAAGGAGAATGGTGTCTGTCTCCTCTTTTCATCCTCGCGGACACCTCGCGGCAGAGCCGATACAGATTGCTCGAGATTTCGAGCCTCTCCAAGGCCTCCGGCATAGGAATCCGCTCCGCGCCGGGTGCCGCGCCAGAAGGCTCAGCTCGGGTTGCGGGGTCCACCACCCCATGCACCACGATCGGTTGAGGTTGCGACGCCTCCGTAGGCGAACTCCCAACCTCAATCAGCGCAGCCAGCCCGGTCGCTCCAGATACCACCGGCGCTTGGGGTTACGACACCTCCGTAGGCGAACCCCCAACCTCAACTGTCTTGGCCCGCGCTTCGCCGCCTGAGACATCGCCAACCTCGACCGGTCCTCCGGCCTCGACATCGGCTGCTTCGACTCTGGCCCCCTCTGTCCCCACCGAGGGGAGAGCCGACCCACCATCACCACCCTCTGAGGGGCCCCTGGTCTCCTCGTCCCCCTCTTGCCTGGTGGATGGGGGAGCCGGCCCGGTAGGGTCGGCCCCATCTTGCCCCTGAGAGGGGAGCGCCGCCGAGCTAGAGTCACCCCCGGCAATGGTGAGAAGGCCGACCTTCTTGGCCCGCTTCTTGGCCTTCGCGGCTTCCCGCAACCTTCCCTCTATGGGATCCTTGCACTTTGCACCACCCGGCCGGGAAGTTCCCTCGGAAGCCGCCCCCTTGCCCTTGTCCCGGGCTTGGGAGCGACCCACAGGAGCGTCAGGCTCATCAGCTGCCGAGTCATCTCCGATATCGATGACCTCAGTAGCCTCCTCCAGAGGCTCCCGCCTAGTGTCTACAGCAGAGAAGAAGGCATGGTCAGGAAAAAAAAAAGAAAAGATGACCCTCACCCCCGGAGAGAAATTTGAGTGGTGATACCTGACGGTTTCAACCACGTGAGGAGACACCGCTCGACATTCTCCGGTGTCACCAGCTCCTCGGTAGACCGACAATTCTTCAACATGCGAGCGGCGTACTCCTCCACCTCTGAAGGAAACTCCTCCTGGCGGGGAGGGATGTTCGGGTGGAAGTTGGGCATCACCTCACACCTCCAAGTGTCCTCTACCGATTCCATCTTCACGCAGAAAAATTGGGCCTTCCACCCTTTATGCGAGGAATCCTTCGTCGCTAGCGAAATACAGCTCCTGTTCCTCCTCACCTGAATGTAGTAGAAGCCTTTCCCCGCCGACGGGTGCGCCTTCAACTCAAAGAAATAATGAAAAAGATCCAAGGAAGGGTGAACCCCGCACTGATGGCAGAGGATTCAAAAAGCATAGAGAAGGAGATACGAGTTGGCCACCAACTGAATAGGTGCCAACTTGAAAAAATTAAGGAGCTTAAGGACGAAAGGCTCGAAGGGGAGGTGAAACCCGCTCTTCCAAGCCAGAAGAAAGGAACAGATATGGCCCGTGCGGTCGTCCAGACTCGTCTCGTATGGAGCAGCAGCGGCGAAACTGTACTTATAAGGCAACCGAAACCGGTGCTCCAACTTCTTCACCTCGGCTTCCCCCAGCTTGCTGCAGTTCGGGACTGGCGCCCTCACCTCCAACTCATCTCCCGAGCGCTGGTCCACCATGAGTTTCGAGGAGGAACCGAAAGAAGAGCCCTCACAAGACCTCGAAGACTCCGGGGGAGAAGGCAGCTGCCGGACCGCCGCCGCGGTTATCCTCTCCAAGTCCTCGAACGCCGCCGCAAGGCTTCGCTCCTCCGCTGTGACCTCACGGTGCATCAAGGAGCCCCAAAAAGCAAAGAAGCGAAAGAAAGCCAAAACCCTAGAGAGTCCGGAATGACAACCAGCGCCCAACGCCTATAAACCCTCGCGGAAGGCGGCGTGCCGTTCCGACCTCCGAGAAAAAGGGGGCCCCCTTCATTTCAAATCCGTCAGGATCATTATTACTACGGGCCCAAGTGACCACGGCACGTGGCTACTTAACACCGTCAGATCTCCACCCACCTGAGCCACGCCGGTCCAACGCCCTCAAACACTACTCAACCGAGCCTCATTTGGCTCGGGAGTAGGAGGGGGACAAGTGGAGAGGGGGATTTCTGCAGCCCAATGGAGCAGCCCAACTAGGCCCGGCAGGGCCCAACGAGGCTTAGCTCACCCAAGTGACAGGCCATAAGGCCCACTTAGGGGAGAAAGCCCAATTTACAGTGCTTGAGGAAACAACCCTCCTAGGCAGCCTTAAGGCTCGGAGGGCCCGAGCATCGGTCAGGTCACTGGAAGGTCCACGCCCGAGCCATCCCTCCGCCTGGGAGAAGAAGGCATAAGCCGGCCTATCCGACCCATCTTTTACCGAGCTAAGCCTACCACCCGGATAGGGCCGGCCTCTCCAAAGCTCATAACGACCGATGAATACTTATCTTTGCAGCCGTTAAGAGTCCGCAACAGGCAAGAATCCGGGGAGACAGGGGACTCCTTCTTCCCCGTGAGGATAACGCTCCCACGATAAGGCAATAAAAGACCACGATGAGGACGTAACCTCTACCTGAAACCCCTCGGCTTGCAGGACTCCTGGGGACGGCGCACTATTTAAACCAGGGACACCCTCCGGTGAAAGGTAAGCCAAAAAGGCACTCATACGCCCAAAACTCCTGAGCACGAACCGCTTCACCCCTTTGGTGGAGAGGGATCTCACGCATAAACTAGCCCCTCCCCATTGTTGCTCCCGCCATAGCTCTACTGACTTAAGCATCGGAGGGTTTGCCCCAGGGACTACCCCTGGGCCCTCTGATCCGTTTCCCTATCTTGCAGATCACAATCTGGTGATTATCAGCCCGCTCAGGAACAGCGCGAGATTTCACCTCTTCAAATTCCTTCTTGAAAAATCTATTCTTACCGACCGATTGGCACGATGGCAAAGCTTTCTCTCTCAATTCGATATTATCTACATTCAGCAAAAAGCAATTAAAGGCTATGCCATAGCAGAACATCTTGCTCACCATCCCCTCCCTAGATTTGACCCTGTTCACTCAGAGTTTCCAGATGAGGAACTAATGTCAGTCAATCAGACCGATTCAATGTGGACATTACATTTTGATGGAGCTTTGAATTCAAAAGGGAAAGGGATTGGTATTGTTCTTCTATCACCGGAGGGTATCACTATTCCACTCGCCTCCTAGCTTGCATTTCCAGTTACAAATAATATAGCTGAGTACGAGGCTCTCTTGGCCGGACTAGAGGCCGCTCATCAATTTGGTGTTACCCATTTACGAATTGTAGGTGATAGTCAGCTTATTCTTCGCCAAGTGCTCACCAAATGCCGCACGCTCAATCCTAAACTCAAACCCTACCAGCAATTGACTTCTGCATATACCAAGCTTTTCACCAAATTAATCTTCGTCCATGTTCCTCGTGAGTATAACATCTTAGCTGATGCTCTCGCTTCTCTTGCTTCTTCCTTAGTTTTCCCTCCTAAAAGGGATTCCCGTTCTGTCATTGTTCACAAGCGGCTCACTCCAGCTATTAAAGATCTAGCTTTCCTTAGTGTTAAGGAGGAGGTGCTTAGGAAGGTGAAGCAAGAAGGAATCATTGAGAATAAGGAGGTCATGCTATTGGACCTAGAGGAAGAATTGGACGATGCAGAAAAGCCATGGTATTACGAGATTGCTAAGTATTGCCAGGATCAATCATATCCAGAAGAAGCCACGGCTGAAGATAAGAAAGCCATTCGAAGAATTGCTCAGCGATACACTTTGATTGGAAGTGTGCTCTACAGAAAAGGTCTTACTGGTGTTTTGCTAAGATGCCTTGATGATGATGAATCTTGGAAGGTTGTGGAAGAAGCGCATTCAGGAGTGTGTGGTGGTCATGTCAATAGCCAGATGCTAGCTAAAAAGATCCTTAGGCTAGGTTTCTATTGGCCCACTCTAGAAGAGGATTGTTCTATCTATGTTCGAAGGTGTGTTAAGTGCCAACTGCACGCCGACAAAATTCATTCTCCTGCTTCTTCACTCCATCCTATATCTTCCCCATGGCCTTTCTCCATGTGGGCTTCCGATATTATTGGACCTCTTGGTGATCCGACCCTCCTCACAAAACCAAAGTCATTTATCCTCACGGCGACGGAGTACTTCACCAAGTGGGTGGAAGCGGAAGCTTACGTTGAGATAAAAGCGTCAACCATTTACAAATTTATAATGAAGAACATTATCGCAAGGTTCGGCATCCCGAGTACCATCGTCACCGACAATGGACCGCAATTCATCGCTCAAGAGCTTCAGGACCTCTGCAACAGGTATAACATTGCATTGCATCATTCATCTCCTTATTATCCGCAGGGCAATGGCCAAGCCGAGGCGACTAATAAAACTTTGATTAAAATTATCAAGAAAACGTGTGAGGCTAACAAATTTGCGGATTGGCCAGAAAAATTGGTTGAAGCTCTTTGGGCCTATCGCACTTCAATTCGTACCCCTACTGGGCAAACCCCTTTCGCCCTCACTTATGGAATGGATGCGGTAGTTCCTTACGAGATTCTTATTCCTTCTCTACGAGTTCAATTGGACAAGGAGCTCCCCATTGATGAGCGTCGTGAATCTCTCCTTGCTCAGTTGGAACTCCTAGACGAGAAGCGTCTGGCTGCCGCTGAACATGCACGCATTTATCAAAACAGGCTTTCACGTTTTTACCAAAAGAAAGTGATCGAGAGAAAGTTCAAAATTGGTGAGATGGTAATTAAAAGAATTTTTGTAAAATCAGGTGGACCTCGTTCAAAACTTCAACCAAACTGGGAAGGTCCCTTTGTTATAAAAGATGTTTATCATGGCAATGCTTACAAATTAATTAATGCTGAAGGTGAAGAGTTAACACATCCTTGGAATGGTCTCTATTTGAAGAAATACTACCCCTAAGTCAGCACCAAAACAAACAAAAAAGAATAAAAATAGAAAAATAAAACAAAATAAAACAAAAAATTGAAAATCACAGGCAAGTATGGTACATGGGCCACGAGCCTGAGTAATCATCCTTAATTCATTCTTCAGTCTCGATGATTTAACTTTGGGGGCGATTTATGCACACACTACACGCTTTACTCCTAAACTCAAGCAGCCCGAAAATCGAGGAAAGTTCGACCCAAACTAAGAGTGTAAAAACCTTACCTATTCTCTTCTTTTCGGCTCACGAAAGGGAGTACGAGTAAAGGGTTACTAACCAAGCCTGCCCGTCGCCCTAGTAGGTGGAAGTCAGAGCCCAAAAGGGAACAAAATTCTTAAAGCCCAAGTACAATTAGGTCTTTATCTATCTCGAAAGAAAAGAAAGAAAAGAAAGGAAGCTATGATAAAAGAAAGCATGACAAGAGGGCAAAGTCCCCGTAGGGAAAACCCTGGTCGTAAGCATGCATGAATAAGGGCAAAAAGAGCAACAAAATTTCCCTAAGCCAAAGACTGAATCCCAACAGGCATTAGGGCAGGGTAGGAGCGTTCCCCATTCTTGAAAACCTCTCGTGAGCTTCCCCAACTTATTCTTCTATTCTCCCTCCATGGTGGGTCGTAAACTCAAAGAATGGCAAAGATCACCCAAGAAGTGTTGGAGTTAGATGGAAGGCTCTTTCACCACAGAATGTGGATCTAGAGGGGGGGTGAATAGATCAACAGGCTAATTAAATATTTATGCATAGATTCAAATGCGAAATTAAAAGAACAATGGACAACCACAGTCAAAGCACCGAATGATGGAAACAAGATCTGCTAAACAGACAAGCAAACACACGAGAGGCACAAAGACTTTTAGGTGGTTCGGTCAATCCGACCTACGTCCACCCCACATTCAACTCGAATGTGGATTACTGCTGATACACAGCTTCAATCTGCTGGGCACTACAGCTTGCCAACAACGGCTGGGGCTTACAGCTTATCCCGACCAGAGGAACACCCTCTGCAACAATTGAGCTTCACAGCTTGCTCTGCTGGGCACTATAGCTTAGCCGACCAGAGGTATCACCTCTGCACACCGCTGCCTCACAGCTTGACATCGCTGACTAACAGCTTGATCGAACAAGAGTTTTCAAAGGAAAAATAATAAGACTGAAAAGCAAGAAAAACACAATCGAATGGAAGAACATCAAAATGACTATAGCTCAAAGTGAGCAATATCAGCTCTGGTATCTGGACCAAGACGCTGATTCATAAGCTCTCATATCACTCTCTCAACTCATTTCTTCTCACTTTCTTCTTCTCTCCTTTTCTTCTCTTTGGATCTCGATGGCTCTCTACTGTCTCAGATTTATCTCACTGTATAGACTTGCCACACTTCAATCAACCTCCATCTGAAGACGAAGGCTTCATTATATACTAGCAGCAGGTGGATGAGGGCGTGTGTCTTCCACATTTCCCACCCAAGGAATTCGCCAGATCTGAGGTGCTTTCATCCACGTGGCAGCATCTAATCACCTCGTCCTCCTGGGATCACGAGCCATGTCAGCAATCTCAGTAGCAGATCCCTGTCAGACAGAGTATCGGATTATCAGGTTAAGTGAAGAGCTCTGTACAGACATATAAGATGAACTGCATTGTATAGACTTCACTATATGGACTTGTGAACTCGAATGCAGTGTACAGACTCTGCCCAATGTATTGACTTCATCGATATGAAGCTATGCGATGTACAGACTTCATATGTGAAGCAACCGCTGTATAGACTTAAGCAATATGAAGACTTGACAGACAACTGACGATGTATGGACTTCAATTGTGAAGACGTTGTGAATGCAAATGTAATGTACAGACTTTACATATGCATGAGACTCTAAGAGAAATGGGCACTGTATAGACTTCACCAGACTTCACTCGATGTACATACTTCACGAACGATGCATGCAATGCATTGAAGGATGTACAGACTTCCTGAAGTGTGAAGGAGTTGAGTGTATAGACTTCATCATGTGAAGACTTGAACGAGGCATGTATAGACTTCACGTCGTGAAGCAATGTATATACTTAGCTGAAGAAACTCTGTACAGGCTTGAGCAAGGCAAGGCAATCGAGTGTATAGACATTCAATGTATGGACTTGCCAAAATAAATGAACGATGTACAGACCTAAACAAGGCAAAGTCTATATAGGCTTTGACGTTCACAATGTATGGACTTTGGCAACCCAACGGCTGTACAGACTTCCACTAAGCAACGTTGTATAGACTTGGAAATCTGAACGGGAGGATGTATAGACTTTACGAGCACAATCCAATGTATGGACTTTGTGAAACACAGTCCAATGTATGGACTTCAAAGGCTTAAAGGCCCAATGTGCAGACTTGGAAGCTTGAACCAATGTATAGACTTCATTCAAAGGCCAGTGTGAAGACTTCACGATGTATAGACTTTCCAAGTGAAAGGCTATACAGACTTGAGCACAGAAGCTCTGTATAGACTTGATCAAGACAAGGCAGTCGAGAGTATAGACTTCAAGTGAAACGACGGTAAAGCCATCAGTGTATAGACCTCAATGGAAACGATGGTAAAACTACCGATGTATAGACTTGAAGGGAAACGTAGGTGAAACTTCCAATGTACAGACTTGGAAGAACACTGATGAGTGTACATACTTTGAAGTTGAACAGTTGGATGTACAGACTTCACCCTGATGTATAGAACGCTAACTGAGATGGACAATGTACAGACTTGCTGTAACAGTCCGATGTATGGACTTTGCCCAATGCCTGAGATGCTAACAGAGACAGACGATGTTCAGACTTGCTGAAGACCGTTGTACAGACTTCATTAATGAGACGCTCGCTGTACAGACTTGGCATCGACCAATGTGTAGACTTGATAATGCTGAATGAATGAATGAGCAATGTATAGACATTGGGTGCCACACTGTGCAGACTTCACGATGTATGGACTTGAGTGTTCGTGTGAGCTGCACTGTATAGACTTTACCAAAACGCCTAAGACGCTGCATGAGACACACGATAGACAGACAGTGCATAGACTTCACTCTGGGGGCGTCGACCCACTGCTATCCAGACTACACAAGGAAAGGTATAAATTCTATGTTTATGCTGCAATGCACTGTGTAGACCTGTGAGTATGTGCATAACAATATATATACACAGACAACCTGATAAAAAGAGTTTCATCAAAATAATAACAGTTGCCAATCAATCAAAACAAGCTGCTGCCAATGAATTAAAACATATTGTCAACATCATCAACACAGAGGAGTCACAACAATCTCCCCCTTTTTGATGATGGCAACACCCTATAATATAGAATAGCAACATCCTGTTGTGCAAATGCATTTTTGATGAAGGACATGTTTTGTTTTTCAGATTTGTCATGCAGATGCTATGTATTTGTCATGCAGATGCTATGTATGACATGCTGAGACATGAACACAACTTTCTGCTCACAAAATCTCCCCCTTTGCCATAGACATGATGCAAACACTTCCCTAGAGTGAACTCATCAAGAAGACAATATATTCTCCCCCTTTGCCATCAACAAAGAGGAGTGAAAATAAGATGCAATGGAAGGAACCAGAAGAATCAGCTGACTGGCATTCTTAGCAAGTAGTTCATAAATTAAGCAGCTAAAGCACAGAACCTTCAATCATATGAATTTAGAAACTGCTTAGAAAGTGAGGTTCTGGTTTAAAGGTTATAAAAATGAGAGTTCATGCACTACATTCATTGGATAAGGTATGTGTGCATGATAAAATAATAAACCAGAGTTATATTTACATGAGAGATTCAGTTTCAGAATATCTTACTTTCATTGACTCAGTAAAATGAGTTAAGAGAAACCAGGTCATGTATTGAAATTAAACAGTTGACATCCATGAAAATTCTTTGAAGGAACATCATTTTCACTATGAGTTCATTTTGGGCAGTCAGGTGCCATTTGTCTTTTTGCTTAAGGGTATACTTTTATCAGACGCCAATACCCCTAGATACTCAACATGATGGACTATTCTGCTATGATCAAACTCAATATAAGTGATTTACATCTTTTTGCTTGAGGGTACACGTTTATCAGACGCCAGTTACCCCCAGGTACTCAATGAAACCACCCTACTATTTTGATCATTTTATACAGAGATAGCTGATACATCTCATGACATGAGTGTTTTCCACTTCTTTGATGGATCACTCAGTTTCTCAGTGATTTACCAGTCATTGCTCTGCCAATGCTATTTTTTAATTTATTTTCAATGTTTTTCAATATCTTTCTTAGCTGTCCTTTATTTGTTTCAGAATGAATTGTTTAAGGACAATGCACATACTTAGTTTCTCTAACATGATTTCAGATGAGTTTTTAGATTTCAGATATAACTAACTTTGTCTAACATGAAATAAGATGATGGTTGAGTGCTTTATCAATTTTCAGCGTCCTTATTTACTGATTGTAGTCTTTCAACTCTAAAGATTATAAAATTTAAACCATTAAATCAGTCTTATGAGGGAAGAGGTCTATTTTCTATTGCTTAATGTTAGAGCTGATTAAAAGATTGCCATACTGTCAGACTCAATCATTCAGAGTCAAGGATTGAATAGACAGCGTCGACGCTGGGAGTTCAAGGCGTCTATGCATCAGTTGAAGAGGCAACAATATAAGACACTGAGATAGTGTCAGTGCATCGACTCCACGCTATTGCAGTGTCAACTCATCAGAATAATGAAACAGAGATATTCATAGATCTAGTTCACTGCGTCAACGCCACAGTATGGCAGCGTCGACACAGCAGTTCACCTTGAAATTCTGACAAGACTCCCCCTGTCTATATGCATGCAATTTTTACAACAGATGACTGATCAAATGATTTTTGAAGTTCATGCTGATTCAGACTGCACTATCATGCAATATGACCACCAGGGTAATGCAGAAAAATGTAGTGCAAAACAGTTCTATATGCATGTGATTGTAGACACATTCATGACTAAATGATATGCAGTGATGATCATGAGAAAACAATATGAGTGTCATGCATGATCATGAGTCTGTTGCACCAATCAACCTTCACAGATTTTTATACAAGCTATTAGATGCAAGTCCAAATCAGAAATTTTATTCATCATGCTGAAACTTACACAAGCCAAGTTCTCTTCTAAGAAATTTAAACTTTTCATTTCCAAGTGGCTTAATAAAGATATCAGCAATTTGTTTGTCTGTTTCAATGAAATTCAGTTCGATTTCCTTCTTATTCACAGCATCTCTAAGAAAATGGTGTTTTATCTCTATGTGTTTAGTCCTAGAATGATGAACAAGATTTTTAGCAAGGCATATGGCACTAGTATTATCACATAAAATTGGAATACATTCCAGTTTTATCTGATAATCATCTAGTTGGTGCTTGATCCATAGTACTTGGGCAGCACAATTACCAGCTGCAACATATTCCGCCTCAGCTGTAGACAAGGCTACAGTGTGTTGCTTCTTAGATGCCCAAGATACTAGACAGCCACCAAGGAATTGACAATAGCCACTAGTGCTTTTTCTATCTACTCGACACCCATCATAATCAGCATCAGTGTAAGCTAGAAGCTCTAACTCACACCTAGCAGGATACCATAATCCTAGCTCTTGGGTGCCTAGCAGATATCTAAAAATCCATTTTACTGCTTTAAGATGAGTTTCTTTAGGACTGGCCTGAAACCTAGCACATAATCCTACAGCAAATTGAATATCAGGCCTAGATGCTGTTAAGTAGAGAAGGGATCCGATCATACCTCTGTATAGCTTTTGATCAACAGGTTTACCTTTAGTGTCTTCATCCAAGCTTGTAGAGGTACCCATTGGAGCAGCTATCTCATTGAGGTTGTCCATCTTGTATTTCTTGAGTAGATCCCTTGTGTAACTTGGACTGAGTGATAAACATTCCATCCTTTGTTTGTGTAACCTACAGTCCAAGAAACAATTTGAGCTCACCCATTGAGCTCATTTCAAACTCATTAGTCATTGTTTTAGAAAATTCCTCACACAAGTTGGGGTTAGTTGACCCAAAAATAATGTCATCCACATAAATTTGTACAATAAGAATGTCAGAATGACTCACCTTTGTAAACAAGGTCTGATCAACTACTCCTCTAGTGAAACTTTGATCAGTAAGGAACTTGCTCAACCTATCATACCAAGCTCTGGGAGCTTGCTTAAGACCATAGAGAGCTTTATTTAATTTGTAAACATGATTAGGGAAATCTAGACATTCAAACCCAGGGGGCTGTCTTACATAGACCTCCTCACTAATTTCCCCATTCAAGAATGCAGATTTTACATCCATCTGCTGGAGGATTATTCCTAGGGAGCATGCATACGCCAATAAAATCCTAACAGCTTCTAATCTGGCTACAAGGGCAAATGACTCTTCAAAGTCAATACCAAACTCCTGGTTATACCCCTGAGCAACAAGTCTGGCTTTATTTTTAATAATATTCCCTAATTTATCAGATTTATTCCTGAATACCCACTTAGTCCCTATGACTGTTCCATGATCAGGAGGTGGGACCAAGTGCCACACCTTGTTCCTGTCGAACTGATTAAGCTCCTCATGCATGGCATTAGTCCAATGCACATCCTTGAGGGCACAATCAATGGACTTGGGTTCAATTTGAGAGACAAGAGCATATGTATTTAATTCATCCTGAATTCTAAAGTGACCTCTAGTCCTAGGGGGATCATTCAGATTGCCAATGACATTATTCACAGGGTGATCTTTAAGATATCTGATATTAACAATATGAGTTTCAGGAATTTCACTTACCTCCCCCTGAACTTCAGATTCTTCTTCATTCTGCTCTTCTTTTTCTTCCTCACCATCAGACTGGTCTGCAGAGTTATCATCTTTTAAAATGTTCCCATCTTCATTCCTGCAATGACCATGGTTAGTTTCCATCAAGGATTCATCAAAGATAATGTGTGGAGATTCTTCAACAAATTTTGAGTTTAAATTGAACACTCTATAAGCCCGAGTGTTTTCAGAATAACCAAGGAAGATTCCTGGTTCACCTTTTGGCTCAAATTTATCAAGGTCCCTCTTGTCATTTATATGTATAAAACATTTACAACCAAAGACCTTGAAGTGGGCGATTGAAGGTTTCTTACCTCTCAAAATCTCATAAGGGATTTTCTGGGTGGAAGGTCTTACCATTGCCCTGTTAATTACATAACAGGCTGTGTTGACTGCTTCAGCCCAGAATTTTCTTGGCAGTTGACCTTCAACTAAGAGAGTTCGGCCCATCTCCACTAGAGTTCTGTTTCTCCTCTCAACAACACCATTCTGCTCAGGTGTCCTAGGTGAGGAGAACTTATGATGAATCCCATTTGACCTGCAAAATTCTTCAAAGTGTGAGTTTTCAAACTCACCTCCATGATCAGTCAAAATATTTTCAATTTTCTGATTTATTCTTATACAGAACTCCTGAAATTCTGAGAATGCATCATTCTTATGTGACAGAAAAAATACCCAAGTATACCTAGAAAAATCATCTACTAAGGCAAACCCATACCTCTTCCCTGATAAACTGACAGACCTGGTTGGCCCAAATAGGTCCATGTGTATCAGTTCATAAGGTTTAGTGGATAGTTTTTCTGTCCTAGATTTGAATGATTTTCTAGTCAACTTGGACTGAATGCATGCATTACAAAATTTATTTTCCTTTTTAAAAGAGACTTCAGGGAGTCCTCTAACCATGCTATGCTTATTTAGTTTATGCAAAACAGTATAACTCGCATGGCCTAACCTACGATGCCATAAAAATACTAAATCTTCTCTACTGGCAGTAAGACATAGGTCAGAATGCTGAATATCATCTAAATCTATCATGTATGTGTTATTTATTCTTTTTTCAGAAAATTTGACAATATCAGAATTAGGTTCAAAAACCTTACAGCATTGAGAATCAAATAAAACTTTATGTTCCTTATCACACAATTGGCTAATACTGAGTAAATTATAAGCTAACCCTTCAACCAGCATAACATCATCAATGCAGCAGGTAGAACACTTACCTATCTTACCTGATCCAATGATCCTACCCTTTGTGTTGCTTCCAAAGGTGACAAGGCCTCCTAGCTTTTCAGTCAACATGCAGAACTTGGCCTTATCTCCTGTCATATGCCTGGAGCAGCCACTGTCCAAATACCACAAGTTGCTCTTGGCTGCCAGGCATACCTGCACACATAATTAGGGCAAAGAGTTTGGAACCCAAGACTGATTGGGCTCCAATGCAGATGAAGTGCAAGTAAAGAAAGAAAGTATGGCTTTGGAAATCCACATTTGTTTAAAAGAACTTTGTTCAGTGGATTTTACAGATTTCCTTCTGTCATTTCTTCTCTTATTTTTGTTGTTCTTCCTTTTATTCGCACCAACAGAGTTATTCACAGAATTGTTGTTATTGTGCCAATGCTTCAGCCAAGTAGCATTCATAAAGTTTTGATCAAGGTAATATTTGGGTTGACTGTAAGATTGGAAGTTCCTGGTTGTTCGACTACCATACCCATTACCCCAATTTCTGACATAGTGTTTGTAAGATTGTGTAGGTTGTTGAACATACCCTGTATGCATCCCTTGAGTTCTAGTCCACCCAAACCCATTAGGATAGATTGACTGTGTGGGGTAGTAGGACTGGACTCTAGGTGGATTGAATTTGTTGGGCTGACTCCTGAAAGCATTTTGTCTTCCCTGCACTCTTGACCATGCTGACCTGTTCATAGGTTTTTGTTGGGTCTTTTTCTGTGATGGTGGTGGTGAAGACTTTTTGGCATTGACATGGGATTTATTTACATGAGCAGGCTGACCCCTAGCCTTGGGTTGAGCACTAGAGCTAGGTTTGGAAGTGCCAATTCTACTAGGCTCACCAACTTTCTGTTTGCCCTTCTCCTCTGCATTAGGCTTTTTCAGATTCACATTAGTGTTCACAGCATTATTAGAATTCATGTTAATCAGAGGTCCTCTCTCCTTTTGTGCAACGAAGGAAATAGTTTTCATTCCAAAGCTCTTAGTTGCACTAGAGTTAAATCCTAGGCCCTCTCTCCTGAAATTGACCTTCGACCCCAATAGAGCATTTAAATTTTCAGATCCTTGGGTCATTTTCTCAATGGTTTTCAGCTTATCCTCATTGT
The DNA here is from genome assembly GCA_022559845.1 of Amorphophallus konjac. NCBI lineage: Eukaryota > Viridiplantae > Streptophyta > Magnoliopsida > Alismatales > Araceae > Amorphophallus > Amorphophallus konjac. Next base: position 157,548,195 of record CM040127.1, read on the forward strand.
CTTTTTGAATTTCATTAATAGACTTTTTCAATTCCTTATTTACATTGAGGACAGCTTCATATTTTTCAGAAGTAATTTTTATCTCACTTTCATAATTCTGAATTTTCAATTTCCATGCATCAATTTCATTGTCTAATCTCACATTTTCTTCCTTAGAGATTTTCAGTTCTTTCTTGATTTCTTCAAATTCAGAACATGTGAGTTTCAGCTTACTATTCTCATTCTCTAAGCATGCAATTTTATCAGACAATGAAGTATCATTTTGCATGATGTTAATTTTTCTTCGTAGATGCCTATTTTCTTTTCTGACATCATCTACTCTATCAGCAAGTTCATTATAAGCATCCATCCAATCAGCAATAGTAAAGTTTTCAAAACGAGAGGATACCTCATCAGATTCTTCCTCTCTATCTTCTGAGCTGGTTGCCATGAGACAGATTGGCTTCTCAGCTTCAACTTCACTGTCCGAAGTGTTGCTCAAGGATCCCTCGTCCTCATCACTCTAGGTACTCACCATAGCTTTCCCTCTTGTGTTCTTTTTCTTGGGCTTGTCCTTGAGGTTCTGATTTGTCGGGCATTCAGCTTTAAAGTGACCATCCTTCCTGCATTGATAGCAAACATTAGTCTCATATTTCTTTACATGGTTTGATATGTACCTTGTGTCTCGGCGGCCACCACTGGGATTTCTTCGGCTGAATCTTCTTCCTTCTTTCTTGAGAAAACACCGGAATTCCCTAGTAACCATAGCCATATCATCATTTGCCATTTCTTCTTCAGACAAGCTCTCTTCAGTTGATGATCCGTTGGGGCTGGATCGACTGGATTTGCTAGCACCAGCCTTCAGAGCTATTGGCTTCCTCTTTCTATCAGCCTCCTCTATCTTCGGCAGATTCATCTCATATGCCATTAGAGATCCAATAAGCTCATCTGCCCTTGTATTGTGCATATCTCTTGACTCTTCCATAACGGTGGCCTTTGTGTGCCAAATTGGAGTCAAGGATCGCAAGATCTTCCTAACTATATCATACTCAGAATACTTCTTCCCAAAACCTCTGAGACCATTTGTGATAATAGTCAACCGAGCATACATTTCCTTGATCATCTCATTAGGCTTCATCTTGAAAGCCTCGTATTCTGAAACCAGTAGATTAGTCTTGGTCTCTCTGACTTGTGAAGTCCCCTTGTAGATGACTTCAAGTGCATCCCACATTTCCTTCGCTGAGGAGCAGGCAGATATTCGTGAGAACTCGGTGGGATGCAGAGAACACTGGATTGCATTGATTGCACTCCAGTTGAGCGTGGACCTTCTAATTTCCTCCTTGGTCCATACATCTTCATTAGGGGACAGCTCGAAAGGTCCCTTGCTAACCACCTTCCCATAGTCTTTAGCTCTTAGGAATACCTGCATACGGTGCTTCCAGTATGCGTAGTTGGTTCCATCGAAGTACGGGGGCTTGGATGTGGAGTGTCCTTCAGCTATCATCCCTCTTCCGTCCATCTGTGCTTATCCTCTTCGGGCGGTAAGTCCCTGTAGAAGAGTCTAGCTATGATACCAAGTGTTGGAGTTAGATGGAAGGCTCTTTCACCACAGAATGTGGATCTAGAGGGGGGGGTGAATAGATCAACATGCTAATTAAATATTTATGCCTAGATTCAAATGCGGAATTAAAAGAACACTGGACAACCACAGTCAAAGCACCGAATGATGGAAACAAGATCTGCTAAACAGACAAGCAAACACACGAGAGGCACAAAGACTTTTAGGTGGTTTGGTCAATCCGACCTACGTCCACCCCACATTCAACTCGAATGTGGATTACTGCTGATACACAGCTTCAATCTGCTGGGCACTACAGCTTGCCAACAACGGCTGGGGCTTACAGCTTATCCCGACCAGAGGAACACCCTCTGCAACAGCTGAGCTTCACAGCTTGCTCTGCTGGGCACAACAGCTTAGCCGACCAGAGGTATCACCTCTGCACACCGCTGCCTCACAGCTTGACACCGCTGACTAACAGCTTGATCGAACAAGAGTTTTCAAAGGAAAAATAACAAGACTAAAAAGCAAGAAAAACACAATCGAATGGAAGAACATCAAAACGACTGTAGCTCAAAGTGAGCAATATCAGCTCTGGTATCTGGACCAAGACCCTGATTCACAAGCTCTCATATCACTCTCTCAACTCATTTCTTCTCACTTTCTTCTTCTCTCCTTTTCTTCTCTTTGGATCTCGATGGCTCTCTACTGTCTCAGATTTGTCTCACTGTATAGACTTGCCACACTTCGATCAACCTCCATCTGAAGATAAAGGCTTCATTATATACTAGCAGCAGGTGGATGAGGGCGTGTGTCTTCCACATTTCCCGCCCAAGGAATTCGCCAGATCCGAGGTGCTTTCATCCACGTGGCAGCATCTGATCACCTCGTCCTCCTGGGATCACGAGCCATGTCAGCAATCTCAGTAGCAGATCCCTGTCAGACAGAGTATCGGATTATCAGGTTAAGTGAAGAGCTCTGTACAGACTTATAAGATGAACTGCATTGTATAGACTTCACTGTATGGACTTGTGAACTCGAATGCAGTGTACAGACTCTGCCCAATGTATTGACTTCATCTATATGAAGCTATGTGATGTACAAACTTCATATGTGAAGCAGCCGCTGTATAGACTTAAGCAATATGAAGACTTGACAGACAACTGACGATGTATGGACTTCAATTATGAAGACATTGTGAATGCAAATGCAATGTACAGACTTTACATATGCATGAGACTCTAAGAGAAATGGGCGCTGTATAGACTTCACCAGACTTCACTCGATGTACAGACTTCACGAACGATGCATGCAATGCATTGAAGGATGTACAGACTTCCTGAAGTGTGAAGGAGTTGAGTGTATAGACTTCATCATGTGAAGATTTGAACGAGGCATGTATAGACTTCACGTCGTGAAGCAATGTATATACTTAGCTGAAGAAACTCTGTACAGGCTTGACCAAGGCAAGGCAATCGAGTGTATAGACATTCAATGTATGGACTTGCCAAAACAAATGAACGATGTACAGACCTAAACAAGGCAGAGTCTGTACAGGCTTTGACGTTCACAATGTATGGACTTTGGCAACCCAACGGCTGTACAGACTTCCACTAAACAACGTTGTATAGACTTGGAAATCTGAACGGGAGGATGTATAGACTTTACGAGCACAGTCCAATGTATGGACTTTGTGAAGCACAGTCCAATGTATGGACTTCAAAGGCTTAAAGGCCCAATGTGCAGACTTGGAAGCTTGAACCAATGTATAGACTTCATTCAAAGGCCAATGTGAAGACTTCACGATGTATAGACTTTCCAAGTGAAAGGCTGTACAGACTTGAGCACAGAAGCTCTGTATAGACTTGATCAAGACAAGGCAGTCGAGAGTATAGACTTCAAGTGAAACGACGGTAAAGCCATCCGTGTATAGACTTCAATGGAAACGATGGTAAAACTACCGATGTATAGACTTGAAGGGAAACGTAGGTGAAACTTCCAATGTACAGACTTGGAAGAACACTGATGAGTGTACAGACTTCGAATTTGAATAGTTGGATGTACAGACTTCACCCCGATGTATAGAACGCTAACTGAGACGGACAATGTACGGACTTGCTGTAATAGTCCGATGTATGGACTTTGCCCAATGCCTGAGACGCTAACAGAGACAGACGATGTTCAGACTTGCTGAAGACCGTTGTACAGACTTCATTAATGAGACGCTCGCTGTACAGACTTGGCATCGACCAATGTGTAGACTTGATAATGCTGAATGAACAAATGAGCAATGTATAGACATTGGGTGCCACACTGTGTAGACTTCACGATGTATGGACTTGAGTGTTCGTGTGAGCTGCATTGTATAGACTTTACCAAAATGCCTAAGACGCTGCATGAGACTCACGACTGACAGACAGTGTATAGACTTCACTCTTGGGGCGTCGACCCATCAGAGAGGAGGGTCGACCCACTACTGTCCAGACTACACAAGGAAAGGTATAAATTCTATGTTTATGCTGCAATGCACTGTGTAGACCTGTGAGTATGTGCATAACAATATATATACACAGACAACCTGATAAAAACAGTTTCATCAAAATAATAACAGTTGCCAATCAATCAAAACAAGTTGCTACCAATGAATTAAAACATATTGTAAACATCATCAACACAGAGGAGTCACAACAAGGAGGGGCTGCAAGAGAATATGAGTAAAAGCATAAGTCATTTAGCACGTTGACCCCTTTGTTAAGTTTTTCCAGAAAGATTAATGAATTTAAGATCATGATGGCGTAAGGTTTAAAGGCCCCGTGCTATGCCTGCTTTCAAAAAAAATATATATATATAAAATGGAAAAATCAAAAAAAGAGAAAAAGAGAAAAAAATTCAAAAATAATAAAAAAATTCACGCCTCTTCCTATAGGCGTTATTCACGTCTTTAATTAAGCCGTCATTTTCAAAACAAAAAAAATGAAAAAAATGAAAAAATAAATTCACGCCTTCTATACAAGCGTCTCTTTCAAAATTAATGACTTTCATGAAGTCGTCATTTTCAAATCAAATAACAAAAAAAATATATGATTTTCAAAATAAACGCCTGTCATGGTGGCGTCAATCTCACAATAAGCGCCCGTTTGCGAGGGCGTCATTTTGAAAATTGAACAAAATAAGATTACAAAACAAAAAAGATGGAACATCAAGCCGTTGTTATGCATATGCCTGGTTGCATTTTTGTATGGGCATCTTTTATTTTGAGTTAGCATCTGCTTGCTTGCATGTCGCATTTTCCTTATATTTATCATTTGCCTTCATTAATTAAAGGCTTGGCACTTTGACCCGCTATCAAGGTCAAAGTAAAGACATCTCTTACTTATTGAGCAAGGGGCCAAGTCGAACAGATGGATTAACCTGTTTATTCAAGTTGAACTACAGCTACAAGCGCAGGGCAAAAGTAAAAGGCGAGAAAGTAAAAGAAAATACAAGTACACAACTACACAAGTGCTCAGGTAACAAAAATTTCAATCTCATATATATATATATATATATATCAAATGTATATCTGAGTACAGGTGTGAGGGTGGAGGAGTACAATTTCGACCCGATCCATTCGTTCGTAGAGCTATTTACTCGATCGTAGACATTTCTGGAAAATCGATGTTTTACTATCAATCACAAGTTGTGACAAGATTAATATTAACCGAATTTATTATAAGTTCAAGACAAGCGCAATTGAAATTCCTGGGGAGTTATACATTTGTGTATTGATAAGACCATTCGAAGTATGTGTCCGGATAGCCCAAAGTCTCGATAGTTACCTCTAGGTCGGGGTGATCCGTATCATCTTGACTTGGTTCTGCTTCCTATCCTTTTATTTAACAACCCCGCTTTCTCGGTTTAGGCTGCTCCCATTTCGCTCGCCGCTACTACGGGAAAACTGACTGCAATCTTTTTCTTTCCGCGAGGATCCCACCAGAGCGCCTTCTACTTCGGCCGACATTTTTAGCTATTATCAACGAAGGCAATACAATGTATTTTCATGAACTTTTCTTTATTTTTAGGAAATGGATTAAATGAGCCGCGGTAAGACAGAGGATGCAAGCGTTATCGGAATGATTGGGCGTAAAGCGTCTGTACCCTTGTATGATTCCTGTTGAATCATATACTCGGGGGGTGGGTGCAGGGCGGACTATTTCAAAACGGACTCCTCATTCATTAGATAGAGAAGATCACCAAGATTTCGCCGCTACTACGGGAATCGCTTTTGCCTCCACCCTCCTCTCTCCTATTCTCGGCCTCACTCTCGTCCTCCCGACGAGGCGCTCGTGGAGGGGGCATGGACCCCCGTGAAGTAGCTGCAGCTCGAGCCGGCCCCTCTGCCTCGCTCCTCTGTCGGAGAGAGGAACCCGCCACGAAGGTGGAGCTGGTGAAGGCGTACCCCGCAGCTCGCGCTCGCTCTCGGCCTCGCTGAAGACGCTCCTCGGATGCCAGCAGTCGCTCCTGGGAAACGGCCAGTTGGGCCCTCAAAGCCGTAAGCTCCGCACGGTCCGCCTGGTGATCCTCGCGCTCTCGGGCACGCTCCCTCCACTCTATCTCGAGGGCGACTCGTAACTCTGCCACGTCCTGAGGTAGCTCTTCTCGCCGCCTCAAGGCCCGCTCAAGCTCCACGACTCGCTGCTCGCGGATCGCCAACTCTGTCCTGGCCAAGGCAGCCCGGGTAAGTGCCGCCTGTTACTCTGAGGACTGCAAACAAATAAGCAAATCATCAGTTCCACAATTCAATAATTCAAGAAATAAGCAATAAACAACTGAAAATAAATAACTCACCCGAGTGGCCATCGCCTGCTGTCCCTCCTCGACGCAAGTAAGTGAAGATCGGAGCTCCTCAGTCTGTAAACACATTTTTCATAAGCATTTCATATAAATAATTGAATGGAAATTTGAGTTTAAGGTTTAAAGCATACCCGTGTGGCGAGGTCGTGCTCTGCCGCCTCGGCCCGTGCTACTGCTCCAGCCAACTGCTCCGCTAGTGCAGTCGTCTCTGCACTAGGTCCTCTCGAGCTGGAGGCCTCTCCTATCTCTCTCACCGCTGCTCCCTGCTGGGCACACTGCATTCATGAAGATTGTCAGTGGCTAATCATCAATAATTCAAGAATTCATTTGCATATAAATAAAATTAAACACTCACCAAGGTCTCAAGATCTGCCCGTGTGGTGGCTAACTGGGCCTCCAAGCTATGGAGGTGGGTCTGCATGTCCATCGCCACTATGTCCCGCGCATCCTGCATTCCTCACATATTAGTCGTGTAATAGATATACAAAGCATTTGCATTTAATTAGAAAAGAGTGCATGCATACATACCCCTAAGATCCTCATCTGGGGTCGGCCGACGTAAACCTCCCAGTAGCGTCGGAGGTACTCGGAACTGTCCACCGCCTGGGAAGTGACTCGGGTCCCGCCACGCTGCCAGTCAACGTGCTGGTCGAGAACCGGACTCTCCAGTCAATCGCCTTCGTGCGACCGCGCATCTTCTTGCCTATCCCCGGCGGCTCTCCCACCTCGATCCACTCCTGGTGTAGGCCGAGGGTCCTCATCACCAGCCTAAGCCGTAACGGCTCAATCTCGTTTAGGCAATGAACCCAAAGCTCATGCCCGAAGCGAGGTTGGCCCGCTACGACCCAGGGCTGACCCTCATCGGTCATCCCCTCGTAGGGTCTCCATCTCACCTGTATTCACAACATGCATATCATCATATCAACATATTCCACATAAAACATAAATAAAAATTGCATCATGCATACTAGTGAGGTGGGGAAGTAACGGAACTCCCTCCGTAGAACTCGCAACTCGTAGGCGAGTGGGGCTCCAGTCACCACTGGTAGCCAGCGCCGTGCTAGAGGGAAGGATCCCTCATCTCTAGGACGTGGGTCAGCACGCCCCATCCGCATGTATAGATGGCTCCATATCTGCATCCATACATTGCATTAGTAAAAGCATTCACATGCATTAAAAAAAGAAAAAGAAAAAAAAGAAAGAAAATGCATACCTGAAGAAAGGGTGAAAAGCCACTGACAGTCGTCTCTCGACCTATCCTCGTGGACAAGTTGGCTATCAAGTGCGCCAGCCGTGCCGCTCCCCAAGCGTATCTGCCAACGCCCTCCAGGTCCTTGAGTATCCCTAGGAATCGATAGTTGATGATATCACCCTTCGTGCCGAGCATCAGGAATAGAAATCTCCTCAAGTCTCGATCTGCTCTCTCCCTCTCAGCCGGGTCCTGGCAGTAGGCAGCCCTAGCCCCGTCTATCAGCCTCTGTGAAAACTGCTCCAGAGACTCCCTCGACCTCTTCCTAGAGTCACCTAAGCCCATAGCTATGGTAAGGTTGGTGCGGTAGATGGTCCTACACTCGCTAGGCGTCTCATAGACTGTCTCTAGCCCTAGTAGTCTCTATGTGAGCTCACTATAATCGGGTAGGGTGATCCCGCTCACCGCCTCTCCGTCTACCCTCAGCCCGGTGATCCTAGCAACGTCCTCTAGGGTAGGTATCATATGACCCCACGGCATCAGAAATGCCCGACTAGTCCTATCCCATCACTCTCTGAGCACCTGGATCAAGGGTAGGTCTGGTCTCACTAGCTCTATGCTAAGGAAGGCCCCAAACCCCATAGCGTCTACCCTAGCCCTTTGGAACTCAGGGAGCCCATAGTAAGCTGCTCGGACTTGGACCCAGGAGATCGCGTCCTCATCAACCCCTGCATGCAACAAATGTAATTCTCACTTAAGTTTTCATGTGGATTCGTCAAATTCATTTGCTGTTAACCAAGTAATTGACGCCCCTAAGGGAGGCGTTATTTTGCAATGTGTCTCTGGTAATTTCGTGTGCAATTTGAATTAACGACCCACCCTGGGTCGTCAGTTGTCTAAGTAACGCCCCTGTGGGGGGCGTTGTTTTAAAAGCAATTTTCTGTCCTAAAATACAATTCTGGAAAATGTTAAATTGACGACCAACCCTGTGGTCGTTACCTAATGAATTGACGCCCCGGTGGGGGGCGCTATTTTTTGGGGTTTCAAAGTTATTAACATGCGAAATAAAAATAAAACAAAGACATATACATTTAAAATAAATGAAATGGCATGAAAATTAACAGCAGAATGATAAACATGATAATTTAAAACTGACGACATGCTGTAGGGCGTGATTTCACATTAATCAATTTCGGAAATTAAATTGACGACCCGGGTTTGGGCGTCGTTTTAATTAGCGACACCCCTGGGGGCGTCATTTGTCTGGTTTTCCCTCGACCGAGACCGTGAGCTATGGAAATAGATGGAAAATGGAAATAAAATCTAAATAAAATCAAAAAAAATTGGTTAGGGTAGGGGGGCCTACCTTGCGTCGAGCAGGTATGAGCATCCCTCCTCGGAGGGGTTGTCTCGGTTGGCGTGGTCGCCGTGGTTGGCCGGGTTGAGGGGCAACCGCCGCCACTGGCGGTTGTTCTCCTTGTTCTTCGTCTTCCCCTCCTTCTTCATCTCCTTCGTCTTCTTCCTCATCACCGTCATCTTTGTCCTCGTCGTCATCACCATCGTCTCCATCCTCTTATTCTCCATCATCTCTGTCATCCTCTTCGTTAGCACCGTGCTCCGCCGCCGGTGCATCCTCGGCCGCCGCGGGAGGAAGCTCCTCCATAGCGTTCTCATCGCCCAAGTCCACCACGTCAGGGGCCGTGACCCGTTGACGCTTGTGAGCACCACCTGCCATGGGTTTTGGGAGTGTAGAGAGAGAGTAGAGTAAGAATGAGAGAGAAAGATAGAATGGGGGCTATCGGTTAGGGTTTGCAGAAGAAAGAAGGGGAAAGTGGACGAAGGAAGGAGAAGAAGGAGGGAAAAAGGAGTTAACGGTCAAAATGAATTGACGCTCGAATGGAAACCAGTTTTCAATTAATTGACGGTCTGAGGAAGGGCGTGATCTGTTGATTTGACGACCTGAGGATAGGCGTCATTTCCATTTGCGTGGGAATTTGCAAACGTCGTTAGGCGCATTTATGGGAAGGTGATTGATTTGATCGATCATCATAATTACTGTTTGAATTTGACGCCGATGGAAACGGGCGTCTGTTTTTAATACGCGACCTGATTAAAGGCGTCTTTTTCATGTAATTGAAGATTTTATTTTGAAAACATTTTAAGAAATTTGAAGCGATTAACGCCTTGACTTGAGGCGCGAATTAAGAAACGCATGTTCTGGAAACGTCAATTGTGATTTTGAATTATTTTAAGGAATTGATTTAATGGAATTGACGACATCATCTGAGGCGTTGTTTAATCAATTGACGCCGTTTATGGAGGCGCTGTTCAGAACAGAGAACCCGAAGCTCTCTTTTCATTAGACATAATTGCAAACAATTGGAAGAAATGATCATATAAACTCATTGTTTTGGCTCAAATAAAGGAAAGATCTTTATTTCATTGAAGAAAAATCATGATTACATTTATTGAGTCATCATAGGCCTTATCTTCCTAAGAGCTAGCACATATGATTTGCATTTGTCTTCTTCTTCTTCTACATGTGTCTTGGACTTTTGGAGTAGGTCGACCTTCCATTGGGCCATTATAGTCCTGATTTCTTCTTGGTCTCCACTAGAGCATAATTCCCTCCTTTTGAGTGGAGGTAGATGAGAAGGTTCTTCAAAGAGGTGCCGAGGTAGCCCGAGCTGTGGGAGGCACCGGTGTGCGTTGTAAAGGACGAAGTCGGTCCCGCCTATCAACCGAAGCTCTATACCGGAAGAGAGCCTTGAGCGGAGTTCTTGGGTTTTGAGGAACCCCGGCATGCAAGTAAAACCGCTCTTTGGCATTGTTTTGAAGTAGTCCCTCCATTCGCTTCTTTTCTTGAGCTTGGGAACCCGATTGGTTACTCTCTCACATAAGCCCAAGTAATCCGTCATATACCGGAGGGGGATCTTGAAAAAGATCTTGGAAGCCGCTTGGTTTGCGTGGCAAGGATCAAATTTGAAGTGAAGATCTACCCAACAAGATAGAAGGAGCATTGACCCATAGAGGGGCCGTCCTAAGGAAGCTGAGGTAAGCCCATTGTATAGGATGGTTAATACCGCCGGACCTATTCTTTTTCCCTCCCACATGCTAGCAATAGCACTTAAGTGATGTTCTTCTAGATGGTCTTCCATTGAAGGGAATAATAGAGCTCCCGCTATGCATATAACAAATCCCTTCATCACTCTCTCCAACAAGTCTTCATCTTCTTGAGCCTTGTCCATGTTCTTGTATACCCATGAGGCTAACATTAGAAGGTTGATCTCCTTTATGGGCTTTAATTTGATTCACTAGATTTGGGCTTTGAACGAGGCTAGTGAGTATGTCGTGAGCTTGTATTGGTCTAGCCATGTGAGCCATCTTAGATTCCTCTCCTTGCTTCATCTTTCTCAAACCTAGGAGTGTCTCTACTTCCTCTAGGAATATAGTAGCTTCAAAGGTTGGAAAGAGGAAAGTGTGGGTATGAGGGTGCCATAATTCTATGAGAGCTCCAATTGAGGCCCAATCTAGGTGAATGTCATTGTAATGGGTAGTATGGGTTATGAGGCCAAGAAGGTGCCACCTAGAAAGGAAAGATTTCATATCTAATGAGAGTTTGGAGAGTAATAAAGGAAGCCACTTAATTTTGAGAAATCTCCTTGGACCTGGAACAATTGGGTAATCCTGAAAAAAAAACATAAAAGAAAGATGAAAAAGAAGAAGAAATGTAATCAAAAATTTTGAAAAGGAAGAAAAAGAAGAGAACAAAATAAAAGCTTTAATAACAAGACACTTACTTGGCCGTTGGCAATTATCCCACTAATATGGCCTGGAACTTCAGAAATCCGTGGAAAACTCATCCTTGGCTTCTTGGAAGGCCTTTGCTTCTGCATCATCTTGTTCATCTTCCTGCTAGGTGTTCTCTGCAAGTTCTTCTGCTAGTTCTGCTGTTCTGTTTCGGTTCTTTGTTTGCTCAATTGATTGATGTGCTTAGAAGACAACAGTTGCCCCTTTTATAATGTTTTGGAACACTAACGGGTATCATGGTTTGTGTCTTATTCAAACGAGTTGCTGGAAGTTTAATTCCGAGCAGAAAACGAAAACAGTTAATTGACGACTCGCCATTTGGCGTCATTTGTTTAAGTGACGACACAATCAGGGTCGTTATTTAAGTAAACGCCTCCATGGAGGGCGTCATGTTCAGTCCAATTCCAAATCAAACCTCAATTGTAATTAACGCCCCAATAACAGTCGTCATTTCTTGTTTTGACGCCTCTGCAAAGGGTCGTCCGTTTCTGAGCTTATGCTTTTGAATTACTTCGATTATCCATGAACTTAAGTGCTATTATATCTTGATGGAATTATTCATATTATGCACTTATGATCATATTGTGAGCTGTCCTGAGCTGATAATTCTTTTGATGAACTAATGAGCTTTAAAGTGCAGAAGTGCAGGCTGTGCAAGTCTGGAAGTATTTGCATAAGTTTAAGCATCGTAGGTGCAAAGTTCAAAATCTGTACATCATAAGTCTTTGCATTTCATAAGTCTATACATTGCATAAGTCTATACATCATAAGTCTTTGCATTTCATAAGTCTATACATTGCATAAGTCTGTACATTCTAAGTCTTTGCATTTCATAAGTCTATACATTTCATAAGTCCATACATTCATTCCATGTCTATACATCCCAAGTCCATACATTCCTCCTAAGTCTATACACTCCCAAGTCCATACATTCCTCCTAAGTCTAACCAAACTCAGAGTCTTTGCATTTCACAAGTCTATACATTCCTTCCCAAGTCTGTACATTCCTTCACAAGTCTATACATCCATTCCCTAAGTCTACACATCCGTTCCTCCTAAGTCTACACAATACATAAGTCTATAAATCCTAAGTCCACACATTCTCTAAGTCTACACAATGCATAAGTCTATACATCCAAAGTCTGTACATTCATTTCCAGGTCGGTGCATGTCCCTCAGTCCAGCCAAGTCTGTACAATCAATACGAAGTCTACCCATCCCACGGTTGTTATTCTCAAATAAATCCAATAAAAAATTCAAAAATTCTCAAATAAATCCAAAAAAATTCAAAAATTCTCAAATAAATCTAAAAAAATCAAAAATTCTCAAATAAATCCAATAAAAATTCAAAAATTCTCAAATAAATCCAATAAAAAATTCAAAAATTCTCAAATAAATCCAATAAAAATTCAAAAAATCTTAAATAAATCCAAAAAAAATCAAAACTTCTCAAATAAATCCAATAAAAATTCAAAAATTCTCAAATAAATCAAAAAAATTCTTAAATTCAAACCAATGTTGTTGAGTGTTTTGATTATGCTTTCATGCTTAAACTGCTACCTTATGCATCTTTATATCTTGGCTAACGAAATTTTGAGTGCAGGATAAGAAGCTCTTGGTCCCACCGACTGGGCATCACCATCCAAGCCCCACGGTGTTTGCACCTCATCTCTCAGTTCCCCACATGCTCATTGCTATCATTATCTTCTTGTATGTATTGTTACTATATGATATTCTACGCTACTATAACATATCAAGGACCTTGTGGTTCTGATGAACTTGGAATTTGAGTTCCCCTTCATCAAAAACAGTGATAATTCCAAGGGAGTCTTGATCACACAGATAGGCCGTTGAGTCATTTAAGGTTTGGGACGATGGTTCCACTTTCTGAGTTGATGCGTGGACAAACGGGCTTCGACTTAGTGTCAACTTAGAGATCTGGATTCTTGACCAAATCTAGATGGTTTAGCAATATTATCCTTGATTATCTTCTATTTTAGTTTGTTTTAATCTTTCTTTTAGCCCAGCATGCATCATGTAGGACTTTGAGCTTAATGTTGAAAATCTTCATATTACGCTAATAATGAAGGTCGCTCGCTCTTAATTGAGTTGGCATGAGATATTCCATTCCAAATCAAGTACTTTATTCTCCTTGAAACCGCTCAGGCCGATTCCTTGAAAAGCATTCATTTGCTGGGTCTTCATCCCCATTCATTTTATTTTGTTGCAAATCCACCTTGGTTGTAGCACGTCCACATTGGCTGGTAACCGCTCTCCAATGGTGTCTCCCTTTCGTGCCCTCGCGCACATTTTTCATTTAGTTTAATCCCTTCAATCCAGCTGATCAATGCTTTATTGTAATCATCCGGAGTTGTTTCATTCAGAATCTTGGAAAGATTTCTAACGCTTAGTGTCAGGAAGCGTGTCACATCACACCTTGGCATCTACTTATCAGTTCGTTCCACTTCACTCCACTAATGTTTCACTTTCACTTCATTCCGTCTCACTCCCTTGCAAAGTAGACGCCAAGGCGGGGCAGCTGTAGGCACGCTAAAATCAATACTACGTTGAGTAAATCTCATGTCACCATGTGACGCCCCAAAGTGGACTTCAATATTGGCTTAATATGAAGTTTTTTTATTTTTCATGTGTTAATTGTGATTTTTCTGTGTTGAATGGAATTAACGCCTTAAGTAGGGGTGTCATTTAATTGACGGTGAAGCCAAGGGCGCGTCTTAATAAACGGACGGCTGTGCCTAGAAGCGTCATTTTCTGGATTTTTACGAATCCCAATCAAAATGAAAAATCAGCAATTGACGTCCCAAGGAAGGGCGTCTCTTATTTAACGCCCATAACCGAAGGCGTCATTTCAGAATTTTTAATAAGGAAAGTATTTTGTTGCCATAATTAAATCCAGGAATTGACGCCCCTATGCACGTCGTCATTTTAAGTAACGCCTTTAGTGATGTCGTCATTTTTAATTGACGCCCTTTGGCAGGTCGTCATTTTCACTTCCAACTCCGTTTCGCCTGCTTCTTTCCAGTAATAATCCTTGCCCCATTTTGCACCTTTTGTTCGTTTGGGAAGAGGGTTTCTTATTGAAGGGTTATTGCCTAGTTTTAATCCTTATTTTGCAAGGATCTTTGGCCCTATAAATACCCCCCTTGATCTCCCTCGCGCGAAAAAAAAAACAAGAGTATTGGGGAATACTTTGAGAGTTTACAGAGAGAAGAGAGTTTTCTCTTTTGCAGGTGTTTCTTCCAAGGGTGTTCTTCCTCCAGGCTTCCTCCTTGGGGATTTTCCTCCTTCCACGGGCGATCTTCATCCACATCTGCTGCAGCTATTGCATTAAAGCATTCTCTCCCTTTACTGCTGCACACACAGCAGAAAGGAGCCCCCCCTCTTAGTTTTGTTTAGTTGTTTCATTACTAGTATATTATCATCATGCATTCCTTCTTCTAGCTACTCTGCTGGAGATACCATATCACATATATCTTGCTTTTCATTGCATTCACGTCCACCATACCTTGTTACTCCTCTTAGGGGTTTTAAAAAATCAAAACACACAAGGTGTGTTCATGCCCAATTTGATTGATTTCATATTTCTAGAACATTGATACTACACTTTTCAATCTTTTCACTTGTCTTGTGTATTTTGCAAGGGAAATCAAGCTATAAACCCCCTTCGTCGGCCGGCCGGTAGAAGGAGGAAGGAAAAGCTCACAATCTCTCACGCTCAACACAAGGTATATGCGATCACTTTTATTCTTCTTGAGGTAACCCCTCTGGCGATCACACTTCCCATTTAGCACCACGTGCTTCTTTATATTTTTTCTTCTTTTCTCAAGTGGATTTTCCATAATCTACACCACCATTTTTTCATCACCATCGGTGAAATCAACAAACAAACCATTGATCCAGATCTTCCATCTGCATCAATAAATAAGCATGTTCTTCACTTTCTTCATTATTCGAGGAAACTAGCAAACCTACCCCTCACTCGGGTTCCCCGTGTTGTATATCTATCTCGGTGTTTTTGATGATAACAAAACCAAGGACCTTTGGTGGCTCTCTTGTTTGGAATCCTTGACCCAAGTGTTTTTCACACGTTTTCAAGGCCGGATTTTTTCATGCTTTTGCTTTAGGTTTTAGCCTTCCGAATGGGCTTTCTAAGATCTCAAATGAACTTGACATTTCCCATAAACATGCATCCAATTCATGTCTCGATCTTATGGATATGGTTCTCTAGGCTAAACTCTTATTTTTCAGGTTTTTTGATAGTCCGGTCGACCTCCAGCATGACCCCGGTCGACCTAAAATAACAGAATGTAATTCTCTACCGTCTGTCACAGTGGCGGTCGACCGCCCCTCAAATCCCGGTCGACCGGATTTCCCAGGGACCGGCCACCTGCAGGTTTCTCAGTGGCGGTCGACCGCCAGCCCCTGCAGGTCGACCGCCAGCCCCGAGCTGCCAACAATTGTTGACTTTTTATCCTTTCGAGATAAGCCACTCTCATAGGAATTGTTTAATCCCTAAGCTACCAAACTCTCCAGATATTGTGGATCTGGTCTGGGGGAGGCCTTGGACCATTCAAGAACCTATATAACATATACAATAGGGTTTGGAAAACTCTAATGCTCAAGGTGGATCAAGAGAGGCTGCCAAGAGGAAGAGAAGGGGTCCTGCACTGTGGACGTGAACAGTGCTCCGAGAGAAGTTCTTCATCCTTCTTCATCAAGTCAAGTGAAGATCAGCCCAAGGATTCAAGCTGCATCCAAAGCATCCAACCATCTATTAAGGGGGAGCAAATCAAGATTCTTCTATTGTGTTCTAAATTCTTTTTGCCTTCTTAAGCTTCATATGTGGATCTTGTAGTTGTTAAAATATTTCGGTGTGTGTGGATCTTCCTAGATCCATGTGTGTGTGTTTGTGTGTGTCCTCCGGTGTAGATGTGTGTGTATTAAGGTGTTCTTACACCTTCGCGGGAACTCCTCTTCCCAGTGTGTAAGTGTTGTGTGTGGTTGATCTTGTAACTTTTTACAAGATAGTGTGTGGATCCTCACAGTCTGTGAGGGGTGGACGTAGGTTGCCGCTGTGGCATCCGAACCACCTAAAAATTGTTGTCGCCGTGTGGTTTGTTCCTTTTCTTCTATCCCCATTCTGTGCAAATTGCATGTGTGATTTCCAGTTCAGTTTTATTCTCGTTTATCCTAAATAATCCGTTTATCACCTTTTAGATCTTGCCTTGTCTTTTGGTTTCTGTTAACCTTGTCTCTCATATAGCATTCTATCACATATTTTATACAAAAAGAAAAATATCTTCATTAATTTTTTAACACCCAATTCACCCCCCTCTTGGGTGCCATTTAAACTCGGGACTTCAATTGGTATCAGAGCTAGGGCTCTTTTCTTCACAGATCTAACGATCTAGAGCAAGATCCGATTAAATGGCAAACAAGGGTATGATACTCGAGGGTCACTCCATCAACCGTCCTCCATTTTTTGACGGCTCAAACTACTCTTACTGGAAAAATAGAATGCATGTTTTTCTGAGGGCGCAAGAGTACGAAGTTTGGAGAGTTGTGGACAAGGGTCCTCATAAACTCGGGGCTGATGAAGAAAAATGGACGCCCGAGGAAATTAAGAAATGCACTGCTAATTTTAATGCCATGAATATTATGCAATGTGCAATACACCCTAGTGAATTCTCTCATGTTTCTATGTGCAGCTCAGCCAAAGAAATGTGGGACAAGCTGCGACTCATATACGAGGGAACTTCAGAGGTCAAAGAAACCAAGGCAAATCTCCTAGTCACTGACTATGAGCTATTCAAAATGAAACCTGAAGAAACCATCTCCGAGATGTTTGCAAGGTTAACAGAGATCACAAATGGTCTCAAAGGTCTCGGGAAGGAATACTCAAATTCTGAGCTTGTGAGGAAGGTGTTAAGGTCCCACCCTCAGCTTGGCACACAAAGGCCACGGTAATTGAAGACTCAAAGAACTTGTCAACTCTCACCTTGGACGAACTCATAGGATCACTCATGACCTATGAGATAAATATAAAGAGAACATCTGACGAAGACATCAAAAAGAAAAAGGTCATTGGACTGAAAGCTCACCAATCCGATGATGAATTTCAAGAAGGTGAATCAAGTGACGGAAGCAATGAAGAGGAAGAATTGGCGATGATAACTCGCAAAGTGAGGAAATTTCTAAGGAAGAAGAGAAACTTTCAGGGAAGCTTTAGAAAGGGTCCAAGAAGGCCCACGCAAGCCAAAGGCGAATCAAGCAAGCCAAGTAGCATCATATGCTACGAATGTAAGAAGCCTGGGCATATGAGAGGTGAATGTCTAGATCTAAAAAAGAAATTCAAGAAGGATAATTTCAAGAAACCCAAAGCCATGGTCGCCACTTGGAGCGACGAAGAAGATGAACCATCTGATGAAGAGATTCAAGAACTTGTGGAAAGCTTGTGCCTCATGGCACATGAAGATGAATCCACGGAGGTAAATTCTGACCATGAATTCATTTCCAATGAACAATGGGAATCTGAATATGAAAAGTTGTACACTAAGTACAAGAAATCTAGATCTGAAAATAAAACTCTCAAAAAGAAACTTGATGACTTGTCACGCGAAGATATCTTTGCTAAATTTGAGAAACTGGAACAGGAATGGTTTGAGACTACGGAAGAAAAGGAAAATCTACTGCAAATAATTTTAGAATGTGATAAGACCAAAAAGGAACTATCATGCAAGATAACTGAAATGGAGGAAGCATGTGAAAGGATCAAAATTCAAGAACAAATTTTGAAATCCACCAATTCAGAACTCGAAAGGAGAAATGGGTCTTTGAGTGAAGAAGTTGCTGAACTTCAGCTCACCTTGACTAGGTTTGTTAAGGGGAAATAAAACCTGGATAACCTATTGGGAGTTAAAGTCAACTTCCAAAAGGAAGGCTTGGGGTACACACCTCAAAATAAAAAAATCTTTTGAGCATAAGATCACCACATCCTTTATTCATGAAAAGGACTATAATCATGCTTCATGTTCTGATTCTCAATCCCAACATGTTCAGCCTAAACCACACAAAAATCAAAGAACCTTCTCACATGCTAATTACTTCCATTGTGGTAGATTTGGTCATGTGATGTCCAACTGCTGGTTTAGACAAAGCACACCTAAATATCATGTTCCATGGACCAAGAAAATATCCACAAGAAGTTGGACTAACTCCTATGGACCCAAACTTGTTTGGGTACCAAAAACAATTGCATGAGAAGTTTTTTTTTGCAGATATGTCTTGAAGCCAGGGGGAGCAAATGGTACTTGGATAGCGGATGTTCAAGGCATATGACAGGGGACAAGGAATTGTTCTCTACACTGCAAGATAAGGATGGAGGGTCAGTTGTCTTTGGAGGTCAAGATAAAGGTAAAATCATTGGAACTGGCAACATTGGCAAGAATTCTAAAATCCTTATTGAAGATGTGCTTTTGGTGAAAGGTTTAAATCATAACTTGCTAAGCATTAGCCAATTGTGCGATAAGGGTTTTAAAGTTGTTTTTGATGAAACTCACTGCATTGTCTTAAACAAAAATTCAAATGAGATCAAATTTCTTGGAAAAAGGAATAACAATGTCTACACTGTTGATATTGATAATGTTTCATGCGATAACTTCTGCTTGGTTGCGAACAATCATAAAAATGCATGGTTATGGCACCGAAGATTAGGTCATGCTAGTTTTGGAGTAATCTCTAAGCTGTCTAGACATGACTTGGTGAATGGACTGCCAAAATTAAAATTTGAAAGTGATAGGATATGTGAAGCTTGTACTAAAGGCAAGCAAACACAAACCTCTTTCAAAAATAAAAACATTGTTTCATCTGCTAGGCCTTTGGAACTGTTGCATCTTGATCTTTTTGGTCCCACTAGAACATCTAGCCTAGGAGGAAAATCCTACGGCTTTGTGGTTGTTGATGATTTCTCCAGATTCACATGGGTGTTATTTTTAGCTAATAAAAGTGATGCTCTGATGGAGTTTCAAGTGTTTTGCAGAAAAATCCAAAATGAAAAAGGTTACCTCATCACCACCATCCAGAGTGATCATGGTGGTGAATTTGAAAATCATGATTTCGGCATCTTCTGTGAAGAGCAGGGGTATACACATAATTTTTCATCACCAAGGACGCCCCAGTAAAATGGAGTAGTGGAAAGGAAGAACAGAACATTAATAGACATGGCCCAGACCATGCTAAGTGAGAATTCCCTGCCTAAGTATTTTTGGGCTGAGGCGGTGAGTACAGCTTGCTACATCATCAACAGGGCAATGGTAAGGCCCATTCTGATGAAAACTCCTTATGAGCTCTACAAGGGTAAGAAACCCAACATCTCTTATCTTAAACCATTTGGATGCCCCTGCTATATTTTGAACAATGGTAAGTCCAACCTGGGTAAGTTTGATGAAAAGAGTGATAAAGGAATCTTCCTAGTTTATGCACTCAATTCTAGAGCTTACCGTCTATTTAATAAAAGGACTTTGGTTGTTGAAGAAAGTCCTCATGTCATTTTTGATGAATCCGAATCAAAACTGATAGACCAAACTTCTTCTACCTTGGATGCAGATGAAGATCCTAAGAACTCAATAAGTGTCAAGGCTAAGGATGAATCGTTGAAAGCAACCTCAAGCAATAGTGAAAAAGATGAAGATCCTATACTCGAGACACTACAAGAACCACAAGTGTAGCATCCTGATCTACCCATCTACTCCACCCGTCTAAAGGATCATCCAACTGTGAACATCATAGGCAATTTGGAGGATGGGGTAAGAACTAGGTCCTCTTTAAGGCAAGTTGAAGAGGAAGAATTGATAGCCTTGCTATCACAAGAAGAACCCAAGGACTTTCGTGAAGCTCTTCAAAATGAATCCTGGATTCAGGCTATGCATGAAGAACTGCACCAGTTTGAAAGAAACGAGATGTGGACTCTCGTGCCGCGTCCTAAGAACCATCCCACTATTGGAACTCGTTGGGTTTTCAGAAACAAGTTAAATGATGCGGGATTGGTGGTTAGGAATAAGGCCCGGCTTGTGGCCAAGGGGTATAGCCAGGAGATGGGCATTGATTTTGATGAGTCTTTTGCACCAGTTGCCAGACTTGAAGCTATTCGAATCTTATTGTCCTATGCTTGTTCTTTGAACTTTAAGTTATTTCAAATGGATGTTAAATCTGTATTTCTTAACGGCTATATCAAGGAGGATGTCTTTGTAGAGCAGCCTCCAGGTTTTGAAGATTCTAAACATCCACAACATGTGTACAAGCTCCAAAAGGCCCCATATGGACTAAAGCAAGCACCAAGGGCGTGGTATGAACGGCTTACCTCATTTTTGGTTGAAAATGGTTTCAAGAGAGGTAAGGTTGACCAAAAACTTTTCACCAAGAGATCAGGTAAAGACATTTTGGTGGTTCATATTAGATAGGAGGACGGTGAGCTAGAAGGGGAGGGGATGAATAGATCACCGTTTTAAAAAATTCTTTGACTGAGTCGAGGCAGGACCCTTAACCAATATAACGTAATTCACGAGCGCAGAACATAAATGACTCAAAGAGTCATCAGCACATATGCACAACCACCTAGCGAGCGGTCAGACCAAGATTTCAATCATCAACATTCACATTTACTTAATGAACCCAGACAAAATCATAAGGAATAGAGATGCGCACAACCATACCACGGAGAACAAGAGATTTAGATGGTTCAGTCTGCAACCTGCAGACTTACGTCCATCCCTCACTCAAGGTCGAGTGAGGCTTCCTTTCACAAGAAAGAACCGCAGACTCAGTCTGCCTACAAGACGCTGATCCACAGCTTGGGGATCGAAATCCCTACAGACGCTGATCACACAGCTTGAACCCAGGTCTGACACCCCAAGACCTGACCAGGAGATGACTCTCCCTTCCTCTTAGACAAGAGGGAACCCAGCAGTGACTCACCCTCACTGCAATTCAGAGACACTATCTCTCTTCCTCCACAGCCGGAGGGAACAACCCAGATAGCCTCCTCACTATCTGATCACAGCAACCCCTGGAGACCACCTCCCTTCCTCTGATCTGATTCAGAGGGAATCACAATGCAACCCAGAGGATCCACCTCTCTTCCTCTACACCTAGAGGGAACGATAAAGCAGAGTATCAGAATTTAAGAACAGACATCTGAAAACATAAAGAGATATCGAAGACAATCGAACGAAGAAACAATGTAGCTTCTTAAAGAAGCATAGACAAAGCATAGCAGAAAACCATCCTCTCCTTCACCACTCTCTCTCTCTTCCAGGTACGATCAATGAGTGGATCAGGCAGGCTTCTCCTCTCCTTCCTCTCGCTCTGGCCTCACCCTCTTCCTTGTGGTTTTCGGTAGCTTTTCAAGAGCAGAACCCTTCATATATATATCCAACCTCACGAGAGAGTGAGGGTTTGGAAGACACGCGCGAAGACATGCTTCCGGATGAACCGAGCCACGTGTTAGACGATTGTTCCCTCGGATCACGTGCTCACATGATTGGAGTAACGTTCCAATTTGTCTTTAAGTCCCTGTAAGGTTTCAGAGAACATTCAGACAATCTCAGAAATATTCAAGTCATAAATTGTTCACACAGATTGCACGGGACTTATGAAAGGACAGAAGAGCCCGTCAACGCACTAAAGTCAAGACGTTAACGCAATGGATATAAAGAGAACAGGTGCTTTGACAAAACACACTAATGCGTCAACGCATCAGTTGACAGCGTTGACGCTTCTGCTGGGTGGTTGATCAAAAGAACCTTTGGTCAAAAACTCAAGGCGTCGACGCTTCCATTGTGTAGCGTCGCCTCAGCTCCTTGGACGAGACGCACAAAGTCTTGGTAACAACCCAATGCGTCAACGCTCTAGGTGACAGCGTCGACTCAGCTTCACATGCGAGACGCTCAAGCCCTTGGCACCAAGCCAATGCGTCTACGCTTCCATCGTGCAGCGTCGACGCAGTGGACGAAACAGCAAGCGAACGACGCACTAATGCGTCTACGCACCCAGCCAAGTGCGTCAACGCACTAAGTATACAGAACCCATATAATCAAGACAAGTATGAGCTCATGGGTGTACATGATAGAGGAGCATCAAAACAGAAAAAGCATGATGAAAAAGCATTTGATCCATAGATGTGCATGCAAGACAACAACATTAGATCCTGAGAATATTTAGACAATTCAAGATCTTTATCATTCATTTAGGAGCAACAAGATGATTATCATATAAATAATTTGATTCATAGTGTTAGTCATCATCAAAACTACAGAGATGCAACAATCTCCCCCTTTTTGATGATGGCAACACCATGAGTCAAATTTAGTGAAAGGAGAATTACCAACTTAAAACATTCTCAAAAAAAGGCAGCAACCCCTTTCAACCTTCTCCCCTTGTCAGACTTTTCAACCCTTTTTTTGTTTTTAACTTTTACTCCCCCTTTTTCTTTTTTTTTAACTTTTACTCCCCCTTTCAACCTTCTCCCCCTTTGACATCATCAAAACAAGGAGAAAGAGAGATGTTGACGCTGGACTGATGAGAAAAGATGGAGAGGATTCCAACAGTAGACACTCATTGTCAAATCTTAGATGCTTAAGTGGGGCTGTAAGGTCCAGTGAAGAATCTTGGAGTTCTTGTAAGAGAAAGAGATTCAGAATAAACTTGAAGTTTATCAACTTACTATGATTATGAGAGAAGAGCAAGTGGCAACAAGTATGACTGAGGTAGCTATTAAGGCTTGTCAAAGAAACAACAAGAGTTTGAACCACTAAAACAGCCTGTAGGCATTGAGGACAAATAGTCCAAGCAGAGAAGGCACAGTTATAGAGTGTATTTGGCCAGTTACACTTTTGACATTAAGTATGCACCTTGGTCAGAGGCAAGCATCCTCAGTTACTCAGTGTAAGAGCCTCATCACTTCTCAATTAGAGAACAGAGATAGTGACCATTGGTTGTTTCATGAGGAGACACCTTGATCAGGGGCCAGAAACCCCAGTTACTCACCATTTTGTCATCATTGCTCTGCCAAGCATAATTTTGAATAGTATTTCTTTCTTTTGATTTTGTTTTTGAGAACTGATACCTCATGACATAAGAAATTCTCATTTCATTGATGGGATTCCTAGTTTCTCAGTATGCAGTTTTAAGCACAGATAAGTTTAACTAGCTCAACAAGGGGTTGTTTGAAGACAAAGCCCAGGGCAAATATTGGAGGTCTTATCAAGATGTCCAAAGAGAAGCTCATAGACAGAAACCATTTCGTACAAGTCTAGCTTGTTCATGAGTCATGCAACAAGGTAAGAGGATATACTTGTGAAGGTTAATCTTAGCCTCTTAAGACTTACTAGAAGAGGATTCTAGCTGGACTTTAATTGCACAGACTTAAGAATGTAGGAAATGAATGAGGTTCTATTAAGAGGAATTTTCAAGATCAATTCAACATTTAATCCAGCAATAACACCCATCTTTCAAGTGTTTTTAACTAGTCAAGCTCCCCCTCTCTAGTAGCTCTATCTCCCATTCTACCCAGAAAACAGCAGAGAAGCAGAATTGACTATACTCAAGGCACACACCCACTCCCCCTCACATAGGGACCCCCACCAGAAAAATAAGACAAAACTACCACTAACTTTATGGAGATACATGAACCAGAATCTATTGCCTCAAATCAGTCAGAGTTTGTAAATACTAAGTTCTCTTCTCAAGGAAGTGAATTTTTCAGTATCTAGAGGTTTTGTAAAAATATCAGCAATTTGATCTGCAGTCCCAACATGAATTAATTCAAATGTTTTATTTACAATTTCATTTCTGATAAAGTGGTGCCTGATTTCAATGTGTTTTGTTCGTGAGTGTAAAACAGGATTCTTTGCAATGTTTATGGCACTAGTGTTATCATAAAAGATGGGAGTGCAACCTGTCTCTACTTGGTAATCCTGAAGTTGATGCTTGATCCAGATAACCTGAGTGCCACAGCTGCTTGCAGCCACGTATTCAGCCTCAGCAGTGGAAAGAGCCACTGAATGTTGTTTCTTTGAACTCCAAGAAACTAGGCATCCTCCTAAGAATTGGCAGTGGCCACTGGTGCTCTTTCTATCTAGTTTGCATCCAGCAAAGTCTGCATCAGTGTATGCAACTAAATCTAAAGTGCGTGAAGCAGGATACCATAAGCCTAGTGTATGTGTGGTAGATAGATATCTAAAGATTCTTTTTACAGTAGACACATGTAATTCAGTAGGCCTAGATTGATATCTTGCACATAAACCAACACTGAATTGTATGTCAGGCCTAGAGGCAGTTAGGTACAAGAGGGATCCGATCATACCTCTGTAGAGTTTTTCATCCACTTGTTTACCTGACTCATCTGCATTAAGGGTCATGCTTGTGCTCATTGGGGTGGAAATTTGCTTCAGGTTGGTCATCCCAAACCTTTTTAGGATATCCAGCGTGTACTTGGTTTGGTGGAAGAAACAGCCGTCTGTCATCTGATTTATCTGCAAGCCAAGGAAATAAGTCAGTTCCCCAACTAAGCTCATCTCAAATTCAGCTGACATAAGCTGTGAAAATTCTTTACACAGTTTAGGATTTGTTGATCCAAAGATGATGTCGTCCACATATACCTGAACTATGATGAGATCTTGTCTTGAATTCTTAGTGAATAAGGTTTGGTCAACTTTACCTCTGTTATATCCTTTATTTAGTAAAAAATTGGTCAGCCTTTCATACCAGGCCCGAGGAGCTTGCTTTAATCCATAAAGAGCTTTGTTTAACCTGAAAACTTGATCTGGTTTAGTCGAAAACTGAAAACCAGGAGGTTGTTCAACATAAACTTCTTCTTTTAGAATTCCATTCAAGAAAGCACTCTTAACATCCATTTGTTGAAGTTTTGTGTTGTTTGAACAAGCAAATGCTAATAGAATTCTGATAGCCTCCATTCTAGCTACTGGAGCAAAGGATTCATCAAAGTCCACTCCATACTCCTGACTGTAGCCTTTAGCTACAAGTCTAGCTTTATTCCTAGAGATGACACCTTCCTCATTCAGTTTGTTCTTAAAAACCCATTTTGTTCCTATTACATTGAAATTTTCAGGTCTAGGTACAAGCTCCCAGACATTGTTTCTATCAAATTGCCGTAGTTCTTCACACATAGCAGTTACCCAATTCTCATCACTTAAGGCTTCTTCAATGGTTTTAGGCTCAATTTGAGAAACTAAAGCAATTAAGTCCTGATTCTGAACATTTCTAAAATGTGATCTTGTCCTAGGGGGATCATTAAGACTACCAATAATATTGGTTACAGGGTGGTCTTTTAAAACTCTGACATTCGTTGATGACTCACCTTGTTCAGCTGTACTTACTGGGTTCAGATCAGTGGGTTCTTCTGCCGGTTGTACTTCCTCCTCTTGCATTTGTTCCAGGAACTCTCCATCATGACTTGTAGACCTGTTATCATCATTTGGACTGTTAGAGATTTTTGTTTCATCAAAAATAACATGAGGGGTTTCCTCTACAGTTCTATCAGTTTTATTAAAGACCCTGAAGGCTCTAGAAGTTTCAGAGTATCCTAGGAATATTCCTGGAATACTTCTAGCATCGAATTTATCTAAGTCTCTCTTGTTGTTATTATGAATGAAGCATTTTGAACCAAAAATTTTGAAGTATGAGACATTAGGCCTCTTACCTTTCAGGAGTTCATATGGTGTTTTCTTATGTATGGGTCTTACCAAAGCTCTATTAAGTATGTAGCAGGCTGTGTTTGCTGCTTCTGCCCAAAAACTCTTAGGTAGCTGACTCTCCATTAGTAGTGTTCTTGCCATTTCCACTATTGTTCGATTCCTTCTCTCCACAATTCCATTTTGCTCTGGGGTCCTGGGAGAAGAAAATTTGTGAGTCAGTCCCTCCTTGTCACAGAAGCTAGAGAATGAGGAGTTCTCAAACTCTCCTCCATGATCTGATTGAATAACAGTGATCTTGTGCCCTATATGTTTTTGCTTATTGAAAAAATGTTCAAATTTTTGAAAAGCATCACTCTTATTTGCCAAGAAAAATAGCCATGCAAATCTAGAGTAGTCATCGACAATGACGAACCCAAATCTCTTACCATTTAGACTCTAGGTTCTGGTAGGACCAAAGAGATCCATGTGCAAGTGTTCCATGATCTTTGTTGACAAGCTCTCAGACCTAATTTTAAAGGAAGCTCGAGTTTGCTTGCCTAGAGCACAGGCCTCGCAAGGCTTAGAGAATGAATTGAACTTTAAGCTAGGCATGCCTCTAACTAAATCAAATTTAGCTAATTTATGCAAGGTGTTAAAGCTAGCATGGCCTAGTCGCCTATGCCAGTCAAACATGTTATTCTCTGAATCAGCAGTGAGACACAGATTAGACTCAGACTCAACATCAAGATCCACAATATAGACATTATTGACTCTATATGCAATGAACTTTATTTTCTCAGAGTTTGGTTCTAAAATTTTGCAAGTATGCTCATCAAAAAGAACCTAGTGACCCTTGTCACATAACTGACTAATACTCAATAAATTGTGTTGCAGACCTTGAACCAACAAGACTTTCTCAACAGAGTTGGAGGTTTTCTTACCAATGGTTCCGGTCCCAATGATTTGGCCTTTGCTTTTACCTCCAAACTTAACTGACCCTCCTGCTTTCAATTCAAGCTTGCTGAACTTTCTTTGATCCCCTGTCATGTGCCTCGAGCAGCCACTGTCGAGATACCACTTGTTGTTCTCGGCTGCTAGGCCCACCTGCACTGTCACGCCCCGAGAGCGGAAGATACCCGGAGATGCGTGACGAGTTTATATCAATCATGTCAATCAGAGTAATAGTGTATTCGACACAAAGACAGAGATGCGCAAAAGTAAAGATAACCCAATCCTTTATTTCTTCATAAGAATATGTCTATTACAAACCTTTGAAGTACTAACTAAAATAAAGGAAAAATACAAGGTTGACTCAAGAAAATATGAAAAAGACTAGATAACACGGAAGAAGCTCTATCTCTTTCACTCTTGATTTTCCCCATCCGTTTGAGTTTCCTCATCGTCGGACTTACCTGAAAAGTAGGGACGACACGGAGTGAGCGAACGCTCAGTAGGAAATTATATCTCAGGAGCTAGCAAGGGGTTTAAGTAATTACATCTTTCATGAATGCACTATAGCTATGCATGCTCGCATAAAACGACAAGATAGAAAGAGAATATAACAATAAGGTAACAAGGAGAACTAGTCATGAACTTTCAAGAACTTATATCAAATGATATCAAGATATTCAAGCAAGTACTTTATCATGTCAAGATGAAATTTGGCTATCACGTTCAAACACGCAAGTAATTACCCTTTTTCGGGCCACGCATGTCATGTAATATCAAGTCAGGTACAAGATTTGTGGAATGTTCAATCAAGCTAGTCATGCACTTCGGTATAATGCCAATACCGTGATCAATCAACTCCCATGGGCACAAGTACTTTCGGGTGCTCCTCCCAGGACCAGATCGGGCCCTATATGCGCAGGTATTAGTCATGTATTTTTAACATCCACATTTTTGTGTATAGCCATCATGGAATTTCAATAAGCAAGCTTGTAGTCATGTAAGACAACTTTGAGAGATTAGAGTCCAAAAATATGACTTTTGACACCAATAGGCGATAATAACGGTACAATCGCACTTTCGATAAAACTAGGTGGAATTGGTTCCCTTAACTCGGGTACCATGATAAGTAAGTAGAGACACTCTTTTATATAGAATTGAGGTCCATATGAATAGCACCTCAATGGCAAGACGTCCTCATTCTTAATATAGAATTGAGGTTCACAAGAACATCAAGTTTAATATAGAATTGGGGTCTACAAGAACATCATAACAATGTTGATATAGAATTGGGGTTTACAAGAACATCATAACAACGGCATATTCTTCCCCGTTCATTAAGATAATTCTCATATCATACCCATGGCATGACATGAGGGCCGGTATTACCATGTTTCTATAGAGGGACATGGCAAAGATTGTGTAATGGGTTTTTAGGGTACAACCAGCTCAGTCGGCCTTGAGGGAATCCAAGGCGGCGAGGAGTCTTACGGAGGTCTCTATGACCAACTTGCTAGTCCAAAGAAACGGAATGTCCAATGGAGAGCTTGTATGTCAACGAGAATTGAGTGTGTAATGCGATAAATCATCGTAGAAAACATGGGACGATACTCACGGAGTGGAGTAATAGTGCCAATGTATATGTATGTATGTATAATGAAACCCTCGAATAATAGTAATCAGGAAAAATCAGTAGTGCAGAAAATAGCGACTTTGGTAAAGTCATTTTTCATGAAATTAACGCCTTAATCAGAGGCGTTTATATTAAATTTGATGACATGTATAGAAGTCATCCTTTCAATATTTCCAATTTTTCAGAATATTAAAAATCTGGAAATTTTCATAAAACACGCCCTGGACAGGGGCGTTAGTTTACAGAAAGCGCCCTGGTATGGGGCGTCAGTTCAATAAAAGACGACCTGGACAAGGTCGTTAATTCACAATTTTACAATTTCGAGACGATGAAATTTCAGGAAACATGTTATAGGGTCAGGACCAGAAAAAATAGCAGGATTACAAGAGATTGATCATGCATTAATCTAGAATCATGTTTGAATTGATATATAATTTTTGTACATGGTATTTAGTAATTAAAAGAAATTGACGTCCGTGTGCAGGGCGTCAAATATGAAATTGACGACCTAGGCATGGTCGTTTCTTGTAATTTAGCGCCCTTGATAGGGGCGTTTCTTTCAAAAATTCTTTAGAAACTAATCAAAACGCATGAAATCTATATGCATGTATTAACGGATGATGTTATAATTATTAATATACTAGTTTGGGCTACAATCCCTGAGAAAACCTACCTTGATAGTTATCTGGGTGAAGGTTCTGAGGATTTGGAGATTCTTTGCGATACTCTGTTATGAACAGAGTATCCCCAGAACTCAAACAACGGACGAAGGCAGGTGACGAAGGATCCTCTGTTCTTCCCTGTCAACCGTCTGCAGATCCTATAGAAGAAGAAGAAACTGCATACATTAGTTTCTTCATCGCACATAATCAGAGGAGAAGGAAGAGGAAGAGCATTACCTTGTTCTTCACGCTTGACAGGCCGATTACCTACGAAACAAAGAAGATGAAGAATCAATTAGTGTTCTTCATAAGATCGTATACGGAGAAAGAATAAGGAAGAACCTCCTGTTCTTCACATACCTTTAGAAGAATCGAACGCCAAAATATCGATCAGGCTTAATTTAGGGGGTATTTATAGGATCAGGGTGAAACCTAATAGGGTTAGTGTTCGATTGGAAGTAACACTTCCATGATAGAGTTATTACTACATTCGAACTCTTTCTCATAGTTATCAACTTACCCTGGATAAGTTCCTGGTTCGAACGAAATTGGAATGGAATTAACGCCTTATTCTAGGGCGTCGAATTTAAATTGACGCCTTGACGTGCGTCGTTTCTTGCTGAAACGCGTCCATGTCAAGGGCGTTACTCTTTTTATTATCTTTTTATGCCTTTTATTTATTTTGGCCGTCGAAAATTTGACGCCGTGAAACGTGGGCGTCCTTTCTTAAAAACGCACCTTAGATGAGGGCGTAGCGCCTTGCTCCAAGGCGTTAATTTCATCAGGGCTTTGTTCTTCTTATTTCAACCTTTTTCATTTGTTCACTTAATCTTTTAGTTTATTTCAATTTATCTAAATTTATTTCTTTTAATTTTATACGGGTTGCTACACCCTCCCCCACTTAAAAGAATTTGGTTCCCAAATTCATAGCATATATTTACATATGGAGAGTGTAGAGATCATACCTTCTAAAATAACTCTGGAAATCGCTTCCTCATAGATTCCTCGGTCTCCCATGTAGCTTCATGTTCTGAATTCTTATTCCATTGTACTTTTAGCATGGGAATAACCTTATTCCTTAGGGTTCGTACTTCTCGATCTAGTATTCTTATGGGCTTCTGCTCATATGTGAGGTCTTTCCGGATTACTAGATTTCCATGCTCAATAATATGTGATGGATCATGCACATACTTCTTCAACATAGATATGTGGAACACATCATGTACTTCGGACAGTTGAGGTGGCAATGCGATGCGATAAGCAACCTCGCCAACTCTTTCTAGTATCTCAAAAGGTCCGATAAATCTTGGTGTAAGCTTGCCCTTAACACCAAATCTTCGTATTCCACGTCCAGACGATATCTTGAGAAATACATGATCTCCAACTTGGAATTCAAGATCTCTTCTTCCTGTGTCGGCATAAGCCTTTTGTCTAGACTGAGCAACTTGTAGACTTTCTCTGATCAATTGTATCTTCTCGGTAGTGTCCCTTACCATGTCTGGACCTAATAGTTGTTTCTCTCCAACTTCGTTCCAGCATAAGGGTGATCGACAACTCCTTCCGTATAAGGCTTCAAAAGGTGCCATTCGTATACTTGCCTGGTAGCTATTATTGTATGCAAATTCAACCAGAGGCAAGTGATCATGCCAGTTTCCACCAAAATCAGTAATGCATGCTCTTAGCATATCTTCGACTACTTGATTAGTTCTCTCGGTCTGACCATCCGTTTGAGGATGAAAAGCTGTACTAAAGTTAAGTCTCGTCCCCAACGAATGTTGTAGTCCTTTCCAAAAATGAGAAGTAAAACGGGGATCTCTATCAGACACGATTGAAATAGGAATACCATGTAATCTGACTATTTCCTTGATGTATAGTGCAGCTAAGACATCAACTGACCATCGACTCTTGATTGGCAAGAAATGCGCTGATTTAGTCAATCGGTCAATAATAACCCATATTCCATCATGTCCTCTTTTTGATTTAGATAAACCCATGATGAAATCCATATCAATATCCTCCCACTTCCATTTAGGGATATCTAGAGGATGTAGTTTTCCAGCAGGCTTTTGGTGTTCCGCCTTGACTTGTTGGCATGTGAGCCAACGTGATACGTAGTCCGCTATTTCTCTTTTCATGTTGGGCCACCAAAAATTTCTTTTTACATCTTGGTACATTTTGGTAGATCCTGGATGAATCGTATACCTTGACCTATGAGCTTCATCTAAGATCTTCTTCTTCAATTCTGGGCAGTCTGGTATACAAGTTCTATTCTTGAATAACAATCTTCTATCAGAAGTTAATTGGAAATCCGATTATCCTTCTAATCTGCCCTTGACCTCCACTAATGTTGGATCATCACCCTGAAGTCCTTGTATTTCAGTTAGTAGGTCTGACTGAATACTTATGTGAGATAATATGACGCACCTAGGGTCCGTGTCCATGCTTATATTGAGTTCAGAGAATTGCTCCAGCAACTTCCATTCTTGAATCATACAATTGGCTAACAGTGCTCTCGGCTTTCGACTAAGGGCATCTGCTACATGATTACCCTTTCCGGGATGATATTGTATATTGAAGTCGAAGTCCTTGAGATATTCCAGCCATCGTCTTTGCCTCATATTTAACTCCTTCTGTGAGAAAAGATATTTGAGACTCTTGTGATCGGAGTATACAGTAAATTGTACTCCATAAAGATAATGTCTCCATATTTTGAGTGCAAATACTATCGCGGCCAATTCTAAGTCATGGACGGGGTAGTTCTCTTCATGCTTCTTTAATTGACTAGAAGAGTAGGCTATAACCTTCCCTTGTTGCATTAGAACACATCCGAGGCCAATGCCAGAAGCATCAGTGTATACCTCGAACTTTTCTCCTTCAATTGGTAATGCCAAGATAGGAGCTGTAGTAAGATGATCCTTGAGAGTTTGGAAGCTTCTTTCACATTCCTCACTCCACTCATAACGGATCTCCTTGCGAGTTAACCTCGTAAGTGGCACGGCGATTTTAGAGAAATCCTTGACGAATCGCCTGTAATAGCCGGCAAGACCTAAGAAACTTCGGATCTCGCTAGCATTGGTCGGTCTTTCCCAGTTCCTTATAGCTTCAACCTTTGATGGGTCTACAGACAAGCCATCCTTTGATATAACATGTCCGAGAAAAGTCACTTCTTCAAGCCAGAATTCACACTTGCTAAGTTTTGCATATAATTGATTTGTCCTCAATATTTGTAATGCAATCCTCAAATGTTCCTCATGCTCTTCCTTGGTCTTGGAATAAATCAATATATCATCAATAAAGACCACCACGAATTGATCCAAATAAGGCCTGAATATACTATTCATTAACTGCATAAAGGCAGCAGGGGCATTCGTTAGTCCGAAAGGCATAACAACAAATTCATAATGGCCATACCTGCTTCTGAATGCGGTTTTATGAATATCCTCGTCCTTGATTCTTAGTTGGTGATATCCTGACCTAAGATCAATTTTGGAAAAGTACTTGGATCCTGAAATTTGATCAAACAATTCATCGATTCTCGGCAGTGGATACTTGTTCTTGATAGTGAGATGATTCAACTGTCGATAGTCGATGCATAATCTCATGGATCCGTCTTTCTTCTTTAAAAATAATACAGGCGCTCCCCACGGGGAAGTACTTGGTCTAATGAATCCTTTCTTAATGAGTTCCATCAATTGCTCTTTTAACTCCTTGAGTTCAGCAGGTGACATCCTATAAGGTGCCTTTGAAATCGAACCAGCACCAGGGACTAAGTCAATGGTGAAGGCCACTTCTCTTTGCGGGGGTAATCTCGGCAAATCTTCCGGAAACACGTCCGGAAATTCCTGCACCACTGGAATGTCTTCTAGCTTAGCATCCTTAGCTTCTTTAACTATGACAAAGGCAAGGAAAGATGCACATCCTTTCCTGATGAGCTTGCTAGCTCGGAGAGCCAAAATAAAAGGGGATTTGCTTCGACTCTTAGGGCTAGTGAAGATTAATTCTGGAAATTCCTTGAATGTAACCTTGCTATTGCGGTAATCAACCGTTGCCTGATACTTGGATAACCAATCTGCTCCTAGTATGACATCATACTCCTTCAGATCTAAACATATGAGATCGATAGGGAGATTTCTACCCTGAACCAATACTTCACAGTTTTGGTAATGATGTGTAATATCAGTCTCGTCACCCAGAGGAGTAGACAAAACTAATTTCATCCATTCCGGTTCTAGGGGTAATGGGTCAGCGAACTTCTTAGAAATAATAGAATGTGATGCACCAGTATCAATTAAGACATGCATTCTTGGAACAAACTTTCAATGTACCTTCCACTAGTCCGCCTTCTTCTTCTTGTTCGGTCTCCTTGATTGCGTGAAGACGTGCATTCTTGGTTACCGGGCGTTTCCCGACATCGGCTTGATTGTTAAGTAATGGGCAATCGGGAATCCGATGCTCACGACTCCCACAACGGAGACATGCTCCTAGTTTCCTCCAGCATTCTTCTGCTCTATGGCCTGCCTTGTCACAATGTTTGCACACTGTGTTTGATGGGGTAGTGGTGATAGAGAAGGGCTTGGTCTTCTTAAACTTCTGCTCTTGCGAGGAAATACCTCCATTGCTAGGCCTCTTCTTGAAGTTGGGTTTAAAGGAACCCGATCCTGTAACTTGTTCCTTCTTATCCTTACCACGAATCCTATCAGATAGTTCTGTGGCATCTTCTAACAGTTGTGCGCGGCGTACTATCTCCGAATAGACCTGAATGTCCATCGGTGCCAGTTGGGTAATATATTGGGGCCTGAGCCCGTTTAGGAACCTCCTAGCTTTCATCTTCTCGGTGCTAACTAAGTGCTTAGCATACCGAGACAATCTAGAGAATTGGGCCTCATACTCGGCCACTGACA
The DNA here is from genome assembly GCA_022559845.1 of Amorphophallus konjac. Classification (NCBI taxonomy): domain Eukaryota; kingdom Viridiplantae; phylum Streptophyta; class Magnoliopsida; order Alismatales; family Araceae; genus Amorphophallus; species Amorphophallus konjac. The sequence goes on from CM040127.1 coordinate 157,582,419, forward strand.
AGGATCGTTGCTTCAGTGCAGCAAATTCTGCAGCTTTCTTTTCCTGCACTCGGTCTGAAAAATATTTTGCATTGAAGTGTTCAACGAATTCCGCCCATGTAACTTGGTCTTGATTTAGAGTAGCCTCTATTGATTCCCACCAGCATCTAGCATCCCTTTCTAGCTGAAAGGTAGCTAACAAAATTTTATCCTGGTCTGTGCATTGCATGACACGGAAGATACGTTCTGTTTCCCTAATCCAGTGTTCAGCATCATCCGGATCAGTAGAACCCGTGAACTTGGGCGGGTTCATGTTCTTGAAAGTCTGATGGAGACTTCCTGCTCGTTGTCCACCTCCTTGTGCTACTTGTTGTAGCACCTGAGTCATGCCTTGAAGCGTACGCTGCATGTTGCGCCATTGAGCACGTTCGGCAGCCATTATCCTACAATTATAATAACTATATTAATACGTGATTTGTATTTAAAGACTAGTATTTCTATGTTAATTTTAACCCTTGGTTCTACCCAATCTCACTAGTTAAAGGTTTAAAATTTATCCTTGGACTTGGGTTTCCTAGGAATTGAATACCCTAGGCTCTGATACCACAAAAACTGTCACGCCTCGAGAGCGGAAGATACCCGGAGATGCGTGACGAGTTTATATCAATCATGTCAATCAGAGTAATAGTGTATTCGACACAAAGACAGATATGCGCAAAAGTAAAGATAACCCAATCCTTTATTTCTTCATAAGAATATGTCTATTACAAACCTTTGAAGTACTAACTAAAATAAAGGAAAAATACAAGGTTGACTCAAGAAAATATGAAAAAGACTAGATAACACGGAAGAAGCTCTATCTCTTTCACTCTTGATTTTCCCTATCCGTTTGAGTTTCCTCATCGTTGGACTTACCTGAAAAGTAGGGACGACACGGAGTGAGCGAACGCTCAGTAGGAAATTATATCTCAGGAACTAGCAAGGGGTTTAAGTAATTACATCTTTCATGAATGCACTATAGCTATGCATGCTCGCATAAAACGACAAGATAGAAAGAGAATATAACAATAAGGTAACAAGGAGAACTAGTCATGAACTTTCAAGAACTTATATCAAATGATATCAAGATATTCAAGCAAGTACTTTATCATGTCAAGATGAAATTTGGCTATCACGTTCAAACACGCAAGTAATTACCCTTTTTCGGGCCACGCATGTCATGTAATATCAAGTCAAGTACAAGATTTGTGGAATGTTCAATCAAGCTAGTCATGCACTTCGGTATAATGCCAATACCGTAATCAATCAACTCCCATGGGCACAAGTACTTTCGGGTGCTCCTCCCAGGACCAGATCGGGCCCTATATGCGCAGGCATTAGTCATGTATTTTTAACATCCACATTTTTGTGTATAGCCATCATGGAATTTCAATAAGCAAGCTTGTAGTCATGTAAGACAACTTTGAGATATTAGAGTCCAAAAATATGACTTTTGACACCAATAGGCGATAATAACGGTACAATCGCACTTTCGATAAAACTAGGTGGAATTGGTTCCCTTAACTCGGGTACCATGATAAGTAAGTAGAGACACTCTTTTATATAGAATTGAGGTCCATATGAATAGCACCTCAATGGCAAGACGTCCTCATTCTTAATATAGAATTGAGGTTCATAAGAACATCAAGTTTAATATAGAATTGGGGTCTACAAGAACATCATAACAATGTTGATATAGAATTGGGGTTTACAAGAACATCATAACAACGGCATATTCTTCCCCGTTCATTAAGATAATTCTCATATCATACCCATGGCATGACATGAGGGCCGGTATTACCATGTTTCTATAGAGGGACATGGCAAAGATTGTGTAATGGGTTTTTAGGGTACAACCAGCTCAGTCGGCCTTGAGGGAATCCAAGGCGGCGAGGAGTCTTACGGAGGTCTCTATGACTAACTTGCTAGTCCAAAGAAACGGAATGTCCAATGGAGAGCTTGTATGTCAACGAGAATTGAGTGTGTAATGCGATAAATCATCGTAGAAAACATGGGACTATACTCACGGAGTGGAGTAATAGTGCCAATGTATATGTATGTATGTATAATGAAACCCTCGGATAACAGTAATCAGGAAAAATCAGTAGTGCAGAAAATAGCGACTTTGGTAAAGTCGTTTTTCATGAAATTAACGCCTTAATCAGGGGCGTTTATATTAAATTTGACGACATGTATAGAAGTCGTCCTTTCAATATTTCTAATTTTGCAGAATATTAAAAATCTAGAAATTTTCATAAAACACGCCCTGGACAGGGGCGTTAGTTTACAGAAAGTGCCCTGGTATGGGGCGTCAGTTCAATAAAAGACGACCTGGACAAGGTCGTTAATTCACAATTTTACAATTTCGAGACGATGAAATTTCAAGAAACATGTTATAGGGTCAGGACCAGAAAAAATAGCAGGATTACAAGAGATTGATCATGCATTAATCTAGAATCATGTTTGAATTGATATATAATTTTTGTACATGGTATTTAGTAATTAAAAGAAATTGACGTCCGTGTGCAGGGCGTCAAATATGAAATTGACGACCTAGGCATGGTCGTTTCTTGTAATTTAGCGCCCTTGATAGGGGCGTTTCTTTCAAAAACTCTTTAGAAACTAATCAAAACGCATGAAATCTATATGCATGTATTAACGGATGATGTTATAATTATTAATATGCTAGTTTGGGCTACAATCCCTGAGAAAACCTACCTTGATAGTTATCTGGGTGAAGGTTCTGAGGATTTGGAGATGCTTTGCGATACTCTGTTATGAACAGAGTATCCCCAGAACTCAAACAACGGACGAAGGCAGGTGACGAAGGATCCTCTGTTCTTCCCTGTCAACCGTCTGCAGATCCTATAGAAGAAGAAGAAACTGCATACATTAGTTTCTTCATCGCACATAATCAGAGGAGAAGGAAGAGGAAGAACATTACCTTGTTCTTCACGCTTCACATGCCGATTACCTACGAAACAAAGAAGATGAAGAATCAATTAGTGTTCTTCATAAGATCATATACGGAGAAAGAATAAGGAAGAACCTCCTGTTCTTCACATACCTTTAGAAGAATCGAATGCCAAAATATCGATCAGGCTTAATTTAGGGGGTATTTATAGGATCATGGTGAAACCTAATAGGGTTAGTGTTCGATTGGAAGTAACACTTCCATGATAGAGTTATTACTACATTCGAACTCTTTCTCATAGTTATCAACTTACCCTGGATAAGTTCCTGGTTCGAACGAAACTAGAATGGAATTAACGCCTTATTCTAGGGCGTCGAATTTAAATTGACGCCTTGACGTGCGTCGTTTCTTGCTGAAACGCGTCCATGTCAAGGGCGTTACTCTTTTTATTATCTTTTTATGCCTTTTATTTATTTTGGCCGTCGAAAATTTGACGCCGTGAAACGTGGGCGTCCTTTCTTAAAAACGCACCTTAGATGAGGGCGTAGCGCCTTGCTCCAAGGCGTTAATTTCATCAGGGCTTTGTTCTTCTTATTTCAACCTTTTTCATTTGTTCACTTAATCTTTTAGTTTATTTCAATTTATCTAAATTTATTTCTTTTAATTTTATACGGGTTGCTACATGCACAATAACAATTTAAGTTGTGTGCTTTGGAACCCAAGGTAAGTTGGGTCCAAAAATACCGTTCAATTCATTAAGCACAGTCTTGGGAATCCAGATCTGTTTTAATCCCTTTTTCTTTCTATGCTGAGAGTTGACAGTTTTGTTATTGGTGTGCATTTTATTAGTTTCCTTTTGTTTCTCAAGGTGTGTCTAGTTTCTGTTAATAAAGGTTTGGGTCCCAGCCAGACCATAATTTTCAACCTGTCTAGATGAAGGGATTTTATTGACAGTATTCTGTGTATAGTTAGACGTTCCCATGTTTCTTTTAAAATATCCCATTCCTTTATTAGAGTCATAGTTGTTGAATTAACAGACACCTTGCTTCTGGTGCATAGGCTTGTTGAATTTCTTGGAGATATTTTTTCCAAGCTCAGCCTGTTGTCTATGGATGTTCTTTTGTTGTTCAGTGGTTTTGGAACTGGATGGAATGTCCAGCTTCTCTTTTCCTTTCTCAGTGCAGAAGGTAGTGGTTTTTACCCCAAATGCTTCCTTCTTATTTGGGTTGAAACCCAACCCTTCTCTGTTAAAGTTTACTTTGGTGCCTAACAAGGCATTCAAATTACTCTCTCCCAAAACAAACCTCTCAAGGGTTTTCTTCTTATCTTCCAGCTCCTTCCGCAGACATATATTGTTTTCCAGCAATTCATCATTGACCCTTTTAACAGCTTCATACCCTTCCCTGAGTAAGTCATTTTGTCTCAGGTTTTCTTTAGTATGTTGATTGGTTTCATCAAGCTGTTTCCTTAGTTTTTCAAGCTCCTTTTTAACAAGATTGTTCTCATTTCTTACATTTTCCATTTGATCTAATTCAGCTATCAGTTTGGAATTTTCTATCTTGATGAGTTCTTGTTCTTCATTAACCATATTGAGTTTGCGTTTGGTGACTCTATGTTCTTTAGCTAAGGCATTGTACATATCTAGCAGTTCACCATACTTATCTCCCCAGTCATCAATAGAGTAAGTCACAAAGGGATTGATTACCTCATTTTCTTCGTCAGCCATCAGACATACTCCTTCAGTCTCCTTTCCTGAGGAGTTAGTCTCTGAGTCTTCTTCTTCATCGCTCCAAGTGCATACCATAGCTTTTGGCTTTTTCCTGTACACTTTGGAGCCTTTCTTATGGTAATCCAGTGTCTTCTTCTGAAGCTCAGGGCAATCTTGCTTTATGTGCCCAAGGTTCCTGCAATGATAACACATCACACTTTTAGCATTCCTATCCTTGTCATTGCCATTGTTTGGATATTTACCTGATGAGTAATTTCTTCTTCTCCCATATGATTTTCCCTTCAGTTTCAGAAATTTCCTAAACTGACGTGTGAGCAGAGCTTTTTCACTCCTATCAAGGTCTGGAGTTTCATCAGAGTCTCCACTGCTGCTGCTGCTACTACTATGTCGTTCAACTTTAAGAGCAACATTCTTGCCCTTTCTGTCACTTCCTTCTCCTGTTTTCTTGAGATTCATCTCATAGGTCATAAGAGACCCTATGTGTAGCAACCCTAATAAATGAATAATTGAAATAAATTAAAACATATATATTACAGAAGTAATATATAAAAGGAATAGGGTTAATTGGACGAAATAAAATAAATTAAAAATAACGCCTCTTATTAAGGCGTTAATTTATAAATAAACGCCTCTATCAAAGGCGTGACTAAAGAAAGGACGCCCACACGTGCGGTCGTCAACTCTCACGACCAAATAGGCAAGTAAAAGAAACGCCCATATATGGGGCGTGTTTCAAAAACAAGGAACGCCCTTATCCAAGACGTTTCTTAAGCAACGACCTGAACTAGGTCGTTAATTAAAGAATCGACGCCCTTACCTAAGGCGTTAATTCCATTCGGACCCGTTCGACCCAGAGCTTATCAGGGGAAGGATCAACCTGATCCAGTAAGTGTCTACTAGGGTAAGGACTCTATTAGGGAAGCATTACTTCCACACAATCACTAACCCTAATAGGATTTCCAAAATCTTATAAATAAGCCTTGATCGAACAACCCTAAACCTATTTGATACCTCCGACTGCAGAGGTACGTGAAGAACAAACCGTTCTTCTTAATTTCCCTTTTTGTTCTCTGCTTCAGTTGCATGAAGAATTAACAATTCTTCATCTTCTTCTCTATACAGGTTAAGGGAGCTCGGTGGCCGTACGTTGAGAGCTAGTAAAGATCTTTTCTTCACTTTTGACGTGATGATCAGATTTCAAAGAAACTGATACAGTTTCTTCTCTCATAGGAAAGCTATTGTAGAAGCCTCTTCATCAAAGCCATCATCTTCTGCTAGCCAAAAATCCCTCACGGTCATCTCCAAATCAACTCTTAAAGGTAGGTTTTCTCAAGTTATTGTAGCCCAAATGAAATTAATGCAAGATATATATATATATATATATATAAGCATGTCATGCATACGGTTATTATAGTTTCCATGCATTTTCTGCAATATTTTGAAAGAGACGCCCCTGTCAAGGGCGCTAGTTCACATGAAACGACTCTTCCCAGGTCGTTAATTTCATGTTTAACGCCCCGTACTCAGGCGTTAATTTCTTTAAACCGTTAATCACCCATCTTAAGAATTGATTATCTATGAAATCATGATTATAAAATAATGCATGATCCTCTGTCTTCAACCTGCTAACTTTACTGTCATGATATTACATTCGTTCCTCTGTTATCCTGAAATTGTTACTGTCCTTAAAGTTTCTGAAGGAACTTGAATTAACGACTTGGACAAAGTCGTTTTCCACATATTAACGCCCTCTCATAGGGCGTGAATCTGAAAGGTAACGCCCCTTCCTAGGGCGTGTATCGGTTAAAATCCTGAAATTTATATATTCTGAAAAATAGAATTAAATAGTAACGCCCCTGCCCAGGGCGCGTTTTTTGATAATTCCTGAAAATTAATTATATTCTGTCAAATATGTAAACAATAAGACGCCTTCTGGTGTAGTCGTCAGATCTTGAAGAAACGACCCTGACCAAGGCGTGTTTTAGACAATTCATGAAATTATTGATATTCTGTCAAATATATAAATAAGGAGACGCCTGCTACTGTAGTCGTCAACTCTTGAAGAAACGCCCCTTCCCAAGGCGCGTTTTAGATAAATTATTGAATTATTGAAAATTCTGCAAAACGGACCATATGTAAACGCCCTTCTGTTAGGCGTTAATTACTTGAGAAACGACTTGACCTAAGTCGTTATTTTACTATAAACTGATTTTCATCTGATTTGCTAACCGATGGTTTTATATATTATAATATATATATATATATATCGGCACTATTCTCCACTCCGTGAGTATAGTCCCACTTTTCACGTTGATTTATCGATCACACTCAACTCTCATTGACATACAAGCTCTCCATTGGACATTCCGTTCCTTTGGACTAGCGAGTTAGTCATAGAGACCTCCGTAAGACTCCTCGTAGCCTTGGATTCCCTCAAGGCCGACTGAGCTGGTTGTACCCTAAAAACCCATTACACCATTGATGCCATGTCACTCTGAAGAAACATGGGATACCGGCCCTTATGATTATACAAAGAGTATATCATAAGAAATTCTTAATGGGATGATGACATCATGCCATATCATGCCATTCTTGTAAACCTCAATTCTATGGTAAGAATGAGGGTATCTTACTTTTGATATATTGTTCATGTGGACCTCAATTCTATATAAAGAATGTCCATACTGATTTGTCATGGTACCCAAGTTAAGGGAATCATATTCTACCTAGTTTTATCGATATCGTGATTATACCGTTATTATCGCCATTCTATGTCCTTTGTCATATTTTGGACTCTATTCTATCAAAGTTGTCATACGTGTCTACAAGCTTGATTATTGAAATTCTATATTGGCTATATAAACAAGAGTGGATGTCAAAACACATGATAAATGCCTGCGCATATAGGGCCCGATCTGGTCCTGGGAGGAGCACCCGAAAGTACTTGTGCCCATGGGAGTTAAAATGATAAGGTATCTGGCATTATACCGAGTACTTGACTTGCTTGATTGGACATTCCACACACATCTTGTACTTGACTCGTACTTGACATGAAATGAAATGCGTGGCCCGAAAAAGGGTAATTTACTTGCTTGCTTGATACATGATAGCCAAAGTTCTTGACATGATTTGTTAAATGTACTTGCTTGAATATCTCGAATAAACTTGTTATCTTGTTGAAAGTTCATGATAAGTTCATCTTATTTCCTTGATACTACATTCTATCTATCCTGTCGTTTTATGCGAGCATGCATAGCTTTATTGCATTCATAAAAATGTAATTACTTAAACCCCTCGCTAGTACTTGAGATATAATTTCCTACTGAGCGTTCGCTCATTCCGTTTGTCCCTTTTTACTTTTCAGGTAAGTCCGACGACGATGGAAGTCAATCGGATGGGAATGATCAAGAGTGAAAGTGATAGAGCTTCTCCAAGTGTCATCTAGTCTTTTCTATAGTTTCTTGAGTCAACTATGTATTCTTTTCCTTTTTATTAAACAGAGTATTGGATTTGTAATAGTCTATCCATTATGAAATAAAGGATTGGGTTATCTTGCTATTTTGCGCGTCTCTGTCTTTGTGTCGAATACACGACCACTCTGATTGACATGATTGATATAGACACGTCGCGCATCTCCGGGTATCTTCCGCGCTCGGGGCGTGACAGTCTTTGTGGTATCAGAGACTAAGGTATTCAATTCCTAGGAAACCCAAGTCCAAGGATAGGTTTCACAACCTTTAACCAAGTGAGAGTGGGTAGAACCAAGGGTTAAATGATCAATGAGTCCTTTATAAGATCATAGTGATATAATACTAACATAGCTATTGTAATTGTAGGATAATGGCTGCCGAACGTGCTCAATGGCGCAACATGCAGCGTACCCTTCAAGGGATGACCCAAGTGCTACAACAGGTAGCACAAGGTGGTGCTCCACGAGCTGGAAGCTTACACCAAGCATTCAAGAATATGAATCCCCCGAAGTTCATGGGATCGACCGATCCAGACGATGCCGAGCATTGGGTTCGGGAGATTGAACGTATATTCCGTGTCATGCAATGCACGGATCAGGACAAAGTCTTATTAGCTACTTTCCAGTTAGAAAAGGATGCTAGATGCTGGTGGGAGTCGATTGAAGCTACTATAGACCCAACTTAAGTTACATGGGGTGAATTCGTTGAATATTTCAACGCCAAATATTTCTCTGATAGGGTCCAGGAAAAGAAGGCCGCCGAATTTGCCGCATTAAAGCAAAGATCTTTATCGGTGGCTGATTATGAAGCACAGTTTTCTAGACTGTCTAGATATGCTAAGCATTTAATTAGCACGGAAAAGATGAAAGCCCGTAGATTTCTTAATGGGCTTAGGCCCCACTACATTACTCAACTGGCGCCTATGGATATTCAAGTTTATACTGAAATAGTGCGCCGAGCTCAGTTGCTTGAAGATGCCACGGAACTATCTGATAGGATCCGTGGGAAAGACAAAAAGGAGCAAGTCACAAGTTCGGGTTCTTTTAAACCCAACTTTAAGAAGAGGCCCAATAAAGGAGGTTCTTCCTCTCAAGATCAGAAGTTCAAGAAATCCAAGCCTTTCTCTATCACCACTACACCTTCAAACGTAGTATGCAAGCATTGTGACAAGGCTGGTCACAAAATAGAAGAATGCTGGAGGAAATTAGGAGCATGTCTCCGTTGTGGGAGTCGTGAACATCGGATTCCCGATTGTCCATTAATGAATGACCAAGACGGTGAGGGTAAACGCCCAGTGACAAGGAACGCGCGTCTTCATGCAATCCAAGAGACCGAACCAGAAGAAGAAGGCGGATTGGTGGAAGGTACATTAAAAATTTGTTCCAAATATGCACATGTCTTATTTGATACGGGTGCATCGCATTCCATTATTTCCAAGAAGTTTGCTGACCCATTACCTCTAGAACCAGAATGGATGAAGTTAATATTGTCTACTCCTCTCGGAAACAAGACGGATATCACACATCATTATCAAAACTGTGAGGTATTGGTTCGAGGAAAGAATTTTCCTATTGATCTTATCTGCTTAGATCTAAAAGAGTATGATGTTATACTAGGAGCAGATTGGTTATCCAAATACCAGGCAACGGTTGATTGCCGTGATAGCAAGATTGTTTTCAAGGAATTTCCGGAACTGACTTATACTAGTCCTAAGAGTTGAAGCAAATCCCCTCTTATTTCGGCTCTTCGAGCAAGCAAGCTCGTCAAGAAAGGATGTGTATCCTTCCTTACTTTTGTCACTATTAAAGAAGCTAAAGAAACCAAGATAGAGGACATTCAGGTAGTGCGAGAATTTCCAGACGTATTTCCGGAAGAATTGCCAGGATTACCCCCGCAAAGAGATGTGGCCTTTACCATCGACTTAGCCCCTGGTGCTGGTCCTGTTTCAAAGGCACCCTATAGAATGTCCCCTGCAGAACTAAAAGAATTAAAGAAGCAATTGATGGAATTGATTCAAAAAGGGTTCATTAGACCAAGTACTTCCCCGTGGGGAGCCCCAGTCCTATTTGTAAGAAAGAAGGATGGATCCATGAGATTGTGTATCGACTATCGACAGTTGAATCATCTTACTATCAAGAACAAGTATCCACTGCCGAGAATCGATGAATTATTTGATCAGATTTCTGGATCCAAACATTTCTCCAAGATTGATCTCAGGTCTGGTTATCATCAATTGAGGATTAAAGACGAAGATATTCATAAAACTGCGTTCAGAAGCAGGTATGGCCACTATGAATTTGTTGTTATGTCTTTTGGACTAACAAATGCCCCTGCTGCCTTTATGCAGTTGATGAATAGCATATTCAGGCCTTATCTAGATCAATTTGTGGTGGTTTTCATTGATGATATATTGATATATTCCAAGACTAAGGAAGAACATGAAGAGCATTTGAGGATTTCATTACAAATCTTGAGGACAAATCAATTATATGCTAAGCTCAGCAAATGCGAATTCTGGCTTGAAGAAGTGGCTTTTCTCGGATATGTGATATCCAAGGACGGTTTATCTGTAGATCCGTCAAAGGTTGAAGCTGTAAGAAACTGGGAAAGACCCACTAATGCAAGCGAGATCAGAAGTTTCTTAGGTCTTGCAGGCTATTATCGGCGATTCATCAAAGATTTCTCTAAGATCGCCGTGCCCCTTACAAGGTTAACTCGCAAGGAGATCCGATACGAATGGAGTGAGGAATGTGAAAGAAGTTTTCAAACTCTCAAGGATCATCTCACCACAGCTCCGGTCTTAGCTCTACCGATAGAAGGAGAGAAATTCGAGGTCTACACTGATGCTTCTGGCATTGGCCTCGGATGTGTCCTAATGCAACAAGGAAAGGTCATAGCATACTCTTCACGTCAGCTGAAGAAGCATGAGGAGAATTACCCCGTCCATGACTTAGAACTGGCCGCGGTAGTATTTGCCCTAAAGATATGGAGACACTACTTATATGGAGCACAGTTTACTGTATACTCCGATCACAAAAGTCTCAAATATCTATTTTCACAAAAGGAGCTAAACATGAGACAAAGACGCTGGCTAGAATATCTCAAGGACTTCGACTTCAATATACAATACCATCCCGGAAAGGGTAATTATGTTGCCGACGCCCTTAGTCGAAAGCCGAGAGCAATGATAGCAAATTGTATGATGCAAGAATGGAGGTCACTTGAACAATTCTCCGAGCTCAATATAAGCTTGGACACGGAATCCAAATTTGTCACACTATCTCATGTAAGCATACAGTCAGATTTGTTATCTGATATACAAACACTTCAGGATGATGATCCTATATTAGTAGAAATCAAAGGCAGATTAGAAGGACAATCTGATTTTCAACTAACTTCTGATGGAAGATTATCGTTCAAAGATAGAACTTGTATACTCGATTGTCCGGAATTAAAGAAGAAGATCTTAGATGAAGCTCACCGATCAAGGTACACTATTCATCCAGGATCAACCAAAATGTACCAAGATGTAAAGAGGAACTTTTGGTGGCCTAATATGAAAAGAGAAATAGCGGACTATGTATCACGCTGTCTCACATGCCAACAAGTCAAGGCGGAACACCAAAAGCCTGCGGGAAAACTACATCCTCTAGATATTCCTAAGTGGAAATGGGAGGATATTGGTATGGACTTCATCATGGGTTTGTCTAAATCTAAAGGAGGACATGATGGAATCTGGGTTATCATTGACCGATTGACTAAATCGGCACATTTCTTGCCAATCAAAAGCCAATGGTCAATTGATGTGCTAGCTGCACTATACATCAAAGAAATAGTCAGGATACATGGAATTCCTGTCTCAATCGTGTCTGATAGAGATCCCCGTTTTACTTCTCATTTTTGGAAGGGATTACAACATTCGTTGGGAACAAGGCTCAACTTTAGTACTGCTTTTCACCCACAAACGGATGGTCAGACCGAGCGAACTAATCAAGTTGTTGAAGATATGCTGAGAGCATGCATTATTGACTTTGGAGGAAGCTGGCATGACCACTTACCTTTAGTTGAATTTGCATATAATAATAGCTACCAAGCTAGTATCCAAATGGCACCTTTCGAAGCCTTATACGGAAGGAGTTGCCGATCTCCCATATGTTGGAACGAAGTTGGAGAGAAACAACTATTAGGTCCAGACATGGTAAGGGATACAACTGAGAAGATACAGGTAATCAGAGAAAGATTACAAGTTGCTCAGACAAGGCAAAAGGCTTATGCTGATACCAGGAGAAGAGATCTTGAATTCCAGGTTGGAGATCATGTATTTCTTAAAATATCCCCTGGACGTGGCATACAAAGATTTGGTGTTAAGGGCAAGCTTACGCCAAGATTCATCGGACCATTTGAGGTACTCAAAAGAGTTGGTGAGGTTGCTTATCGCATCGCGTTGCCTCCTCAGTTGTCCGAGTTACACAATGTATTTCACATATCTATGTTGAAGAAGTATGTGCACGATCCGTCACATATTATTGAGCATGGAGATCTGGTGATCCAGAAAGATCTCACATATGAACAGAGGCCTTTAAAGATATTAGATCGAGAAATACGAGCTCTAAGGAATAAGGTTATTCCTATGCTCAAGGTGCAATGGAATAAGAATCCCGAACGCGAAGCGACATGGGAGACCGAAGAATCTATGAAGAAACGATTTCCCGAGTTATTCTAAGAGGTATATGTTCTACGCTCTCCACATGTATAATTATATATATATTGAATTTGGGGACCAAATTCTTTTTAAGTGGGGGAGGGTGTAGCAACCCTAATAAATGAATAATTGAAATAAATTAAAACATATATATTACAGAAGTAATATATAAAAGGAATAGGGTTAATTGGACGAAATAAAACAAATTAAAAATAACGCCTCTTATTAAGTCGTTAATTTATAAATAAACGCCTCTATCAAAGGCGTGACTAAAGAAAGGACGCCCACACGTGCGGTCGTCAACTCTCACGACCAAATAGGCAAGTAAAAGAAACGCCCATATATGGGGCGTGTTTCAAAAACAAGGAATGCCCTTATCCAAGACGTTTCTTAAGCAACGACCTGAACTAGGTCGTTAATTAAAGAATCGACGCCCTTACCTAAGGCGTTAATTCCATTCGGACCCGTTCGACCCAGAGCTTATCAGGGGAAGGATCAACCTGATCCAGTAAGTGTCTACTAGGGTAAGGACTCTATTAGGGAAGCATTACTTCCACACAATCACTAACCCTAATAGGATTTCCAAAATCTTATAAATAAGCCTTGATCGAACAACCCTAAACCTATTTGATACCTCCGACTGCAGAGGTACGTGAAGAACAAACCGTTCTTCTTAATTTCCCTTTTTGTTCTCTGCTTCAGTTGCATGAAGAATTAACAATTCTTCATCTTCTTCTCTATACAGGTTAAGGGAGCTCGGTGGCCGTACGTTGAGAGCTGGTAAAGATCTTTTCTTCACTTTTGACGTGATGATCAGATTTCAAAGAAACTGATACAGTTTCTTCTCTCATAGGAAAGCTGTTGTAGAAGCCTCTTCATCAAAGCCATCATCTTCTGCTAGCCAAAAACCCCTCACGGTCATCTCCAAATCAACTCTTAAAGGTAGGTTTTCTCAAGTTATTGTAGCCCAAATGAAATTAATGCAAGATATATATATATATAAGCATGTCATGCATACGGTTATTATAGTTTCCATGCGTTTTCTGCAATATTTTGAAAGAGACGCCCCTGTCAAGGGCGCTAGTTCACATGAAACGACTCTTCCCAGGTCGTTAATTTCATGTTTAACGCCCCGTACTCAGGCGTTAATTTCTTTAAACCGTTAATCACCCATCTTAAGAATTGATTATCTATGAAATCATGATTATAAAATAATGCATGATCCTCTGTCTTCAACCTGCTAACTTTACTGTCATGATATTACATTCGTTCCTCTGTTATCCTGAAATTGTTACTGTCCTTAAAGTTTCTGAAGGAACTTGAATTAACGACTTGGACAAAGTCGTTTTCCACATATTAACGCCCCCTCATAGGGCGTGAATCTGAAAGGTAACGCCCCTTCCTAGGGCATGTATCGGTTAAAATCCTGAAATTTATATATTCTGAAAAATAGAATTAAATAGTAACGCCCCTGCCCAGGGCGCGTTTTTTGATAATTCCTTAAAATTAATTGTATTCTGTCAAATATGTAAACAATAAGACGCCTTCTGGTGTAGTCGTCAGATCTTGAAGAAACGACCCTGACCAAGGCGTGTTTTAGACAATTCATGAAATTATTGATATTCTGTCAAATATATAAATAAGGAGACGCCTACTACTGTAGTCGTCAACTCTTGAAGAAACGCCCCTTCCCAAGGCGCGTTTTAGATAAATTATTGAATTATTGAAAATTCTGTAAAACGGACCATATGTAAACGCCCTTCTGTTAGGCGTTAATTACTTGAGAAACGACTTGACCTAAGTCGTTATTTTACTATAAACTGATTTTCATCTGATTTGCTAACCGATGGTTTTATATATTATAATATATATATATATCGGCACTATTCTCCACTCCGTGAGTATAGTCCCACTTTTCACGTTGATTTATCGATCACACTCAACTCTCATTGACATACAAGCTCTCCATTGGACATTCCGTTCCTTTGGACTAGCGAGTTAGTCATAGAGACCTCCGTAAGACTCCTCGTAGCCTTGGATTCCCTCAAGGCCGACTGAGCTGGTTGTACCCTAAAAACCCATTACACCATTGATGCCATGTCACTCTGAAGAAACATGGGATACCGGCCCTTATGATTATACAAAGAGTATATCATAAGAAATTCTTAATGGGATGATGACATCATGCCATATCATGCCATTCTTGTAAACCTCAATTCTATGGTAAGAATGAGGGTATCTTACTTTGATATATTGTTCATGTGGACCTCAATTCTATATAAAGAATGTCCATACTGATTTGTCATGGTACCCAAGTTAAGGGAATCATATTCTACCTAGTTTTATCGATATCGTGATTATACCGTTATTATCGCCATTCTATGTCCTTTGTCATATTTTGGACTCTATTCTATCAAAGTTGTCATACGTGTCTACAAGCTTGATTATTGAAATTCTATATTGGCTATATAAACAAGAGTGGATGTCAAAACACATGATAAATGCCTGCGCATATAGGGCCCGATCTGGTCCTGGGAGGAGCACCCGAAAGTACTTGTGCCCATGGGAGTTAAAATGATAAGGTATCTGGCATTATACCGAGTACTTGACTTGCTTGATTGGACATTCCACACACATCTTGTACTTGACTCGTACTTGACATGAAATGAAATGCGTGGCCCGAAAAAGGGTAATTTACTTGCTTGCTTGATACATGATAGCCAAAGTTCTTGACATGATTTGTTAAATGTACTTGCTTGAATATCTCGAATAAACTTGTTATCTTGTTGAAAGTTCATGATAAGTTCATCTTATTTCCTTGATACTACATTCTATCTATCATGTCGTTTTATGCGAGCATGCATAGCTTTATTGCATTCATAAAAATGTAATTACTTAAACCCCTCGCTAGTACTTGAGATATAATTTCCTACTGAGCGTTCGCTCATTCCGTTTGTCCCTTTTTACTTTTCAGGTAAGTCCGACGATGATGGAAGTCAATCGGATGGGAATGATCAAGAGTGAAAGTGATAGAGCTTCTCCAAGTGTCATCTAGTCTTTTCTATAGTTTCTTGAGTCAACTATGTATTCTTTTCCTTTTTATTAAACAGAGTATTGGATTTGTAATAGTCTATCCATTATGAAATAAAGGATTGGGTTATCTTGCTATTTTGCGCGTCTCTGTCTTTGTGTCGAATACACGACCACTCTGATTGACATGATTGATATAAACACGTCGCGCATCTCCGGGTATCTTCCGCGCTCGGGGCGTGACACTATGAGTTCAGTGACAGTCATGGTTGTTAAATCCTTTGATTCCTCTATCACAGTGGCCTTTGTGTGCCACGCTGGAGTCAAAGATCTCAAGATCTTCCTGACTATATCCCCTTCAGATATTTCCTTTCCAAACCCCTTGAGGCTGTTTGTGATCAGTGACAGCCTAGCGTACATATCAGTCGCGCTCTCCTCTGACTTCATCTTAAATAATTCATACTCAGAGGTTAGGTAGTTTACCTTGGTAGCTCTGACCTGAGAGGTACCCTCGTATACCAGCGCTAGTCCATCCCACATCTTCTTGGCTGTCTTGCATGCTGAAATTCGGGCATATTCTTCAGGGTGAACTGCGCACTGGATGATGTTGAGCGCAGACCAGTTCAGTCCGGAAAATTTGACTTGTTCTTCAGACCACATCTCCTCATTCGGAGGTAACTCATAAGGTCCAGTTGTAATGACTCTCCGCAGCTTGTGGCTCTGAGATCGGATGAAGACTTCCATCCTGTTTTTCCAAAAGAAATAATTAGAGCCATCAAAATATGGGGGACGGGAGATTGACTGTCCTTTAGCTATGTAGCTGCGAGGACCACTGGTTCCAAGATTACCCTGGTCGTTGGACCACATCTCGGGTAAACCTGCTCTGATACCAACTGTTAGACAGGAGGACGGTGAGCTAGAAGGGGAGGGGATGAATAGATCACCGTTTTAAAAAATTCTTTGACTGAGTCGAGGCAGGACCCTTAACCAATATAACGTAATTCATGAGCGCAGAACATAAATGACTCAAAGAGTCATCAGCACATATGCACAACCACCTAGCGAGCGGTCAGACCAAGATTTCAATCATCAACATTCACATTTACTTAATGAACCCAGACAAAATCATAAGGAATAGAGATGCGCACAACCATACCACGGAGAACAGGAGATGTAGATGGTTCAGTCTGCAACCTGCAGACTTATGTCTATCCCTCACTCAAGGCCGAGTGAGGCTTCCTTTCACAAGAAAGAACTGCAGACTCAGTCTGCCTACAAGACGCTGATCCACAGCTTGCGGATCAAAATCCCTACAGACGCTGATCACACAGCTTGAACCCAGGTCTGACACCCCAAGACCTGACCAGGAGATGACTCTCCCTTCCTCTTAGACAAGAGGGAACCCAGCAGTGACTCACCCTCACTGCAATTCAGAGACACTGTCTCTCTTCCTCCACAGCCGGAGGGAACAACCCAGATAGCCTCCTCACTATCTGATCACAGCAACCCCTGGAGACCACCTCCCTTCCTCTGATCTGATTCAGAGGGAATCACAATGCAACCCAGAGGATCCACTTCTCTTCCTCTACACCTAGAGGGAACGATAAAGCAGAGTATCGAAATTTAAGAATAGACATTTGAAAACATAAAGAGATATCGAAGACAATCGAACGAAGAAACAATGTAGCTTCTTAAAGAAGCATAGACAAAGCATAGCAGAAAACCATCCTCTCCTTCACCACTCTCTCTCTCTTCCAGGTACGATCAATGAGTGGATCAGGCAGGCTTCTCCTCTCCTTCCTCTCGCTCTGGCCTCACCCTCTTCCTTGTGGTTTTCGGCAGCTTTTCAAGAGCAGAACCCTTCATATATATATCCAACCTCACGAGAGAGTGAGGGTTTGGAAGACACGCGTGAAGACATGCTTCCGGATGAACCGAGCCACGTGTTAGACGATTACTCCCTCGGATCACGTGCTTACATGATTGGAGTAACGTTCCAATTTGTCTTTAAGTCCCTGTAAGGTTTCAGAGAACATTCAGACAATCTCAGAAATATTCAAGTCATAAATTGTTCACACAGATTGCACGGGACTTATGAAAGGACAGAAGAGCCCGTCAACGCACTAAAGTCAAGACGTTAACGCAATGGATATAAAGAGAACAGGTGCTTTGACAAAACACACTAATGCGTCAACGCATCAGTTGACAGCGTTGACGCTTCTGCTGGGTGGTTGATCAAAAGAACCTTTGGTCAAAAACTCAAGGCGTCGACGCTTCCATTGTGTAGCGTCGCCTCAGCTCCTTGGACGAGACGCACAAAGTCTTGGTAACAACCCAATGCGTCAACGCTCTAGGTGACAGCGTCGACTCGGCTTCACATGCGAGACGCTCAAGCCCTTGGCACCAAGCCAATGCGTCTACGCTTCCATCGTGCAGCGTCGACGCAGTGGACGAAACAACAAGTGAACGACGCACTAATGCGTCTACGCACCCAGCCAAGTGCGTCAACGCACTAAGTGTACAAAACCCATATAATCAAGACAAGTATGAGCTCATGGGTGTACATGATAGAGGAGCATCAAAATAGAAAAAACTTGATGAAAAAGCATTTGATCCATAGATGTGCATGCAAGACAACAACATTAGATCCTGAGAATATTTAGACAATTCAAGATCTTTATCATTCATTTAGGAGCAACAAGATGATTATCATATAAATAATTTGATTCATAGTGTTAGTCATCATCAAAACTACAGAGATGCAACAGTTCAAGTGTATGTAGATGACATTATCTTTGGGGCTACTAACAATGTCTTATGCAATGAATTTGCAAAAATCATGCAAGGAGAATTCGAGATGAGTTTAATGGGGGAGCTAACCTTCTTTCTTGGATTACAGGTGAAACAAGCTTTAGAAGGAATCTTCATCAATCAAACCAAATATACTATGGAACTGTTTAAGAAATATGGGATGGCGGAAGCAAAACCCATATCAACTCCCATGGCTACCACCACAAAGCTGGACAAAGATGAAAATGGTAAAACAGTAGATCCTACACTGTTTCGAGGTATGATCGGATCGCTACTGTACCTTACAGCATGTCACCCTGACATTCAATTCAGTGTATGTCTCTGTGCCCATTTTCAGTCATGCCCCAAGGAATCTCATTTATCAGTCGTGAAACGCATTTTCAGATATCTCATTGGATCCTTAAACTTTGGCTTGTGGTTTCCTATCGGTGGTTCCTTTGATTTAATTGCTTATACCGATGCGGATTATGCTGGGTGCATTGTAGATCGTAAAAGTACAAGTGGATACTATCCGTTTCTTGGTGGTTGCCTAGTCTCATGGGCCTCCAAGAAACAACATTCAGTAGCTCTCTCAACGGCCGAGGCTGAATATGTAGCCGCCGGAAGTTGTGGAGCCCAAGTACTTTGGATCAAAAATCAACTGCTTGATTTAGATATTGAAATGAAAACTGTTCCAATTCTGTGTGATAATACCAGTGCAATAAATTTGTCTAAAAACCCTATTCAGCACTCCATGACCAAACATATAGATATTCGTCATCATTTTCTGAGGGATCATGTAGGAAAAGGGGTCTTTGAATTGAACTTCATTGACACACACAATCAGCTAGCTGACATTTTCACCAAACCTCTAAACCAGGATCAGTTTAATAAGATAAGAAGAGAACTTGGGATGTGCAAGGGTGAGAGCATACATGCATAGGTTTGCATCTAAGGTATAGGGTTGCATTTGTAGAAAAATCATGTGCACCGAGGGTAGAAAACATGCATTTTGCCTCTTCTCTTTCTTATGTGTTGTTACTCACCTTGTATGCCTGATTGTAACTACTTATGTCCAACCCTTCTTGAATAATTCTTCTATGGCTTAATATTCCTTGCTCAAACATCTGTGGACTCAGTGTGCTAGTACTAAAGGTACTTACTAGGGAAAATCAGAACCTCTTCTCAGTTATGCATCTTGCTCTTTTCACTTCCCTTGTCCTGATTAGTGGCCCCTCTCAGGCAGTCCGTTGCCTATCCCCCAATCTTTTTTTTTAAAAAGGAGAAAAGAAAAAGAAAATAAAGAAAAAGAAAAAGAGAAAAAGAAAGAAACAAAAAAAGGAAGAATTTCTAGTTTTGGGGATTTTGGTCCTGGCGGTCGACCGCCGGCGGCGGACCGGCCCGACTTAGGGGTCAATCGACCCTTCATATATGGGTCTTTTTTCTTCCTTTCTCTATCTCCTTCACTTCCACTCACTCTCTACCATCAAACCCTGACACTCCTCATCTCCACCATCCAAGCCTCCACAACCCTTCCTCCTCCATCCGCACATTGATTCGGTCATCCCGGCATCACTTCGGGACCTCTTCCATATTGTCGGTTGTGCGTTCGTGGAGATCTCTCTCAACTTCTTCTCTGTGGAAAGGTTCCTCCAAGCCGTAGAAGTGTCCCTTGTGCTTCATCCACGTTCCTGGGGTTGAGATCGATTGCTCAAGAGTTTCCTGGTGGGTTTTTTAAGTTCGGGATGCCGCCAAGACGGAGTTCTCGGCGTTCTACCCAAGGTGAAGCTAGCCGTCAACGACAAGCGGCCCCAGCTCCTCCATCTCAGCAAGCTCCTCTCTGCCTCGAGCACCTTTACCTCCACGTCCTATTATCGACCCTCGCTTGGTTGACTTTGATGAGGTATATGAGCTCTTCCCGAATTTGTGCGCTCTTTTTGAGGTTCAGGACGGTTGGATGGATTTTGTTACCCGGTACAATAGGTATTATCCTCGGTTGGTGTAGCAGTTCTATGGCTTTTTAGCTGTGAGAAATGACCAGTTATACACCACGGTTGAGGGTGTGGAGCTTCATATCACTCCGGAGTTATTTCAGTAGGCCCTAGGAGTATCCGCCATGGGTGCATATAGGGCATATGGTTTTGGTGAAGTTCCAGCAACATTTACTGCTATGACCAGCTGTGAGTATGTACACGGTGTGAGCAATTTGATCAAGCTGAATGCCAATCATTTTCCTCCAATACAGCGAGTCCTGCACCACATGTTTACATCATTGATTTATCCCAAAGTGGGCGGTCGGGATGAGGCTACAGAGGTTCAGCGATTTCTATTCTATCATGTTATGAATGGTATTCCAATCAATATGGGTCGTCTCATGACTGATCTGATTGGAACCTGTCGTACCTACCTCCAGCGGTCTCTTCCCTATGCTTCGCAGTTGACCGGAGTCTTTATTCATGCCGGGATTAATGTGGCAAATGAGCAGTTCATCTATGTTCGGCAGGATGATGTGTACAATAAGCATAAAATTTTCACAGATTTTGGCTACTACTTTGGTCCCGACGGCGAGCTTGTGCGGGACATTCCAGTTTATGGGGAAGATGAGATCCGTGAGGAAGATGATGAGCCAGCGCAGCAGCAAGGCGACGGGGATGTCCCCCCTCCAGTTCCAGCTGAGGAGCAGCCTTCTCCCTCGTCCCCGTTTCACCCGGATCTTGGGATGCCTCCTCCACCCCAGTTTCACCATGGAGAATCTTCCACTTAGGGGGCCGGAAAGCGCCCTTCGGTGGACTATGAGGCTCTTGACGGGCGGCTTACCGGCTTGGAGACTCGTGTGGATAACCTTGGGGATCATCTCTCTACCCTTGGAGACAATATGGGCACTGCGTTTGACACCCTATCAGGGCGCTTGGACACCTTCTCTACTGCTTTTGAGACTCTCTTTACTCAGATGGCCACTCTCACCACCCACATGACTTCTCTCCGCGCAGATTTCGCTGAGTCTGGCCAATCCTTTACCCTCTTGCAGCTCTCCCTTATTGGCATGTGGCGCTAGGATGCGGCTCGTGATGTATCCATTGGTCATATTCTTGATCTTATTCACAGTCATGGCCACCAACTTAGCGACTTTCGTCGGCACCTTGGCCTTCCACCTACACCTCCCGCCGATCAGCCCCCTCCTGAAGATGCTCCATGAGGCTTTGTTTTGCTTTCACCTCTAGCATGTTCTCTTTTGATCCAGTGCTGCTTGAGTCCCTCCTTCGTCTATCCCATCCCTTTTTGCTGTTGACAAAGGGGGAGAAGTAGTAGGGCATGCTTATTATCTACTTATGTATGTCGTTGTGTGGTTGGGTTGCTTGCTTGCATGTCATGTGAGGGCTGTCCGTAGTGTTAGTCTTTTGCTTAGACTTTGGTTTTAGAGTCGTGCATTCACTCGCACTAATGTACCTTGTAATGAAACTATGATGAATTGAAAGCACTGGTGTTTGATTTCATTTGTTGGCTTTGGTGTCTCATTTCATATTCTTGTTGCCTATCTAGTGATCTGTGCTACATCGTGTTGATTGGTTTGGTGAATGACATTTCTAGCACAACGTTCAATCTGAATTTTTACAACATAAACCTTGGTGTGTAAGCCTAGCGTTTTGTCATCATCAAAAAGGGGGAGATTGTTGTATATCTATCTCAGTGTTTTTGATGATAACAAAACCAAGGACCTTTGGTGGCTCTCTTGTTTGGAATCCTTGACCCAAGTGTTTTTCACACGTTTTCAAGGCCGGATTTTTTCATGCTTTTGCTTTAGGTTTTAGCCTTCCGAATGGGCTTTCTAAGATCTCAAATGAACTTGACATTTCCCATAAACATGCATCCAATTCATGTCTCGATCTTATGGATATGGTTCTCTAGGCTAAACTCTTATTTTTCAGGTTTTTTGATAGTCCGGTCGACCTCCAGCATGACCCCGGTCGACCTGAAATAACAGAATGCAATTCTCTATAGTCTGTCACAATGGCGGCCGACCGCCCCTCAAATCCCGGTCGACCGGATTTCCCAGGGACCGGCCACCTGCAGGTTTCTCAGTGGCAGTCGACCGCCAGCCCCTGCAGGTCGACCGCCAGCCCCGAGCTGCCAACAATTGTTGACTTTTTATCCTTTCGAGATAAGCCACTCTCATGGGAATTGTTTAATCCCTAAGCTACCAAACTCTCCAGATATTGTGGATCTGGTCTGGGGGAGGCCTTGGACCATTCAAGAACCTATATAACATATACAATAGGGTTTGAAAAACTCTAATGCTCAAGGTGGATCAAGAGAGGCTGCCAAGAGGAAGAGAAGGGGTCCTGCACTGTAGACGTGAACAGTGCTTCGAGAGAAGTTCTTCTTCCTTCTTCATCAAGTCAAGTGAAGATCAGCCCAAGGATTCAAGCTGCATCCAAAGCATCCAACCATCTATTAAGGGGGAGCAAATCAAGATTCTTCTATTGTGTTCTAAATTCTTTTTGCCTTCTTAAGCTTCATATGTGGATCTTGTAGTTGTTAAAATATTTCGGTGTGTGTGGATCTTCCTAGATCCGTGTGTGTGTGTTTGTGTGTGTCCTCCGGTGTAGATGTGTGTGTATTAAGGTGGTCTTACACCTTCGCGGGAACTCCTCTTCCCAGTGTGTAAGTGTTGTGTGTGGTTGATCTTGTAACTTTTTACAAGATAGTGTGTGGATCCTCACAGTCCGTGAGGGGTGGACGTAGGTTGCCGCTGTGGCATCCGAACCACCTAAAAATCATTGTCGCCGTGTGGTTTGTTCCTTTTCTTCTATCCCCATTCTGTGCAAATTGCATGTGTGATTTCCAGTTCAGTTTTATTCTCGTTTATCCTGAATAATCTGTTTATCACCTTTTAGATCTTGCCTTGTCTTTTGGTTTATGTTAACCTTGTCTCTCATATAGCATTCTATCACATATTTTATACAAAAAGAAAAATATCTTCATTAATTTTTTAACACCCAATTCACCCCCTCTTGGGTGCCATTTAAACTCGAGACTTCACCCCGCCCTTGTCGAGGAATGAATACACCTTTGGTCTCCTGGTAGCTTCGTCACCATCGGCAAAGCATACCAATTGACCTCTTGACCTTACCCTTTGACCCGAGTGGCCTCTACGCCTTCGCCCTCAAGCATTCACCTTGTATTAGCCAAGTTAGGCCCTGAGAATAGTTACGCTGCGGTGGAGCGAACCCCTCACCCCTTCACTGAAGGTGTGAGCGCTCTCCTACCCTAGTAACTCAGATATCCGGGCTAAGACAACTCGCTAAGAAGGAAAAAGAAAGGAGACGAAGTCGTGACTTAAACGGCAAATGGAGGCATTCCATTTCTATGAAGTGACAAAATACATGTTACTCGGGGCGTCCCCCTAAATACATAGAGGTTCACCAAAAAGAAGAAGAAAATAGAGAAAGGGCTACTGCAGTGGGCATCGGAAGATGTCTTTGAGCTCCAAAATCCCCAGGGTGGCATAACGAGTTAGTTCCTACAGGCGAGACTCAGCATTTCCCAACTGCACTAGCTTCTTTTCAAGTGAGGTGGCCCGTCCTTCGGCCAACTCTGCTTCCTCCACACTCTGCACTTCTTGTTGTTCGGCTTCCCGCAGCTCAGCCTTGGCCCTGGAAAGCTCAGCACGAAGTTCAGCTATCCTGTCTACTAAAGAAGTCTGACGCTGTGAAGAGATGTTGGCCACATCTCGCATTGACTGTGCTGTCTCTCTCGAGGACACAAAAGTAGCCCGACACTCTATCTGCTCAAGCTTCAGGGCCGTCAGCTGGTCAACTGCTTCGCAGACAAGGAATTCCCTCTTGTTCACATACTTGAGCAGCAAGATCACTCGTGGCGTCCAATCATCCATGGGGCAGCCAAAAGCAAGAAGTGAGCGGGAAAGGTGCTCTACCAAGCCCCTCAGCTGCACATAAGTTAAATCATGGTTGGCTATTACAGTCTGTTGCAGGGTTCCCAAGAACTGCCACACCAGGTCGTTCGACGACTATAGGCCAAGTGGTGACGTGTCGGGAAGCTGAAAATCGACTCTACTGTCAACAGTAGCCCAGAGGTCGTCGCTCGGTTCAGAAGATGATGACAGCAAAGCTTGCAAGGCGCCCGCACTGGAGTCGACCCCTGCAACTAACATAGTGGAGGAGGTTTCGATAACAACAACCTCCCCGCCAACCTCTTGCGACGCGGTGGCATCAAGAATCTCAACAGCTGAGGATGCTTGTTATTCGCGCCAAGCCTGACCGGCCTCCACCAGGGCCTGATGCGGGACGGACATGGGAACCGAGTCTAAGTGATGCGGACCTCGGACTCTAAATGCGGACATGACCAGCAACATACAACTATGGAGACACTTTGGCCCAACACTATGAGTTCCTATAGGCTATACGTTGCTAACAGAAACGCAAGCTCACTCGTCGTCCCAAGCGAGGGGAAACACGGACCCGCGCGGTTGAGAAACCGGCAGAGTCAAGGGTGGTCGACTCACTTCCATGGTCGGATCTAGCCACGGGACGGGTCACTCTCTCGCTCACAGCGGTGACATGGACTCACGGGCTAGGTTCCTATCGCACTCAGTAGCAGCACGCGACCATATACTGGCTAAGCAAGTAATTGCCAAGAAGTTGAGATCGTTACTTCCACGCTCCCGGCGTGGGGAAGACAACCCCGGCCAATCCTGTACTCCCGATTAAACAAATACACTGCAGTACAAAGATTTGACCCACTCTACGCAGGGAGCTAATAGGTCACATGTGGGTCCCAGGAGTAGCGGGAATTGGGTTGACAGGCAGCATCTTGATGTCGTCCGTCGGCGCCAAAAGCCGCGTTTTAGTGCTGTCCGGATGGCGCGATCTACGGGTTCGTGGGACCCACGTGCTGCTCAACCTTCCGGACCTGACGGGGTGGGTCCCGCTATGGTGGAGACACCTGGAGGCGCGCCTCCTTGGATGGCGGCAGGGTTGGAACGCCGGTCGGAGGCCGGGCGGCTCCGATCACCACTTGTCGGAAGTGTTGTCCACGAATCTGCAACCTTTATTTTCTGGCCCGCGACCCGGAAAGATCGGCTACCGTGATCAGCGTCGATGTCGGATCGGCACGAAACTAGAGCCATTGGAACGCTGACTTGAAATCCTTCGACCCTGTGGGACTCAAAAAAATTCACCGGAGCCGTGCTTCTGATGGGCGATTTTAGAACCGGCATGTTCTCAGGCTGACTGGGTAGAAACTGAGTTTCCTGATAGTCAGCATTGACCGCGGGGTAGACCTCCGAATCAGAAGATGAGCTCTTCATGAAAGTTGTATAGGGGAGAGATAGGAAAATGGAAATAATTCTTATGACCGATTTGGTGGAGGTTTGGATGGGGAACGATAATTTATACTGGCGAGTGGTCGGATCTAGACAGAGGCAGACAGAACTGAGTGGGATCTGAAAGTGATTTTTAGAAAATAGGTGAATGCCTTTAGAAATTCCACGAAAATTCTTGGATGAAGGGGGTGTTGGACAGAACCTCTAGTAATATTGGGAGCTCAAGAAAAAAATCAAGAAGAGGTCCTAAGAGGGGAAACTCAGAGTTACTGTGAATCTAGACTGAAAGCTGGCAGATCTATGGAGGTAACCCCTCAAAATGAAAGCTGGAAGAACGAAAATGGGAAATTGCAAAATGGAAGCTTGAATCCCAAAAAAATTTTCTGGAATGTGGTGAATACCCCTGGAACTCACCCTGAAAGTTTGGGCTCCAGATGAACTCGTGGCTGAGAGCTAAAAATCCGAGAATGGCCTGTTGTCACCCGATTGGCAGAATACCGACGGAGGCGGTGGCGGTGCAACGGCAGCGGCGGCAGTGACGAACTCCACACCAGATAGATGAGGCTTCCCACCTCAGAACACAGCATTCCCAGCTGCAAGAAGAAGAGAGGAGAGAGAGAGAGGGGCAGCCCTTGCTCCTTTGGAGGAAATTCAAGATTTTCTTGCATTAATTTCACTCAAAATGAAAATACAAGTCTCTTATAGAAAATACAAAAAGACTAGTTCTATCCCTAGATCTAAGATTGGTGTCGGGTAAAAGAGGGAGTCCACAATTTATTTCTCCCATGTGGTTTGGAACAAATAAAATAAGATTTCAATCCTAATAAACTATATTATACATGGGGCACCCCCTTGACTTATGTGTTCCAAATTTTGAATTTTGTTACCCTTTGTCCCCCCTTGGTCCAACCCTTCTAGAAGCCCACCTTGGAGGGTTGACTGACCCCACATGGGCCCAAGAGCTGAGGTGGATCAATGGGAGAAGGGATGGGGGGCCCGCGGGACCCAGGTGGTCCCAAATTACAAATAAACCCTTTTTACAATCTGAATAAAGCCAAACAAACACACATTACACACAAATAAAATCTCAGTAAATATGATAAATACTAAGACTCAAGGGGGAGTCTCCAGACTATCTCCGAGCCAGATGGAAGCCGATGTAGCTTGAGTGGTGCTCCGCGTACGGTACTGACGGCTTGCCAGTTTGTGCTTCTCGATCGCTCTGGTGTTCGCACCAATTCTCCCCGAGTGGGAGAAACTCGACCCTGTCATGTAAGGGCCTGCATAGCTCTGGTAGCGCTCCAGTAGTTTTGGATCTAGCTCCTGCAACTCTCCACGGGTGATCCAAGTATCCTCGGTGGCGGGTCGCCCTCTCCATCGCACTAGGTAGCGCGGGTAGGATCCACTCCTGGTAACAGTCACCTGCTCATCCAGTATATGATCTATATGCTCTCGCTGCTGTGGAAATGGGGCTGGTGGTGGACACTCAGGTGCGGGATCACTCTCAATGGGAGGAGATGGCTCGAAAGGCTCACTAGGGATCACCGCTGGGTCCCTATATACAACTAGATCTGACACATTGAAAGTTGAGCTTATACCATATTCCTCGGGTAGGTCCACAACATACGCATTGGATCCAACGCGTTTCAACACTCTAAATGGACCGACTCTGCGAGCTTGCAATTTCTTTAGGGTTCTAGAGGGAAACCGTTCAGGTCTTACCCTGATCATGACATATTCACCCTCTTGGAACTCACGGTGATGTCTATGGGCATCGGCTAGCTCCTTATATCATGCATTACTGGCCTCAACGTGACGACGGACGTCGTCATGCAGACTCCTAACATGCTTAGCAAAAAGAAAAACACACGGATGCACACACGACCCTAAACAACCCTACGGTTAGTCCGACCCAATCATATGCAAGGTGGTCTAGGACATCCGAATGTGTACCATGCATATCATAGGTGTGACCGAATGTCGATACAATCATAAGACGGTCCTTTGGATTTGGGAGGTTTGGGTGGGCCAGGAGGGTTGGGTGTCTCTCGCCCGTGAACGAACTCGGTGGGTGTCGATGGCCCGGCCCGCGGGGAAGGGGTATAATGGTGGACTCCCCTAAAGAGGTGGAATGGAGATTGTGGACCAAGGGGCCCACTACTAAGAAAGGGATCGAAGGGATCAAAGATTGTGTGACCCCTCGATATGGATTCCCTCATCTCAAGGTCCCATGTGTGGAAGTATAGAAGGTGTTGTTGATCTCCTTCATCCATGAAGGGAGATGGGACGGTGTATAGGATATAGGATTCCTCCCTTGGGACAAATGGACTAAAGTGAGGCTCGGGTAGTAGGGGAAGGAACAAAAGAATCTCCGTGGTGATATGGCCCACGGTGTACACGGAGGTAATGGACCCCAAAGCGGAATGGGTGAAGCTACGACCTGTGGGTCGGTCAAAGCCTGGGGCCAACATATGCGTCAACTTCCATTGGCAGTCTAATCCCTGGAGAAGGTCTTCCAAGGTATCTATGTGGTGACTAGACCGAAACGTTGTGTGGAAGGAGTTGACAGGCACTACTTGTAGTGCGGGGTCCATGGATGGGTAGTAAGATGGGGCAGGGACAAATCCTGTCCTAAGCCAGCTAAAGAGTGGCTCGGCTATGAGTAGCTTTCCCGTTAGAAATATGGGTAGATTTGGCTGAGATGACTCCGAATGAAGATCGATAGGTGAAGCTTCTCCAACCCTTTTGTCCCTTAGGGCTAGAGATGTCTGAGTGGGACACTGTCCGGCGAAGTGGCCGAACCCCTGGCAGCGATAACACTGCTGTCGTGATCCACTATGCTCCCTGATAAGTGGGTCCTTACCCTTATCCTCCTGACGGATACGGGGTGTAGGCAATGGGGCTCTCGTGGGTGGGGGAAGAGGATCCACCATGATGGGGAGAGGACCTTGGGATGGCACCATAGATGGCACCGGGTTGGGACTACCGGCTACTACCTCCTTCGGCTCGTGCTTGGTTCCATCCCATCTAGGAGGTAGGCAAGGGGGAACCAGGGACTCGATATAAGCACACCTCCTATCCACTCTATCCGAAATGATTTGGAAGAGTTCGGCAATGGTGGGGTTTGGAGTAGGAGTAATGTGATGGACTCTCCCATATGAACTCGGCTTAGTCGTGGACCTAGGCTCTTCTACATGCGCGGCGCTTTGCCTCCGATTATGGCCCACTTGGGTGGAGGTGATTGGGTGGGGTCGGTTGGAGGTGACCGGGCTGGTTAGGTAGACCTTCCTAAGTTCGCCCTTCATCTCATGCCACGACTCTATGGGATTTTGCCTCTTAACCTCTCTCATGCACTCAATGCTCTCCCATTTCCAGGCGGCTTTGTGGACAAGCCTCTCTTGGGAAAAACTGACTTGCATGGCATCGGACATGGTGTAACATTCAAAATATTTATCCATGGCGGCCTCCCACTTGAGGTAGTCACCCGGGTCATTAGAGCCATAAAAATCCAAGGGTTCGGGCCTACGGAAGTGGAGAGGGTGGTTGCCAAGCCCATGGGTGGACCAACGGCCATATTACCCGGGTGATAGGGAATCCATGGGAAATTGGGGGGAACTACATGCTAGACATGCCGACACTTGGACAATATACTAGACCGGCTATGCAAGGTTGGAATGCACTAACTAATGGACACTAAGGACCCTAGACTTAACCAAGACTCGGTACGTGACGGAGTTAATCGATCCGAAGATCACTCACACAAGACTGCTACCTTCCCGATAGGCGTAACCTAACGTTCGGGCAATGCCTTTTGATATATCGAGTAAAGGTATGCGATGCAACCTTAGACCGACTTATACAACGACTCTTTTT
The DNA here is from genome assembly GCA_022559845.1 of Amorphophallus konjac. Classification (NCBI taxonomy): domain Eukaryota; kingdom Viridiplantae; phylum Streptophyta; class Magnoliopsida; order Alismatales; family Araceae; genus Amorphophallus; species Amorphophallus konjac. The sequence continues at coordinate 157,612,287 of CM040127.1, forward strand.
TGTGTTTGGAGTTTTACAAATGACTACCCTAGACTCAACTGGCGCTCTGATACCAAACTGATGCGGGAAGACACGGGAACCGACTCTAAGTGATGCCGTCCACGGACTCTAAATGCGGACACGACCAGCAACATACAACTATGGAGACACTTTGGCCCGACACTAAGAGTTCCTATGGGCTATACGTCACTAACAGAAACGCAAGCTCACTCGTCGTCCCAAGCGAGGGGAAACCCGGATCCGCGCGGTTGAGAAACCAGCAGAGTCAAGGGTGGTCGACTCACTTCCGTGCTCGGATCGAGCCACGGGATGGGTCACTCTCTCGCTCACATCGGTGACATGGAATCACGGGCTAGGTTCCTATCGCACTCAGCAGTGGCACTCGACCATATACTAGCTAAGCAAGTAATTGCCAAGAAGTCGAGATCGTTACCTCCACGCTCCCGACGTGGGGAAGACAACCCCGGCCAATCCTATACTCTCGGTTAAACAAATACACTGTGGTACAAAGATTTGACCGACTCCACGTAGGGAGGTAATAGGTCACATGTGGGGCCCGGGAGTAGCAAGAATTGGGTTGACGGGCAGCATCTTGATGTCATCCGTCGGCGCCGATACCCGCGTTTTAGTGCTATCCGGATGGCGCGATCTACGGGTTCGTGGGACCCACGTGCTGCTCAGCCTTTCAGACCTGACGGGGTTGGTCCCGCTGTGGTGGAGACACCTGGAGACGCGCCTCCTTGGACGGTGGCAGGGCTGGAACGCCGGTCGGAGGCCGGGCGGCTCCGATCACCACTTGTCGGAAGTGCTGTCCACGAATCTGCAACCTCTGTTTTCTGGCGCGCGACCCGACGAGATCGGCTACCGCGATCAGCACTGATGTCAGATCGGCACGAAACCAGCACCGTTGGAACGCTGACTTGAAATCCTTCGACCCTATGGGACTAAAAAAAAATTACCGGAGCCGTGCTTCTAATGGGCGATTTTAGAACCGGCATGTTCTCAGTCTCAGATCTGAATGGACAGAAACTAAGTTTCCTGAGAGTCGGCATTGATCGTGGGGTAGACCTCCGAATCAGAAGATGAGCTCTTCATGAAAGTTGTATAGGGGAAAGAGAGAAAAACGGAAATAATTCTTATGACCGATTGGGTGGAGGTTTGGATGGGGAACGATATTTTATACTGGCGGGTGGTCGGATCTGGACAGAGGCAGACATAACTGAGTGGGATCTGAAAGTGATTTTTAGAAAATAGGTGAATGCCTTTAGAAATTCCACAAAAATTCTTGGATGGAGGGGGTGTTGGACAGAACCTCCAATAAAATTGGGAGCTCAAGAAAAAAAAAAGAAGAGGTCCGAAGAGGGGAAACTCAGAGTTACTGTGAATCTGGACTGAAAGCTGGCAGATTTGGGTGGAAAGGAAGTACAAAAATGGAAAATTGCAAAATGGAAGCTTGAAGCCCAACCAAATTTTCTGGGACGTGGTGAAGACCCCTGGAACTCACCCTAAAAGTTTGGGCTCCAGATGAACTCGTGGCTGAGAGCTAAAAATCTGAGAATGGCCTGTTGTCACCCGATTGGCAGAATACCGACGGAGGCGGGGGCGGTGCAATGGTGGTGGCGGCAACGACGAACTCCACACCAGATATATGAGGCTTCCCACCTCAGAACACAGCCTTCCCAGCTGCAAGAAGAAGATGATGGGGCATCAAAGGCGATTTCCATACACGGGTGAAGTGTATTTGTGTGTTATGGCTTGTATGAAGTTGTAATTGTGTAATTTCTTTCTTTTGGGCTCCTTGTAAGGCTTATATCAAGCCAATGGGCCATTTGTTATGTCAAGTCCAAGGTTAGATTGCCATTAGTAGAGTCCATTAGAAAGCCTAGTTCATATTGGACCAAATGCTACCCTTATGGACCATATTAGTCATTTATGGCCCAATTGGGCCACTCCCTCTCATGAACCACCAAGACTTGGAAGGCCCAAGTCTAGACATGAGTTAGTGGATTGGGTTGGCTGGCCTTGGACCAGCCTAGGCCCAAGAGAGGCCCATGAAGGGGGCGCCCCCTCTTTTGGCCATATTAGGCTTGGTAGGTGGTGTTTGAATAGCTTTAGTCCAAGGTTGAATAAGCATGGTCAAATTAGAATAAACTAATGTATTAAATGTGTGATTCACATTGTATCCCAGCCTTTCAATCCAAACCCCTAGATCCAAGGGTTGAGGTTGAGTTTGGTTGGCATCCTATATAAGGTTGTATTTTTCATATTGAAGGAATTAATGAAGGAAAAAAAGGCATTTGCCCCCTTGGAGATTTGCGCCCCTCCCCTCTCTCTCCCTGGTTCCTCCACCCCCTCTCCCCTTTCTAGAGTGTAATTCCCCTCCCCCTTGATCCCCTCCAGCATCTGAAGCAACTCCGGTGATCGCCGCCGCCATCGTCTCGCCGCTGACGCGTCGTTGCCAACGGTTTCGGTGGTTCTGTCCACTCAGGACAGGTTCCTCTTCTCCGAATTTCTGCTATCACTCCCTTCATCTTCTGAAGCTCAAAATTTCAGGGTTGGTTCCCCTCTAGAACCCTTATCCCCACAAAAACAATCACGTCAAAATTCATCCGTTAGCTATTTTTTGATTTTCGTCCAAGTCCAAGTTCCAGATCTATCCTGGTTCTGTTTACTGTTCATCAGCTCTGAGTTTACCCCATTCGAATCATCTTTTTATTTTTGTTGGGTCGCCAAAATTTATTGGGAGTTCTGTCCACATATATCTACCACCAGGAATTTTCTTAATTTTTGATAAGGTCTCTAGGTATTTTTCAAATTTCGTCCAAGTTCCCAAGAACAGTCTGCCCACAGTTTCTCAGTTCCGACCCAGGTCTAGTAAAAACATCCCAGAAAATCCATTTCTTATCCAATCAAAAAAAAAAATATTCCCAGATTCCTCTCTCAGAGACCTTCAACTTTTCTGAAGAAATCATTTCCAGATTCGGAGGTCTTCTCCCCCGTCAACGTCGATCTTCAGAGAAGTCAGAACCTGCCCCTGCAGTTCTGGCCAGATTCCAGCAAGCTTGTAAAATACATGATCAGAAATACAGATCTGATTATTTTTTTTGAAGACCCCTACGTCGAAGTATTCTGAGTCAGCATTCCAACGGCGCTAATCTCGTCGCATTCTGACGACGGGGCTGATCGTAGCAGCAGTTTTCTCCGAGTCACGCGCCTACAAACAGAACTTTCAGGTTCGTGGCCGAGTTCCCAGCGAGCGTCGTCCGAGGGCCGCCCGGCGTCCGGCGGTCGTTCCAGCAGCTCGCCATCCCAGGGGAACGCTTTCCAGGTGTCCCCACAACAGAGGAGTCATTAGGCCACACACGACCCCTCCGGTCAATACGTGGGCCCCCACTAGCACGAGTACGCGTGAAGCCGAAGCATTGCCCGAAACCGCCCGTCAACCCGAACTTGGTCCTCCCGGGCCCACTTGTGTCGCCCTTTACCTCCCTGCGTGGAGTGGGCTTATTTGTACTGCTGTAAACATAATGTACTAAGTTCCCGGGAGTACGAGCTTTGTCCGGGTGCCGTCTTCGCCACGCTGAGAGCGTGGAGGTATCGCCTTCACCCTTACACTTGGCATTAGCTTAATTCTTTATATGCTTTATATGCCGCTGCTAGAGAGCATGTGTAGGGATACCTAGCTCCGACCACCCTAGCTCATTGCCGGTTTCTCAACCGCGCACATCCGACGCTTCCCTCGTTAAGGGACGATCGCGAGCTTGTCGTGTCCGTGGTCCCGTCCCGCATCAATTTGGTATCAGAGCGAGTTTGAGTCTAGGGTGTCAAAAAGAAAAAAAGTGTCATTCATTAGTCATTTACGTCTAGTCATTAGTCATAGTCTACGTCGTGTTTAGGGTCATCATTGTTTTAAAAAAAAAAGTGCCTTTTGGGTCGCATTTGCATACCATTAGTCGGTATATAAAAAGGTGTTGTCCGACCGTTAGGTTACGCCTATCGGAAAGGCCGCACACTTGTGCGAGTGACCTTCGGGTCGATTATCTCCGCCGCGTACCGAGTTTTGGTTAAGTCTAGGCGCATCATTTTGCATTAGTGTGTTTTGCTTTAGTCGGTGTCTTCTAGTCGGTGTGTTTGCATGCCCACTCGTCGGGGTACTCAGTACTCACCCCCACCCCCACCTATGGCCAACCCACGGGATACCTCGGGAGACTTCCACTCCCTACAAGAGGCGATGATGGCCATTATGACTAGGTTGGACCAATCCGATGCTAACTTTCGGACTTTCTCCGATAATATGGATGGTCGCCTTAGGGCCATGGAGGGACGCTTGGAGACCTCCGATAGGTCGGTCCAAGACCTCGTTGGGCGGTTAGATAGGATGTCACACGGGGACCCTCTTGGGACAGCCCAAGGTCCACCCGCACCTCCTCCCGCGGTGGCCCAAGTCCAACCCGCTCCCATGGCCCAAGTCCAGGCCGCTCCCGCGGCCCAAAACCAGCCACCACTGGTTCCTCCACCCGCCCCTCCTCGGGCTCCCCAACTACCGCACCGTGACCTTGGTCTCGAGGACTATGGGTCCGACAATGCCTACGAGAGGTATGGTCAACGCCGTCGTGGTTTTCAGCCACAACGAGATGAGGATGATGATAGGGTCCTTAAGACCGTGCGAGCGGACCCTCCCGCTTTTTACGGGTCTTTGGATCCGAAAGTCTACCTAGATTGGGAGTTTGGCATGGACCGTTATTTTGAATGGTATGATATGTCGGAGCGTCGAAGGGTCCGATTTACCACCATGAAACTCATGGGGCAGGCACAAACCTATTGGAAGAATGTGGAGAGCCTGCTACTTCAGCGGCTAGAAGCCCCGATCGACACATGGGCCGAGATGAAGAATAAACTTCGGCAAAAGTACCTTCCTCCCACATATCGCCAGCGACTCATCGATAGATGGCAAAGTCTTAGCCAGGGAGACCGGTCCGTCTCTGAATACATCGCGGAGTTTGATGAGTACTTTCTACGATGTGGTGTCACGGAGGAGAGTACCATGCCCGTGTCCCGCTTTCGACGTGGTTTGCGGCCACACTATCAGTATGAGCTTTTCCGCCATAATGCCAAGACGTTGGAAGAGGCATGCCAGGTTGCTCTCGAGATGGAGCAATTTGAGGGAGAGTTCGAGTCTAGCCATCGGTTGGGCCCCACCCCTCTCCGTAGTACCGAGCCCCGTCACTCTATAGGCCCACATCAGCGGCCTCCCATGGCTCGACCTCAGGAGCCCACCCGTCAGGAGCACTTCGCTCCACGGCCTCGCCCTCCTCCACCCCGGGATCTATTTCCATCCCAACCACCGGCACCCTTTGCCCGTCCCCCAGCTCCTATAGCCCGTCCTCTCGTACCGGCACCCCCTCCACTCTTGTCCAAGGCACCTACACCTCCCCCATTATTGCCTACACCCCCTACCCGACGGGATGATAAGGGTAAGTCCCCTCTTGTCGGGGAGAGTAGTCGATCGCGAATACAATGTTTCCACTGTCACGGGTACGGCCACATTGCTAGTGAGTGTCCCGCTCGCACCACCCTAGCCTTAGGTGTTGGAGGATCCGCACCTCCCGAGCTTGAGTGTGTCGATTACGAGGCCGATGAGGCACTGGCCGATGAGTACTATGCCATGGGGGAAGAGCTGGGCGACCCTTCGGCCGCCCAGGATACCGCCACCTAGTGGGCTTGATGCTACCACCTTAGTCTAGAGTCGTGCATGAGTCGGTGTGTTTTCTTTGTGTGGTTTGTTTGTGTGGTGATTTTGAGTCGAGTGTTTGCGTGGTTTTCATTCATGTGTCAGTGCATGGTGAGTCTGCATGTGTCTTGTGCAAGCTCGTTGTCGTTCTCTTATGAGTGTGAAGCGAGTCGACTCACTTGATGAGTATGGGATCGGTTTTACTTCTATATCCGGATCAGCCACCTATAGGGACTCAGCGGTGATTCCTAGTGAGTCTTCGAGCTGTCTCCTTCCTTTTGAGAGTGCCCCTTCGGAGTGACCACCTTTAGCCATAGCAGTGCGCATATCGAGTATATATGGAATGAGCAGGTGCCGATCACTTGGAGTGGAGCATACCCGCGCTACTTAGCACGGTGACGGATCCGCCGGAGGACCGGAGCAGCCATACCCCTACTCGACGGGGTCGAGTTCCTCCCACCCGGGGAGAATTGATGGGGCATCAAAGGAGATTTTCATACACGGGTGAAGTGTATTTGTGTGTTATGACTTGTATGAAGTTGTAATTGTGTAATTTCTTTCTTTTGGGCTCCTTGTAAGGCTTATATCAAGCCAATGGGCTATTTGTTATGTCAAGTCCAAGGTTAGATTGCCATTAGTAGAGTCCATTAGAAAGCCTAGTTCATATTGGACCAAATGCTACCCTTATGGACCATATTAGTCATTTATGGCCCAATTGGGTCACTCCCTCTCATGGACCACCAAGACTTGGAAGGCCCAAGTCTAGACATGAGTTAGTGGATTGGGTTGGCTGGCTTTGGACCAGCCTAGGCCCAAGAGAGGCCCATGAAGGGGGCGCCCCCTCTTTTGGCCATATTAGGCTTGGTAGGTGGTGTTTGAATAGCTTTAGTCCAAGGTTGAATAAGCATGGTCAAATTAGAATAAACTAATGTATTAAATGTGTGATTCACATTGTATCCCAGCCCTTCAATCCAAACCCCTAGATCCAAGGGTTGAGGTTGAGTTTGGTTGGCATCCTATATAAGGTTGTATTTTTCATATTGAAGGAATTAATGAAGGAAAAAAAGGCATTTGCCCCCTTGGAGATTTGCGCCCCTCCCCTCTCTCTCCCTGGTTCCTCCACCCCCTCTCCCCTTTCTAGAGTGTAATTCCCCTCCCCCTTGATCCCCTCCAGCATCTGAAGCAACTCCGGTGATCGCCGCCGCCATCGTCTCGCCGCTGACGCGTCGTTGCCAACGGTTTTGGTGGTTCTGTCCACTCAGGATAGGTTCCTCTTCTCCAAATTGCTGCTATCACTCCCTTCATCTTCTGAAGGTCAAAATTTCAGGGTTGGTTCCCCTCTAGAACCCTTATCCCCACAAAAAAAATCACGTCAAAATTCATCCGTTAGCTATTTTTTGATTTTCGTCCAAGTCCAAGTTCCAGATCTGTCCTGGTTCTATTTACTGTTCATCAGCTCTGAGTTTACCCCATTCGAACCATCTTTTTATTTTTTTTGGGTCGCCAAAATTTTTTGGGAGTTCTGTCCACGTATATCTGCCACCAGGAATTTTCTTAATTTTTGATAAGGTCTCTAGGTATTTTTCAAATTTCGTCCAAGTTCCCAAGAACAGTCTGCCCACAGTTTCTCAGATCCGACCCAGGTCTAGTAAAAACATCACAGAAAATCCATTTCTTATCCAATCAAAAAACCAAAAATATTCCCGGATTGCTCTCTCAGAGACCTTAAACTTTGCTGAAGAAATCATTTCCATATTCAGAGGTCTTCTCCCCGGTCAACGTCGATCTTCAGAGAAGTCAGAACCTGCCCCTGCAGTTCTGGCCAGATTCCAGCAAGCTTGTAAAATACATGATCAGAAATACAGATCTGATTATTTTTTTTGAAGACCCCTACGTCGAAGTATTCTGAGTCAGCTTTCCAACGGCGCTAATCTCGTCACATTCCGATGACGGGGCTGATCGCAGCAGCAGTTTTCTCCGAGTCGCGCGCCTACAAATAGAACTTTCAGGTTCGTGGCCGAGTTCCCAGCGAGCGTCGTCCGAGGGCCGCCCGGCGTCCGGCGGTCGTTCCAGCAGCTCGCCATCCCAGGGGAACGCTTTCCAGGTGTCTCCACAACAGAGGAGTCATCAGGCCCCACACGACCCCTCCGGTCAATACGTGGGCCCCCACTAGCACGAGTATGCGTGAAGCCGAAGCATTGCCCGAAACCGCCCGTCAACCCGAACTTGGTCCTCCTGGGCCCACTTGTGTCGCCCTTTACCTCCCTGCGTGGAGTGGGCTTATTTGTACTGCTGTAAACATAATGTACTAAGTTCCCGGGAGTACGAGCTTTGGCCGGGTGCCGTCTTCGCCACGCCGAGAGCGTGGAGGTATCGCCTTCACCCTTACACTTGGCATTAGCTTAATTCTTTATATGCTTTATATGCCGCTGCTAGAGAGCATGTGTAGGGATACCTAGCTCGCCTTCAATTTATAATATCACTGCTACGAGAGAGAGCAAAGCCGCCCCGTGACCCGATCCGGGCGCAAAAGAGAGCCGACCACCCTAGCTCATTGCCGGTTTCTCAACCGCGCACATCCAACGCTTCCCTCGTTAAGGGACGATCGCGAGCTTGTCGTGTCCGTGGTCCCATCCTGCATCAATTTGGTATCAGAGCGAGTTTGAGTCTAGGGTGTCAAAAAGAAAAAAAAAAGTGTCATTCATTAGTCATTTACGTCTAGTCATTAGTCATAGTCTACGTCGTGTTTAGGGTCATCATTGTTTTAAAAAAAAAAAAGTGCCTTTTGGGTCGCATTTGCATACCATTAGTCGGTATATAAAAAGGTGTTGTCCGACCGTTAGGTTACGCCTATCGGAAAGGCCGCACACTTGTGCGAGTGACCTTCGGGTCGATTATCTCCGCCGCGTACCGAGTTTTGGTTAAGTCTAGGCGCATCATTTTGCATTAGTGTGTTTTGCTTTAGTCGGTGTCTTCTAGTCGGTGTGTTTGCATGCCCACTCGTCGGGGTACTCAGTACTCACCCCCACCCCCACCTATGGCCAACCCACGGGGTACCTCGGGAGACTTCCACTCCCTACAAGAGGCGATGATGGCCATTATGACTAGGTTGGACCAATCCGATGCTAACTTTCGGACTTTCTCCGATAATATGGATGGTCGCCTTAGGGCCATGGAGGGACGCTTGGAGACCTCCGATAGGTCGGTCCAAGACATCGTTGGGCGGTTAGATAGGATGTCACACGGGGACCCTCTTGGGACAGCCCAAGGTCCACCCGCACCTCCTCCCGCGGTGGCCCAAGTCCAACCCGCTCCCATGGCCCAAGTCCAGGCCGCTCCCGCGGCCCAAAACCAGCCACCACTGGTTCCTCCACCCGCCCCTCCTCGGGCTCCCCAACTACCGCACCGTGACCTTGGTCTCGAGGACTATGGGTCTGACAATGCCTACGAGGGGTATGGTCAACGCCGTCGTGGTTTTCAGCCACAACGAGATGAGGATGATGATAGGGTCCTTAAGACCATGCGAGCGGACCCTCCCGCTTTTTACGGGTCTTTGGATCCGAAAGTCTACCTAGATTGGGAGTTTGGCATGGACCATTATTTTGAATGGTATGATATGTCGGAGCGTCGAAGGGTCCGATTTACCACCATGAAACTCATGGGGCAGGCACAAACCTATTGGAAGAATGTGGAGAGCCTGCTACTTCAGCGGCTAGAACCCCCGATCGACACATGGGCCGAGATGAAGAATAAACTTCGGCAAAAGTACCTTCCTCCCACATATCGCCAGCGACTCATCGATAGATGGCAAAGTCTTAGCCAGGGAGACCGGTCCGTCTCTGAATACATCGCGGAGTTTGATGAGTACTTTCTACGATGTGGTGTCACGGAGGAGAGTACCATGCCCGTGTCCCGCTTTCGACGTGGTTTGCGGCCACACTATCAGTATGAGCTTTTCCGCCATAATGCCAAGACGTTGGAAGAGGCATGCCAGGTTGCTCTCGAGATGGAGCAATTTGAGGGAGAGTTCGAGTCTAGCCATCGGTTGGGCCCCACCCCTCTCCGTAGTACCGAGCCCCATCACTCTATAGGCCCACATCAGCGGCCTCCCATGGCTCGACCTCAGGAGCCCACCCGTCAGGAGCACTTCACTCCACGGCCTCGCCCTCCTCCACCCCGGGATCTATTTCCATCCCAACCACCGGCACCCTTTGCCCGTCCCCCAGCTCCTATAGCCCGTCCTCTCGTACCGGCACCCCCTCCACTCTTGTCCAAGGCACCTACACCTCCCCCATTATTGCCTACACCCCCTACCCGACGGGATGATAAGGGTAAGTCCCCTCTTGTCGGGGAGAGTAGTCGATCGCGAATACAATGTTTCCACTGTCACGGGTACGGCCACATTGCTAGTGAGTGTCCCGCTCGCACCACCCTAGCCTTAGGTGTTGGAGGATCCGCACCTCCCGAGCTTGAGTGTGTCGATTACGAGGCCGATGAGGCACTGGCCGATGAGTACTATGCCATGGGGGAAGAGCTGGGCGACCCTTCGGCCGCCCAGGATACCGCCACCTAGTGGGCTTGATGCTACCACCTTAGTCTAGAGTCGTGCATGAGTCGGTGTGTTTTCTTTGTGTGGTTTGTTTGTGTGGTGATTTTGAGTCGAGTGTTTGCGTGGTTTTCATTCATGTGTCAGTGCATGGTGAGTCTGCATGTGTCTTGTGCAAGCTCGTTGTCGTTCTCTTATGAGTGTGAAGCGAGTCGACTCACTTGATGAGTATGAGATCGGTTTTACTTCTATATCCGGATCAGTCACCTATAGGGACTCAGCGGTGATTCCTAGTGAGTCTTCGAGCTGTCTCCTTCCTTTTGAGAGTGCCCCTTCGGAGTGACCACCTTTAGCCATAGCAGTGCGCATATCGAGTATATATGGAATGAGCAGGTGCCGATCACTTGGAGTGGAGCATACCCGCGCTACTTAGCACGGTGACGGATCCGCCGGAGGACCGGAGCAGCCATACCCCTACTCGACGGGGTCGAGTTCCTCCCACCCGGGGAGAATTGATGGGGCATCAAAGGCGATTTTCATACACGGGTGAAGTGTATTTGTGTGTTATGACTTGTATGAAGTTGTAATTGTGTAATTTCTTTCTTTTGGGCTCCTTGTAAGGCTTATATCAAGCCAATGGGCCATTTGTTATGTCAAGTCCAAGGTTAGATTGCCATTAGTAGAGTCCATTAGAAAGCCTAGTTCATATTGGACCAAATGCTACCCTTATGGACCATATTAGTCATTTATGGCCCAATTGGGCCACTCCCTCTCATGGACCACCAAGACTTGGAAGGCCCAAGTCTAGACATGAGTTAGTGGATTGGGTTGGCTGGCCTTGGACCAGCCTAGGCCCAAGAGAGGCCCATGAAGGGGGCGCCCCCTCTTTTGGCCATATTAGGCTTGGTAGGTGGTGTTTGAATAGCTTTAGTCCAAGGTTGAATAAGCATGGTCAAATTAGATTAAACTAATGTATTAAATGTGTGATTCACATTGTATCCCAGCCCTTCAATCCAAACCCCTAGATCCAAGGGTTGAGGTTGAGTTTGGTTGGCATCCTATATAAGGTTGTATTTTTCATATTGAAGGAATTAATGAAGGAAAAAAAGGCATTTGCCCCCTTGGAGATTTGCGCCCCTCCCCTCTCTCTCCCTGGTTCCTCCACCCCCTCTCCCCTTTCTAGAGTGTAATTCCCCTCCCCCTTGATCCCCTCCAGCATCTGAAGCAACTCCGGTGATCGCCGCCGCCATCGTCTCGCCGCTGACGCGTCGTTGCCAACGGTTTCGGTGGTTCTGTCCACTCAGGATAGGTTCCTCTTCTCCAAATTGCTGCTATCACTCCCTTCATCTTCTGAAGGTCAAAATTTCAGGGTTGGTTCCCCTCTAGAACCCTTATCCCCACAAAAAAAATCACGTCAAAATTCATCCGTTAGCTATTTTTTGATTTTCTTCCAAGTCCAAGTTCCAGATCTGTCCTGGTTCTATTTACTGTTCATCAGCTCTGAGTTTACCCCATTCGAACCATCTTTTTATTTTTTTTGGGTCGCCAAAATTTATTGGGAGTTCTATCCACATATATCTACCACCAGGAATTTTCTTAATTTTTGATAAGGTCTTTAGTTATTTTTCAAATTTCGTCCAAGTTCCCAAGAACAGTCTGCCCACAGTTTCTCAGATCCGACCCAGGTCTAGTAAAAACATCACAGAAAATCCATTTCTTATCCAATCAAAAAACTAAAAATATTCCCGGATTGCTCTCTCATAGACCTTAAACTTTTCTGAAGAAATCATTTCCAGATTCGGAGGTCTTCTCCCCGGTCAACGTCGATCTTCAGAGAAGTCAGAACCTGCCCCTGCAGTTCTGGCCAGATTCCAGCAAGCTTGTAAAATACATGATTAGAAATACAGATCTGATTATTTTTTTTGAAGACCCCTACGTCGAAGTATTCTGAGTCAGCTTTCCAACGGCGCTAATCTCGTCGCATTCCGATGACGGGGCTGATCGCAGCAGCAGTTTTCTCCGAGTCGCGCACCTACAAACAGAACTTTCAGGTTCGTGGCCGAGTTCCCAGCGAGCGTCGTCCGAGGGCCGCCCGGCGTCCGGCGGTCGTTCCAGTAGCTCGCCATCCCAGGGGAACGCTTTCCAGGTGTCTCCACAACAGAGGAGTCATCAGGCCCCACACGACCCCTCCGGTCAATACGTGGGCCCCCACTAGCACGAGTACGCGTGAAGCCGAAGCATTGCCCGAAACCGCCCGTCAACCCGAACTTGGTCCTCCCGGGCCCACTTGTGTCGCCCTTTACCTCCCTGCGTGGAGTGGGCTTATTGGTACTGCTGTAAACATAATGTACTAAGTTCCCGGGAGTACGAGCTTTGGCCGGGTGCCGTCTTCGCCACGCCGAGAGCGTGGAGGTATCGCCTTCACCCTTACACTTGGCATTAGCTTAATTCTTTATATGCTTTATATGCCGCTGCTAGAGAGCATGTGTAGGGATACCTAGCTCGCCTTCAATTTATAATATCACTGCTGCGAGAGAGAGCAAAGCCGCCCCGTGACCCGATCCGGGCGCAAAAGAGAGCCGACCACCCTAGCTCATTGCCGGTTTCTCAACCGCGCACATCCGACGCTTCCCTCGTTAAGGGACGATCGCGAGCTTGTCGTGTCCGTGGTCCCGTCCCGCATCAATTTGGTATCAGAGCGAGTTTGAGTCTAGGGTGTCAAAAAGAAAAAAAAGTGTCATTCATTAGTCATTTACGTCTAGTCATTAATCATAGTCTACGTCGTGTTTAGGGTCATCATTGTTTTAAAACAAAAAAAAAAGTGCCTTTTGGGTCGATTTGCTTACCATTAGTCGGTATATAAAAAGGTGTTGTCCGACCGTTAGGTTACGCCTATCGGAAAGGCCGCACACTTGTGCGAGTGACCTTCGGGTCGATTATCTCTGCCGCGTACCGAGTTTTGGTTAAGTCTAGGCGCATCATTTTGCATTAGTGTGTTTTGCTTTAGTCGGTGTCTTCTAGTCGGTGTGTTTGCATGCCCACTCGTCGGGGTACTCAGCACTCACCCCCACCCCCACCTATGGCCAACCCACGGGATACCTCGGGAGACTTCCACTCCCTACAAGAGGCGATGATGGCCATTATGACTAGGTTGGACCAATCCGATGCTAACTTTCGGACTTTCTCCGATAATATGGATGGTCGCCTTAGGGCCATGGAGGGACGCTTGGAGACCTCCGATAGGTCGGTCCAAGACCTCGTTGGGCGGTTAGATAGGATGTCACACGGGGACCCTCTTGGGACAGCCCAAGGTCCACCCGCACCTCCTCCCGCGGTGGCCCAAGTCCAACCCGCTCCCATGGCCCAAGTCCAGGCCGCTCCCGCGGCCCAAAACCAGCCACCACTGGTTCCTCCACCCGCCCCTCCTCGGGCTCCCCAACTACCGCACCGTGACCTTGGTCTCGAGGACTATGGGTCCGACAATGCCTACGAGGGGTATGGTCAACGCCGTCGTGGTTTTCAGCCACAACGAGATGAGGATGATGATAGGGTCCTTAAGACCGTGCGAGCGGACCCTCCCGCTTTTTACGGGTCTTTGGATCCGAAAGTCTACCTAGATTGGGAGTTTGGCATGGACCGTTATTTTGAATGGTATGATATGTCGGAGCGTCGAAGGGTCCGATTTGCCACCATGAAACTCATGGGGCAGGCACAAACCTATTGGAAGAATGTGGAGAGCCTGCTACTTCAGCGGCTAGAACCCCCGATCGACACATGGGCCGAGATGAAGAATAAACTTCGGCAAAAGTACCTTCCTCCCACATACCGCCAGCGACTCATCGATAGATGGCAAAGTCTTAGCCAGGGAGACCGGTCCGTCTCCGAATACATCGCGGAGTTTGATGAGTACTTTCTACGATGTGGTGTCACGGAGGAGAGTACCATGCCCGTGTCCCGCTTTCGACGTGGTTTGCGGCCACACTATCAGTATGAGCTTTTCCGCCGTAATGCCAAGACGTTGGAAGAGGCATACCAGGTTGCTCTCGAGATGGAGCAATTTGAGGGAGAGTTCGAGTCTAGCCATCGGTTGGGCCCCACCCCTCTCCGTAGTACCGAGCCCCGTCACTCTATAGGCCCACATCAGCGGCCTCCCATGGCTCGACCTCAGGAGCCCACCTGTCAGGAGCACTTCGCTCCACGGCCTCGCCCTCCTCCACCCCGGGATCTATTTCCATCCCAACCACCGGCACCCTTTGCCCGTCCCCCAGCTCCTATAGCCCGTCCTCTCGTACTGGCACCCCCTCCACTCTTGTCCAAGGCACCTACACCTCCCCCATTATTGCCTACACCCCCTACCCGACGGGATGATAAGGGTAAGTCCCCTCTTGTCGGGGAGAGTAGTCGATCGCGAATACAATGTTTCCACTGTCACGGGTACGGCCACATTGCTAGTGAGTGTCCCGCTCGCACCACCCTAGCCTTAGGTGTTGGAGGATCCGCACCTCCCGAGCTTGAGTGTGTCGATTACGAGGCCGATGAGGCACTGGCCGATGAGTACTATGCCATGGGGGAAGAGCTGGGCGACCCTTCGGCCGCCCAGGATACCGCCACCTAGTGGGCTTGATGCTACCACCTTAGTCTAGAGTCGTGCATGAGTCGGTGTGTTTTCTTTGTGTGGTTTGTTTGTGTGGTGATTTTGAGTCGAGTGTTTGCGTGGTTTTCATTCATGTGTCAGTGCATGGTGAGTCTGCATGTGTCTTGTGCAAGCTCGTTGTCGTTCTCTTATGAGTGTGAAGCGAGTCGACTCACTTGATGAGTATGAGATCGGTTTTACTTCTATATCCGGATCAGTCACCTATAGGGACTCAGCGGTGATTCCTAGTGAGTCTTCGAGCTGTCTCCTTCCTTTTGAGAGTGCCCCTTCGGAGTGACCACCTTTAGCCATAGCAGTGCGCATATCGAGTATATATGGAATGAGCAGGTGCCGATCACTTGGAGTGGAGCATACCCACGCTACTTAGCACGGTGATGGATCCGCCGGAGGACCGGAGCAGCCATACCCCTACTCGACGGGGTCGAGTTCCTCCCACCCGGGGAGAATTGATGCGGCATCAAAGGCGATTTCCATACACGGGTGAAGTGTATTTGTGTGTTATGGCTCGTATGAAGTTGTAATTGTGTAATTTCTTTCTTTTGGGCTCCTTGTAAGGCTTATATCAAGCCAATGGGCTATTTGTTATGTCAAGTCCAAGGTTAGATTGCCATTAGTAGAGTCCATTAGAAAGCCTAGTTCATATTGGACCAAATGCTACCCTTATGGACCATATTAGTCATTTATGGCCCAATTGGGCCACTCCCTCTCATGGACCACCAAGACTTGGAAGGCCCAAGTCTAGACATGAGTTAGTGGATTGGGTTGGCTGGCCTTGGACCAGCCTAGGCCCAAGAGAGGCCCATGAAGGGGGCGCCCCCTCTTTTGGCCATATTAGGCTTGGTAGGTGGTGTTTGAATAGCTTTAGTCCAAGGTTGAATAAGCATGGTCAAATTAGATTAAACTAATGTATTAAATGTGTGATTCACATTGTATCCCAGCCCTTCAATCCAAACCCCTAGATCCAAGGGTTGAGGTTGAGTTTGGTTGGCATCCTATATAAGGTTGTATTTTTCATATTGAAGGAATTAATGAAGGAAAAAAAGGCATTTGCCCCCTTAGAGATTTGCGCCCCTCCCCTCTCTCTCCCTGGTTCCTCCACCCCCTCTCCCCTTTCTAGAGTGTAATTCCCCTCCCCCTTGATCCCCTCCAGCATCTGAAGCAACTCCGGTGATCGCCGCCGCCATCGTCTCGCCGCCGACGCGTCGTTGCCAACGGTTTCGGTGGTTCTGTCCACTCAGGACAGGTTCCTCTTCTCCGAATTGCTGCTATCACTCCCTTCATCTTCTGAAGCTCAAAATTTCAGGGTTGGTTCCCCTCTAGAACCCTTATCCCCACAAAAAAAATCACGTCAAAATTCATCCGTTAGCTATTTTTTGATTTTCGTCCAAGTCCAAGTTCCAGATCTGTCCTGGTTCTGTTTACTGTTCATCAGCTCTGCGTTTACCCCATTCGAACCATCTTTTTATTTTTTTTGGGTCGCCCAAATTTATTGGGAGTTCTGTCCACATATATCTACCACCAGGAATTTTATTAATTTTTGATAAGGTCTCTAGGTATTTTTCAAATTTCGTCCAAGTTCCCAAGAACAGTCTGCCCACAGTTTCCAAGATCCGACCCAGGTCTAGTAAAAACATCCCAGAAAATCCATTTCTTATCGAATCAAAAAACAAAAAATAGTCCCAGATTCCTCTCTCAGAGACCTTCAACTTTTCTGAAGAAATCATTCCCAGATTCGGAGGTCTTCTCCCCGGTCAACATCGATCTTCAGAGAAGTCAGAACCTGCCCCTGCAGTTCTGGCCAGATTCCAGGAAGCTTGTAAAATACATGATCAGAAATATAGATCTGATTATTTTTTTTCAAGACCCCTACGCCGAAGTATTCTGAGTCAGCTTTCCAACGGCGCTAATCTCGTCGCATTCCGACGACGGGGCTGATCGCAGCAGCAGTTTTCTCCGAGTCACGCGCCTGCAAACAGAACTTTCAGGTTCGTGGCCGAGTTCCCAGCGAGCGTCGTCCGAGGGCCGCCCGGCGTCCGGTGGCCGTTCCAGCAGCTCACCATCCCAGGGGAACGCTTTCCAGGTGTCTCCACAACAGAGGAGTCATCAGGCCCCACACGACCCCTCTGGTCAATACGTGGGCCCCCACTAGCACGAGTACGCGTGAAGCCGAAGCATTGCCCGAAACCGCCCGTCAACCCGAACTTGGTCCTCCCGGGCCCACTTGTGTCGCCCTTTACCTCCCTGCATGGAGTGGGCTTATTTGTACTGCTGTAAACATAATGTACTAAGTTCCCGGGAGTACGAACTTTGGCCGGGTGCCGTCTTCGCCACGCCGAGAGCGTGGAGGTATCACCTTCACCCTTACACTTGGCATTAGCTTAATTCTTTATATGCTTTATATGCCGCTGCTAGAGAGCATATGTAGGGATACCTAGCTCGCCTTCAATTTATAATATCACTGCTGCGAGAGAGAGCGAAGCCGTCCCGTGACCCGATCCGGGCGTAAAAGAGAGCCGACCACCCTAGCTCATTGCCGGTTTCTCAACCGCGCACATCCGACGCTTCCCTCGTTAAGGGACGATCGCGAGCTTGTCGTGTCCGTGGTCCCGTCCCGCATCAGAAGAGAGGAGAGAGAGAGAGAGAGAGGGGGGCAGCCCTTGCTCCTTTGGAGGAAATTTAAGATTTTCTTTGCATTAATTCCACTCAAAATGAAAATACAAGTCTCTTATAGAAAATACAAAAAGACTAGTTCTATCCCTAGATCTAGGATTGGTGGGGGGTAAAAGAGGGAGTCCACAATTTATTTCTCCCATGTGGTTTGGAACAAATAAAATAAGATTTCAATCCTAATAAACTATATTATACATGGGGCACCCCCTTGACTTATGTGTTCCAAATTTTGAATTTCGTTACCCTTTGTCCCCCCTTGGTCCAACCCTTCTAGAAGTCCACCTTGGAGGGTTGACTGACCCCACATGGGCCCAAGAGCTGAGGTGGATCAATGGGAGAAGGGATGGGAGGCCCGCGGGACCCAGGTGGTCCCAAATTACAAATAAACCCCTTTTACAATCCGAATAAAGCCAAATAAACACACATTACACACAAATAAAATCTCAGTAAATATGATAAATACTAAGACTCAAGGGGGAGTCTCCAGACTGTCTCCGAGCCAGATGGAAGCTGATGTAGCTTGAGTGGTGCTCCACGTACGGTACCGACGGCTCGCCGGTTCGTGCTTCTCGATCGCTCTGGTGTCCGCACCAGGGCCGATTCTGTAACAAGGGCTAAAGCCCTAAAAGCTCCAACTCCCTCTTCAGCAATTTCTCCCGCTTCTATTTCGGGAAGACTCTTCTCCCCCGGGAGCAGTCCTCTACTGGGAATGGGTGACTGGGATTCTGCAGCTTCAGTCGAGTCAGCAGCACCCATAAGTGCCCCTGGAGTCTCCAAGCCTGCTGCCGCAATATAATCCTTAGGGTACCGCAAAGCGATGGGCCGCAAGACTGGTGGGAATGTCGATTGACCCGCACCCAGAGTCGGGAGAGGTATTTGCACAGTTATAGTTGGCAATACCACATCGGCCTGCACCATGAATACAACATGCGTTAGGCATCTGATATAGAAAATGATGAGAAGAGATGTGAAGTGAGAGCGGCAGAGGACTGTTGACACCTGGAAAATGAACAAGGGTGAAAACATAATTGAAAAGAGGGTCGGACCAACAGTGAAAGACCAATGATAAAGATCATCATCTGTCTGCTCGGCTAAAGCCCTTGTCGGCAAAGCTGATGTCCGGTGCCAATGTCACTCAGACGGCAGCACTGATAAAGCAGCAGTCACTCGACTGATGAGACCTTCCAGCCCTTTAATGAGAGCTGTACTACCGTTTCGCCCAAGAATCCACGGATGATATGTCAGGGTAAGTCAGATGTCGGCTTACTGACAGATGTAATATGAGATGAAGATGAAGCCGGTACCGGCAGATGAAGATGGCAAAGGCTTTGCAAAGTCAGAACAGAAGAAGAATGGTCTCCACAGGTTGTACACCCGGCGGAAGTCTTGTCGGACTAAAGCTGATGCCCGAGCTCGTCACCATTCAAGTGACGATATCGATAAGGTAATACCCGGTCTTGTCACCATTCAGATGGCAATTCTGATGAAACCCTTGTCCACGGACTGATGAAACCCTTGTCTACGGACTGATGAAACCCTTGTCTACGGACTGATGAAATCCCGGTCTACGGACTGATGAAAACCGTAATGATGATCTCGATACAAGATATGTCATCAATGAAAGGCCCTTTCGGGTGATGATGTCCTTGAAAGACCCAAATGGGTCTGTGAAAGTGGCTAAAAAAGGCTTTAATTGGGCCTGCAAAGAGGGCGCCGAGAGCCATTTGCCGAAGCCCAACAGAGGGCGCCGAGAGCCTGGTCAAATGCGCGCCGGGAAGCTCCACTTGGCGCGCCGTGATGCTGCTGCCGAGAGAGGGAGAAAAGTGGCTATAAAAGCCCCCCTCCCTTCGAACAGAAGAGACGAGAGGACAGACGGGGAGAAATAGATAGAACCGATCAAAAAAAAAAGAGAGAAAAGACAGCAAGAAAGAAAGAAACCCATCCAGAAAAGGAGATCGGAAAGGAGAGAGAGAGGGCCTCTGCTGAAAGAAAGAGAAGAAGAAGAAGAAAAACCCCCAGGTGGGCTGCTTGGGGGAGGGAGAGGAGTCAATGCTCCACCCTCCCCCCCCTATGTTTTCTTTTCTTATGAGTTCTTTTCTTCTTCATGTAATTTCACGAGTTTATCTCGATGCATCGGATGTAGCCGGGATGTCCTGGCTTCTGTTTCATCCCCTTTCCCTCACTCCCTCTCGGTGATTGGTGAGTCTTGGAATGATGTACTGCTCCTGCTTTCTTATTATGTATTTCTCCCGAGGAATGTCGTCGGATGAATAAACATGATGGGCTACAGTTTATGCCTGCTTTTATGCCTACTTTTGATTCCTCTGAAGCTCTATCACCATTCTTCATGTCTCTTGTCTTCTCTCAGACTGGTAGCATGCTGATCCCCCTCCCCCAGTAAACTAATAAGTCGCCGATCCGTCTGTTTTCTTTTGTTTTAAGGCATCATCCATGCTTATCCCAGAGCCCGGGACAGACTATCCCTTGGCGTCCGGGATAAAGCCGTGCTATGCGATGATCGAAGATCATGAGATTCCGGAGTTATAAATGCTTTCGCTCCATCTACAGGCATTGTTGAAATCACCTATGGGGCTAGGGGCGGCCATTTCTTGGCTCCCAGGTGATCAAAGACGCCAACAAATGATCCCCCGAGGGTCCGTGATATATGACGATCCAGAGCCCCATCCTGCAGTGATCCCTTCGATCCCCCCTTTGAATCCAGCCCATCTTTGGCAAATCAAACCCATGTATGTGTAATCTCTAGCCTACCCTCCAAATCCAGCCTCAATCCGAGCCAGAAATCTCATAAAATCCCAAAACAGAGCATCGTCTGAGCTCTGCAAACCCTGAAACCCTGTAGCATTTCCATCCTCTCGGCGTACAAAATTCCCCGCCGAGAACCACGCTGCCGAGAGACCCCTTTCATCAGCAAGCCGACAAAATTCCCTCCAGGCCATTTCCACGTGAACTCCCTTGCCTTTGGCCTCTCGGCGCCGGCTTCCCGGCGCGATGAGGAGCGCGCGGAGAAGCCTTGTGCCGAGAGCCTCTCCCTTTCATCAAGCCGCGCCGAGAGCCTCCCTTTGTTGGTCAAGCCGCGCCGAGAGCCTCTCTCTGTTGGCCAAGCCCCCACCGAGACCCTCTTCAAACCACTAAAACCTCCACCGAGACCCTCCTCTGGCCGATAGAAAACCATGCCGATGCCCTTGCTTTGGCCAATGGAACCCAGTCTGAGGCCCTCCTCTGCATGGTCATCCTTCGACCCTTTTGGTTCCCTATACATCTATCTAGGGGATGCTCAGAGATCATCATATGTGCCCTGAGGTGGTATAATAATGGGGAAGACCTCCCCTACATTCCTATGTCCCGAATTTGATTCATATGCAACCCCACGGGTTCGGTGGACCTTGTCTTTACAAGGGTTCCGTCGGTCTCCGAGAAGGGGGAGAATGATCGATGCCAGAGACATGGATAGTCTCTTCGAGTCTTAGTGCTCACTCATTTTTTTTTGGTTTTCATCCCGGCACTCCGTGGATGTTAGCCTATACCACTCTCTGGCAAATGTTCGGTCCAGGAGAGGTGCTGCCAAATTTCTCTCAGGAGATGAAAGTCGACATCAGGTTATCCCCCGGGCTCTACATGATAATGGGACAGGGTTTCCCTCGACCCTAGTCTTCCTAAGTCCCTCTTTTATCCTGATGCTTCTGTGAAGCCCAAATCTAATCCAGCTCAGATTTGATGCACTGATCCACTTTGACCCCAAAAGAACCCATCCACCATGGCCTGGATAGTCCAGAAACCCAAAAGCAGGTCCCGTAAACCCTTAGAGACTATCTCTGCATCATCTTAGCTCCCGGCGCCACGAATAGTGAAAGGCATGAGCAGCTCTCGGCGCATGATTTCTTGCGCCGAGAACCCTATCCCATGGCGCGCCGGGAAGCCTCCTTCTTGCGCCGAGAGCCTTGGCCATTTTGCCTTCGTGATGGGAACCTATGTGTACTTGAACTGCATCGATAAGCAACCCCTTTGGCTCGGGAGGGCTCTGCCATTGCATGAGTTCCGCTGGCTTCTATAGGGAATATCAAACACTGCCCTATGGCATGTATATACATATATGAGTAGGGAGGTCTGGCCTCTCTCTTTCTCTTGGCTTTCATCCCGGCACTCCGTGGATGATAGTCTATTTCCCCCTGGGCATAATCCAGATAAAGGGGAGATGCTGTCGAAATACTGATCGATGTTTTAAACCTCATCACGGTCGTGGCTCAGGCTACCTGTGACTGAGATCCTCCTCCCCCCCTAAGCCCGGGCTTTGAACCGCTGACTTAACGATATCATCTGTTTCTACGGTTGGTGTTATTATCTTGCCCGCCTTTCTGGCTTCGGTATGAAGTTCCATTTCCACACATGAATATATGTTTGCCTCTCGAGGCCTCCTACCTTTTAGCGTTTAATCAAGGGTTGTCCTTCTTAGGAAGGGCGTAATTAACGTCATAGCCTTCATGGTATGGCGGACTTCTGGTCCAGACACGATCACTCACAATCGACTGACCAAGTCAGATCGAGCGCACAATAAAATTGTCACTTCGGTGACTGGCACGCCAATAAACAAATAAATCAATAAATAAATAAAACAAACTAAATAAAATAAATGTGTCAAACAAGTCTGGCACGCCCGGTGGGACTTAGTCTCCCTTCATCTTTACGCTAAAGTAGGAGGCCCGGCGGGCCCCCCTGAAACTTCTGATTCTGTGTACTTTCCTTATTTTCAAGAATCTACAATGACAGCTGGAATCATGTCCGTTTGCTTCGACCAGCAGCCGATTGACATGCATGTGCGCGAAGGCTACCTGGCTGTACCCCTCACGTTCGGATCACTGCCGCCTGCCGTTGGGCTGCCTAACTGCTTGGGCGTCATCTTCACTGACCTTCTACAGGTCGATGACAATGAGCAAGGCACTGCTGCAAGTGCCCCGGTGAAGATCACCGACCAGAAGAACATCTTACCGGAGAACACGGCCCCCACGGCCGTCGCCTGCTACGTCCATCACGTCCAAAAAAAGGACGTGGTCCCCGCTGCTGCTCAGAAGGGGAGAAGAACCAACCGGAGGAGCCGGTATGTTGCTGTTGACCGCCGTCTTTCCAACTCCGGAAAGACAATGATGATCGGTGGTGTCCGGGCAAACGTGAACGGTTGCCCGAGGGCGGTCAAGCCAGACGTGATCGTCCCGATGGTGCCCACTGCCAACAGATTCCAAACTCTGACCACCAGGCAGGCCAATTGGGAGGCTAATGAAAAGAAGCCGTTGGCGCCCAAGCCAGCAAAATACAAACAGGTCTGGCGGCCGAAGAAGATCCAAAGCTGGGCCCCAACTCAGGACAGGGAGAACCTTACTGATGTCACTATTGCCCGCCTCAGAGCAGGGGGCAGAAGGGAAGTGAAGAAAGATGAAAGAAATGCTGCTACTGTCTACCCCAGGACCCGGGGGAGGAGAGATGAGGTTGAGGGTCAAGAAAGAAATATGACTGCTGTTCGCCCCATGATGAGGGGCAGAAGATACCAGACAAAGGAAAACTTCACTACTACCCATCCCATGGCCAAGGGCAAGAGATGGGAAGAGAAGATCTACAATGCTGCTGCCGATCGTTGCCAAGTTGGCAATATGAGAAGAAGTGAACCAGTCACTGTGGTTACTGCAAGAAAATCAAGAGCTTGTGCCAGACAGGCTGATATCTGTAGATACTCCAAAGCCGAGCATTTGAATGCTCAGGTGGCAAGACTGGCTTATCAGCAAAAGAGCCAGGACAGATTGATACTCCAACCTGAGCCACAGAGGCACAATTCTGAAGAGATGAAGCAGATAGTCCAAGACTACTTCCACTATCTGGGGAGCTCTGCCCTCGGTCAACAAAGACTATCCCGTGCCTTGGGCACCAGAGGTGAAGAAAAAGAAGAAACACTTCAGGAAACGATGATCGGAGCCTCTTCCTCCGATTCAAACCACTATGAAGAAGGCCTCAAGCCCGGATATGATAAAGAAGACCTGTACCGGGAAGAAGCCAAAGAAAGAATATCGGTCTTTGACCGGCTCAGATATCCTGACCAGGTGAAAAGAAAGGTCTACAGGCGGAAGAAAAAAATGTGAATCTTCGCCTGCAACATGGCTGGACTCGCCAGGGGGCAAGATATACTACCAACTCAGCCAAATGAACTACTCAGGTTGGCTACTAGACCTGGTCCTGTCACAAGAAGAAGCCAGGCCGCAAAAGATAAAATGAAGAAATATGATGAAGCCCGCAAGATCACCACTATGACAGTCAATGTGGTGACGGCACAGGATGAAGACAATCCCTTTGTTGATGATGCTGAAGGGACTTCTAAAGATATGCAAATCCCATCAACCTTGGATCCCATGATCCAGATGATGTTCAGGAGATATCAGCAGGAGATCAGTGCTCTCCAAAGACAGCTCAATGAGAGACATGAAGCTACATCAGTCTCAAAGCAAGCTGAACCTGCGGGGCAAACATCCAGCTCAGCAGAGACGGCTATCCCAGCTAACCCTCTCCTAGCTGATAGGGGCAAGACACCGAGCCAACCTGTTCCACAGCAAACAGCAGCTCAGCCCTCTGTGTCTCAGACACAGCCTACCGTGCCCATCTTGCGCGCCACTGTGATGACAACTCCTCACAGCCAGCAACAAGCTCACTTCTTCCCAGAAGAGATAGATCCAGCTGTAGCCCACAAGCAGATGATTGAAAGAATTGTGGAAATGAAGCTGTCAGAAAAGACTGGTGGTGATGCGGGTACTTATGATGTGTACAGGGTACCCTATCCTCCCCAGTATGCTGCCAAGAAACTACCCCCAGGCGTCAGTAAGCCGCCGAAGTTTGAGAAATTTAATGGCCAAGGCTCCCCTAGGGAGCATATAGCCTACTACACTACAATCATGGGCGACCTAGCAGTCGATGAAGCTTATCTGCTCAAGTTCTTTGGCTCATCCCTCACTGGGTTGGCCTTTGAATGGTACTCAAGCTTGCCAGCTGGGTCAGTGGTTGATTGGCCTGATATGCAGAGAAAATTCCGCGACAGATTTCATGTCACGGAAAGGGAAATCACGATAGCAGAGCTATATGCAACCAGGCAGAAGCAAGATGAGACCGCACTGGACTACATTAAAAGATGGAGGAACTTAGCCATGAGATGCCGAAGGCCTCCTCATCAAGAAGATGCGGTGCAGATATGCAAGCAGAGCCTTAGGAGGGAGGTGCTAGAAAAGATGATCGGTGCAGATGTCAGAACATTTGACCGATTGAACAATATAGTGGCCGAGGTCGAGACGTTCTTGTCCAAGCGTCCGACCGCCAATGCTCCCACTATGCTGAAGGGAAAATCCAATGAGCGACGGCCATCACACTCCGAGGCCAACACCGTCGATTTCAGAACCTTCAAGCAACAGAAGGGGAAGAAAGGGGCAGATGAAGCTCCCCCGCTGGCAGATACAGCAGAAAGGAAGGATAAAGTCTCTCTGAGAGACAAGATGAGAAAAGCATATTCCTTCCCGAAAGATAAGACGGCCGCACTATTCAACTGGGCATATAAGTTCAATAAGGTAACATTGCCTGAACCCAAAAGGCCAGCAAATGCAGCAAAGAAAGATAATCCGTTGTTCTGTCCATTTCACCGCGCGCTGGGGCACGCAATTGAAGATTGTTATGTCTTCAAAGATATCATGGAAGGAATGGTCAAGAAAGGTGAGCTGCAGCTGGGAGATTACCAGGTAAAGCCGCCCCATCCACATGAACCTCCACCCTGGAGAATGGCTGCCAATATGATCTCAGTCTACCAACAGCTGCCCAAGGAGGCCGTTGAAGAATGCACCAAGCATACCTATGAAGCTTGCTTCCTCACCCCAGCAGAAGGATCAGGAAGGATGGCAGATGATACCCATAAAAAGTAGAAAGAAGACTCCTGCAGCCAGTACCAGCAGAGCAGTTATCCGGGGTGTTACCCCAAGGCCCGAGCCGCTTCCAATGAAGCCAATATGGCATACAGCTGAGACCGGACTAGTCATCCGGATCCCTACTCACAACCGGAGGAGACAAACTCCCCTCCCTACACATAAAGAAGTAAGCCCTGCAGCCAGGCGTCTGCAGCAATATATTAATGAGCTCGATGAGTACGAGCAGAAGAAGCCCAAGCATCTGTTGACGAAAGCCTGTATACTCTGGGAACAACTTGAAGAATTGAAAATTAAAGAGCAGCCAGAGGCAGAACAAGAAAAAGCTGAAAATGAGCCCTTCTGGGGGCAGGAGCCAGCAAAGCCAAATTCCCAAAAGAAGAAGAAACGGCCCAAATCCAAGAAAGGAAAGAAGGTCACGACAGTACAATGTAACACTCTGTCAGTACTCTTCTCCTTGCCCGGGGAGGATGATGAGCCGGAAGCATCCAACGCTCCGCTAGAAGCTAACCATGCCGAAGCCTCTACCTCGGCCCATGCAACACGTTCTGGGAGAAGATGGGGGCGCCCACCACCAGCCAACCATAATATCATGTTCAGAGGGGAGCAACCCTATCAAATCCCGGAACCAGAGATACGAGGTGTCCAGGTTCCTCCCCCTGCCAGTCTGTACCAGGACAAAAAGAAGGCAGATGAAGCCCCTTCATTCCTGGAGTTCCTGTCCAGCTTAGAAAATGAGCGACCGGCTCATACTGCTCCAGATAAAAGCAATAAATGCCAGCAGACAGCGTCTGGAAAGCAGAAACAGCGTGAAGAAGATGAAGAAGGTAACCCTCTAGCAAAACCAGGGGCAGTCGCTACAGAAGAAGCCTTCCGGGAGACCGATGAAGAAGATAAAATTGAAAATGGGCAGCAAAGGCCACAAGCACCACATGAACCTCCAAGACCCCGATGGGCAGAGGAGATGAGACTGTCTAATGTCCGGGTGGGCAGTCGAGTCATGAAAATGTTGAAGAAACTCCCTACCAGATTCTCCATCTGGGAAATTCTCTCTCTGAGTGAAGAAGCTCGCCAAGCAATTGTGGATGCCCTGCAGTCCCCGGCACAATGTGAAGCACTCCTGGCAGAAGTGAATGCTGGGCCATCAGTCACATTCACGGAGGATGATATGCTAATCCCAAATTCCGGCCATAATAGACCACTGTATATGAGGGGTTCCCTAAACTATCAGCCGATAAGCAGAATACTGATAGATCCAGGGGCTGCTGTGAATATTCTCCCATACCGCATCTATCAGAAATATTACTTTGATCTGCAGCTCACCAAGGTCAGAGACATGAAGATTGCAGGATTCAACCAAAAGTGTGAGACACCTCTCGGGGTGGCTGATTTCAACCTCACACTGGGCGACCTCACTACCGTGGTACGATTCTATGTAATCGACTCCAACACCACGTATAAGGCCCTGCTGGGAAGACCGTGGCTGCACGAATATCAGATAGTGCCATCCACGCTACACCAATGCATAAAATACTGCCATGAAGGAAAAGAAGAAAGGGTGTTTGCAAACCTACATCCCTTCGAAGTGTTCGAGTGCCATATGCTCGATGCATCCTACTACACCGAGGTGTCACAAAGAGATAAAGAAAAAGAAGCTGTGGTCAGCCAGGAAAAGCCGGCGACAAAGACAAGAAATTGGTCTCCACCGCCGCCAAAGGGCTACATCAAAAAGCATGGGGTATCTCACATCTCTTATGCTGGTGATTTTGCTCGGATCACTCCTCCTGGCATACACCCAGATGATACTGAAGAAAAGATGAAAGAAAAGTACACACAGGTGGAAGTTCCTCAGGGTCTAGTCAAGCCCATAGCCAGCATAGAATACCAGACGGTGCTGCCACTGAAGACTACAAAAATCCCTCGCTTCTGCGAACCTCCTATCATATTCTACACCGGGGGGGCAGTCGAAGATGACGATCAAGATTGCATGGTCCCTGAAGAAGCCGCAAACCGGATGGTGCCAATTACGGGCCTAGAGTACCCAACGGGTTTTGCAAATGTTCTCCAAGATGCAAATGCCTTCAATACAATCTGCAGCCTAGAAGAAAGCATTCAAGGAGCTATGGGATCCACCTCGAGATAATAAAGAACTGAGGAAGATCACACAGCACCCGGGACTGGGCTATACCCTGCAAGAATACTATGAAGCTGAGGTAGATGTCATCTCTGCCTTCTACCAGCATGAAGATTCCCCTGGGATGGACTATGACCAATACCCTTCGGAAGATGAAGAAATCATTTATCAGTCCGTAGTGGACAATGAAATCCCAGATAATCTGCCAGGGGTGGGGATACCTGACGAGACAAAGAGAGATTGGTACTGGGAAGATCTATCTTGCAAGGAGGATCTGTTCCAGGATGAAGCGAAATTTGACACGGGAACCCCGGATGAAGATCAAGTAGCCAGAGAGCTGCAAGAGTGCCTGGAGTTTGGGCGCATTCTAGAAGAATTCCGAGCTCTACATAATGATGACCTCTCAGGGGAGCCCACATCAGAAGAGCCTCTAAGCACGGAAGATTCCACTTCGAAGTTTTCCGCTGAGCCAGTCACGTCCTCGGGGCAGACTGAACAGAATCCGGCCGTATTGGCCTTACACGATGCACCAGCATCTGCTGATGACCAATCTGATGAAACAGAAAATCATGAGAGCGAAGAAGATTATATCCCGGGAGGCTTTATTGATTTTCAAGAAGCCCCACCCGAAGTTGAAGACGGAGGCCAAGCCACCGTCGATGAGCTGATAGAAGTGAATCTGGGGTCAGCAGATGAGCCAAGGCCTACATTCCTCAGTGCACTGCTGGAGCCAGCTGTCAAAGAACAGTATATTCAGTTTATGAAAGAATTCCGAGACTGCTTCGCATGGACATATGATGAAATGCCAGGACTGAGTTCTGATGTGGCACAGCACCGACTGGCGATAAACCCAGAGGCAAGCCCTGTGAAGCAGCCTTCCAGGAGAATGCGCCCCGAACTGATAAATCAGATCAACAAAGAGGTCGACAAGCTGATCGATGTGGGCTTTGTTGAAGAGAACCAGTATACTACGTGGCTGGCCAATATAGTGCCCGTGAAGAAGAAAAATGGGCAGATCAGAATATGTGTAGGTTTCAGGGACCTGAATAAGGCTTGCCCGAAAGATGATTTCCCAGTGCCAATCACTGAAGTAATGATCGATGCAACCACTGGCCATGAAGCCCTGTCATTCATGGATGGGTCATCCGGATACAACCAGATCTGGATTGCTGAAGAAGACAGAGTGCATACTGCATTCCGCACCCCGAAGGGGATATTTCACTACAAAAGGATGCCGTTCGGCCTCAAGAATGCCGGCGCTACTTATCAAAGAGCTATGACAAAGATCTTTGATGATTTACTCTTCAAGAAAGTGGAGTGCTACATCGATGACCTGGTGGTGAAAACCAGCAGAAGAGAAGATCATCTGCAAGATCTGAGGATAGTGTTCCAGAGGCTGCGCAGATATGAACTCAAGATGAATCCTATGAAATGTGCCTTCGGCGTGTCCAGTGGAAAATTCCTTGGGTTCATTGTCCGTCATAGGGGCATTGAGATCGACCCATCCAAGATTAAAGCTATCCAGGAGCTCCCTCCACCAAGGAATCTCCACGAGCTGAGATCTCTACAAGGGCGTTTGGCCTACATCCGACGATTCATATCAAATCTGTCGGGGAGATGCCACCCTTTTCACAAGCTCATGATGAAAGATGTACCGTTCCTCTGGGACGATGGCTGTCAGGAAGCCTTTGAGAAGCTGAAAGAATATCTCAAGACCCCTCCAGTGCTGGGGGCACCTATTAAGGGCAAGCCCCTGATACTATACATTGCAGCCACACACTGTTCCCTGGGGGCAATGCTAGCACAGATAAATGAAGAAGGCAAAGAGCAGGCTCTATACTACCTGAGTCGGAGGCTGATTAGAACTGAAGAAAGCTACACCTATATAGAAAAGACATGCTTGGCACTAGTCTTTGCCGTTAAAAAGCTCCGGCACTACATGCTGTCACACGAAATCAGATTGATATCTGCAGCAGATCCGCTCAAATACATATTGACTCAGCCAGTACTGAAAGGCCGGTTGGGCAAATGGGCAGTAATTCTGATGGAATTCGATATCACATATATACCCCAGAGGGCAATAAAAGGACAGGCCGTGGCCGATTTCTTCGCAGAGCATCCTGTGCCAGAGAATGATATGTTGGGGACTGAGTTACCCGATGA
This sequence comes from Amorphophallus konjac, assembly GCA_022559845.1. NCBI lineage: Eukaryota > Viridiplantae > Streptophyta > Magnoliopsida > Alismatales > Araceae > Amorphophallus > Amorphophallus konjac. Next base: position 157,642,143 of record CM040127.1, read on the forward strand.
TGAAACACTAGAAGCCTGCCAGGCTCAGTCAACTATGTGGCAGCTATTCTTTGATGGAGCATCTAGAACAGAGACAGACTCCGATGGAAAGACCAGAATACGGGCCGGAGCCGGTATTGTGCTAAGATCGCCAGAGGGGGAGGTTGTGCATACTTCCTGTTCTATAAACAAGCCCTGCACTAATAATGAAGCCGAGTATGAAGCTCTGATAATCGGGTTGCACATCAGCCTCAACATGGGCATCCAGATGCTTCAGGTATTCGGGGATTCAATGTTGATAATAAAGCAAATCCAAGGGGAGTTCGAAGTGCGAAAGCCGGAGTTGAACCCCTACCACCAAAAAGCTGTGTGCCTCATGGCGAAATTCTATCATATTGAGCTCAAGCATGTAGGCCGTGCACATAATGCCCAGGCTGATGCGTTGGCAAAGCTAGCCAGCTCAATAGCAGTCCCACCAGATGAGACACTGAACATTGTTGTTATAAACCGGCGGCAAGTCCCCAGCATGCTAGAAGGCTGCCCCGAAGAAAATGAAGTCGCCATGATCAGTACAGAACAGGCATCTGATTGGAGACAACACCTGCTACAATGGTTTTCACACCAACAGCTGCCGCAGAAAAGAGAAGAAAAGATGAAACTTCTAAGGATCAAAGATTCTTATGAATTCAGAAATGGAACTCTGTTCCGAATAATGGCAGATGCACGCAAGAAGATTTTGCTCCGCTGTCTGTCTACTGAGGAAGCTTGGCAAGCAATGAAAGAAATACATGCTGGGACGGCAGGTGCTCATCAAGCTGGCCCTAAGATGAAGATAGAAATCAAGAAGCTGGGCTACTATTGGCCCACTATGTTTGAAGACTGTTGCAAGTTTGCAAAGTCATGCCAGAAATGTCAGGAGCATGCTGTTGTGCCTAGAAGGCCACCTGTCGTTCTGCACCCTACAGTCCCTAGCTGGCCGTTTGCACAATGGGGAACTGATGTAGTCGGCCCACTACCGACCTCATCGGCCGGACATAAGTACATACTGGCAATAACAGATTACTTCTCCCGATGGGCGGAAGCTATAGCATTACGAGAAGTGACTGGTGAGCTGGTTGCCAGATTCATCAAGCAGAACATTATCTTCCGGTTTGGGATCCCCAGCCGGATAATATCTGATAATGGAAGTCATTTCAGAAATCAAAAGATCTATCGGCTTGCCGAGAAGTATAAGATCGAATGGAGGACTTCCACTCCTTACAATCCACAGGCAAATGGATTGGCAGAAGCCTTCAACAAAACTTTATGCACCTTGTTGGCTAAAGTCGTCAGTTCTAATAAGAAGGACTGGGAAGAAAAGATGTATGAAGCTCTGTGGGCATACCGCACTGTCTTCAAGACACCTACATGGTGCTCGCCATACTCACTGGTATACGGCTCAGAGGTAGTAGTTCCATTAGAACTGGAAGTCCCGTCACTCAGAGTGGCAGTCCAATATGACCTGGCCCATGGCGAACAAACCAATGCAAAAAGAAGATTACAAGAATTGGCTGAATTGGAAGGAAAGCGCCTCCAAGGTCAGAAGAATATCCAGATGTATCAGGCCCGCATGGCCACTGCGTTCAACAAACTCGTAAAAGGATGAGAATTTAAGAAAGGTGACCTTGTCATGGTCAAGAAAAGAGAAGTCATGGCGTCCAACCCAAAAGGAAAGCTGAATCCTAATTGGGAAGGTCCTTATGTGATATATAGGGTCTACGAAGGAGGGGCCTACATGGTTATTAACCATCGAGGGGAAATCCAATTTTCACCACTCAACAGTAGACACCTAAAGCTGTATCATGCTGCCCAACCAATATTCCCCGAGTAATCATCGGGCTAAAAGCTGCCCTTCTCCCTTGGTCTAGCGACACTCTGTCCTAACCAAGCTACCCTTCTCCCTTGGTCTAGCAACACTCTGTCCTAACCAAGCTACCCTGCTCCCTTGGTCTAGCGACACTCTGTCCTAACCAAGCTACCCTTTTCCTCGGTCTAGCGGCACTCCGCCCTAACCAAGCTACCCTTTTCCTTGGTCTAGTGACATGCCGTCCTAACCAAGCTACCCATTTCCTTGATCTAGCGACACTCTGTCCTAACCAAGCTACCCTTTTCCTTGGTCTAGTGGCACTCCGCCCTAACCGAGCTACCCTTTTCCTTGGTCTAGCTGCACTCCGTCCTAACCAAGCTACCCTTTTCCTTGGTCTAGCGGCACTCCGTCCTAACCAAGCTACCCTTTTCCTTGGTCTAGCGGCACTCCGCCCTAACCGAGCTACCCTTTTCCTTGGTCTAGCGGCACTCCGCCCTAACCGAGCTACCCTGCTCCCTTGGTCTAGTGGCACTCCGCCCTGACCGAGCTACCCTGCTCCCTTGGTCTAGTGGCACTCCGCCCTAACCAAGCTACCCTTTTTCTTGGTCTAGCGGCACTCCGCCCTAACCAAGCTACCCTTTTCCTTGGTCTAGCGGCACTCCGCCCTAACCGAGCTACCCTTCTTCCTTGGTCTAGCGGCACTCCGCCCTAACCGAGCTACCCTTCTCCCTTGGTCTAGTGGCACTCCGCCCTAGCCAAGCCATCCCTCATCATGATCTAATGGCAGTCCGACTTGTTACCCTCCCAAAAAGAGGGGAAGAGAGAATAAAAGAATGAAAATAAATAAGTAAAAAATGGGGTTAAAAATAGAGATACCCCGCCAGTCTTGTTTAGGTTTTCTGAGCAAGAGCAAAAATGGCTAAAACCCAGCTGTGGTGAAAACCCGAAAGGGCACTGCAGGCAAAATCGGGTACCCCGCCACGTGAAAACCCAGAAGGGCGCGTGGGCAAAAGCAAGAGGGGGCTGGCTCCGGTGAAAACCCGAAAGGGCGCTTGGGCCAGTAATATGGTGATCCTAAAGGAAACCTCGCCTCCCGTCATAAACTTCTCGTTGATCGATTGGCACCTCGCCCGATCAATGATGAAACCTATCCGGCTTAGACCCTACGTCTATCCTGATGAAACATATGAAATCCTTGCATTGGTATAAACCCAATACCGATGATGAAACCAGCTGTTGACCGATTAGGCGCACTGCCCGGTCAATGATGAAACCTATCCGGCTTAGACCTTACGTCTATCCCGATGAAACCTATGAAATCTTTGCATTGGTATAAGCCCAATACCGATGATGAAACCAGCTGTTGACCGATTAGGCGCACTGCCCGGTCAATGATGAAACCTATCCGGCTTAGACCTTACGTCTATCCCGATGAAACCTATGAAATCTTTGCATTGGTATAAGCCCAATACCGATGATGAAACCAGCTGTTGACCGATTAGGCGCACTGCCGGTCAATGATGAAACCTATCCGGCTTAGACCTTACGTCTATCCCGATGAAACCTATGAAATCTTTGCATTGGTATAAACCCAATACCGATGATGAAACCAGCTGTTGACCGATTAGGCGCACTGCCCGGTCAATGATGAAACCTATCCGGCTTAGACCTTACGTCTATCCCGATGAAACCCATGGAACCTTTGCATTGGTATAAACCCAATACCGATGATGAAACCTGCTGTTGATCGATTGGCACCCTGCCCGATCAACAATAAAACCAGCCAGTGTAGACCTTACGTCTATTCTGATGAGGTTCATAAGATCCTTGCATTGGTATAAACTCAATACCGATGATGAAACCCACCTTTGATCAATGGGCATCCTGCCCGATCGACAAAGAAACCCGTCCTATCAAATCTGAATATCCCTTTACGTCCCACCGTGATGAAACCTACCATTGGTCGATCGGCACCTTGCCCGATCAATGATAAAACCAGCCCAGTGTAGACCTTACGTCTACCCTGATGAAACCTATAAAATCCTTGCGTCGGTATATACCCAATACCGATGATAAGAGCATGCACTAATGAAGCAGCACATCGCCTGATCCGTGCTGAAGTCCCAATTCAGGAAATATATGTATATATAAATACTAAAAAAATGGGGTTAAAAATAGAGATACCCCGCCAGACTTGTTCGGACATCCCGGATAAGGGCAAAAAATGGCCAAAAACCCGGCTGTGGTGAAAACCCGAAAGGGCACTGCAGGCAAAATCGGGTACCCCGTCACGTGAAAACCCGAAAGGGCGCGTGGGCAAAAGCAAGAGGGGGCTGGCTCCGGTGAAAACCCGAAAGGGCACTTGGGTCAGTAATGTGGTAATTTAAAAAAGTTCCATGCCAACCGGCACGCTACCTTTACCTCCCTTCTATTGATGAAGCCTTCCGTCGGTCAAACTGTTTCCGCGCCCCGCCGACGACAGAACCCTTCCGGGGTAGACCTTACGTTTACCCTGATAAAATCTACATACCCTCTTTCAAACGTCCCACCGACAATGAAACCCATCACCATTTTGCTAAAAGCCTATCCAGTTCAGACCTCACGTCTGTCCTGATAAAGTCCACGCATTTCTTGGCAAAGTCCCACCTGCGATAAAACCTATTGGAATAGACCTTACGTCTATCCTGATGAGACCTACACCTTCACACACTTCCCACCGTTGATCGATTGGCACACTGCCCGACCAATGATGAAACCCTATCCAGTTAGACCTTTCGTCTATTCTGATGAAACTTATAAAACCCTTTGCATCGGTATCAACCCAATATCGATGATGAAACCAACTGTTGATCGACCGGCACCCTGCCCGATCAATGGTGAAACCATGCAGTTTAGACCTTTCGTCTATTTCTGATGAAAATTATGAAATCTCCATGCATCGATATAAACCCAATATCGATGATGAAATCGATGGTTGATCGACCGGCACCTCGCCCGATCAATGATCAAACCCTGCCATCTTAGACCTTTCGTCTATTCTGATGAAACTTATGAAACTCTTCTTGCATCGATATAAACCCAATATCGATGATGAAACCAACTATTGATCGACTGGCATTTCGCCCGATCAATGATGAAACCCTATTCAGTTTAGACCTTACGTCTGTCTTGATGAAAACCACATATCCTTTAATTGTCCCACCTACTATAACCCCTACCCAGTCTAGACCTCACGTCTATTCTGATGGAACCTCTCCTTTCACACTCCTGCAAATTGTCTCCTTTACGGCGCACATGGCCGGAAGGATTTTTGCTGCCACTCACAAAATCCGGTTTAAGCACCTCTTCGGATGCCGTCACGCGGTGGAGCGAGTCCCCCATCCTTTCTCTGAAGGGGTGGACGCTCTCCTGCCAAGTACGAGCCGTTCGCATGAGGGATTGTCAAAACCGCTACCCCACTTCCCAAAGTGATAAAACCATATGCAAAGTAAGATGGAGACGCTTGAAGCCAAGAGATTCCTTTCCAATAAAAAGGGAATACATGAAGGGCCCCGAGGGGACATTACATTACAGAAGAGAACAAAAAAAGGAGGGATAAACAATTCACGGCCGCCGGAATATATCTTCGAAGGCTAGAAGACCCACATAAGGGGCGGCTCCTAGCTCATGAAGGCGCGCCTCCTCCTCCTGAAGCCCAACGGACATGTCCTGAAGAGACATCACCCGTCCCTCCAGCGAGGCTACTTCCTCTTCAGACTGCGGCCGGATAAAGGAGAGTTGCTGCAGTTCGGCTCGAAGTCCAGAGAGTTCCATCTCCAATAGGGCTATCCGGTCCCGCACAGCTTCTTCCCGCTGAATAGCACCTTCTAGCTCAGCCCGGCGTCCATCAAGCATAAGTGTCAGCTTCCCCAACTCGGATTTGCATTCCGACCTCTGCAATTTCAGCGCCGTTAGCTTATCAACCATGGTCCGTGCTAAGAAATCCCTCCGATGCACGAATTTAAGCAAAAGCAAGACCCGCTGAGCCCATTTGTCCAGAGGGCAACCCATAGCCTGCAGACCGGCAGTGAAGCGATCAGTAATTTCCTTCAGCTGCAAATATGTCAAGCCAGGCTGAGATTCTACCAGCTGGCGCAGCATATCCAGGTTCTGCCAGACAAAGCTCTCAGACGATGCAAAGCCAAAAGAAGCAGAGGGGATCACTTCGAAGGTCACTTCACTATCGATGTCTGCCCACAGTGCGACATCCGGCTGAGAGGATGAGGATGGTAAATCTATTGGAAGAACTGGCCGGTCCCTCTCCGTGCCCTCTGGCTGAACTGAAGATTCCCCCTCCGTCTCGGGCGCTATGGCTTGAACATCAGCGGAGGGAGGACCGATGAATGAGGGAGCTATCTCTTCATGAATCTTCTGAATAAGGGCTTCATCTTCAGCTACTCTTCCTGATAATGGGGGCGAAGGGTCTCTAGTCTGTAAAGGCAGAAATCCAATTTCTATAGCCACTGTGGCAGGGACTGCTGACTCAGGCGCAGTTGACATTATGGCAGCCGGTATGAAAGCAGAGCTTCTGGATGGGTCTACTTCGGCTCTGAACTCTGAGGCCTTAACAAGGATGGAAATCTCTCCTGGTGATCCTAAGTCCAACGATGCTAAATCTGTCGAGGACTGTATCCGCGCCGGCACAGGGCGAATGATCTCGGGAATTCCCGTGCAAGTTAAAGGCTGAAAAGGGACAATAGCCCAGTTTAGGGAGGAAATGTCCGTGATAGCCGTAGTTGTGTCTGAGCTAGCAATGGCAATGCCCGGAGACCAAAACAAAGCAACTTCAGTGCTAGATATAAAAGAAGAAGGGGTAGATGAAGCAGCAAACATGAAAAGGAACCCACCCTTGAAGCAGGGTCCACATCCTCGAAGTGGGGTGAGAGAGAAGGAAGCTCCGTAGTCGGAATGACAAATGGTGAAGTTATGTCAATCTCAGTATCAAGCCCGGCAAACTCCTCTTGCAACTCCTCCTCAGGAGATAGCACCACCAGCTTAGCAGGCTGAAAAGACGAAACACCCTTTACAAATACAAGTGGGGCCTCTGGTTCAGGAGCATCTCCCTCACTGTCGCTGAAGGTTGCATCCTCCTCATCAGAGGCGGTCTTAGAACTGCCTGAGGATATTTCCACACTAGCTATACGCTGTGGGGCCACCTCTAAAACATGCCGAGATGTAGACCGGGTAATTATGCGCCTGGCCGGAACGGCACGCTGCTTCGACTGAGCCTTGTGACCTTCCTGTGGTTGAAGCAACTCTTCTGTCACCATAGCCTCAGTTTGCTCCTCGCCTGCTGCTGATGCAAAAAGAGACCTCTGAGAAATGTAGCAAAGAAAACAAATACAGGTATGAGACAGATGAGAAGATACACTTACCCCTCGCCTCACTAGCCGGCGTAGGAGAAGGCAATCTGGTCTCCGCCACAGAAGGTGCTATGACTGTCTCTTCGGCTGTGCAAAAAAGAATGGGTCAGATTCAAGGACTTCTTTGAGATCCTGCAGAAGACAGTGAAGAATGCAAATGCAAGCTGTTGATGTTACCCTGAACCGGTGTCGAAGCAGCCTCCCTTTGCAGCTCAAACTCATCGAATGATGGAATGTCAGGGAGAGGGGTCCCAGTATCCATCGCCACCGAAGTCGACTGTTGAATGTGGGCCTTTTTGGCCTTCCTGGCCTTCCCAACTGCAGTCTTGACTGCGGAAGCCTTCCTCTTCTTGCCGGGAGGCAGGGGAGTAGTGGTCGGTGCTGCAGCAGGGACTTCAAAATAAGTGGGCTTCTCGGCCTGCGCAATAATCTTTCTATAGAGCCCCTGCCGCTTTATATCAGGCCGGTCTGTTAAGAATGGCAGAAGGATGATGGGATCAGCGGATGTAAAATTCAGATGCTAAGCAGAAAACACTGCAATCAGAAAAGAAGAAATCTTACCTGCCGGGCCGTCATAGAATACAGAAAGTGGCCAGTACATGTAAGCTACCTCCTTGGAGCGGGAAGCAGCCTCCTTGATGAGCCAGCACACATCACCAAATAGCTGGCACTTCTCTACCAAAGCTGCCAGATCATTATGGCCGCGAAAGTCAAGGCATCGAAACAAGTCAAGATGGTCCATGCCCCAGCCATCGACATAATGAAATGATATAAACAGTGGCTTGTTCAAAATGCCAGCTATCGGGCTTTCTGCAGACAATCCATGCAAATTCAGCAGAATGAACAGCCAGGACGTTTGTCTATAGTACGTCTGAGTTCTATCTTCTCGGCGTACAAACGTCCTATATGGATGAAATTTATCAACTGGACCCCTCCAGGAAGCTACTGTCGGGAGCGGCTCTTCGACAGGAAATGGGTATTGCTGCACTTCCAAGCGAGCGCCCCCTACATGGCTCAGATGTTTCAAACTCTGCATAAAGGTGTCCTCGTTGATAGCAGCGAAGACAGGAGCAAGCGGCTCGGAACTCTTTTCCTTCAAGGCCCGCCGCTGAGTCAGATAACTCTCCGCCTCCCTCAGATGCTGTGAGTAAAGTTTTTTCAAGTGGGCCTCGGAAATATCAAACACTGGCCCAGGTTGCTGTTTCAAGAAGGAGCGCTCTGCCACGTCCCAGAAGGCACCCCTACCGTCCCTATAAAAGCCGGTCCGGATATTCCACCATTTGATATATTCTGGTGTTACCCGGGGAACACGGTTAGAAACAGTGGGCACCCTGAAAACTACATCATCCTGGCGATGATAGAAATCCCACCACAACCGGCCCTCGCCAACAATGATGGACCCGTGCTTGGCCCGGCTATCTAGGGGAAATTGGGCAGCTGAGGTAGGAATATGCTGGTCGTAGCCGAAGTTTCGCCCAAAGCGGAACGGATAGTATGGCTCCAACAGAAGCAGGCCACCCTTTCTGTAAACCAAAACACTGGGCCGAATTGCCATGGCCCATCTCACCAGCTCCGGTTCCAGGATTGGCCGAGCAGTGTTGACCCCTGAGACAGGGTGGATATATGTCTCTATCTCCTCCAGCTTGCACTCTCTCTGAGGATCAATCAAAGGAGCTGAACCTGCTGCCAAGCTCCAGAAATGTATGCTGCCAGGGGCGTCCACTGGTACTTTTATCAGTCGGCCCCTTATTTTAAATAGCTGATCATAAAAGGGACCAGGCTCAGCGCTGGCAAATTCAACCATCCTGGGTGACACTGTATCCGCCTGCAAGGTTCTCGGAGCTAATTCGGGGAATATACTGCAGACCCAGGCGTTGAAGAAATGAAAAGGACCCACGGTCCTCAAAGAACGGGGAGTCCGATGCTTGTACAGGTCCCCCAAAGATTTATATATCAAACACAGGGCCACTGGGCAGAGCGACAGCTTCATCCCCCATGCCATCTGACAAGCTGGATATATGGCCTCTGGCCGAATGACTGTCTCGTCCCCTTGTGGGAGAGCAAAAGTGCACAGCCAAAATGTGAAATAAGCTGCGCAGTGTGTGATGGGGTCTACGCCTGCTGGGTTGGGACCACCGCTGCCTGCACGGCGCAATGAGGAGGGTAGCGCCGACTTATAACGGGGAGCCCTTACCTGCCTGCTAGCAGCCGGACCCACAGAAGGAAAGTCTGCATACTTCAGGGGACCGTCAAAGAAATACTGGATCCACTGCCCTATCCGGACCCTCATTTTGCTGCCTTTCTCTCGGGGTTGATAGCCTTTAGAGGACCCCCTGCTGTACGCCAGACAGATGGAGCGGTATACCTTCATCAGATATCGATATGAGAAGCCGATGGAATACTTGCCCTCGCCATCAGAGCTATCCTTCTCGGAATCTGACAAGCAAACCTCCTCATACGGCTCGCCATCAATGGGCAGGCCAGAGAGCTGTGATAAACTCCAGAGATCCAGGGATGTCTCCCCCTCTGCTGTATAGAAAGTGTTGAACAAAGGGCAGAACACTTCAAACATCCACAGCACAGCCCTCGGGATATGGGATACCGGAATCTAGAAGCGAAGACACTATGGTACACCCCTGCTCTGATTAGCAGGGGGGCATATTCTAGCAGAACAAACTCTGTGAACTCCACTGCCCCCACTCGGAATAGGTGGGCGTCAGTGATTTTGGTGTCTCCGAACCAGCCAGCGGCCAGAAGGTACTTAAACTGAACGGCCGAACAATTCAGCACGAAGGGTTCTTCGCGATATCCCCACTTTAATGGTGCCAAGAACATGCCATAGCCGGGCTTCTCCCTATGAACTCGGCCGCTAGCATTATCCCACCGGGCTGGTGTGAATTCCGGGGCCCGGACCAGCATCTTCTTCTCTGGTTCCAGCTCCGATATACCAAGGACGGCATCCCAGTCGCGCTTTTCCCCAGGAAGATAAATGGCCTTGCTGCGATACACTGAGTCCTTCAGACTATCTCGCTCAGCAAGGATGGCAGCTTCAACTACGCGAGCTATCCGGTAATCTCGCATGCCGCCCACTGTGAAAGTCCGGATGAACGGCATCAAATGTCGGTCCTTCGGGAGGTCTGGCCGATAGTTACCATCTCGCCTGAAGCATGTCTCAGTCGCCGTGGAGTATACCCGGGCTGTCGACACGGTGTCCGTTTCAGAGTCAGATGATTCGTCGAATGAAGCAATCCTGTCATAACCGAAATCCAGGTTATGTACATTCAGCCAATTCACTGTGGCCCGAGATATGTCTGGCTGGGCCGATGAGCTAGCACCAACAGCTCCGGAAGATGCAACATCAGAACTGGAAGCCATTGCAGTGCCTGCGGTCGAAGAAAAAGTGTGAATTAGAGGCCAGTCTTGTGTAGATTGCAATATGAGATTCTATAAAAATTTCGGCAGCATCTCCCCTTATTCAGGGTCTGCCCAAAAAGAATAGGGAATCACCAACCAAGAGGGGGTGATCCTGAAAGAAAAAGGGATTAAATCCCCAGTATCGTCCTACCCGGATGAAATCTGACCAAACGGGAAGAGAGACGAGGGCGGCCGAGAGCAGACGAAGCTCCCCCCGATGAAAGAAAGCGGAAGAAGAAAAAGAAATGAAGAAAGAGAAAGAAGATGAAGAAATAAGGAAGAAAACCCTCTCGGGGGGTTAAATAGAGAAGGGGAGGGAGAGCTTCTCGGCGCGAAGCAATGCGCGCCGAGAGCCCTCCACGCCGAGAGTTCCAGGCGGCCAGAAGGCCCGCCGAGAACCCCAGGCCGAAAGCCCCCAGGTCGAGAACCCCAGGCCGAGGCCTCCTTCCGCCAGGGCGCGCCGAGAGGTCCACGCCGAGAGCCCGGTCAGAGGTGCGCCGAGAAGCCCTGCCCAAGGCCCTCCACGCCGAGAGCTCCAAGCCGAGAAGCTTCACGCCGAGAGGCCCTTCACGCAGAGGCTCACGCCGAGAAGTCCATGCCCTGTGCTAAGAAGCTCCAAATTGCTGAAAATAAAGAAAATATGAAGAATGAAAATGTGAAAAGGGAAGACAAGAGTGCAAAATATTGTTGCATCAAGATGATCGGGTCTGAGAACCCGATTAAAGGCAAATTGAGGAAGATACCCTCGAATGATGAGAGACACCTGCGAGCCCCGTGCCGCTTATTCTGCACTTACGCCGCCCGCAGGTGGGGGGCATTTGTTGACACCTGGAAAATGAACAAGGGTGAAAACATAATTGAAAAGAGGGTCGGACCAACAGTGAAAGACCAATGATAAAGCTCATCAACTGTCTGCTCGGCTAAAGCCCTTGTCGGCAAAGCTGATGCCCGGTGCCAATGTCACTCAGACGGCAGCACTGATAAAGCAGCAGTCACTCGACTGATGAGACCTTCCAGCCCTTTAATGAGAGCTGTACTACCGTTTCGCCCAAGAATCCACGGATGATATGTCAGGGTAAGTCAGATGTCGGCTTACTGACAGATGTAATATGAGATGAAGATGAAGCCGGTACCGGCAGATGAAGATGGCAAAGGCTTTGCAAAGTCAGAACAGAAGAAGAATGGTCTCCACAGGTTATACACCCGGCGGAAGTCTTGTCGGACTAAAGCTGATGCCCGAGCTCGTCACCATTCAAGTGACGATATCGATAAGATAATACCCGGTCTTGTCACCGTTCAGATGGCAATTCTGATGAAACCCTTCGACTGATGAAACCCTGTCCACGGACTGATGAAACCCTTGTCTACGGACTGATGAAACCCTTGTCTACGGACTGATGAAATCTCGGTCTACGGACTGATGAAAACCGTAATGATGATCTCGATACAAGATATGTCATCAATGAAAGGCCCTTTCGGGTGATGATGTCCTTGAAAGACCCAAATGGGTCTGTGAAAGTGGCTAAAAAAGGCTTTAATTGGGCCTGCAAAGAGGGCGCCGAGAGCCATTTGCCGAAGCCCAACAGAGGGCGCCGAGAGCCTGGTCAAATGCGCGCCGGGAAGCTCCACTTGGCGCGCCGTGATGCTGCTGCCGAGAGAGGGAGAAAAGTGGCTATAAAAGCCCCCCCTCCCTTCGAACAGAAGAGACGAGAGGACAGATGGGGAGAAATAGATAGAACCGATCAAAAAAAAGAGAGAGAAAAGATAGCAAGAAAGAAAGAAACCCATCCAGAAAAGGAGATCAGAAAGGAGAGAGAGAGGGCCTCCGCTGAAAGAAAGAGAAGAAGAAGAAGAAAAACCCCCAGGTGGGCTGCTTGGGGGAGGGAGAGGAGTCAATGCTCCACCCTCCCCCCCCTATGTTTTCTTTTCTTATGAGTTCTTTTCTTCTTCATGTAATTTCACGAGTTTATCTCGATGCATCGGATGTAGCCGGGATGTCCTGGCCTCTGTTTCATCCCCTTTCCCTCACTCCCTCTCGGTGATTGGTGAGTCTTGGAATGATGTACTGCTCCTGCTTTCTTATTATGTATTTCTCCCGAGGAATGTCGTCGGATGAATAAACATGATGGGCTACAGTTTATGCCTGCTTTTATGCCTGCTTTTGATTCCTCTGAAGCTCTATCACCATTCTTCATGTCTCTTGTCTTCTCTCAGACTGGTAGCATGCTGATCCCCCTCCCCCAGTAAACTAATAAGTCGCCGATCCGTCTGTTTTCTTTTGTTTTAAGGCATCATCCATGCTTATCCCAGAGCCCGGGACAGACTATCCCTTGGCGTCCGGGATAAAGCCGTGCTATGCGATGATCGAAGATCATGAGATTCCGGAGTTATAAATGCTTTCGCTCCATCTACAGGCATTGTTGAAATCACCTATGGGGCCAGGGGCGGCCATCTCTTGGCTCCCAGGTGATCAAAGACGCCAACAAATGATCCCCCGAGGGTCCGTGATATATGACGATCCAGAGCCCCATCCTGCAGTGATCCCTTCGATCCCCCCTTTGAATCCAGCCCATCTTTGGCAAATCAAACCCATGTATGTGTAATCTCTAGCCTACCCTCCAAATCCAGCCTCAATCCGAGCCAGAAATCTCATAAAATCCCAAAACAGAGCATCGTCTGAGCTCTGCAAACCCTGAAACCCTGTAGCATTTCCATCCTCTCGGCGTACAAAATTCCCCGCCGAGAACCACGCTGCCGAGAGACCCCTTTCATCAGCAAGCCGACAAAATTCCCTCCAGGCCATTTCCACGTGAACTGCCTTGCCTTTGGCCTCTCGGCGCCGGCTTCCCGGCGCGATGAGGAGCGCGCCGAGAAGCCTTGTGCCGAGAGCCTCCCCCTTTCATCAAGCCGCGCCGAGAGCCTCCCTTTGTTGGTCAAGCCGCGCCGAGAGCCTCTCTCTGTTGGCCAAGCCCCCGCCGAGACCCTCTTCAAACCACTAAAACCTCCACCGAGACCCTCCTCTGGCCGATAGAAAACCATGCCGATGCCCTTGCTTTGGCCAATGGAACCCAGTCTGAGGCCCTCCTCTGCATGGTCATCCTTCGACCCTTTTGGTTCCCTATACATCTGTCTAGGGGATGCTCAGAGATCATCATATGTGCCCTGAGGTGGTATAATAATGGGGAAGACCTCCCCTACATTCCTATGTCCCGAATTTGATTCATATGCAACCCCGCGGGTTCGGTGGACCTTGTCTTTACAAGGGTTCCGTCGGTCTCCGAGAAGGGGGAGAATGATCGATGCCAGAGACATGGATAGTCTCTTCGAGCCTTAGTGCTCACTCATTTTTTTTTGGTTTTCATCCCGGCACTCCGTGGATGTTAGCCTATACCACTCTCTGGCAAATGTTCGGTCCAGGAGAGGTGCTGCCAAATTTCTCTCAGGAGATGAAAGTCGACATCAGGTTATCCCCCGGGCTCTGCATGATAATGGTGACAGGGTTTCCCTCGACCCTAGTCTTCCTAAGTCCCTCTTTTATCCTGATGCTTCTGTGAAGCCCAAATCTAATCCAGCTCAGATTTGATGCACTGATCCACTTTGACCCCAAAAGAACCCATCCACCATGGCCTGGATAGTCCAGAAACCCAAAAGCAGGTCCCGTAAACCCTTAGAGACCATCTCTGCATCATCTTAGCTCCCGGCGCCACGAATAGTGAAAGGCATGAGCAGCTCTCGGCGCATGATTTCTTGCGCCGAGAACCCTATCCCTTGGCGCGCCGGGAAGCCTCCTTCTTGCGCCGAGAGCCTTGGCCATTTTGCCTTCGTGATGGGAACCTATGTGTACTTGAACTGCATCGATAAGCAACCCCTTTGGCTCGGGAGGGCTCTGCCATTGCATGAGTTCCGCTGGCTTCTATAAGGAATATCAAACACTGCCCTATGGCATGTATATACATATATGAGTAGGGAGGTCTGGCCTCTCTCTTTCTCTTGGCTTTCATCCCGGCACTCCTTGGATGATAGTCTATTTCCCCCTGGGCATAATCCAGATAAAGGGGAGATGCTGTCGAAATACTGATCGATGTTTTAAACCTCATCACGGTCGTGGCTCAGGCTACCTGTGATTGAGATCCTCCTCCCCCCCTAAGCCCGGGCTTTGAACCGCTGACTTAACGATATCATCTGTTTCTACGGTTGGTGTTATTATCTTGCCCGCCTTTCTGGCTTCGGTATGAAGTTCCATTTCCACACATGAATATATGTTTGCCTCTCGAGGCCTCCTACCTTTTAGCGTTTAATCAAGGGTTGTCCTTCTTAGGAAGGGCATAATTAACGTCATAGCCTTCATGGTATGGCGGACTTCTGGTCCAAACACGATCACTCACAATCGACTGACCAAGTCAGATCGAGCGCACAATAAAATTGTCACTTCGGTGACTGGCACGCCAATAAACAAATAAATCAATAAATAAATAAAACAAACTAAATAAAATAAATGTGTCAAACAAGGACCCCCTACCTCAGCTGGCAATAAGCTCAAGCATGCAGTAGTAGAAATCATGGCCTCCATAGGCCTAGCCCCCTCACTGACAAGTGGACCAGATGGCCCAAGGCCGCTTCATGCCAGCCGAGGTGGACTGAAGGTCGTATAATGACTTTCATAAGCCGAAGACTCCCCGGCATCTTCAATTTCTGTCTCCACAGGCGGGAACTCCCCGTCATTGGAATTGCCACCATAGTCAACCTGCTCTGAAGAAGCTGAGCTCTCTGGCGGCTCCCGACGCTCCTCCGTCGGAAGGGGCACTTTTCCAACTTCGAGATCCATGGGGGGAACATCTCCCTCAACGAAAGATTGCTCGACCGATTCTGCGATAGGAACACTAGTCAAATGAACTTCGGGGGTAGGCTCACTCCCCGGAATAGATTTCTCCCCAGTAAAAGCCTCTTCGGTAATCCTGGTAGTAGGGAGCAAGGGCAGTTGTATCTCAACTAAAATTCAAATGAGGAATGGTCAAGTAGACTAAAGACGTAATGGATTGTAAGATCCTATGAATAAACCATAAATTACCTTCCGTCTCATGGCCGGGTGTTGGAGAAGGTAGGTCCCCCTCCACGGGAGCTATGGGCACGCCCCTTTCCAGCTCTCTGACTGCGGCAATAATCATGGCTTCTTGTGCGACCGTGGCAGTGGGAGCAGCGGCAATTGCAAAGAAGAAATTAGCCGATGCAACCAGAACAGAGAATAAAATACAAAGAATGGGGTTATACCTTCAGTTCTAGGCCCCCGCACATGAGAGGCCTCAAATTCTTCAAAAGATAATGTCGATGGGTGGACAACTACTGGTTCCTGCCCCGCAGCCTGCCTCCGGTGAGCCCGCGTCATTTGCGTGACCGCGACCTTGGCCTTACCAATAGCCTCCCTCACCTGGGACCTTCTTCGCTTCTGTGAATCACCAAGGGGCAGTGGCGTCGTGGTCGGGGCTGCTTCAGGAGTTTCGAAGTATGTCAGCTTCTGAGCTTTTATCAGCAACTCCCTGAAGTGTCGGGTTTCCTCCGAAGTGAGTCGAACTGCACAAGTACAAAGGTGAGAATGGCGTATGCTATGATGAAGAATGGAAACATGCTGAAAGGCTGAAATGAAGGAATGAAAGATACCTGCCGGTCCCATATAGAAGGGAGAAAGGGGCCAATAGAATAGCAAGGGCACTTTGTCTCTTGAGGCCGCCTCGCGAACAAGCCAGCATACATCACCTATCTTCTCACTTTGTTCGACTAGCGACGCCAAGTCCGCATGGCCACGAGAAGACAAGTGATAATACAAGCCCAGGTGGTCCAGCTCCCACCCGTCAGCATACTTAAAGGAAATGAAAAGAGGATGATCCAGAATAGCCTCGCTCGGGCCACCCACTGAAAGCCTATGGGAGCGGAGCAGTGCAAACAGCCAGGGGGTGTTGCTGTATAGTGTGTCCCGCCTGTCTTCCCCCTAATGAAAGTCTAGGAAGGATGCAAGCTTTCGCGCGCAGGCCACCAGTCGGCCACGGACGGGATAGGCTCCTCCACTGGTAAAGGGATCTCCTGAAGAATCACCCGCTCACTGCTCACCCGACATAACCCCCGAAGTGTCTTCACAAAGTCATCCCTACGGATCTCGGGCAACATCAGCTCAACCCTGGGCGAGCGGCGTTTCACGACCTTCCGGGCTTCCAGATAAGCCATCACCTCCGTGTTGGTCCAAGATCGCAAATTCTTCAAGTAAGAAGGATCAATGTCCAAGACCGGCTCTGGCTGGGAATCCTGTAAAACCCCATCCGCCCGTTCCACCATTTGATATATTTTGAGGTAACGCGGGGGAAACGAGCAGGGGCCGGGACTCTGAATGAAACCTCCTCTCGACGGTGGAAGTAATCCCACCATATTCGAGCATCATCAATCGTCACCTGGCCGGCTCTATGCCTGTTCGGCAACGCAAATTGCCAAGAAGAAGGAGGAATGTGCTGATCGTAGCCAAAATTTTGACTAAACGAGAATGGGTAATATGGCTCCAGGCACAGAATGCCACTCTTCCAAAAGATGAGGACGCTTTGTGTGATAGCCAACGCCCAGTCAACTAACTCCGGCTCCAAGATTGGCCGTGTACACTTAGCACCGGAGATTGGATGGATGAACTCCTCTGCCTCGAAGAGACTGCACTTCCACGTCGTGTTCACCAGCGGACTAGAATGCGCAGCCAGGCTCCAAAAGTGTAGGACCCCAGGTGCATCCGTGGGTATCTTCGTCAACTTCCCTCGAATGGCAAAGAGTTGTTCTGCTGTCGACGACGGTTCAGCGCTGGCAAACTCGATCATCCTCGGAACAAGGCGTGCAAACTGTAGCCCTCGAGGAGCAGCTTCTGGAAATAGGGTGCAGACCCATGCTTTGAAGAAGTGTATCGGACCAACCATCCACAAATTCCTGGGGAGACGGTTTCGATGCAAGTCACCCAGCATCTTGTAGATGAGGCATAAAGCCACTGGGCAGAGGGACAACTTCGTGCCCCAAGCCATCAAGCAAGTAGGATAGATGGCTTCTACCCTGATTACGCTCTCGTCACCTTGCGAGAGAGTGAATGAACAAATCTAGTAAGTCAGATATGCAGCACAGTGCGTGACTGCATCAACACCAGCAGGGTGTGGGCCTCCTTGCTACCCCTCTCTCAAGACAGGCTGGAAAGCGGCTTGTCGTCAGACTCTTTTCTTCCGCTTCAAAGCAGTCGGTGCTACCGTGGGAAAGTCCTCGTATTTGTGCTCCATGTTGAAGAAATACTGAAGCCAAGCGCCCATTCGCACGTGCCTTTTCTCCCCAGGCTTGCGTACCTCCCTAGCATCATATGATGAGCGGCAAAGCATACGGTATGCCTTCATCAGGTACTGATAAGCGAAGCCCGCTAGATATCGGCCCTCACCGTCAGTCTGATCCTTCAGCCAGTCGGGCCAGCACACTTCTTCATACGGCTCACCCTCAATCGGCTAGCTGTTGAGCTGTGAAAGACTCCAAAGGTCCAAAGAGGTCTCTCCCTCCGAAGTGTAGAAGGTGTTATACTCCAGATAGAATACCTCGATCATACCACAGCATAAACCCCTGGAGATAGGGTAGCGATACCTTGAGGCATACACGCTATGGTATATGCCGGCCTTGGCCAAGATAGGAGCATAGTGTTGAAGGATGTAGTATGTGAACTCCACTGCTCCGGGTCTGAATGCATGGGCATCGGTGACCTTCAGCTCAGCGAACCATCCCACAGAAATTTGGTGCTTAAAATGGACCGCCAGACAGTCAAACAAGAAGGATTCTTCTCTATATCCCCACTTTAATGGGGCAAGAAATAAGCCGAATATGGGCTTCTCTCGGTCGACACAACCCGCATACTCATTCCAGCGAGCCGGTACAAACTCAGGTGCCCTAGTCAGCAGCCCGTGAACTAGAACCAGATCCTACAGTCCAAGCACAATGCTCCATTTTCGGGGCTCGCCTGGCAGATAAATAGGCCTTCCCTGCACCATAAAGTCAGTCAGACTGTCTCTTTCAACAAACAATGCATGCTCAGCTTTCCGAATAAGGAACAAGTCCCCTTTTCTTGAAGATTAAACCGCCTGAGGAAGGACATTAAGTGCGTATCCTTGGGGTGATCCCTCCTGACAGCATCACCGTGGTCATAATTAAAGGAATCACCCCCGATGATGAGAAGGTGGCTAGTGTCCACTGTGTCGGTCTCTGAGTTCGAGGATTCCGTGACCACGGCAAGCTGTTCATGCCCCCGGTCCAGAGAGTTCACATTCTCCCATGTCACCACGGCATGGGAAGCAGAAGAAGAAGAACCAGATGCCATCTTATCTGCAAAAAGAGCGACAAGAAGAATAAACAAAGTCAGAAACAGTTGATGAGAAATAAGATTTCTGACGAAATTTTGGCAGAGTCTCCCCAGCCTGGGAGATTGCCAGAGAGAAGCGAACATGTGCATCGAGAGACGGTCCCTAAAACAGGCTGTGGGTATCGCACCGAGGCCGAAACGGAACACCCAGGGGAATATCTCCGAGGGAAAGCCCTACTAGGAGCCTCCCGGGGCCCAAAAATTGGGATTCAAATCCCGAATAAACAATAGTCTCTCACCCACTCGAAGGACTCGGCCGCGTCCTCCCGAACTCACTCGGCACTGTGGAGAGGAGAAGGAGGAGGAGAGAGAAAAGTTTTTTGCAAATGAGTTGGCTTCAAAGAAAACTCAAGGAAGAAGGGTTTATATAGGGAGTTACCCCCCCCCTTGTTAATTCGGCGCGCTATTTAGTGCGTCGTATTAACCCCTTTAACCAAAAGGCGCGCCGGCCATGGCCGCGCCGTGTTAACCCCCAATCCCAACCGCGCCGGATTAGCATCCGCGCCAATTTAAGGGCCCATTCCAAGCTTCTGTCATCCAGACGTAAATCTACCCAGACGGAGCTCATCCGCTGGTCCTACTTCGCTCGTGCCTTGCTCGAAACACCCGCGGCTGGGGGCATTTGTTGGCACTCAAAATATATTCAATGGCGATCAAGCCTCAAAGACAAATGATGCGGCCCATTGAAGCATAGAAGCCAAAGAAGATCAATACACTGAAGCCTTCTCAAGATACCAGAGCCTTAGGTCACCCAGTATGAACGCGGGGGACTTCACCTCAGGAGAATCAAGATGAATTTACAACCAATCGGCAGCGTCATCAAGCCTGCCCAATGAACCGGCATCGACCTGGTCGTGCCGCATAAGCCACATCCGTTGTCAGACCAAGGGCAAGGGTATACCTAGTGGCCCGCCACTTGAATGAAAGATCCTCCCGAGCTGATAGAATGTCTCTGGACCTTCAGACTAAGGAACCAAAGGCTTCATCAGCGGAAGTCCTGGACAATCTGGCACGGGTATGACTCCTCAGCAATGTAGGTCCGTTAGTGACCAAATGATCGCCCAGTCGAGGCGAAAGCACCCTGGGTAGTATACCACTCCCCGTGAAAGCCACTGATGCAGGTTAGGTCTAGCCAACAGCACAAACCACTCTGCCGAAGGCCGCGTCAGCGGAAAACCCACGTGTCCGAGCCAAGGATACGCGAGGTTCCGAAAGCAGCCATTCAGTGGCCTGGAAGCTTTGTCAATACTTTCCACCATGGTTTTACAAGACCAGGGCGAGATGAACGACCACAGTAACTCTCAGAGCCAGTCCGGGGCCCACTGTCAGGGTCATGACGAGCGAATACGACGGAACGGGTTTAACCCGACGCGCCCCCCTTTTCGACGCCCTCTTTCCGGCATGCAAAAGCCATTTCAACCTCTTTAGGACGCGCTCACCTCGTGCCGGGGAAGGATCACACTAAGGAATGCTATATATCTAAGCCAATAGAAAGAAAGAAGAAGAGGCAGATTCAAAACGGGAAGAGAGAGAGGGAATCGGATAGAATCAAGGAGAAAAGGGGAGAGCCTTGGGGAACAAGCAGGGTTTTCTGAGAGTGAACCAGGGAGCCAACCTCGCCCCGTCCGTCTACTTGAAGAAACTCAAGGTTGAAGCGGAAAGGCCTTTTCCGATACTCTATTTTCTGCGGTGAAGAACTTAAGTGGGTTCCGGCTTTTCCCCGTCTTCCCCCTTTTCTATTTCTTTCTCCTGGCATTGCTCCAGTGAATGAATAGGGTCGAAAGGGGCGATGACATGAGCCCATCTTTTTCTTCGTCCCTCTATCTTTCTTTTTGATTTGGGTTTATACCCGTCTGTGTAAGTTGGACCGGCCTCCGGCCGACCATGCCGTGTCGTGGCGAATGTATGCTATAATGCCCCCATCTTGATAGTAATGTTTGATGCTGAATGAAATAACATCTCCTGTGCCCTCCGACATCTCCTTTCTATTCCTTAGGACGTATTCTATTTCTAACATTCCGTATATCACTGTGTGTATTTCTTCCTCGCTGGTTTTGAATACGCCCTGGGTTATCCCAAAAGGGGCTACAGCAATCACCCCCCCTCTCCCCGGGGTTTTGTTCCAAATGGAATGCTCGTGTTATGTTTCTATCACCATATCGAAGGTTTCACTGCCAGAGGTGTATATATGTATGCCTTACTGGCTCACCCTGGGACCGGTCTCCTGTCGCATCTCCGTTCTTAATAATGAGCAGAGGGGGATGAGACCGTTCCTATAGACTGAACATATGGTTTTCTGGCACCATCGCCCTCTGAATACTAACTCACTAACACCCCTGCTAACATGCTAATCAATTAACCTCTTATATATATATATATAGATATGGCTGATCGTAATCGATTTATTAGCCGAGCGTGTTCTACATATGCATCGTGTGTGACCGTTCTTCTCGAATACACTAGTGGTCGAGGAGAGGGGACATTCCCCATCGGCATCTCTGAATCACCACGGGGCCAAAGGGTCGTGTCCATTCATGATACGAATCCCCTATGGGCCAGGAGGTGAACATTGATAGGGGTTTTAACCTGATATCAAATCCACTATCCTTAGGGATATTATGGTGACTATGGGATGTGTGCCCCTCGTAGGCTAGCCCTCGGAGTTTCCTTCCCTATTAGTCGTCCCTTTTCCAGATTATGAGTTGACTATGGGTCGTGTGCCCCTCGCAGGCTAGCCCTCGGGGTCCTCGCCCCCCTCATTGGTCACCTTATCTGATTGTGCTCAACCCACAGAACGATGGTGCCCCTGGTAGGCTAGTCCTCGGGGTTTCCTATCCGTTTGGGCCTGCCAACCGTCATTGTGCCACCCGGCATTAAGGAGCTTACCCCACACGTGGGTATGCCTCCCTTTCCTCCCGCAATCATCGGGAGAGGGGGAGGTGCTGCCAAAATTTCCCCAGAACTTATTGACTGACTGCCCTCATAGTTTGGGCTTAATAAGACATAATTTTGAACCATTGAACTTTCGTGCTCGAGTATGAACCTCGCACGAGTCTCAACCCTGCTTCAGGGGCATCCTGGACCTCAATTCATCCATCAAATAACTCAACATTTGTTCATGGGTTAAATAAACTCAAAATAATTAAAAATACCTCAAAAATCAGCTAATCTGGCGCGGTCCTAATTCGGCGTGCCCTAATACGGCGAGGTACGCCCCCGCACCTGAATAGCTTCACACTCAAATCTCTTGAGTTTTATTTGGCCGACACCCGGCACGCCGTGATCCGACGCGCCCTGGGTGGGGTGCGCCGGTCAAGGCCTTCCCCCTACCGCACCGTTTCAACACCCATCCCTACGTGACCCCACACCGTATAACCCCTATACCTATGCTACCTCGCGTTGGTTTTGCATAAGAATGCGTCAGTCACACCATTTAAACTCCTCTCTCATTCTCGAGCCAATCCTTGCCTTCTACGGCTGGTCTCGGTCAACGAAATTAACCATAAATCAAATAAAAATAAGCTTTTCAAGTTGAAATCATCTGTCATCATGCACTTGCTAGTTCATGCATTAGACATAGATATGCATCCTTATGTGCTTTGTCAATGCATGCTTGCTTGAATGAGACCTCAGTATATCAAATGTCCTCGACGGAAGGCCGGGTCACTCCCGACCGGAAGTCTTGGCTATGCGCGATGGCGGTCTTCGGACCTCTGCCCTCCGCCCTATATCAAAGGCTCAAACTTAATGAACTATGCCTGCTCTGCATGATTAAGAAAATGATCAATGGATCATTCCATGCGGCCCTAAAGGCTTCATCATCACATGCATTTTCTTGCATTCTATTTCAGCCTCAAACGGCTCGTTATCTCGGTAATTAATCAAAGGTTTTCCTTCTTATTGGAGGATGTAATTAACGCCATAGCCTTTATGGTATGGCGGACTTTCGGTCCCGACACGAACTTCACTCTCGCCCGACCCGGGTCAGATTGAGTGCATAATAAACTCGTCACCTAGTGACTGGCACGCCCTACACAAATAACAAATGAACGGCCTAGTTTGAATATAATAAACACATAAAAAGATAGAGAAACATCTCATCCCCCACAGGAGGTAATAAAGGTTGATCACTGGCTTCCCCGTGGGTCTCACCCCTACATCAATCATCCTTGTTTCATGATTCCGTTGATCTTATATGTGTGTCATCTACATTATTCCACTCTAATTTAACAAGTCAAGAGTGTATTTTGCGTATGATCGCTATGAGCATATTGAGTCAAGAGGTCATTTCTTTTATCCTAACTTTTATTACTTGATCCTATTTTAGGTGTCTTGTATCTCCTTGAGCCAGATTGTGGTGCATCCTGGAGTGTGCCCAAGTCTCACATGTGATTGCCTGGGGTCCCTTGGACTATTGATACAAGCCTTTGATATTGTCTTTTTTTCCCTTCCTATCCCCTTTTATGGCCTTTTGTCACAATATGTTTGTTCTTTCCTATACGAGGCTCACCCTCGGCTCAAGAATCTCCTTGAGCGGGACACCCTGATTAGGATCGTGTTTTGTCGAAACACCCTTTTATCAGTCCAGCAGGTCCCCTTGCAAAATGGGCATTTTGGAGGGGCATTTGTAGACGTCTAATTTTTGACATCCCGTAGACTCTGATTTGACTGCCATATAAGTGATGCTATAGTTTATTTTTTGGATCGATTGGGCCTGAATCCAAAAAAGTGAAGGAGAGAGGCCCATGGGCTGGGTGGCCTAGTCGATGGCCACCCAGGATGGTTGGGCAGCTAGACCTCTGGCCGCCCATTGTTGGCAGACGGCCAAGACAATGGTTACCTTCTCTTTAAGAATGGCCAGGCATTTGGCCGCCTTCTGGCAACTGCCAGGCTAGCCCATGACCCACATTTCTTTCGCACGTCGAACACTCCCTGAAACGATCCCCATTCTCGAAGCTTCTCACTACCCACTTCCCGAACTGGAGGGATTTGGTGGAGGAGGCTTAACTGGGGGAGAATGGTCTTTGGAGAGAGAGGGAGATGGACGTAGAGAGAGGAGAGGGGGAAAGATTTCGAACAAAGAGAGAATTTGTGTGGAGTGAAGGGAAGAAAGTAGCCAAGAGAATACGAAGAGGCAAGGAGTGCGCAGGAAGAGAGATGAGGAGCTCAGTGTAAGAGGGTTCTTTCTCTCCTGGCAAATCTCTGGCATGATCTAGAATTTAGACAAGGTCCCTTCTTTCCTATTATTAGTAAGCGTCTATCTCTTTGGTCATTTTGAGCTTCGAACGACCAGCTCTGCGGCCGTCTCCTAGTTTGATCTTCTATTCTCCCCTTTCTTGCTTCATTGTACAAATCTATACATTTTGTATTACGTATCGCATACTAGAAATTCCCCATTAGTATCCCTTGTATAGATGTTTTCAAATCTAAACAAAAGGGAAGGTGGGTGGTTGAAAGTCTCGGCCATCCCCCCTTCCCAACACCCCTCTAGGTAAATCCACCGTCATTTATTTCCATTTTGCTTGCTGCATAGCTTAGTTCTAATGGGTGACTTTTTTTTCTTTTCGAGTGTTTTACTTTTATTTTCTAGGATTTTGGTGCAACGAACCGCAGGGCTCTCCGTCCTTGGTCGGCCAAGAATGGAGAAGTTAGGACCCCACAAGCTCCCTCCTTGAGGCACATTATGCGATCATCTTCCTGCGAGAATCAGGTAAACTTCCCTAGCGATCACTCATTTGATTTCTTCACTATAGTGTTAGAGTTCGGCCCTACATTTAGAAGGGTGGAATGCAGAAGCTGCTAACTCCGGTGCCTACAAAGGGAACTAATTAAAATATCAAGAGAAAATTTTAATTAAAGTATAGGCTAAAAGATATTGGGCTAAATTGTGAACAAATGGGCCTAAAATCGTAGAAACCCTAAACCCCCAATTTAAATGGGGAAATTGGGCTTAAATCTAGAACCTAATGGGAAAATTGTGAATCCTAGACCCTAGCCCACAAGAAGAATTTGTCCTCTGTCAAATCCTAACCGTAATTAGGACTAGAATTGGTGGGGGTGGCATTAATTTCAAGGTTGCATGTTGAAATTTGGGGTGATTTGATTCTTGACTTTCTTGGGCCGAATCGAGAATTTTTGGGTGGTTTTAATCCATAAAAAGAAACCTAACATCTTCTAGTTGACTTTTATGGTGTTGGTTGAAGGCTACCTGTAGCACCCCGAAAATTTATTCGGATTTTTTGAGAATTAAATAGAATTAATTAAGCTTAAAAGAAGCTAATTATTTGTTTAATGGGCTATTTAACACTTATTTAAAGGCCCAATTACTTATAGACCATTTAGACTATTTAAAATAGGCCCATGGACCCAATTCCAAGGCTTTTAGGCCCAAGCCCAGCCCTAGAGACGTATTAGGGTAATTTCCCTATTTTAACTAGATAATCAGAGGATAATTAGGAAAGAGTTTGAACAAAATTCAAATTCCAGTGCCCAGGGCAAGTCGCGGTCAGTCACGCGACCGCGACCTTCTTAAGGCGGTCCATGGAGGACCGCTACCTGGTTCCAAAATCAGAAGTTGATAAACCCTAGAAAGTTCATATTTTTATCAACCCAAATTGCCAGGAATCGATGTGATCTAGCAAGGAAACTTGTATAAGGACTCTTAGGGATCAATTCTAACCCCAATAATGACTCCTAGTCGATCTAATCCCCCAACCCTAGGCTAAACCCTACAAATAGGGCCCAGATTCATCCTACGCGAACCCTAATTTTGGATTGCGTAGTTCGAAGGCAAGAAGTCATTTTCTGATATTCATCCTTTAGAGTTTATTGTTCCCCTTAGTGTTTTCTAACATATTGCAAATTCCCGTGATAGGAAGTCAAGCATCTAAGGAGTTAGAAAAACTGGAAGTTGCAAGTTCCACGTAGGACATGCTGGAACGAGAACCTTCTTCTAGCAACAAATTCAAAGTCTAGAGTCTAACCCAGGGGTAGGTTATCTCATGTTGGTAAACATCAAGCTAGGAACAAAAGTCCTTTATTTACTTGCAATTTCATGCACTATACAGGGAGCATTTAGCATTTTTTTATGACTGTGCAATCATGTCTTTCATTGCATGCCATCCCTGCACTCCTAACAAAAGATAAGAACTTTGAACCTATTCATGCCTTTTTCATGCCATAAACTCGTTCTAAGCATGCTACCCTTTCTATTCTTTCTGTTATACTCAATTTTCATGCATTAATTACCCTAGTATTGGTCCTATAAACATGGGTTTGTCTCTGTCTATTACAGACAGTGCGGTCTATCAGAGACCGCTACCTTCAAGTGGCGGTCCTCGATCGACCGCGTTATGGTTTATGTAACCAGATTAAACGATGTATATTTCCTTTATATTAATATTGTTATGCATGCCTTAGTCTAGACAATATACTTCCTCATCATGGCATGTTTCATACTGCATGTTGGCATGTTTTAAGTTTATTTTTAAGTATGTTATTTTCTTGCCTAAAAGTCATATAGCATTGTATCTAAAGGAATTTTCATGCTATGGGTATACGTTGGCTTATGAGTTTTAATCGTTCCCTTTCTCATCTTTATTTTTTTTTATGAGTTCACATATAGCGCGTATTTCGGTACGTTGCTATTAGATACACACGCACTTGATAGGAATATCTCTTGGACTTGAGAGCCTCTCCATCAGATATTCCTTCTGTCAGACTAGGTGATCTTGTTTCAAGGCTTCCGTAAGTCTCCGCGAGCCTGGGATTCCTACTAGGACGCCGAGCTGGTTGTATCCTAAACCCCCAAAAGTCTAGAAAGCACTTCGTAAACCTTGTATTTTCTGTGGACTGGCTTGATCGCAGCCTTCAGGCAACCGCTACCTCATGATAGCGGCCCTGGCGCGATCGCTTTCTTCCAATTTATTCACTGCGTTGACCTGTTCCTTGTTTTGTGTCGACTCCACCTGATAGCGGTCTTGTCTTGACTGCTAACTCAAGAAAATGGTCTTGGCGTGACCACGTTCTGTCATCTTGTTCTCGAACCCATGGTTGACCCAAGGGTTGATTCTACTATGTTCCTAGATAGTCTTCTGATTATCTAGAACCCAACACCTTATTCAATAAGTCATTAATGAATTATGAAACTATGAAGAATGTACCGTTATGCTGTCGGAATTCCTCCATAGCATAATGTCCAAATAATTCATCATTGGTCTCACGATTTCATTTTGGTACATTCTTACCTTGGTTTTGTTATCATGGAACTATTGTTTGAACTTGACATTATTGGCCTACATTTATATTTCTCGTGGAGGTAGCATGATTTATAACTTAAAGATGCAAGAGCGGGCACGGATAGTGTCCAAAGGATCCACTCTAGCCCCCTCGACAGATGGTCGGAAACATAATGTAAACCATGGGGTATGATGAACACTGGCGTCGCATTGCGCTGGGAGTACTTTTTTATAAACAGGTGAAATCCACGAGGCAATCTCATTAATTTACATACTTGCTTGTTACATGACTTTCTAGTGCATAGCCTTTTAAGGTTATGAAAAGTACATTATCGGTACATTCTTGTTATTAAAAGGTCACATTATATTATTGCTTGATCATGTCCTCTTATTCACTTGAATTCTCATCTCTCTATAGTCTATATCTTGTTACTTATGGTTACTTTGGTTTTATTCGCATGTTTCATCGAGCTAAAATGTTAATTACTTTGACATCGACATCATGTTGATACGAAGATATCTACAGGGTGAGTGCGCTCATTCTCTACTTTTCCAATCTTTTTAGGAAACTCTAGCGAGTCGGATTCGGACTATTCGAGTGGCAGATCCAAGAGCGATTGAAGAACGAGAGCAGCCTAGATAGTCAAAGTGTCAGGAGTCACATTGTAATAAGTTTCTTCACTGAAACAGATGGTGAAGTTGATCATGTTATGTCATCTTTTGTTTTCTTGAGTCTAGTTGTGTCAAATAAGAGTCATTGTAACTTTGTCCATTTTTTATGCAATAAAAGTTTAAGTTTGAGTCTATTACCTTATGCATTCATCTTCTATGTGGATGTGTTTAGCACTCTGATTGTCTTGCTAGCTTGAGGCTTATCTTGCCGGTTGTTCACGTTCTCGACTTAATTCTGCTGCATATCACAGGGTGTGACAGTTAAGTTGGCATCAAAGCCTAGGCTTAAGTAAGTCCTATGAAAATGTTAAGTCATAGGTTAAGTCCAAGGTTTAAGGATCTACGCCTATGAACTAGTAAATAAATTTTCAAACCCAAGTGAGATTGGGTAGAGCCCGAGATGAGATAGTTATCTAGAAGAAATTAATCTCTAGGTTAATTCTCATAAATTCCAAAGAGAATAACTAATTTCTTATTTTCTCAGGCACCTCATTTTTTTCCAATGGCCGCTAATCGTGCGAACTGGGAAGCTATGCAACAAACTGTTGCGGGTCTTACCCAGGACCTTCAGATGGTGGCTCAAGCTAGCGCGAGAGCAAGCACCGGTGATCTACACTGAAATTTCAGGAGTATGAACCCTCCTCGGTTCTCGGGATCTTCCAACCCTGACGAGGCCGAGAACTAGATCGATGAAATGGATAGGATTTTCAACGTCGTGCAATGCATGGACCAAGAGAAGGTCCTACTTGCCACATTTCAACTCAAGAAAGATGCATGCACATGGGGAAGGCCAACTCTGCTCATCTCCACAACGCTCAAATTACTTGGGAGGAGTTCCTCGAGCTCTCCCGTGAAAAATATTTCTCGGAGCATATCCGCGAAAGGAAGGCTATGGAATTTATCTCTTTAAGGCAAGGTATGATGTCCGTAGCAGAATATGAACTTCAATTTTCACGGCTGGCACCGTATGCTCCACATTTAGTTGCTACGGAGCTCCTCAAAGCCAATCGCTTTATGGACGTCTTCAGGCCAGTTTTTATTAAACAACTTGGCCCTCAGAATATCCGGACCTATACGGAGATGGTCCATCGAGCTCATTTATGTGAACGGACCTTGGAGAAGGTCGAGAAATACAAGGGCAAAGGTGAAGAACCAAGCCGCAAGGACAGGAGGGGAAAGAAAGAAGAGAAGTTTAGCATCACGGGGTCCTACAAATCCCGCGACAACAAGAAGAGGTCCCGTAGTGGGAATGGCAATAACTATAATAAAAACAAGAAGGTTAAAGAGGAGGAGAAGCAAGTCATGACAGCTTGCACATTTTGTGAAAACTTTGGTCATTCAACCGAGGAATGCTAGAAGTGCCTTGGCATTTGTCTTCGCTGTGGAAGCCGGGATCATCGCATGTCGGATTGCCCACTTATGAAGGAACAACCTTTTAAAAATGATGATGGACGCCGACGGCAGGCTCGTTTAAATGCCGTAATGGACGAATAAGTGCCAAAGGATGATGACCTGATGGAAGGTACTGTCCAAATTTATTCACATCCCGCATTTGTATTATTCGATACTAGTGCTTCTCATCCTTTTATCTCTACCACTTTTGCTAAAACTCTACCAGTTTCACCGGTTCCTTTACCTTCGGATCTAGTATTACGCCGTTAGGTTCTGGAACTGAACTCAAAACCCACTACCCAGATAGTGAGATAACCATAGAATGCCATAACCTCCCTGCAAACCTTGTATGCCTTGACATGGAAGGCTACGATGCCATTCTAGATGTAGATTGGCTATGCAACCACTATGCCAACATTAATTGTCGCAATAAGCGAATTTCTTTCCATAAATCGGATCTTCCAAGATTCTCTTTCCTTGGCATCAAATATAGGAAGTATCTTATCCTTATTTCTTCTCTTCACACTTGCAAACTTATTTTGTAAGGTTGTGAAGCTTTCCTTGCTTCCGTAATCATCATCGAGTCCAAGGACATTATTCTTGAAGAAATACCGGTCTTAAGAAAATTCCCTAATGTCTTCCCTTCCGAATTACCCGGTTTACCACCTGTAAGGGAAGTGAACTTTTCCAACGAACTTATCCCTAGAGTAGTACCTGTTTCAAAAGCTCCTTACAGGATGTTCCCCACGGAACTTAAGGAGTTGAAGAAGCAACTTCAAGAGTTGTTGGAGAAAGGTTTTATTCAACCCAGTATATCCCCTTGGGGCGCACCGGTTCTATTTGTCAAGAAGAATGACGGATCTCTCAGGCTATGTATTGACTACCGACAGCTAAATCAACTCACCATCAAGAACAAGTATCCCCTGCAGCATATCGATGAGATGTTCGACCAGATCTCTAGTGCGGAGTATTTCTCGAAGATATATCTCAGATCTGGCTACCATCAGCTGCGGATCTAAGATGAAGACATTCATAAAATTGCCTTCCGAAGTAGATATGGGGACTATGAGTTCGTGGTTATGCCGTTTGGGTTAACTAATGCCCCTACAGCTTTCATGTAACTTATGAACAATGTCTTCAAGCCTTATCTCGACCAATTTGTGGTCATCTTTGGAGAGGGGGAAAATTTAACGCCCAAGAGCATGGCCCAACTAGGTCCAATCTGACCAAACTAGGCCTAGTTCCCCAAAGTGACCGCCCCGTTCTGGGCCCACTTACTTTAAGCCTAAAACTTACTCAGATCAGCACTTCCTAGGAGACCCTCAGGTCCGGATGTGCGAGCGATAGATCGGTTACGAAGGCCTCTACTGGGACCCAGCGCATGCCATCTGAGGTATGTCCCATCGCTCGGGAGAGAACTCTGAGCGAGCGTCTTGAGCCCAGACCGACTGTTGGAAGCTTATCTGAGCATCCGTTACGCACCCAACAGGAGCGGGGAACTCCAAGGGATAAGGGAGAGCAAGAGTCCTTATGCCATAAAGAGCCCACTACAAGGACGTAACCTCCCTGAAATCCCCTCAGTACCCCGGACTCTTACGTTAAATGGACTGCTATATAAATCCCAAGGAGACCCTCCAAAAAGGTAAGCAAGCATCCTGAGAGAAAACCACCACACCTCTTGGTGGAGAATAATCTCGCGCCCTTTCTTTCTTTTACCACCTCTCTTCGCATCCGTGCTCTATCACATTTGCTGACTTAGGCATCGGAGGGTTTTCCCCAGGGTTCCATCCCTGGGCACCTCTGACCTATTTCCCCTCTTGCAGATTATACACGCGTGGTGACCGTGACCAAAGATTCCTCCGGAGTCTCACGGCTCAAGAGCAGCGCGAGATTACCCCTCTTCATCTGGCGCCGTCTATGGGAAACGGGCAAAGAGCGATCATGGTGTGAAGAAATTCCGGTAGGAGAACCGCCGGCCACAATGGGAAGACCATGGTGGCAGATGGAGGACCTGTGCCTTCCCACCCCACGGAGAACCTCCCCTCCGATGATAATAATCAAGCCGATGAGCTGCCTCCACTGCCTGCGGAGGTGCAACCCCCCAATGGGAATTCTTATGCTCTCCAAACCCTCAACGCAAAAATGGATATCCTCATTGATTAATGACGACCCAGGCGGCTAGGGAAGAGAAGTCACGACTTCCCGGGGAGAGCCATCCCCGCAGTGGAGCTTCCCAACAAACTGCCGGAGGCCGCTTTACCCTCCGAGGGTGACGGCTTATACGTAATCGGTCAGGAGGACCTTCACACGCCCCTCCTCCAGAACAAGAAGCCTTCTCCACCCTGAGGAGAGAAGGAACAGGGACATGACAGTAGTTCTCAGAAACTGATCCCCCCAAGGGATGACACGGCAGCCCGCAGGGATGCCCCCACAGCCCCTCAGTTCAACGGCAACCGGAGTTATCCCTCTAGTCGCGGGACTTCGAGCGACGATTCACGGAACAAGAGCGTGCCCTCCGCGCCTTGCAGAAGACTTTCGCCAAGGAAGATGAGGAGCAATCCCCATTCTCCGACCATATCTTGAAGGCCGAGATCTCCCCCAGAATCTCGCTGCCGACCTTCAAGTCGTATGACGGCCAGGGAGACCTGGCCGACCACTACGACAGCTTCGACGCCCTGATGACCTTGCACGGGACCTCCAACGCTGTCAAATGTTGGGCGTTCGTGACCACCTTGGTCCAAGGCGCTCAGGCCTGGTTCCGAGCACTCACCCCCAGCAGCATTCACGACTTCAGACAATTCATTGCGAGTATTCAAGGAAAGCTTCGTCGGTAGCGGCCCTCCAAGGTCAATAGCAGGGTTGTTGGCACTAAAGCAGGCACAAGGGGAAAAGCTTCGGGCTTATATTAACGAATTCAAATTGGAGGCACTGCGTATCCCTCGCTTGGACGTTGCCTCAACCATCACCGCGCTGACCGGAGGCACCCGCGATGAGAACCTCCGGCGAGAACTGGTCCTCCATCCCCCCACCTCCCTCCCCGATCTGGTGACCCTAGCCCTGCGCCACGTAGAGTGCGAGGAAGTCCTCAGCGCTTGCCGCGGCTCGACGGGCTCAGGTCGGGAGGGGGACAAGAAGCAACCATCCGAGCAAGGCTCGGGTAAAGGAAAACGGCGGAATCATGACGAAGAGCGAAGGGAGCCCCCTCGAAAATACGAGCGGTACACTACACTAGCTGCCCCCGTCTATGAGATATACGAAGACATCAAGGCCTCGGGCCTTCTCCGCCAACCCGAGCCTATGAAGGCCAAGCGTCGCAATCGCCGCAAGCATTGCCAGTTCCACAACGACCATGGGCACCATACCGAAAATTGTCACCAGCTCAAGGATGAGATCGAGCATCTCGTCCGCCAGGGAGACTTATCTCGGTACGTGTCCGAGTGCCAGAAGGAGGACCGTGGCATTCTAGAAGAAATTGACAATCGCCCCCGCGGGGTCCACATCAATGTCATTTCTGGTGGCGCGGCATCAAGAGGAGACAGTAGCCGAGGAAGGAAGCGTCACGCTGAACGGGCAAGCAAGGCCTCCGAGCCCCCCAAAGCCCCACCGACGAGTGACCAGCAAGCCCTGGTATTCTCTGACCAAGACCTGGATGGGCTATCTACCCCGCAAGATGACGCTCTTGTGATATGGGCTACTATAAACCATTATAACGTAGATAGGATATTGATTGACAGTGGTAGTACCCCCGATGTACTCTCGTACGAATGCTTCCTTAAGATGGGTGAAAACCCCTCCAAGCTCCACCCAATTCGAACCCCCTCTTGTGGGTTCAATGGCCAGACAACCTATCCCGAGGGAGCCCTAAGCCTGTCGGTCACCATTGACACCCCTCCCAAGACCGTCATTGTTATGGTTGACTTCATTGTTATCAAGGGGATGTCGACCTATAATGTCATCTTCGGCCGAGGTATCCTCAGCCGGACAAAGGCAGTGCCCTCCACCTATCACCAAAAAATGAAGTTTCCCACCAAATGCGGTATCGGGGAAGTTCGAGGTAACCAGGCAATAGCTAGAAGGTGCTACATAATCTCAGTCGAAGCCATAAGGCAAGAGGAAAAAAAGGGAGAGGGAGTCGAGGATGAACCAACAACATCCGAGCCTGGTGGCGAATTGTTGACGGTCTTCCTCAAAGACGACCCGGCCCTAGGAGTAAAAATTGGAGCTGATTTATCACCTGATGTACAAAAGCAATACAAAGATTTCTTTTCAGAGTATATTCAAGTCTTCGCATGGTCTGATGAGCATCTTCCCGGGATCCCTGGGGAGATGGTGGTACACAAGCTCAACCTTGACCCGTCGGTGAAACCCGTCCAGTAATGCAGAAGAAAGAACGCCCCAGAGAAGCAGATGATCATCAAAGAGCAGATTATTAATGGGAAGAAAACTGGCCTATTTCACCTGGTCCTTTACCCGACATGGCTCGTTAATGTAGTCTTAGTACCAAAAGCTTCGGGGAGATGGCAAATGTGCGTGGACTTCACCGACCTCAACAAAGCCACTCCGAAAGACTGTTACCCACCACCGAGCATCGACCAGCTAGTCGACTCGACCTCCGATAACAAATTGCTCAGCTTCCTGGACGCCTACTCCGGCTACCATCAGATCTAGATGGATCCTGAAGACATCAAGAAGACAGCCTTTATTACTGACTTTGGCGTATACTGCTACACCCGAATGTCTTTCAGGCTAAAGAATGCCAGAGTAACATATCAAAGGCTGATCAACCGCATTTTTGAAGGACAGATCGGTCAGAACGTTAAAGCCTACATTGACGACATGCTCATCAAGACACCCAAGGCCGAGAACCACTTCGCCAACCTAGCAGAAACCTTCGACACCCTTCTGAAATATAATATTAAGCTCAACCCAGCTAAATATGCCTTTGGGGTCTGATCTGGGAAATTCCTTGGCTTCTTGGTCACTCAGCGCGGGATCGAGGCCAACCCCGACAAAGTTCAGGCCATCCTGAACATGCGGCCACCTGCTTGCGTCAAAGATGTCCAGCACTTGACTGGACAAATCGCTATGCTCAACCGTTTCTTGTCCCGAGCGATCGAACGATGCCTGCCCTTCTTCAAATTATTGAGAGGGCCTAAAATGGCATCCACCACGTTCACCTGGGATGAGGAATGTCAGAAGGCTTTTGCAGAGGTGAAAGAGTTTCTGGCTTCACCCCCGGTGCTATCAAAATTGGTCCCGGGCGAACCATTGCACCTCTACGTCTCGTCGACCCCTTCCACGGTGAGCTCTGTCCTGGTTTGAGACGACGTAGGAGTGCAGAGGCCGGTGTACTACACCAGCAAGGTGCTCAACGAGGCCGAACGATGATACCCCACAATCGAGAAACTCGTGCTAGCGTTGGTAACCTCGGCCAAGTGCCTCCGTCCCTACTTCCAAGGGCACTCCATCGTCGTATTGCCCAATGAGCCCTTGAAGAGGATCCTTGCTCACCCTGAAGCTTAGGGTCGCCTCGTCAAGTGGGCTACAATGCTCGGGGCTTATAATATCTCCTATCACCCCCGCTCGGCCATCAAAGGGCAGGCACTCACGGATTTCATCGCAGAGAGCATTGTCCCGACCGAGGAAGTACATCCACTAACGCCCGGGCCCACCTGGGATCTTTTCATCGACGGATCCTCCAACTCAGCCGGCAGCGGCGCCGACGTTCTTCTCTGATGCCTTGAAGGAGCAGAACTGCAATACGCCCTGAAGTTCAACTTCTCGGCATCCAACAACGTCTCCGAGTATGATGCTCTCATCTCGGGAGCCAGGATGGCACGACGATTGGGGGCTGAACGAGTCAGGATCCATACTGACTCTCAATTGGTCGCCAACCATGTCAACAGTGACTACGATGCTTGGGAAACACCGATGATCAAATGCCTTCAACTGGTAAGAGGAATAGCCCCACTATTCGAGAGTTTTCAGGTTATCCGGATAACTCGGGAAGAGAACTCCCGGGTGGACGCCCTCTCTCGACTGGCCTCCTCTGTCGGACCAAAAGGAACTCGATCGGTTTTTCGTGAAGAGCTAGAGCGTCTGAGTATAGAAGCGGAGCTCATGACCGTTGATCAGGCGTCATCAAGCGACTGGCGGACCCCATATATATCCTGGCTCAGAGATTCTCAAGAGCCCTCCGATCCTCAAGTGGCACGGAGACAAAAGTATAAAGCTCAGCGTTTCGTCGTCTTAGACGAAGCCTTGTACCATAGGTCTTTTTTTGGTCCCCTCCTCAAGTGCCTCAGTATCGAGGAGGCCAGCCGAGCAATTCAAGAGGTCCACGAAGGTGTCTACGGTGCACATCAAGGAGGAAGATCGCTAGCCAAGATCTTGTTGCGGCAAGGTTACTGGTGGCCCACTCTCCAATGCGACTACCTGACCTACGTTCAAAAATGCGACCGATGCCAGCGTTTCGATCATCTAGTCCATCAGCCTGCCTCAGAGCTTGTCACCTTTACCAAGCCGTACCCTTTCGCTCGGTAGGGGATCGACATCCTGGGGCCATTTCCAATGGCCTAGGCCCAGAAGAAGTTCATCATCGTCTCTATCGATTATTTTACTAAATGGATCGAAGCCAAAGCCAC
This sequence comes from Amorphophallus konjac, assembly GCA_022559845.1. Classification (NCBI taxonomy): domain Eukaryota; kingdom Viridiplantae; phylum Streptophyta; class Magnoliopsida; order Alismatales; family Araceae; genus Amorphophallus; species Amorphophallus konjac. The sequence goes on from CM040127.1 coordinate 157,678,136, forward strand.
CGCCAGAATTACCGAGTCAGACGTAAGGAGCTTCGTTTGAAAATCGATCATCTGTCGTTTCGGTATCCCCTGAGTGATTGTTAGCCATAATGGTCGGCAATTTGATTCTCACTACTTTGCAGACAGATGTGCCGACCTACACATTCGCAAGCACTTCACTTCGGTAGCCCACCCCTAGGCTAACGGACTGGTTGAAAATGCCAACAAAACTATATTAAAGGGCATCAAGGCCAGGCTCCGTAAGGCCAAGGGTAACTGGCTCAAGGAATTTCCAACGTACTTTGGTCGTACCGAACTACTCCAAGAATCGCCACCGGTGAGACTCCTTTCCAATTGGTGTACGGCACGGATGCCGTGATTCCTTTGGAAGTTTGCAGCCCATCTCTCCGAGTCATCAACTTCTCGCCCGAGGCAAATGAGCAGAAGCTGCTAGAGAACCTCGATATGGCAAGCGAGACAAGAGAGATTACTGTTGACACCCATTTTTAGCCCGCAAGTTGTGTCATTTCTCTTATTCGTCATTTTGATGTCCCGAATTATCCATTATTTTGGAGCCTTCCTTGGATGGATTTTTGAGCACATTTCATTGTTCCCTAGCCTTTGGACTTCGGAGATCATGATTTCTTAGAGCCCTAGGGATAATCTTATCAACTTCTGGCCTTCCAAGTCGACTTACGGCCCATTTAGGTCAACTTCCATCAAGCATTCGGCCCCTTTCGCTGCGTAGTCCTAAAAATGGCCCATTTTTCATCCCTTTCCGTTCCTCTATTCATTAAGTGCCCTTCACCAAAGTTGTTCACCTTTTAAAGATCTACAATTTCTTCTTCTATGCCATTGGCCAATTCTGCACCGATTTCAAGTTATGCGCATTTTTTTGGCAGGCTATGCCGTTCACCTACGTCCCAGCATTTTCTCTCTCTATTCTCGCCCCATTTTCACCCTCTTCCACTCATTTTCGCATCTTGCTCTCTTCATGAAAGTTGTTCATATTTTTACTATCTACAATTTCTTCTTCTACTACTTTCACTATTTATGCACCATCTTCAAGATATCCTCTAATTTCCAAAGTCACGTGAAGTCTGCCCAGAACTTTTGCCATAAAAAATGGTCTTCACTAGAACGTTTTCCCCCAAACTTGCCCGAAATCATCCCGTTTCACCCTTGAAGCCTTGCGGTCACCCCCTAGAACGTTTGCCATAGCCTTGCGGTCCTTCCATGACCGTTTTCATCAAAAAATGGCCCTGCGATAGACTATTTTTTGAACAGAGAGTCCGGATGTTCTTGAACTCTGATTTCTTTGCCGCTGGGCTCTTTGGACTCCTTGTTGACACCACTTTCGAGGGAGATAAACCTCCACCTTGGTTTCCTTCAACTTGGGACTCTTCCCACCACTATTATATGTAGATTCATCAATCTAAATCCCTGAAAGTGGGTCATTATCTCCTATTGTCAAACTAGGGTTTCCTGCACTCCTATAAATAGAACCCAGTTCGCAGTGGCGACGGGGGGCTCTTTCTCGGTTCGGGATGAAGCCATACTGCGTTGTCTACCTTCTGCTTCAACCCTAACCTGAAGAGGGAAGTATTGTCTTCGATTTCCATGTTCCAAGGCTTTCTATCTCTCTTTATTTTCTTAGTTATTCATCCTTCAATTCTCACAATCATCACAAATATCTATTTTCTGCTGCAACTTGCACTTTTCTCCATATTGCATGCATTCTCCCTACAGTTCTACTGCGTGTTTTATCCTCCTATTTGCTTCTATGTCTACACAACACACACCTATCTTTTTCCCCTTCCACAGGGGTTAAAATCTCCCCCAGTGCGTTCTCCCTCAATTTCTAACCCTATTTTATCACTGCGAGATTGATGCTACACATGCATGTTTCTAATGGGTTTTTTTCTTTGTGTTTGATCTTTGTTTTACAGGAGAGCATGATATGAACGTGAGGCCCTCTTCCTCTTGCGGGCTGGAAGGAGAGGAGGTTGAATCCATGAAGTTTCCTACATCCCGTTTGTCAAGCACGATCAAGTCTTCATCTTTCCAAGGTACATGGCGTCGTTCCTCTCCTTTCTTCATCCTTTTGGCGTTGTTGCAACCTTGGTGGTGATCACGGTACATTTTCCTATTTATTCATCACCCTTTGTTCATTATCTTCCATGCTTGTTCATGTTCATATGATACATGCGTAGTTTAGGGGCGGGATAGATAGTTTATCAACAACCTAGTTTTTTGGCGATCACGATGGGACACCTAGTGCCGATCACGTTTGTTTTCATGCTCTTTTGTAAGTTGGGTGTGTGCATGTGCATGTTTAGGTAGTATTTTCTCCATTTTTCTATAGTTTTGGGCGTTTTCAGGTCTCTACTGGTCTTGTGGTCGTTTGGTAGACCGCAAGGGTTCAAAAAATGGTCATTTGGTAGACCACTTTCTGATTCTAGCAGTTCTGCGCGCGTGCTCACAGGACCTTGTTCGTTGATGCAAAACTTTGGCTCCCGGGGTTTGATTGCACTGATTTTTGTTCCATTATCTTGTCCTTTATATTTTCTTTCCATCCATATATTATTTGCATTATTTGGGTCATGTTTGCATAGTCTAATCTTGTCATCATTTTTGAGTTTTCTGCATAAAGTCTGCAGGCAGGCTCATGGACAGGTTCACAAGTACGTCTTTGCTTAATGATTTGATTGCCTTCCTGATGTCTGATTACTCTGTTCTTGGGCTCATTGTGCAGACCTTTGTATTATCTTTCCATCCATATATCATTTGCATCATTTGGGTCACATTTGCATAGTCTAATCTTGTTATCATTTTTGAGCTTTGTGCATGAAATCTACATATAAACCCAGGGACTGGTTCACAACTATGTCTTTTCATGATGATTTTATTGGCTTCCTAAGATCTGATTACTTGTTTCTTGCATCCACCTTGTAGCCTTTTGTATTGCCTTTCCATCCATATCTCATTTGCATCATTTGGGTCACATTTACATAATTAAAAATTATCTCCATTTTAGCATTTTGTGCATACGATCTGTGCACAGGCCCACGGGGGTAACTTTCTTGGACGGTTTAATTGACGTTTCGAGGTCGGATCACCCCGTTCTTGGGCCTGTTCTGTATACCTTTGTATTATCTTTCCATCCATAGTTTATTTGCATCATTTGGGTCACGTTTGCATAGTCAAATCTTGTCTCCATTTTTGGGTTTTGTGCATAAAATCTGCATGCGGGCATAAGGGCAGACTCATAGGTACGCTTTGCATTGATGATTTGATTGCCTTCCAAGTTTTAATTATGCTTGTTTCTGGTCTTGCCTTGTTTTCCTTCGTATTATCTTCGTCCCCATATATAATTTGCACTCATATCATTGTGTTTGCATAATTAAATCTTGCCTTCTTTTTTCACTTTTATGCTAGATTTTTGCATGCACTCCGGTGCACATAGGGCCATGCACTCTTCATATCATACTTGCATTCCTACCTTGGTAAGTGATCATATCACCTCCATATTCCTTGGGGTTGACTAGGTTATCTTATTCGGGACCTCCATAAGTCCCCGTGACCTGCGGATTCCTACACAGACGCCGGGCCGGTTGTACCTTCCACCCCTTAGGTTTGCATTTGCATACGTGTGAGGGAGTTAACCTTAGTCAACCCAAAGTTTGGACCTTATTCCCATGGGATTCCCATCTTGAGGGAATTGTGTTTAATTCAAATCATTAAAAGGTCTATTTAAAAACTTCTAAAATATTTCCCATCATATTCAACTTGTTTGACTTGGGTGAAAATTTTCACATTACATTGTTTGTGATTATTTGTGCTTGTCCAAGCCCATTAGTGGTGTTTGTGTTGCATTCTTTCATCATCCACATGTTCTATTGTTGAAAGGCCCATTTAGGTTAGCCCATTTTGTGTGTCCATTGTCTAGTCCATTGTCCAGTCCCATTTTCCCTTGGTCTTTGCATTAGTGGGTCAGTCCCCTCTTGTCCTCAAGCCCATTAAGCCCTTGCTTCCTCACGTATATTGTCCTTGATATCCTTGTATTAAGTCTCCATTTTCCCTCATGGAGCATCATTCCAACCCTTTGTATCATTCTGTTTCCCAATCTTCTTCCTATTCCCGCGTGGAATCCTCTTCCCACGTGGGCCCATCTTCCCGTGGTCCCTCTGATCCATCCGAGAAATAGGCTAATCTCATGGCTCATCTATCATGCCTTGTTCGCCAAATGGACCTGGCCTAGGCCCAACGCCTTATTGCAAACCATCTTAATGGGCCTCATCATTTTAACGGGCCTAATTCTCCAAATGGGCCTTATTTTTCTAATGGGCCTTATTCTACATTTCCTTATGATGCTGACCCAATGGGTCCTTATGCTAATGTCTCTTCCAGGCCCGCTCACCCTTCCACTCCTGGAATGGGCTTCTCATCTTCTCAGCCCGCATCCTCTCATCCGGTCCATTATCATCCTGGTTCAGATTCACGATCTCTTGCTCAGGTTGGCCCGTATTCTTCTCCATCTCTCCCTACCCAGGAGATGATTGCTCAAACCCAATGCCAGCTTGATGAACTTCAACATCAAATTGATCCCAAGTCCTCCTTAAATGTCCCTTTTGCATTTCAAAATCTTCGGCTCCCGCCATCTTCTCAAATTCCCACATATCATCGTTATGGTGGATTTGGTGACCCATATGTGCACTTGAAGGAGTTTATTTATGAGTCGGCCCAGTTTTGACATGACCAACGCTTGATGGCCTATCTGTTCGGTCTGTCATTGGAAGGCCTGGCTCGGGATTGGTTCTTTTCGTTGCCGCAAGAGCGGATTGTGAATTTTCAAGCTATTTAAGAGAAATTTCTTCAGCAATATCAGGACCTGGTTGGGCCCTAGTTCTCTGTTGTGGATCTGGCCCATGAGATGATGAAGCCCGAAGAGGACTTCTGCACCTTTGCTGACTGCTGGAGTCGCCTCGCCGCACAAGTCTCGGGGTACATTCCGCAGCAGGAGCTGATCAAGATGCTGATTTCTAATGCAACACCCGAGTATCGATTCATCTTAGCCCTCAACGACATCACCTCATGGCAAGAACTTTATAGCCGAGCCCGCTTAATCCACCAACAACTCCAACATTCCCTTGAAACTGAGTCTTTTCTGCCTCCACACACCCTGCCATCTACATCTACCTCCACATATCAACCTTCACCATCCACATACCAACCCTCCACGAGTCAGCCATACACCCCCACATATCAAACCTCCACCACATATCCCTCCATGAGTCAGCCTTCCGCTCCTACATACCCGTACACCGCTGCATATCAGCCCTCCATGGGTCCGCCTTTTGCCTTCTCGCACCCCCACGTGTCTCCGCCTGCGTCTCCACCCCCGGTCAAGGAAACACCACACCCCGAGCAGGTGGATGCCGTCCACTATATTCCCGCTCCTGCACCATTGACTAATCCCTCCACTAGGTGCCATGCATCATTGCCCACACAACCTCCACAACCGTCTCCACCACCTCATACTCCTCGACATCCACCTTGCTCGAAGCAGGTTCCTCACCCTCCGTTGTCGGAGTCTTTTACCAACATTTTCAGGGCTTTGATGGCCACTCATGCATTACCGCTCCCTTCAGTTGTGCCTTGCCCACCTGCAGTGGGGAGTATGCTTCAGTTCTGTGAATTTCACCGCCAGCAGGGGCATTTTGTTGAGGATTGCCCTAAGTTCCGGGATTATCTTTATGACTTCGAAGATCAAAAGAGGATTGATTGGCCCGCAATTCACAAGGTTGTTCTACATCTCTGCAGCAAGCAGCAGTAGTAAGCGCCGCCTAACCAACCATCTCCATTTCAAGGCCAGGGGCACCCCTGTGATCCCTCATCTAGTGTTGCACCCGCTCCTTCATCTACCCCATTACCTTCGCCATCTCCTACCCCATCTCCGGCCAGTGCCTCCCCTTCGTCTCTCGCCACCACTACTACTATCCACAATGCCGCTCGACGTGTTGTGTCAATACATCGACGTTGGGCCACACGGCTTTCCACTTCCACTTCACCCTCTCCACCATCTCCACCACCAACATTACCCACGTTGCCCGCATCAGCACCTCCATCTCCATTAACCTCATTACCCGCATCAGCACCTCCACCATCTCCATTGCTTAAAGCATCACCACCACCTTCACCGCCTCCTCTCCCAAAGACCCCTGCTCCATCACCTTCGTCTTCGCCTGAGGCCTCTACACCTCCTAAGCCTTTGCCTCCGCTATCCGAGCCTTATACCTCCGCCACTTCTCCACCTACTTCCACCCCACGGAACGCGTGTGCACTACCTATGGTGCCCCTCAGGTCTGGTCCCCAGGGTGATAATGAGTCGAGTCAGGACAATTTGGTGCCGGTTATACACTTCAAGATTCAAGATTTCGTCTGCCGGATGCCAATTTATGTCCTGGTCCCTGGCCATTTTGGGGATGATGTGCCTACACTTTTGAAGACGGTTTCCAAGAAGAGCCCCTTCGCATTAGTGCCAATTTCTTCTAGAGTGAGGACGGTGGCAATCTCATTGTTTGCCGGAGGTTCGATTATTGATGTTGTTATTACTTCTCGCTCCATTGTTGTTCAGTTCGCTGGCCAAGAGGGATTCTCTACCTGCATTGCGCTAACTCATACAGCCGCCAAGCAGATTATGTACTCCATGTTCAAGGGGCAATTGGCCATATTTTCTATACTTTCTAAGGACATTCTGCACATTCTATGCAATCTCTCTCAGTTTATTAGTACGTCGGCCACGACAATGCCGTGTATTACCCTCCCTCAGTTTCGTCCTTCTCTACTAGGAAGGGAGTTACGCTTCAAGTCTGATTGCCTAGTGGAGTTGCCGAACCTCATGCTTTTAGTGCCAAGTAACAAGACATCGTGGTTCCATGATATTCAACATTATGAGGAGTTAGTTGTTAAAGAATGTCCGCCTATTGTCAGCACTGCATGTCTGGGGCAACCGCCCCGATGAAGCTGCATGTTCATAATTAGGTTAGGTCGTCGGCCAGATGGGCCCATTATCTGAGAAGGCGTTGCAAGATAAGAAGGCCAAAGGTCCGAGCCCGCACTAGGTGGGTCCGTGTTCAAGATATTTCAGCCAAAAAGAGGCGGCGGCACAAGTTTAAGGGCTGCCAGTTATGCACTCGGGGGTCCACTTATCCTTCTTCTTCTTCATTCCATTCGTCATCTTTTCTCCTGCTCAGTTCCCACCCTTGGGTGGTGAATCTCCCCTCTTCTAATCCTAGTTCCATGACTCTCTCCTCCCCTCTCGGGTCCGTGAACCCCCATTCTTCCTTTTCTCATCCGAGGACTCCAGGTTTTCTACATTCCCGTTATCCTAGGCCTTGGCCTATGCCCTCTCATCATCCCGATCCTGGGACATCTTCTGATTCTTTTCCTCCGATATCTCCAGGTTCTAATTTTCCTTCCCCGACCCTATCGGGTGACTCTCATTCTCCTTCCCCGACCTTGTCGGGTGTCTATAATTCTTCTTCCGTGACCCTATCAGGTGTCTATGGTTCGTCTTCCCCGACCCTATCGGGTGATTCTAATTCTCCTTCCACCCCATCGGGTGATTACCATTTCTTTTCTCCGAGCCCGTCGGATGACCATGATCATTCTTCTTCGACCACGTCGGATGATCACCCCGTTTCTTCATTACCTCTGCCACAATCTCCTTATTCTTTTCCTACTATTTCTATTTCACCCTTTCGGGGTTCTTATCCTTTTTCATGCTATTTTCAAGGCTTTAGTCCGCCTTGATTTTAGTTGATCTTCGTTTCTTCTGTATTCGGTTCCTTGTTATCAGGGTCTCTGTGCCTTAACGATGGCGTTCTAGCCCTCATCTCTCTTCCTTTTATGCTTCTCCGTCCAGTTTGGTGTCTACCACTCCTCCGTGTAAAGGAATCTTTGATCCTTTGCTATCCTCTCTCTCTTTCATCTTGTCAAGCAAGGAATATGAAGCTCGCGCTATTCAAGATCGCTTCAGAACGTTGGCTTCATGCCATGGATTTGTATGGTATCTTTATTTTTACATAAGAACATGCTATTATTTCCATCACTATTATTCATGCACATCATTATAAAGATGGTTCCTCACATGGTTTGAGTGGCTTTAGTTTTGTTTGCTTAGTCAAGATGAGTTCACTTCTACAGCATCCTTAGGCTGGTAATAGCTCCGCACTGGGAGTACAGTTTCTTTCCCCGATCGTTGAGGGTAACATTTGAGCATGGGTTTTTCGCACACTACAGGGCAAGCCATGGCTGATCTCTCTAGAGCAACACCGTTGCTACTTTGGCCATACTATGGGTATGCACGAAGGCCTTTTCTTTTCCATGTTCGACCAAGTGCAGGGGCAAGAGATTGACGGATGAAATAACCAACCTAGGCATTCCCCAATACAGAAGATGTCTCAAATAGGGGTAGTCTTAGAAAAAGAATGCGTAAAATGGTGAAGGGTAGTGCAGTATCATGTGTGTATCAAAACCAAAAGTGAGCTTTATTTCAATATCTGGCCAATAAGTGCTATCTCAAAATCAAATAAAAATCAATGCAAAATTATGAATAAAAGGCATGACAAAAGTGGCAAAGTCTGTTGTATATGTCTTGCATATGTTTTTGATGATAACTAAACTTTATATTTGCGTGCACATGTTCTTGCTTGCATATGTTCTTGATGTTAGTGTGCACTCATGTTGTTGTTCAAATATGGCTATGATGGCAAATGGCTTTTGCGACTCAAACAAGTTAGTTAAATGCATGGCTATATGGTCTTGATTCTTGGTTGAAATTGTTGGTTTTACAAGAGGTTTCAAAGCCTACTCTGAATGAACAAAGTCTTTGTGCGTGAATTGTAGGATCAAATCTCATGGTGGTCGCGTGGAAGGTAAAACAAATGTGTGGATAAGCACCTTGCTATCTACAACTAAAACAGGTGGTAAACCATGTATACATTCTTCAAGAACCTTTGGTAAGGCTATGGAAGTCTCAAATCTGGTAAAGCAAGTAAAGTCGACTTGCCTCCATGGGAAATTGATTTGGTCTGATGTGAAAATGTTCTCTATGCTTGAACATATGGATTTGTTTGTTGGTGGATCTATTAACTTAACCTTGATAAATAGATTGGAAGCTATGATACTCTGGCTTTCAAAGGTTTCTCATGCATATCTTTTCATGTGCTCTTAATGGGTTGAACTTGTTCCTTGCATTTCCACAAAGAGTCATTTTGAAATGAGATTTTATGAGTCTTTTGCATAATATTGCATGCATTCCATGCATAATCTTCAAGATCGAGCATTGAACTTGTTTCAAGGTCATTCTCACCAAAGCCAATGCTCAACCTTGTCATGTCTTAACAAATACCCCATCAAGTCCAAACAAGCTCATATTATTTGGGCATTCGTTTGCAAGCACAAGTCTTCAATATTTGGATATGTTTCATGAATTGAACTACGGTGTTTTGCAGGATTTCCAGAGTTTGGTCGACCTGGAAGACTGGTCCGGTCGACCTGATTTACCAGCTCCTAGAAATCTAGAGTTTTACAGATTTTGGTCGACCGCCAACCCAGGGCCAGTCAACCGATTTTCCCAGCAACGAAATCTTCAAAACCTGTAAAATTCCGGTCGACCGAACCCCCCGATGCAGCCATCTTTGACCTTGTTTTTTACCAACGTGTTCAAGCTTTCTTTGTGGACTTTTCAGTCCTTTAGCCTCCAAATTCGGCAAGATTTGTGGATCTATGTCTGGAGGGTTCTTTGACCAACCCAAGACATATAAAAACACTTCTTAAGGGTAAGAAACCCTAGGGGGAACACAAGAGGGATTGAAGGAGAGGCTGCGAAGGGAAGGAAGAACTACTGTAGCTCCGTGAATAGTAATTCATGGAAGATTTCTTCATCCATCCTCAAGCTCTTCAAGCTCTACCTGATGCCATTTAATCTCCATTCAAGTGAAGAAGGAAGCCTTGTTCAAGATCTGCATCATACACTCAAGGGGAGCCTAAATCAGGAGTTTTCTCAGCTGTGTTTCATTTGTCTTTGTGTTTTGAGCTTCAAGTCTTGTTCTTTGTAATTTGCAAACATTAGTGTGTGTGTGGATCGATTCAGATCCGTGGTCGTGTGGAGTGTCTTATTCAGATCCGTGTGTATGCGTGGATCTTCTTAGATCTGCATGTGTGTGTGTGGATCTATCCAGATCCGGTTGTACAAGTGTGTAGAGTGCTGCATCTGTCGTAGCGTGTGTGTGTGTGTGTGTGTGTTGTTGATCCGGTCATCTGATCGTGTTGGAGCTCGTCTCCGTGTGTGTGTTGGAGCGTTGCTCCGTGTTGGGATTTATTCTCGTGTGTGTTGGAGCTTTGCTCCGTGTTGGGGAGTCTTCCCCGTGCTGGTTTTCCAGCAGTGAAGCCTCACCGGGTTTTGGTGAGGGGTGGACGTAGGTTACCGTCGTTGCATCCTAACCACCTTAAAAATTGTTGTGTCTTGTGGTTTGAATTGTGTGGTTTTGCTCATTTCTTCTACCTCCATTCTGTGTGATTGTTCATGCATATTGTTCTTCCGGGTTTTGATCCTTCAGATCTAGCATAATCGATCATTTCTCTAAATAGATCTTTGGTATATCAAAAGGTATTTTTGAATTGACAAGATCAATCTTGTCAGGACAATCGCACCTTGCGTGAGTAGAATCCTTGGACTCACACCTCCGCCTTGTACCAAGGAACTATCGTGGAGATATATTTTGATAAATCTAATTTATAGTTAAACAGATTTGAGTTTCTAATTGCTACTTTATCAAATCTATTTTAAATCGGGTAAAAGTTTTCTAAAATCTGTAAACATCCAATTCACCCCCCCTCTTAGGTGCCATTGATCGCGGGACTTCAATTGGTATTAGAGCTAAGGCTGGATTTTTCATAGATTTAACAATCTAGAGAGATCCAAATCAATGACTACCAAAATGTACACCTTGAATTCTCCACCGGTGTTTGAGGGTTCTAACTTTGATTTGTGGTTAGTAAGAATGTCCAGTCTAGTCAACTCATACGATCCAAAGCTATGTAAGTTTATTTCACATGGTCCTTATGAGTTGCCTAAAGACAAATCTGTCTGGACTGCAAATTATAAGTTCAAACATGATCAAAATTGCTTGGTTCTAAGTTTATTCACTGCCGCAGGTTATGCTAATAGTTTTCCCTTTGTCTCCCGTTGCAGCTCCGCAAAGGACATATTGGATGGCTTAGCCGGCTTCCAGGAAGAGCATGAAGACAAATGTCTTATGGCAGGCACGAGTGATCACGACAGTGATCAGCAGAATGGATCACCCTTGGAGGTAAATTCAGATTCTAAAAATATATTTCTTGATGATCTATTGGTTGCATACGATGAGATTGCAAATAAATATAAGAAGCTAAAATCTGAAAATAAAAAATTAAAAAAGAATGTTGAACAAAATAACTGTGATTCCTCTTCTAAAAAATGCTCACATTTAGAGGAATTGATTGAGGCTCATGGCTTCGACATTGAATTTCACAAAGATCAAATTTCCTCCTTAAGAAATGAAAATAAAGAGCTGAGAGAGAAAATAAGTCCAATGGACAATGGTCAAAATGAACTTGTTCATGATAAAAAGCTTGCAAGAGAAAATGAGAAACTAAAGGAATTGAACACGGCCATTTCTGAAAGATTGTTGGCTCTAGAAAAAGGAAAATCTGTGGTTTTGGATGAGTGTGAAGATGTGGATGAAATAAAACAAGAAGTTGAATATCTTAGGAAAACCAATGATGTGTTGAATGTCAGTCTTGCTACTTGTGAAGAAGAACTCGCCAACACTCAGCTACACATCACATCTTTAGAAAGTGAAATCCAGGACTTACAAAATTCACTGTCTAGATTCGTGGATGGTCAAGAAAACCTAGACAAATTATTGGGGATGAAAGTGAACTTTCAAAGAGAAGGGCTAGGATTTAATCCTACGAACAAAAAGAAATTTGAAAGTAAGTTACACACCTCATCTGTTCATAGCACATGTACACCCAACACCTCAAAATCTAACTCCCAGCAACACACTATGTCAAGAACTCAACCAAATCTGAAAAAGAGTGTGAATGTCCAAAATGTGCATGCTAAAAACATTCATGTGAAATCCCATGCATCCAAGAAAAGAAATGTTTCTTGTCTCTATTGTGAAAAACTTGGACACATGATGCATGCCTGTTTCATTATGAAAAATGATGACTTGAGAGCATGTAGAAACAGAGCTGGTCTAAAAAATGTAAAGCAATCATTTACCACAAAATCTTCCATGCATTGTAATCACTGTGGTAAAAGAGGTCATACAATTTCACACTGCTGGCTACTAATGAAGAAAAAGAGTTTTCATTCAACACATCATGCTCACATACACAAACTGGTCGAGCCAATGAGAAAAAAAAAGTGATGCCACGTGATTCCTCCCATTTCTCTGGCAAATCTGGGCATGTTAAGCACGATTATTTTTTAAGGAAAAGTGATGAATTGAACGCTGTCAAAAAGTGGAAGTCACGTGCCAATTTTCCTTCTAACCCACAAGGACCCAAGATGGTTTTGGTACCTAAGAATGTAAATTGAGAAATCTATTTTGCAGGTGTGCCATGAGAATATGAAGTGTGGAATATATTTTTAGTTAAGAAGGTAAGGCACACGGGCCAAGCGACATAAGTCAGCTTAAAAGAAAAACCAAAAATTAAAATCTGAATACTCAGGTGATATCCCTCTTACTCTCTCCAGTAATTGTGCCATGTCTTGATTCATATTGTGTTGAATAATTATGTGATCATGCATATGTCTGTGTGCTGAATAGTTATGTGATCATGCATATGTCTATACATGCAATTCATCCGCAGTCAGTTGCACATCTCTGTGCATATCACCTGTCACATAGCATATTGTTAAAGAAGAGTTTGGAAACTCTCAAATTAACCTTCACTGCATACATTGAGCTTATCATATGCCTTCACATCCTGTCTTGCAAAAGTTCAACATTGTGAACTCATGTCATAATGCATTGTAATTCTCTTCCCTTCATCACATCCATGACTGCATAGTATATCGAATGGTGACATGTGAAAAGACATGTTAAGTTTGTCTGGAAACTATCACCATGCGTGAGGTGATCTTCGGATCTAAGTTCTCCACCAAGTACTATGAGTCAAGTACTTAATGGCTGCATATGGCATTAGAATTTTACTTAACATCTCACAGTCATGCACACATTGAGGGGGAGTCACCAGATTCGTCATATGCACTTAGTATTTAGGTTCACACCTGAGTTATGCATTAAGTCTAGAGCTTCTTAAGGGGACGTTAGTTCTTAAGGGAACTCTTCATGTCATTGTTAATAAATCCGAATTGAAATTGACAAATCAAATCTCTTCAACTTTGGATGCAGATCACACTCCCAAAAATCTAAGTGATGTTGGGCCAGCCATGGCCAAGCTTGAGTCAACTGAAGGAGTATATTGCAAGGATAAAGATGATGTGAATTCCCTCAACTACTACCAGGAGATGGGTAGTTATTTTGATGAATCTATTGCACCGACTACTTGATTAGAAGTAGTCCAGACTCTCCTGTCACAACACCTGATCATTGAAGCTTAAAATCATCTTAAAATGGATGCTAAAATTGTCGTCCCTAATGGGAACATCAAGAGGATGTTTTTGTAAAACAACCTCCAAGATCGACTCAACATCCACAACATGTGTACAAGCTGCAGAAAGTCTTGTACGGACTGAAGCAAGCACCAAGGGCATGGTACAAGAGGCTCATCTCATTCTTACCTGAAAATTGACTCACGACAGGTAAAGTTGATCAGACCCCATTCACAAAAATTTTAGGTAAAGACATGCTAGTTGTTCAGGCTTATGTAGATGATATCATCTCTTGAACTATTAACAATGTCTCATGTGATGAAGATGTCTAAATCTATTTTTGAACAACTCTTTATTGAAACTATATGTTCGATGGCTAATTTGAACTTAACTGTATTTGTAGTATATCAAATACTGAGTAGTGAAAAGGTGGATTACGTCCACCTGGAAACTCTCACTATGTGTGAGTTGGTCTTTGGATCAAAGTTCTCCGCCTTGTACCAGAATTTGAAGAAATTGAATGATTGGCCTTGAATGAATTTTCTGATGCTATTCTATGCTCCTTTGTTAGCTAGCCCCATGTCATAAGAGAACACATTGCAGTTTCATTGAATTTTTCTGAAATTCATGTATTTGTCAAGGGGGGGTCTTGCTAGCTAAACAACTTGAAATGAATGTTGTTTCATTTTCTATCGACTGAGAGACCTCTAATTGTAACATGCAACATGCTTACGATGAATTGCTTAAATTTTTTTGAAATTGATCCTTAATGATGTAAAAAGTGCTGCAATAGAAATGTCAATTCTTGAATGGCCTGTAAATGACTTCAAAACCTTTGAAAAGTGATTGAAAATCTGTTCTTGAACAATTTCTAAAAATAAATAGCTTCCATTACATGCCTCAAATGATTTTTGCACCCTTGCATATTTGCATATCATATCTTCATATCATTCACATAGTGCATTTGAAGAATGAAGCTCATCGTGTGCCTTGTTGCATAGTTGGCATTTTTCAGCATGCATATAATGCATATCTTGGAATGCATCAGTTTGAACATTTCATGTTGCATAAATGCTCCAATAAATTCTTCCAACACTAATGGCATATCTTCGGGGCCAACAATTCAAGAACTGAAATTACATATTCCTTCATTTTACATTGCACATTGCATATCTTCCAAATTGTGTGCTTGCATGTTACTATATGCTATTCACCCCTAACCTTGAAACTTCTATGACCTTATATTTTTCTTGCTACATAATGTTGCATTTAAGTCATCACTGGAGTGTTAATTGTCGTACACTCAGGAGGAGTAAACTTTTGTTAAGTGCATCTATTTAGGGGGAGCTGCACTGTTATGTGTTCATAATATTTTCGATGTACATGCTAAATCAAATTCGCACAAATCATGCACAAATCGTTAAAAAGAGTGTTAAAGATAAGGATATAGAAATTTCTTTTCAACACTCTTGAGATATTAAACTTGCTGCATATATGCTGCAAAGGCAGTTGAGGAAAAAATTACCTGTCAAATTTTTGAACAAGGAATTTGAAAAGAAAAAGGCAGAGCAATACTTAGCTTCACTGAGCAAATTGGATGCACGTGTAGCACCCCGGTGTCTTAAAGGGAATTTATAAAGAAAATTATGGAAATTATGATAGGTTAAGTTACAACCAATTTATAAAAATATAGAAAAATTATAATCGCGTAGAGGGCAAATAGTTTAGACTTTTGTTCTTCTGGGTTTGACCCTAATTAAAATCTTAAGTTAGCCGAATCAAGGGAATTAGGGCGAAATCCACGTTTTAGCCTACCAGACCTTGGATCGTCAAATTCGAACCCAATACCCGCCCATTTTAGCTCAGATCGGACCCATTTGAATGGCCTTGATTAGGAGATCGTTTCCCCTCTGTTCCCAATCGAAACCCAAAAACCCTAGATTTTGAATTTAAAGGCGGAGCGGTGGTGTGACCGGGTCAAGCGCGAATCACGTGCGACCGGAGTTCGTGGACTCTATCCTCCTCAATCGACGCCCTAGAGATCAATTACCTCTATAAATACAAACCCTAGGCCGACCTACAAACTCTTGGATGCTACGGCGGCCAGCGAGGATCGTGGACGAGGGAGAATTCTGGCGATCTCTTGAAGGTTTTTCCTATTGCGGTCGGCGACCATCATCCCTCTTCTTCCTTTGTTAAGGTAGGTTCTAGTAGACCAAACCCTACGTATCATATACTGCTAGATTCATCTTTAAGCCCTCTTTCATTTGACACTAAAAGCCCTAATTTTTTCGGAGTATCATGTGCGTATTGTTAGGTTTAGTCGAAGCATGTCACATTTAGGGTTAGCCTTGTAATGTTTGAATTCATGTTGGGTTAGCAGGCGTTAAGATTTAATTGATCATGCTAGGATATGCATCTTGTCGTTCTCTTTCTATTGATAGCTTTTTGCCCAATTTTCATGCTCCTGTGTATCAGTCATTTTCATCGAACCTAGCCAACCTCACCGGAGTTTGGCCATGCTAGGTTAAGCGCGGTCCTAACAGGAACCGCTCTACATTGAACGGCCCCTCGATAGACCTTATGGTCTAGGGCGGCGGTTATTGTTTGACCGTTTAAATGGTTATTACTTTCTAAACCCTTCATGAACGAAGATGGCCCAACGACAGACCG
Source organism: Amorphophallus konjac (assembly GCA_022559845.1). Classification (NCBI taxonomy): domain Eukaryota; kingdom Viridiplantae; phylum Streptophyta; class Magnoliopsida; order Alismatales; family Araceae; genus Amorphophallus; species Amorphophallus konjac. Next base: position 157,694,463 of record CM040127.1, read on the forward strand.
TGGAGTTGGGTAGGCGGTTCATCTCCAGACCACGCGGAGATCCCAGCGGCCGCTCGATAGACCGCACAGGGCCTGTATGGCTTTCAAGCCTGCATGACTAGAGCGGCCTAGCGAAAGATCGCTAGGTCCCGTCCAGCGGTTCTGGATCGATAGACCGCCTAAGTCACACAGAATTGTTTTAAACATTATTTTTAAGCATGATTAGTTCTGGTTAAATAATGCTAATGATAGGATAGCAACCCACAATTAAATTGGATTATATGGAAGTTAAATTAATAGCAAATCTTGCTTGATTATTTTGTACCTTTCATCTAATTATATTCCCTTGTTCTTATCAATTTATTGGAACATGAATCTTAATTACAGCTATGTTGGAAAGTGGAATAATGATACTAGGAGTGTTCTGACAGTCACTCCACTCCGGTAGAACTGACTAACCGCTATTCCTTCGTTTTTCGATGTTTCATAAACCTCAACTCTTGTAATGGTTGGGACTCTCCACCGGATACTCCTTCCGTCAGACTAGGACCTCCATTATGGGACCTCCATAATCTCCCGTGAGCCTGGGATTCCCACTAGGATACCGGGTAGGTTGTACCACCAATCCTGCACTTGATTATCTTGATCGGATCGCTCGTTTAGCTCTGTCCTTTGTCACAGCCCACCTTGGACCGTCTGAGCCGTACACGGTCAGACCCTGACCGTTTTAATCATTGAACAGCCCTCTTGAGACTGTGTACATTTTCCAGGTGCACCAACCCTCTTGTGCACCGACCTTCCTGGTTTTTGCACTGACCTGTGGGGTGCGTCAACCTTAGTTAGTAAACAAACCCTACCGGACCGTTCTGTGTGGAGCGGCCCATTTTAGGACCGTTTACCTTGCTTATGGCCCAGGGACCCTCTCGTTCTAAGCGACTTCCCTGGAGTCCGGTTACCTTGTTAAACGGCTCATATAGGACCGTTTACACTCCTAACTCTGGGCCTTGTTCTTCAAGCCCAATGTTGCCTTCAGTGGTCCATGTTAGACCGTTCAATTGTTGCACAGCCCATTAGAGGACCGTTTATCCTTTGGCACCGAACTGGGTTTCCTTTGGCCCCGTTCACCTTCCACGGTCCAGTATAAGATCGTTTTGTTATAAGCGGCCCAAATGTGATCGCGTATCCTCCAGCTTTTGATTTCTCGTGGTTTCTTGTGTGCCTCGATAGTCGGGCCAAGAATGGCTTATACTATTTATAACCCTTGATTATTCTCGTTATATCTTGAAACTTTCATTTCTTTTCTGGCCGAATCCTGTGAATGTCTAGACATAACTTGGGATCTTGGATCCACCTAAATCAATGCCAGCGCATCATAAGGGCCCGGTCTGGTACTGGGAAGAGCGCCCGAAAAGTACTAGTGCCCCGGGGAGTTGTAATGACATGGTGAGGCATTGCACCGAGTGCATGACTAGCGTGATGTCCACGACAATTTATTTACTTGATTCCTTTTCTTGAATTCAAGTTATTAATTTCCTCCATGGAAATATCTACATGACTTGCTTGTTACATGCTTAATCGGCCAGTCTCTAGATATGCTATATTCTTGTTCTTTTATTCTGAGCAATTTATTGTCATTATTCTTTTCTTTTATCGCATAAGATTGATGTAACTGGTTAATTACTTAAACATGGCCTGCTATTACCTACTGAGCGTTCGCTCACCCAGTTATTTTTATCCCTTTCAGGTAGCTCAGGTGAGGACTCTCAAACTGACGGGGATGGGCAGGAGTGAAGATCTTGGAGCGAGCCAGCTAGATAGCCTTCTGGAGATGTCATTAGATAGTTTGAGTTCAAGAGTTGTAATTTGGTTTAAGATGGTTGTTATGTAATTATATTAAGTTAATGAACATGAGAGATTGTTGGTATGTTTGGAGTTGATGGATATTGACTCTTGTTATGTTTAATTAGTTGGAATTGAATAATTATTGTGGAATGTATTTCTTCTCTGGTATGGCGTATGTTGGAAGTATCTAATCGCTAGCGCAAGGCACAGCATGTCTAGAAATCAACATATTTTAACTATTTTCTACTACCGCGTTCCGATATTCCGCGTCGGGGCGTGACAGTTTGGTGGTATCAGAGCCTAGGTTTTCTAAGGTTCCTAGGTTCCCTAGTGGTGTTATAGAACCGTGACTAGTTAAAAGTTTAAGAATCCAACCCAGTGACATTGGGTAGAGACTCGGGTTAAGTTAATAATTAACCCTAAAAGTTCCAGCTAGGTTGTTCTAACTTAATTATTTCATGTGCAGGGTTCGTCTCAATGGCGACATAACGTGCTCAATAGAGAGACATGCAGCCTACAGTGCAAGGCTTGACTCAGGCCCTTCAGCAAGTGGCCCAGGGAGGAGTAGCACATCATGGAGCCGCTGACCACCACCGGAATTTCCGAGGTCTAAATCCTCTGCATTTTGGTGGATCGGCGGATCCCGATGAAGCCAAAAATTGGCTGAAGGAGATAGAGCGGGTTTTTCGAGTGATGCAGTGTAATGACCAAGATCGAGTTCTTTTGGCAACTTTCTAGTTAGAATGAGATGCACGCGCTTGGTGGGAGGCTGTTGAAGCAACACTCGAAAATCGGCGTGCGTCATGGGACGAATTCAAGGAACATTTCAACAAAAAGTATTTTTCAGATCGTGTTCAGGAGAAGAAGGCGGTGGAGTTCGCTGCTCTGAAACAGAGGAACTTGTCAGTTGCAGAATATGAAGCTTAGTTTTCTAGACTATCCCGATATGCAACACACTTGATATCCACCGAGAAGATGAAGGCCAAGTGCTTTATGAACGGGTTGAAGCTCCATTATATTAACTAGTTAGCACCTTTGGAAATTCAGACTTATGCCGAGATGGTGAGAAAGGCCCAAGTTCTTGAAGATACATTAGAGATGACTGAGAGGATTCGAGGAAAGAACCCTAAGAAAGAACATACCACTAGTTCTGGGAATTTCAAGCCCGGAAATGACAAGAAGAGATCAAATGGTGGATCTAGTTCGTGGAAAGGTAAGGTGCCGAAAAATGACGATAAGAAGTTTAGCCTGGGTGTACCATCTAAGGCCATTTGCAAGTATTATGACCGCCCAGGTCATAAGATAGAAGAATGCTGGCGCAAGCTAGGCGCCTATTTCGTTGTGGAAGCCGAGACCATCGTATTCCTGAGTGTCCCCTCTTATCAGACCAAGCTTCTCCGAATAAGCCGCAAGGAGGCCAGAAGCGGTAGGGTAAGCTCCAAGCTGTACAGGAAACCGAGACTGAAACCACTTAGGAGGGTGGACTTGTTGAAGGTTGATACGCACAGCGGAAAGTGAGATAGAAGGGGGGGATGAATAGCTCACTCCCAAAATTCGATAAACTCAGACACGATTTCTCAACCCCTCAAATTGCAGTGAAGAAGACTTCGAAGACAGGCAACAAAGATGACTAGAATAAAGAATGAGATCGAGAAAGCAACCCACAATGAAGCAATGTGACAAGTAGATGGAGAGCAGCACAATGTGAACAAGCAAAACCACAGAGAGAGGGAATTTTTTAGGTGGTTCGATTGCTATCCGCAATCGACATCCACCCTTTACTCACGAGAGTAAGGTTTCCTTGCAATATTCAATCGCACACAGCAGACTCAGTCTGCAACAACCGTTGCCAAACAGCTTGCCCTGAGGAACACCCTCCTCAGTCTTCTGATCAACCAGAAGAAAAATACTGGAGAACCAATCTCCCTTCCTTTGCACGTCGCAAAGGGAACCCTGTGCAGTTACTCCCAAGTAACTCACACAACAAGAGGATCAAACCTCTCTTTCTCCAAGGACAATGGAGGGAAACAGAATGGAATGAAAATAAAGAAAACTCGTAAACAAAACGATCGATGAACGATAATTTTCTCTAAAAGCAAAAATAATATAGCTTCTGTAGAAGCATATCTTCACATTCACAATCACTTCTCTCTCTCAGAAATTTTTATCTCAGCTCTGGATGGAATGGGTAGTCTCTGGTTTTCTCTCTTGATCCACTGCTCTCACGCTGCTCTTCTTTTCAACTGCTCCATCCCTCTCTCAAACCCTTTTTTCTCAGCACATATATATATATGTCTGCTCCATAAACATAGGCGTGTGGATACCACGTTTCCCACCTAAAATGTTGGGGCACGTGTCAAAATGTTCTAGACCTTCATCTTCCTCAGATCACGTGCCATCTTGGTGAATGCACAGACAAACTGTTAGAGAGAAAATAGTCATTTTGTCACACAATTAGCATAATTCGTATCAGTGTAAGGAGTAAGAAGCTAGAAACTGCACTGAGAAGGAGTTCCCAAATCAACTATTGCACTGACTTGCAACAAGGTGAACAAGAGGTTGCACCGAGTTGAAGTGAGCAAAAGCGAGAGGTGCACTGACTTGAGAAAACGCATGACGTCATTAGCACAGACCATAGACTCTGATCGTGCAATAGATATGCTCGGACAAGAAACAACAAGACACAAAGTTGTACTGACTTTATTTTGCCAGAGAGAAAAGTTTGCACCGAGTTAAAGGAATAAGCATCGACTAAGACGGGCAAGAAAAGCACCGAAGTGGAATGAAGTAGAAGATGCACCAATCTACGTTAGCTGTCTACAGGACTTGCACCGAGTCTAATAAGCCTGAAACAGGAACTGCACCGACCTCGTTGCTACAGGGATTTGAATAGGCTTGGTGTGCATGGAGCAAAAACGTGCACGGACATCTACAGTGAATGTATAGAGTAGACTATGCACCGAACATGATTGTGTTTTAAGCAAAGCATGCACCGAGTTGTGTTCCAATGCCTTTGACTAACCAAGAGTTGCACCGACTAGGTGCAGATCAAGCCTTGCACCGAGAATGGTAATGCAATAGAAGATGCACACCGACTTCATGTTATTCACAAGGAAAAGGTATGCACCGAGTCCGGATATGCAGTCCAAACAGGAGTTGCACCGAGATGGCGAAGAGAAATACTAGACAAGGCTTGCACCGAGATGGATTTACACTGAGACGAAGGAATGACCAGCCTAACCAATGCATTCTGGTCAGGAGTTTGCATCGACCCAAGAGTTGAGATGCAGAGATATGATATGCACGTACCTTAGTGGACATGACCTGGAGAAATGCATAGAGACAAAGTATGACAACAGAACCTGTGCATGAACAGGGACTTGCACCGAGGCAAGCAGTTTATGTGAGAGATGCAGAACTTGCACTGACTTAATATGCATTAAGCAAAAGGATGAATGTCATGTAATGCACGGACCTGCATCATGCTATAAGCACAGACCTTCTTCATGCTTAGAAACAAAGAAATGCACCGTATAAAAACAAATTGATTTGTAGTTAAAACAAATTTGATTTATAGTGTGAGACATCATCAAAACCATAGGGATGCAACAATCTCCCCCTTTTTGATGATGGCAACACTATGAAGCAAACAATGTTAGGGCATTTAGAAGGAGATCAAAAACAATCAAGAGCAAACCAAAAAGAGCATACTAATGAACCAGAAGACTTCTTCCTAAAACACCATCTTCTGAATCTCTTCTCTCTCAAAAAATGCTTCACTCAATAGATGCAATAGATGCCCTGAACTAATGCTCTGAACCTCTCAGATGGCCTCTTTCCAGTTGACAGAGGACCTCTCTCCCCCTTTGACATCATCAAAAGAAAATGAAAGATATATGAAACTGCTGGAGACATGAGGGAGAAGTACAGTGGCTTCTTAGTGTAGAAAGACTCAAGAGCATATCTTAAGAGAATAAGTAAGGTGCTAAACTCAAGAGAAGATTCTTGAACTCTGGTAATCAATAGAGAAGTAGAATGAGAGGGAAGTGTATCCACATATAGGGTATATGATGTAGAGCAGGAATGAACAAGTATGGTAAGACATTGCTGAACAAACAACAATACTCAGTAGACGACAAGAGACAAAGGCAGAGAAGGTGTTCTCATGGTATTGAGGACAAGCATTCCAATAATTTGCACAGAGACAAGGGATTTTATAGAGTTTTTCAATAAGACCAATGAGTAAGTTGGTAAATCACACTTTTGACATTAGGGAGACACCTTGATCAGAGGCCTGAATCCCCAGTTACTCAATGTGAGTACCTCATTACCTCTCCATTTTAGAGAACAGAGTTAGTAACTATGGCTTTTTACATGAGGAAACACCTTGATCAGAGGCCAGAGTTCCCAGTTACTCACCACCTTGTCACCATTGCTCTGTGATGATCAGAAGCATAAATTTATTTTGCAAAGATTGCTTTTCCTTTTTTTTTAATTTGACACCTCATGACATGGGAATTACTTCACTTCATTGATGAAGCTCCCAGTTTCTCAGTGATCAAACCTTAGACCTTTGTTTATTTTGTTGATCCCTTATATTGTGGAGATGAAGTGATTGAAGGCAATACCAGAAGGACTGTTTCTTTGAAATGAATCTTGAAGTCTAGATTTCAAGTCGTTCTGGACAGATGTCAAGACATACAGGTTTTAGCCTGAACCGGAATCATTGACAATGTAGGAAGATATACTTTGAACACATAATCCAGATCTCTGATGGACTACTAGAGGAAAGATTCTGGCAGGAGTTTAGTAACATAGACTTATAGACTTAAGAGATGAGTGAGATTCTACTGTCTGAGAGAGAACCGCACTCATTCAATCATGAGAACCAGCAGTGACACACATCTGGTCAATCTTTTGAATCAGTCAAAATTTCACTAACTGCCCAGCTCCCCCTCAATTGATGCATTAAAAGAATTTAATCAGCAGACTCTCAGGACTCCCCCTCACTGTTAGGATAGGCTTCTCATACAAACTCTTGTCAAGATAAAACAATTCAATATCAGGAGATTAGCAATTAAGATAATTTAAATAAGCCTAATTCTCTCCTTAATGTGGTGATTTTGTCATTGTCCAGTGGCTTGGTGAAGATATCAGTAATTTGATTAGCAGTGCCTACATGAAGCAGCTCAAAAGTATTCTTAGAAATCTCATCTCTTATGAAATGATGCCTTATTTCTATGTGTTTGGTGCGGGAATGAAAGACAGGGTTCTTGGCTAGATTGATGGCACTGGTATTATCATAGTAAATGGGTGTGCACCCCAGGTCTACTTGATAGTCCTGAAGCTGGTGTTTAATCCAAATGACTTGTGTACCACAACTCCCTGCAGCCACGTACTCAGCCTCTGCAGTGGAGAGGGCCACAGAATGTTGTTTCTTGGAACCCCAAGATACTAAACACCCACCTAGAAATTCACAGTGACCACTAGTGCTTTTTCTATCTAGTTTACACCTGGCATAATCTGCATCTATGTATGTAACTAAATCAAGTGTGTGTGATGCAGGAAACCATAAACCAAGGGTGTGTGTAGCAGACAAATATCTAAAATTCTTTTCACTGTAGCTAAATGCAATTCAGTGGGTCTAGATTGATACCTTGCACACATTCCTACACTGAACTGTATATCGGGTCTTGAAGCTGTCAAATAAAGTAGAGATCCAATCATACCTCGATAGAGCTTGGCATCTACTTCTTTACCTGTCTCATCTGCATCCAATGAGGTATTGGTACCCATTGGTGTTGTGATATATTTCAAATTGTTCAAGCCAAACCTTTTGAGAATCTCCAATGTGTACTTGGTCTGGTTAATGAAGCATCCATCCTCTAACTGTTGTACCTGCAAGCCAAGAAAATACTTTAATTCACCTACCAAACTCATTTCAAATTCAGCAGACATCAATTTAGAAAATTCATTACATAGTTCAGAGCTAGTTGACCCAAAGACAATATCATCTACATATACCTGAACTATGATTAGGTCTTTATTTGAACTCTTGGAAAATAAAGTTTGATCCACCTTACCTCTGTGGTAGCCCTTGCTGATCAGAAATTCTGTCAGTCTTTCATACCATGCTCGAGGAGCCTGCTTTAGGCCGTACATGGCTTTGTTCAACCTGAAAACTTGGTTAGGTTGTGGAGAGAACTGAAATCCGGGAGGTTGTTCAACAAAAACTTCTTCTTTGATAACTCCATTTAAAAATGCACTCTTCACATCCATTTGTTGGAGTTTCAAATTCTTGGAGCATGCAAATGCTAACAATATTCTTATAGCTTCCATCCTAACAACAGGTGCATAGGACTCATCGAAGTCAACTCCAAATTCCTGACAGTAGCCCTTGGCTACTAGTCTGGCTTTATTTCCAGAGATGATTCCATCTTCATTCATTTTATTCTTAAACACCCACTTAGTTCCTATGACATTAGTATTTTCTAGTCTTGGAACTAGCTCCCAGACATTATTTCTCTCAAACTGACCTAACTCCTCACACATAGCATTAATCCATGATTGATCACTTAAGGCCTCTTCTACTGATTTGGGCTCAATTTGTGAGACCAAGGCAATTAGGTCTTGATTATGAACATTCCTAAAGTGAGACCTAGTTCTAAGAGGATCTTCAAGGTTGCCTAGGATGTTATCTATTGGGTGATCTTTAAGGTATCTAACATTTATTGAAGACTCACCTGTTTCAGCTGGCCCTACCTGGTTGGGAGCATCTAATGTTTCAATCGGCTGAACCTCCTCTTCTTCTTTGTCTTCTAGGAATTCTCCATCGTGCTTGGAATCCCTGTCAGCATCTTCAATGTTAGTAGCATCTTTTGCTTCACCAAAAATGATATGTGAAGACTCTTCAACTTTCTGATCAGTTATGTTAAAGACCCTATATGCTCTTGACACTTCAAAGTATCCTAAAAATATTCCAGGACAGCTTTTAGCATCAAACTTATCTAAGTATTTCTTGTCATTATTATGGATAAAGCATTTAGCACCAAAAATCCTGAAATGAGCCAAGTTTGGATTCTTACCTTTCAATAGCTCATAGGGGGTTTTCTTGTGAATTGGTCTTACCATGGCCCTGTTGATTGTATAAGTTGTTGTATTGGCCGCCTCTGTCCAAAACTTTCTTGGTAGTTGACTTTCAATCAGCATGGTTCGGGCCATCTCCACAATGGTTCGATTTCTTCTCTCCACAATTCCATTATGCTCTGGTGTCCCGGGAGAAGAAAACTTGTGTGTTAGTCCTTCACTTTCACAAAGGTCAGAAAACATGGAGTTTTCAAATTCAACTCCATGGTCAGATTGAATTGAACAAATCTTATGTTTTCCTTCTTGTTTGACCTTATTGAAAAATTATTTGAATTTTTGAAAAGCATCGTTTTTGTTGACTAAGAAAATAATCCATGAAAATCTAGAGTGGTCATCAATGATCACATAACCAAACCTACTTCCATGAAGTGATGTGACACCAAATGCAGCGGAGACTTTGATTCCTTGGAACTAATTCGCAATCACAATTACAAGGCGCCGAGAATATGTTAAAGCTACCAACGCACCGTGCGCACACGATTCCCGTGGTGACCCGGTGATGCCGAGTCGAGGTGATGGAGATAGCCCCTGACTGGTTAGAGGACCAGCACCACTTTAGTTAGCCCTCCCGAAGGTTTGAAAGCCCACAAACAAGGGCGGCCGGATGCCTTAAGGGCACGGGGTCACTCGCTCACTTATAGCCACGGTGACCACACTGAAAGGTGGCGCCGGGATCGGGCACTCGCTCTCCTACCGGCCAATATGTTTCGCAGATATTAAATAAACAAGTATAAGGAGGCAAGGGCAGGAGGCTCACCTGGTTGATTTGAGGAAACCAACCCCGGTCGGAGACGAGGGCGAGCGGGGAAGTGTGGGTTCCCCGCACACTGCACCGATGAAGCTTCGAACCTGTTTAAGTGTACACTCACTACACCTCACGCAGGAGGGTGATCTCGGAGATGGGAATTGATGGATTACAACAAACACTACCTCCCGCAGGGAGGGGCGGTAAGCCGGCCAGGCAAGAGGAGGGAAATAAGCTAGTAGCCCACGAGGAGGGACCGCTTCCGAAGTGGACCGCTGGCTGTGGATGTTGATAGGCAGTCGGTGTAGTCCCTGTAGATCTCGGTCAGGAATTTCGCCGATGACAAGCCCAGGGGGGATCTTCTCGTAACAGGAACCCAAACGCCTCTGATTTATATCAATTTATTCTGTCGTCGGCGATGGCTGCAGTGGAGGTCTGAGCAGAGCAACAGATTCTGGGGCGGGTGGCTCCCTGTTTCTGTCTGCAACTTGCAGAAGTGGCTCCGGTCGCTCCTGGACGCCGAATCACGAACAGTCGGAGTTGCTGGAACCGGGGACGAAGCCTCTACACAGAAAAACTGATGGAAACACCTTCTGAGGTCGGGGTGGACAGGGGGACGCCGACGAGCGGGAACTGGTCGCAGCAGACTGCAGGAGGCAGACCCGCGCGACTGAGGGAGAAAATTCGGAACTCTGGCCCCCGGATGCCGAATGAGGTTCTGTCTCTTGCTCCTGGTCGGGGACAGGGGAAGGAAGAACTTTGATGAAGAGCCTTCGGTCTGAATCTTTTTCTGTTGGTCGTGCAGTTGCTTCCAACCGGGATCAGGCTCTCTGCAGAGGATGTCTGGCGCAGTTGGGGAAGAACAGCTCTCCCGGTCGGCCACGAACTCGGAACGGGACGATTCCACCTCGCCTGCGTAGTGGACTGGACGACCTTTCCAGAAAGGTATGGTACGTCTTCAGATGACTCCGTTGGGCTCCGTGGCAGCTTCTGCAAGACGAACCTTCTTCTGCTACCTGCAGACTTGGCTAAGCAAAGGGGTGGTGGTGGAGCTTGGTTAAAGGGAATGGTGTTTTAACTATGGGGGAAGGCTGGTAGTGATGGTAGATGGGGGATGGGATGTGGGAGAATGATGAGAGGGGTGGAGGAGGGAAGGTGGAGGTCCAGGAGGGTGGAGGGTCCGCAGCTATCCAAAGGGGTGGTGGGGGTCGGCCAAGGGAATGGGGGGTGGGCAAGTGTGGTGGGTGCGCAACCAGCAGGGGTATGGGGGGGTTAATTTGCCCTAGGGATATGAATGGACGGTGTGGGGAAGAGGGAGGGCTGCTTGGGGGAGAGGAAAGGCTGCCTTGGAGAATGAAGAGGTGTATGGGGAATGGGAAGAGTTGCCTAGGGTGGCGGAGGTAATGAAGAGAGTTATGAGTCTTGGGAATATGAAAGGGTGGAGGGATGAGGTGGCAGCTGAGGTGGCAGGGGGAGGGGGAGGTGAAAGGGCAGGTTCGCCCAAGGGAGAGAGAGAGAGGAGGAGGAAGAGAGAGAGAGGGGGGTCGGCCCCCTTAGTGAGAGAGAGAGAAGGAGAGAGTGAAGGCTAGAGAGAGAGAGAGAGAAGTGCACTTATGCTTGCAATATTCAAATCTTCATTAACCTTCAAAGAGGGGGTTTGGGGTCCTATATATAGGAAAACCCAATTTACAAAAAGTCCTCATGGAATGGACAAATGACGAAAGACCAAGGGGTGGGGAGAGGGGCGCCCATGGGCCAGACCAAAGAAATGGCCCAATAAGAACTACTAGCCCCATTAGCCCACTAGCCTACATACAAGCATAAGTAAATAACATGATAACATAGTAACATGACTCAAAACATAGGCAAATACATCAAAATGACTCAAGAAAATAGGAAGATGTAATAGGATGATAAGCACCAATGTTCCTTCTGAAGAAGGGCTGCTCCCTAGCTGCCTCCGGGAGGGAGAGAAGTGCCAAGCCAGAGGGTATGTGGTGTGATGCCCTCATCAATTCTCCCGGGCGGCGAAGAGCTCGACTCTGTCGAGTAAAGGCCCTCCCTGCTGCGGTACTGCTCTAGGAGATCGGGGGACAGCTGCTGGAGATCCTCCCGGCTCACCCAGGTATCGTCCGAGGGTGGTCGTCCCTTCCACCTGACCAGGTAGCGCTCATACGCCTTGCTCCTTGTGATGGTAACCTGTTCATCTAATATCTGCTCCACTTCATCGCGCCGGTTTCTCAAATGGGGTTGAGCTCTCTGGGGTGTGGGGGCGCTCTCAAAGGAGGGAGTAGGCTGGATTTCCTCACCGGGTGTCACCGTGGGGCCCTTGTAGGGCACCAGGTCAACCACATTGAATGTGGGGCTTACTCCGTACTCTTCAGGGAGGTCCAACACGTAAGCATTGGTGCCAAGGCCGTCTCAGCACCTGGAAGGGGCCAGCTCCACGCGACCTCAACTTCGAAGTATTCCCAGGGAACAACCTCTCAGTTCTCACCATCACAAAATCCCCAATCTGGAATTCTTGGTGGCGGCGGTGGGAGTCAGCAGACTTTTTGTAAATCTCGTTGCTCTTGTTAATGTTTTTGCGAATTTCTTCATGCAACTCTCTAATGTGTTGTGCAAAAGACTCAGCAGTGACGGATACTCTAGCATGCGGGGGTAGGGGAATGAGATCTGTTGGCTTCTTGGGCTTGTAGCCATGCACAGCTTCGAAAGGACTCATGCCTATGGACCTATTGATGGAATTATTGTAGGCAAACGCGGCTTGAGGCAGGATGAGATCCCAATTTCCGGGGCGGTCTTCAATAAGGCACCGCAGAAGGTTCCCTAGGCTCCGATTGTCAACTTCAGTCTGTCCATCGGTTTGAGGGTGGTAGGCTGTGGAAAACTTAAGCAGGGTCCCCATAAGATGCCAGAGGATCTTCCAGAAGTAGCTGGTGAATTTGACATCCCTATCTGAGATAATGGTCTTGGGTAGGCCATGGAGGCGGACCACCTCATCAAAGAATAGGTGGGCCACATGGGAGGCGTCTGAGGTTTTGGAACAGGGGATGAAATGGGCCATCTTAGAGAATCGGTCCACTACGACAAAAATGGAGTCATGCTTCCTTTGGGTCCGAGGTAGCCCTAACACGAAGTCCATGCTCAGATCCTGCCATGGTCGGTCCGGGACGGGTAGAGGGGTGTACAGGCATGTGTTCTGTTTGACTTGCTTAGCAGTTGCACAAGTACGACATTGCCCCACAATTTTGGCCACATCCCTTTTGAGGCTGGGCCAATAGAATTGCCCTTCTACTAAGGCAATGGTTTTGTGAACCCCAAAGTGCCCAGCCAAGCCTCCAGCATGTAATTCCCAGACTAATAGATCGCGCAGTGAGGTTCTAGGTATGCAAAGTTTGTGTCCTCTGAAGATGAACCCGTCCTCCAGGATGAAACCCTGATGTTCCTGGGGTGAATGGGTGGTCAATTTGGCGTGGACATGCCTAAAATCAGGACAATCCGAGTACTCTTCCTTAACCTGGTCGAATCCTACCACTTCTACCCGAATGGTAGCTAGTAGGGAAACCCTCCTACTCAGAGCATCGGCTGCTCGGTTTTCACTTCCGGCCTTATGTTTGATCACAAAGGTGTAGGCCTGGATATATTCGACCCATCGGGCATGCCGGGCATTCAATTTTTGCTGGGAATTGAGGTATTTTAGGGCCTCATGGTCAGAGAATATGACAAACTCTTTGGGCAAGAGGTAGTGCCTCCAATGTCGGAGGGATTTCACCACAGCGTAAAATTCTTTGTCATAGGTGGAGTATTTCATCCGGGCATCACATAATTTCTCGCTAATGTAGGCCACAGGATGTCCCTCTTGGCTGAGGATCCCGCCAATCCCCACCCCAGAAGCATCGCAAGTTACCTCAAAGACTTTGGAGAAGTCAGGGAGGCATAAAACTGGGGCTTGGGTCATCCTCTCCTTTAGTTCTTGGAAAGCCCTAGAAGCCGTCTTGGTCCATACAAAGGTTCCCTTTTTAAGGCAGTCTGTGATAGGGGCAGTGACTGTGCTGAACCCTCGGATGAACCTACGGTAAAAGGTGGCTAACCCATGGAAACTGCGGACTTCATGGAGGGTGCGGGGTTCCAGCCAATTGAGGATGGCTTGGACTTTTTCTGGGTCCATGGATACTCCTTCTGTGGAGACAACATACCCAAGGAAGGTAATGGATTGGGTCATGAAGTGACATTTGCTTAAATTGGCAAAGAGACTTTCCTTCCTAAGGGTGGAGCAAACTTGCCTTAGATGACTGAGGTGGGCTTCCTTGGATTGGCTGTAGATGAGGATGTCATCAAAATATACTACCAGGAAGACTCCAATGTAGGGCCTAAGGACCTCGGTCATAAGGCGCATAAATGTGCTTAGGGCGTTAGAGAGCCCAAAAGGCATCACCAGCCATTCATAGAGTCCATCTTTGGTTTTGAAGGCTATTTTCCATTCATCCCCAAGCCTTATCCTTACTTGGTGGTAGCCACTCTTAAGATCTATCTTTGAAAAAATCGTGGCTCCAGCTAGCATATCAAGCATATCGTCAAGTCTAGGTATGGGGAACCTATATTTGACGGTAATCTTGTTGATGGCCCTGCTATCAATACACATGCGCCATGTCCCATCTTTCTTTGGTGTGAGGAGGGCTGGGACAGCACAAGGACTTTTGCTAAGATGGAGGAAGCCTTTGCTAATGAGTTCCTCCACTTGCCTCCTCAATTCAGCATGCTCAGTGGGATTGAGGCGATAGTGGGGAAGGTTTGGGAGGGTGGCCCCTGGGACAAGGTCAATGGCATGCTGGACATCCCTCATGGGTGGCAGTTGATCAGGGAGCTCCTCGGGGAACACATCCTTGAATTCTTCTAGGAGAGGGTGTATCTCCACAGGATGAGGGTTGGAGGGGGTGGGTTCCCCTAGGCATATGACTACAGCGCATATGGATGTCCCGAGGGCTACCTCTTCTTCGAGTTCTTGTCTAGTGATGAGGTGAAGGCCTTTGGTGGGACCCTCATGGGTGGACAGTTGACTTGTTGGTTGGGTTGGGGTTGGTGTGACCCCTGGGTCTTGAGGTGGTGTGGGGAGAATTCCCTTGGTGGGTGGGTCCTTTCGGGGTGAGGAAGGGTTGAGGCGAATGGTCTTCCCCTTGTGTTCAAAGGTGCACGTGTTCGTTTTCCCATAGATGGTAGCATTGACATCATATATCCAAGGTCTCCCTAACAGGATGCTTCCTACAGCCATAGGTATGATGTCACACCATATTGGCTCTTGGTAGGATGAGAAGGTGATGGGGATAAGACAACATGTGTTGACGGGTAGGGAATGGTTGTTTATCCATGAGACACGATATGGTTTGGGGTGGGGTGTTGGGGTAAGTCCTAGGAGCTTGACGGTGTCCGGGGACACGGCATTGACACAACTTCCGTTGTCTAGGATAACCTTCCTGACATGGTCCCCAATTTTGATGAAGGTGTGAAAAATAGAAGTCCTCCTCTAATCATTCTCTTGTGGTTGGGTAAGGGTGCACCTTATTACTCCCAAGTGGGTGGAGTGGGGGTCATCTTCTACACCTTCCTCAAAGAATTGCTCCTCGTATTCCTCTTCCCACTCTAAGGTAGCCTCGTGTTCCTCAATTGTATTCTCATGGATTTCTTGGGATGTGGTAGGTCCGCCCTCAATAACAAGGCTTGACATCCCCTTGGAAGGGCATTGGGAGGCTATGTGGCCATAACCATGGCACTGGAAACATTTAATTGTACTACTTCCCAGGGTCTTCCCTTTGGAGGCTTCCTCCCTTCGGGGAGGAGGGTTGAGTGGGGTGGTCTTTGTGGGGGTGGGAGTGATTGGTTGGGGATAGGGCCGAGTGGTGGTTCCCCCATTGGGAGGAGGTGTTCTTATCAGAGGAGGTAGGTTGGGACGGGGTCCCGGGCCCTTGGGGGGGGCAAACCTAGGATTCCTAGAAAATCTCTCTGCATCCCGGGCTATTTGATAGGCAATTTCCAAGCTATGCACCTCCCTCATAAAAAGCTCACGTTTGATGTGGGGAAGGAGGCCATTCCTAAACCGGGATAAAGTGACGGCGGGGTCTTCAACCACACCACACCTTAGGAGATATGAGTCAAATTTTTCAATATACTCTTCCACGGTCTTTCCCTCTTGGGTAAGGCTTTGCCATTCATCAAGAAGAAGTTGGCTATAGGAGATGGGGAGATATTTGTTCCTAAGTTGATCTTTCATGTCTATCCAAGTGTCAATGGGTTCCTCACGCCGGATCCTCCTTTGGTTTTCTACTTTTAGCCAATAGGTTTTGGCTAGTTTAAGAAGGTGCATCTTGGCCAACCTAACCTTTCTCTCTTCAGACATGGGGTACCAATCAAAGTATTGGTCCATGCCATGCTCCCATTCTTTATAGATACTAGGGTTATGAGACCCATCAAAATTAGGAGCTTCCACTTTGATCATTCTTAGTAGGTAGTCATCCGGATCCTCACGTGGTCGCCTCTCATGGTATCGAGGTTGTGGGGCTCTCTCTTCACGATACCACTCATTCTCTAGGTATTCCCTCTCATGTTCAGCCTGCGGAGGGGGAGTCCTTGGGACATGATTCCTAGGTGGGGCCCTAGCTTCTTCTAGTTTCTCTAATCGGGTGAAAATTCCATTCATTTGCTCCGTGAGGACTTGGATGGCAGCCTCAATTCGATCCATAGGAGTTTGGGCAGCTTCCCTAGGGATGTTTTGGTTGCCATGCACATTGGGATCCATAGGTGGGTTGGAATGAGACGGATCAGTCCGATAAATGGTACCCCTACGGGTGGACATGCACAATGATGACAACACGGGATAGGAATGTAATTGCCCTTGGACCTAGGCTTGTAGAGACAAGTCTAAAACTTGCTCTGATACCACTTGATGTGACACCAAATGCAGCGGAGACTTTGATTCCTTGGACCTAATTCGCAATCACAATTACAAGGCGCCGAGAATATGTTAAAGCTACCAACGCACCGTGCGCACACGATTCCCGTGGTGACCCGGTGATGCCGAGTCGAGGTGATGGAGATAGCCCCTGACTGGTTAGAGGACCAGCACCACTTTAGTTAGCCCTCCCGAAGGTTTGAAAGCCCACAAACAAGGGCGGCCGGATGCCTTAAGGGCACGGGGTCACTCGCTCACTTATAGCCACAGTGACCACACTGAAAGGTGGCGCTGGGATCGGGCACTCGCTCTCCTACCGGCCGATATGTTTCGCAGATATTAAATAAACAAGTATAAGGAGGCAAGGGCAGGAGGCTCACCTGGTTGGTTTGAGGAAACCAACCCCGGTCGGAGACGAGGGCGAGCGGGGAAGTGTGGGTTCCCCGCACACTGCGCCGATGAAGCTTCGAACCTGTTTAAGTGTACACTCACTACACCTCACGCAGGAGGGTGATCTCGGGGATGGGAATTGATGGATTACAACAAACACTACCTCCCGCAGGGAGGGGCGGTAAGCCGGCCAGGCAAGAGGAGGGAAATAAGCTAGTAGCCCACGAGGAGGGACCGCTTCCGAAGTGGACCGCTGGCTGTGGATGTTGATAGGCAGTCGGTGTAGTCCCTGTAGATCTCGGTCAGGAATTTTTACGATGACAAGCCCAGGGGGGATCTTCTCGTAACAGGAACCCAAACGCCTCTGATTTATATCAATTTATTCTGTCATCGGCGATGGCTGCAGTGGAGGTCTGAGCAGAGCAACAGATTCTGGGGCGGGTGGCTCCCTGTTTCTGTCTGCAACTTACAGAAGTGGCTCCGATCGCTCCTGGATGCCGAATCACAAACAGTCAGAGCCGCTGGAACCGGGGACAAAGCCTCTACACAGAAAAACTGACGGAAACACCTTCTGAGGTCGGGGTGGACAGGGGGACGCCAACGAGCGGGAACTGGTCGCAGCAGACTGCAGGAGGCAGACCCGCGCGACTGAGGGAGAAAATTCGGAACTCTGGCCCCCGGATGCCGAATGAGGTTCTGTCTCTTGCTCCTGGTCGGGGACAGGGGAAGGAATAACTTTGATGAAGAGCCTTCGGTCTGATTCCTTTTCCGTTGGTCGTGCAGTTGCTTCCAACCGGGATCAGGCTCTCTGCAGAGGATGTCTGGCGCAGTTGGGGAAGAACAGCTCTCTCGGTCGGCCACGAACTCGGAACGGGACGATTCTACCTCGCCTGCGTAGTGGACTGGATGACCTTTCCAGAAAGGTATGGTACATCTTCAGATGACGCCATTGGGCTCCGTGGCAGCTTCTGCAAGACGAACCTTCTTCTGCTACCTGCAGACTTGGCTAAGCAAAGGGGTGGTGGTGGAGCTTGGTTAAAGGGAATGGTGTTTTAACTATGGGGGAAGGCTGGTAGTGATGGTAGATGGGGGATGGGATGTGGGAGAATGATGAGAGGGGTGGAGGAGGGAAGGTGGAGGTCCAGGAGGGTGGAGGGTCCGCAGCTATCCAAAGGGGTGGTGGGGGTCGGCCAAGGGAATGGGGGGTGGGCTAGTGTGGTGGGTGCGCAACCAGCAGGGGTATGGGGGGGTTAATTTGCCCTAGGGATATGAATGGAGGGTGTGGGGAAGAGGTAGGGCTGCTTGGGGGAGAGGAAAGGCTGCCTTGGAGAATGAAGAGGTGTATGGGGAATGGGAAGAGTTGCCTAGGGTGGAGGAGGTAATGAAGAGAGTTATGAGTCTTGGGAATATGAAAGGGTGGAGGGATGAGGTGGCAGCTGAGGTGGCAGGGGGAGGGGGAGGTGAAAGGGCAGGTTCGCCCAAGGGAAAGAGAGAGAGGAGGAGGAAGAGAGAGAGAGGGGGGTCGGCCCCCTTAGTGAGAGAGAGAGAGAGAAGGAGAGAGTGAAGGCTAGAGAGAGAGAGAGAGGAGTGCACTTATGCTTGTAATATTCAAATCTTCATTAACCTTCAAAGAGGGGGTTTGGGGTCCTATATATAGGAAAACCCAATTTACAAAAAGTCCTCATGGAATGGACAAATGACGAAAGACCAAGGGGTGGGGAGAGGGGCGCCCATGGGCCAGACCAAAGAAATGGCCCAATAAGAACTACTAGCCCCATTAGCCCACTAGCCTACATACAAGCATAAGTAAATAACATGATAACATAGTAACATGACTCAAAACATAGGCAAATACATCAAAATGACTCAAGAAAATAGGAAGATGTAATAGGATGATAAGCACCAATGTTCCTTCTGAAGAAGGGCTGCTCCCTAGCTGCCTCCGGGAGGGAGAGAAGTGCCAAGCCAGAGGGTATGTGGTGTGATGCCCTCATCATGAAGACTCTGAGTTCTAGTAGGACCGAAGAGGTCCATATGAAGAAGTTCCATTGGTCTAGAAGACAATAGCTCAGATCTTAGTTTGAAGGACTTCCTAGTCTGTTTGCCTAGAGCACAGGCATCACAGATTTTTGAGATTAAACTAAACTTGATTTTAGGCATGCCTCTAACTATATCATGCTTGATCAATTTATTCAAAGTAGAAAAACTAGCATGGCCTAAACGTCTATGCCAATCAAATGCATCACTTTCAGAATTAGCGGACAAGCAGAGATTAGATTCCGACTCAACATCTAAGTCTACCATGTAGACATTATTGGTCTTGTTTGCTACAAATTTAACAAGATCAGAATTTATTTTAAAGATTTTGCATGAGTTATTGTCAAACACAACCCTATGACCCTTGTCACATAATTGACTAATGCTAATCAGATTGTGTTGAAGACCTTCCACAAGTAAGACTTTCTCAATTGAGTTAGTGGAGGACTTACCAACTGTGCCAACCCCAATGATCTTACCTCTGTTCTTTCCTCCGAATTTGACCAGACCCCCTACCCTCATTTCTAACTTGCTGAACTTGGATCGGTCTCCTGTCATGTGCCTGGAGCAGCCATTGTCAAGGTACCATTTGTTATTTTCAGCTGCCAGGCAAACCTACACAAACGAAATCAAGCAAAGTGGTTTGGAACCCAAGATAAGTTGGGTCCAAAGACATCATTCAAATCTTTAAGTAGGTGTTTAGGAATCCAAAATTGTTTCAACTTGTTTTTCTCTTACATCTTAATTTCGGGTCTATTGAAATTATGACCAGAATTATGTCCAGCTGGTCTGGAGAAATGAAATCTATTCCAGTTATTAGGCTTCTCATCCCTGGGGTATCTTCTGTGCGCTTGTTGATTAACAAATTTTTGAGGGTGAGTGTTATTTCTCCAGTAACTACTGTTCGGACCCATTCTTTTATAGTAGTTCCAGCTTTTATTCTGATACATTTGCCCAGTCCAGCTACCACTTCTGTTCTGGTGAATGGGCTTAGAGAAGTTCTTCACAAAGTTCATTCCTGTTTTAGATGGTCGTCCAGCATTGTTTGTTGAATTTTCCTTTGGACGTTGAGTGTTTTGATTGCTGTTTGAGCTGGATGTGTGTCCAGCTTTTCTTTTCCCTTCTCTGGGTAGAAGGTAGTGGTCTTGAACTGAAAGGGTCTCTTGTTAGTTGGGTTATAGCCTAAACCCTCCTTGTTGAAATTAACCCTTGTTCCTAGTATAGAATCCATATTCGTTTCCCTTGAACAAATTTTTATAAAATCTTTTGTTTGTCTTCCAGCTCTCTTTGCATAGACTGACAATTTTTTAGAAGTTCAGTGTTCACTTTCTTAACGGCTTCATACTTCTCAGTGATCACACTGTTTCCATTCAAACTTTCTTCAAATTTTATCTTGAGTTCGCTGAGCTGTGAGTGAACTTCCTGGTTCTCAGATTTGTGCTTTTCATTTTCCTTCTTCAGAGAAGTAATTTCTTCCAATTGTTCTTTTAATTTCTGATTTTCTTCACTGGTTTGAGTTTGTTCTTCAATATTAGCATTAAACTTTCTCTTCAGAACCCTATGCTCTTTACTCAGTGAATTGAAGTTATCTAACAGTTCAGCATAGGCATCTTTCCAATCATCAATAGAAAAATTCTCGAAGATATTTGTTACCTCCTCTTCGCTATTTGCCATCAGGCAAATTCCTTCTTCGTCCTCCTCTGAAAAATTAGCTTCCGTATCTTCTTCCTCATCGCTCCACGTACAGACCATTGCTTGTGGTTTCTTCTTCTGCACCTTCGAGCTCTTTTTCTGAAAGTCAGGACCCTTTTTCTGAAGATCAAGACAGTCCCCTTTCATATGTCCAGGTTTCCTGCAATGAAAACATGTAATTTTCTTGGTACTCCTATTCTTATCATTGCTGGAATCAAAGTTCTTACCAGAGGGGTATGACCTCTTCCTTCTGAAGGTCTTTCCCTTAGTCCTTAAGAATTTCTTGAATTGTCGAGTGAGCATTGCTTGGTCCTCCTGGTCGAGATCTGACAGTCCGTCAGACTCGCAACTACTACTCCCGCTGCTGCTACTTCCCTTGCTGCGGGACACCTTGAGGGCAATATTCTTGCCCTTCCTGTCGCTTCCTTCACCATTCCTTTTGAAATTCATCTCATACGTCATAAGGGATCCTATAAGTTCGGTGACTGTCATGGTCGACAGATCCCTAGACTCTTCTATCACAATGGCCTTAGTGTGCCATGTCGGGGTTAGAGATCTAAGTATCTTCCTGACTATATCTCTCTCAGATATCTATTTCCCAAACCCCTTAAGACTATTCGTAATCAATGACAATCTGGCATACATCTCAGTTATGGTCTCCTCTGATTTCATCTTAAACATCTCATATTCAGAGGTGAGGAGATTTACCTTTGTTGCTTTCACTTGAGGTGTACCTTCATAGATTAACTCCAACGCATCCCACATTTTCTTGGTCGTCTTGCAAGCTAAGATGCGGGCGTATTCGTCTGGATGTACTGCACATTGGATGATGTTCAAGGCCGTCCAGTTAAGTGACGAGAGCTTGACTTGATCATCTGTCCACACATCCTCGTTCGGTGGCAGATCGTATGGCCCTGTAGTGATCACCCTCCACAGCTTGTGGCTCTGCGCCCTGATCAATACCTCCATCCTGTTTTTCCAGAAAAGGTAATTGTTACCATCAAAGAACAGAGGGCGGCTGATAGATTGTCCCTCAGCCATGTAGCTCTGAGGAGCATTAAATCTGGAGTTACCCTGGCCATTGGACCACATTGTTAAAACCCGCTCTGATACCAATTGATACGTACAGCGGAAAGTGAGATAGAAGGGGGGGATGAATAGCTCACTCCCAAAATTCGATAAACTCAGACACGATTTCTCAACCCCTCAAATTGCAGTGAAGAAGACTTCGAAGACATGCAACAAAGATGACTAGAATATGGAATGAGATCGAGAAAGCAACCCACAATGAAGCAATGTGACAAGTAGATGGAGAGCAGCACAATGTGAACAAGCAAAACCACATAGAGACATGGAATTTTTTAGGTGGTTCGATTGCTATCCACAATCTACGTCCACCCCTTACTCACGAGAGTAAGGTTTCCTTACAATATTCAATCGCACACAGCAGACTCAGTCTGCAACAACCGCTGCCAAACAGCTTGCCCTGAGGAACACCCTCCTCAGTCTTCTAATCAACTAGAAGAAAAACACTAGAGAACCAATCTCCCTTCCTTTGCACATCGCAAAGGGAACCCTGTGCAGTTACTCCAAAGTAACTCACACAACCAGAGGATCAAACCTCTCTTTCTCCAAGGATAATGGAGGGAAACAGAATGGAATGAAAATAAAGAAAACTCGTAAACAAAACGATCGATGAACGATAATTTTCTCTAAAAGCAAAAACAATATAGCTTCCATAGAAGCAGATCCTCACATTCACAATCACTTCTCTCTCTCAGAAATTTTTCTCTCAGCTCTGGATGGAGTGGGCAGTCTCTAGTTTTCTCTCTTGATCCATTGCTCTCACGCTACTCTTCTTTTCAACTGTTCCATCCCTCTCTCAAACCCTTTCTCCTCAACACATATATATATATATATATATATATATATGTCTGCTCCAGAAACTTAGGTGTGTGGATACCACGTTTCTCGCCTAAAATGTTGGGGCACGTGTCAGAATGTTCTAGACCTTCATCTTCCTCAGATCACGTGCCATCCTGGTGAATGCACAGACAAACTTTCAGAGAGGAAATAGTCATTTCGTCACAAACTTAGCACAATTCGTATCAGTGTAAGGAGTAAGAAGCCAGAAACTGCACTGAGTAGGAGTTCCCAAATCAACTATTGCACTGACTTGCAACAAGGTTAACAAGAGGTTACACCGAGTTAAAGTGAGCAAAAGCGAGAGGTGTACTGACTTGAGAAAACGCATGACGTCATTAGCACGGACCATAGACTCTGATCGTGCAACAGATATGCTCGAACAAGAAACAACAAGACACAAAGTTGTACTGACTTTATTTTTCCAGAGAGAAAAGTTTACACCAGGTTAAAGGAATAAGCATCGACTAAGACGGGCAAGAAAAGCACCGATGTGGAATGAAGCAGAAGATGCACCAATCTACGTTAGCTATCTACAGGACTTGCACCGAGTCTAATAAGCCTGAAACAGGAACTGCACCGACCTCGTTGCTACAGGGATTTGAATAGGCTTGGTGTGCATGGAGCAAAAATGTGCACGGACATCTACAGTGAATGTGTAGAGTAGACTATGCACCGAACATGATTGTGCTTTAAGCAAAGCATGCACCGAGTTGTGTTCCAATGCCTTTGACTAACCAAGAGTTGCACCGACTAGGTGCAGATCAAGCCTTGCACCGAGAATGGTAATGCAATAGAAGATGCACCGACTTCATGTTATTCACAAGGAAAAGGTATGCACCGAGTCGGGATATGCAGTCCAAACAGGAGCTGCACCGAGATGGCAAAGAGAAATACAAGACAAGGCTTGCACCGAGATGGATTTACACTGAGATGAAGGAACGACCAGCCTAACCAATGCATTCTGGTCAGGAGTTTGCACCGACCCAAGAGTTGAGATGCAGAGACATGATATGCACGTACCTTAGTGGACATGACCTAGAGAAATGCACAGAGACAAAGTATGATAGCAGAACCTATGCATGAACATGGATTTGCACCGAGGCAAGCACTTTATGTGAGAGATGCAGAACTTGCACTAACTTAATATGCATTAAGCAAAAGGACAAATGTCATATAATGCACGGACCTGCATCATGCTATAAGCACAGACCTTCTTCATGCTTAGAAACAAAGAAATGCACCGTATAAAAACAAATTGATTTGTAGTTAAAACAAATTTGATTTATAGTGTGAGACATCATCAAAACCGTAGGGATGCAACAAAGGTACACTTATTATCTCGGATAAGCCAGCTTATGTTCTGTTTGATACCGGAGCAACGCATTCTTTTATTTCTCATAACTTTGCCAAGTCTTTATCTATGAAACCGGTATTAATGAGTTCTCCATTAGAAATTTCAACTCCTATTGGTTCGGGTTCAGCAGTCAAACATCATTACCCTTCTAGTAAGGTTCGGATTAATGGGCAGAATATGCCAGCTGATTTGGTTTGTATGGAAATGAAGGATTATGATGTAATCATAGGAGCTGATTGGTTGGCTAGATATGAGGTCAATGTCCACTGCAGCACTAGCTCTGTGTCTTTTTCTGGACACCCTGAGCTTTCTTTTGTTGGGGTTAGACGCTCTAAATCTGTGCCGCTTATCTCATCCCTCCGAGCTGAGAAGTTATTGAAGAAAAGATGTCAGGCTTTTCTTGCCTTGGTTTCTTTAACCCCTAAGGAAGAGATTGAGATTAAGGACATTCCTGCTGTTCGTGACTTTCTAGATGTCTTTCCTGAGGATTTGCCAGGACTTCCACCTGAGAGAGAGGTAGTCTTTTCTATTGATCTAATTCCTGGCGCGTCCCCTGTTTCAAAGACTCTGTATCGTATGTCTCCTTTAGAGTTAAGGGAATTAAAGAGACAATTAATGGAGTTGCTCGAGAAGAGGTTCATTCGCCCTAGCACATCTCCGTGGGGAGCCCCCGTGTTGTTTGTACGAAAGAAGGATGGTTCATTGAGACTATGCATTGACTACCGACAATTGAACCAGCTTACTATCAAGAACAAGTACCCATTGCCGAGGATCGATGAGCTGTTCGATCATATAGCAGGAGCGCAATATTTCTCTAAAATTGATCTTCGATCAGGATACCATCAGCTGCGGATCAAGGACGAGGATATCTTTAAAACAGCTTTCCGTAGCAGGTATGGGCATTTTAAATTTGTACTAATGCCTTTTGGACTAACGAATGCTCCTGCAGCTTTCATGCAGTTGATGAATAGTGTGTTCCGACCCTATCTAGATCTGTGGGTTATGGTGTTTATAGATCATATTTAGATATACTCTAAGAGTGAAGAGGAGCATGTTATGCCCCTGTGCCTTGATGATGTTTTGCTTCATGAGTTTTGATGATAGCAACACTATGAGTCACCACTTGAGAATGAATGGTTGAAGAATGTTTTGATGATAGCTGAGTCACTTCATGTGCTGAATTGACTTCATGTGCTTGATTGAATGTCACGGTTGCATATATATATATATATATATATATATATATATATATATATATATATATTGATGTGCATTTAACTACTGGTCTAGGTCTGAGCATGTCTCGAATGCATATATTGCACTTCATGGCTTTAAACGTCTATGCATGCACGCAATCAGTTAAGTCGGTGCATTCATGTTATGTCTAAGGCTCGTGCATATATGTCAGTCAGGCTGCCCAACAAACTCGGTGCATATCATCGTTCATGGGCATTAAGGTCTGTGCATTCCATCGTCTATGCACGCAGCCTTGGTGAGTGTTAGGTCAGTGCATTGCTTAGCTCGCGTCTCCAAGTCTGTGCACTATATCTGTGCTAGGTCGGTGCAACGCCTTCATGTGTTAGGTGCATCGGTGCAACCTCTAGTATTGCACGCTGATTAAGTCATGCATCGATGCATATCTTCTCTGTGCTTCCTTCGCATTAGGTCAGTGCATTGTTCTACTCACATGATACTCCATGGAGTTTCAGTCTGTGCAACTCATGTTGCTGCGAGTACTTAACCTAGTGCATTCTTAGCATGCTCATGCTTAAACTCGGTGCATCGTGCATTTCTTGCTTTCACATGGTCGATGCATCTCATCTTGTGACACGTAATTGAGTCGGTGCATTTCTTCCTCTGTGTGCATAAAGCTTGTGCATCTCTTTCTTATATACTCAAGTCATACATGTGCATAGTTTCCTTATCTCTATTGAGTTTGTACACATTGGAAGGTACGTATAGCTGAGTCGGTGCATTCGTATGCTGTGTGAGCAAATCTTCATACGGATGAGCTTCAAAGTCGAAGCACTCCTTCTCATCAAGGGCAGGCTTCTCAGCGCGAGCAGGTCGGTGTAGTGTCTGGTCTCAAGAAAATGAGCTCAGTGCAACGTCTGAGGATACTCGGTGCAACGCGTGACTTCAGAAGAAGCCAATCAGTGCAAACAATTCCTCAGGACACCAATCTAAGACGGCGTAATGCTTTTACCAGCTCGACCAGGTCGGTGCAATGCCCAGTTCTGATAGAACATGCTCGGTGCAATCGTTCCCAGTACGTGCAGTTTATGGAACTTGTGCACACAAGTGATCAAGCCAGGGAAGCCATAGTTCGAGCAACATATGTGCACCTGAGTATCTAACTTATAAGGAATAGAAGAACAAGGGCACGAGAGAACAACAGAACAATTAACTGGCACGTGATCCAAGGGTGATCCTTATTGGAAGAAGCCGCCACGTGGGGTCCCAATTGTTCAGATTCTGACACGCGGCAAGATTCTTCTGAAGCTTCTAGGCGGGAGTGTTCCCTCCACACGCCTAGGGCATGAGCAGGCGACCTCAATCTGAGGGAGTATATAAGTCATCCTTCTGCAAGTCGAGAAGACAACTCTCGGGCGAGATCAAGAAGAACTATTAGGGAGCAGAAGAAGAGAAGAGTAGAGAAAAGAATAGGAAAGTTCAAGAGAGAAAAAGAGAGAGCAGCAGAGAAACACAGAAGAAGAAGAAGTAGACAGAAAGAGAGAGAGATCCAGAGTTTGAGAAGAGAAGAAGAAAAGCTTCATCTGAAGATTAGTCCCCACTGGAATCAGGATCAAATCCTATCCAGTCAGCTCCTTGAGAGCCATATCTGCGCTTTAGTGTTTATAGCTCTCTATCGCAGTGATTTATCATTTCTTATTTTTCTTTTACACTCTTTATTTCAAGTTGTTTGTCAGCAAAGCAAGCTGTGTTGCTCAGCTATAGCAGAGGAGGATTCCTCTGGACGGGTTAAGCTGTAAGCCCCAGCGGTTGCAGAGGTGTGGTATCCTCTGGACGGCTAAGTTGTATTGCCCAGCGGAAGCAAGTTGTGATGCTCAGCGGATGTAGGCAAGCTGTGAGGCCCAGTTGTTAAGCTGTGTATCAGCGGGAAGCCACACTCTGGTTGGAGTGTGGGGTGGATGTAGGTGTTGCACTCCTATGGTTTTGATGATGTCATACACTATAAGTCAATCATGATACTCTATCTTAATGCATATTTTGTTTTTATATATATTCATTCTTCATATACTGCACTCTCTAATCCTACTCTGAAAGTCCGTGCATACTTAGCTTTCATCTGCAGTTGAGTCCATGCATAAACTGCATCTTTACTAAATAGAGTCTGTGCATGCAAGTATCAAGTCGGTGCAACCCTTGATTGAGGCACGCGACTAAGTCCGTGCATGTTGAAGTCCAAGCATAACAAGCCTGTGCAATAATCGTTACTGCACGCAATCAAGTCGGTGCAGCTCTCGCACCGTGCACATAAAATTAGTGCACACTTCATTGCTAAGTATGTGCATTATCTCAGTGCATGCTTTTGTTAGTATTCATAAGGTCGGTGCATATGGTTTACTGGACGTCTGCTAAGGCAGATCGGTGCAAGCTTTGGCTCACACAGGTCGGTGGATACTCTGCACGCACCTAGTCAGTGCATTCGTTGCCCGCACACACATACAAGGTCGGTGCAAATGTCATTCTTGCTTGATCAACGTCGGTGCAATCGCTTGTCTTAGGCATGATCAAGTCAGTGCATTGTTCTAGTCCAGTGCAATAATGTTTGTGCATGATCGTGTTTCGCTACATTTCAAGTATGTGCATTCTTTACTTTAGGGTACTTGAATTCCGCGCACTTTCTATCTCGGTGCATAAATCAGTCGGTGCACTTGCCACGTTATACACACAAAGTCTGTGCACACATGCCTCTACGTTGCTCACAGTCTGTGCATATATCACAAAACCATATTCAGGGCTTGAGCATACTTTGCGTTACGGTGTGTGCATATGGTTAAGTCATTATCTTTAAGGTCAGTGCATGTCAGTTAGAGTCTGTGCTGTTGTGCCTCTGTGCTTTTGATGATGGTTTTAATGGTGGTTTTGATGATTGGTTTTTGAAGTGAGTTATTCACTGTGAGTCATCTTGCTGTGTGACTCATCATGCTATTATTCACCTTCTGATCATAATGCAGTTCTTCATAAGTTCTGATATGGCATTGCATATTTGATTATGTTCAGTCATGTTACTGTTGCTCTTTAGACTGCATTTTGATACTGCAGCGTCGACCCATCGAACTGCAGCGTCGATGCTGCCAAGGCACTTCATAGGTAGCAGTAAGAAATATTTGATCTGCTGCGTCCACGCTGCTTGGGCAATGCATTGACGCTTGGTGCCTCTGTTAACTTTGCAGCATTTATTCATTGGTCTGGTCTGTGGTGCGTCGACCCCTTGTGCTGATGGGTCGACCCCTCAATTCATTCATCAGATTTATACAAGCCCATACATTGGTCTTCAGGCGTTCCAAGTATGCACATTGATTCAGGTTCTCCAAGTCTATACAATGAAGTCTGAACATTGCATTTGCATTCACAATGTCTTCACACCTGAAGTCTATACATTGTGTCGTTCACATCCGCAAGTCTAGACATTGGAAAGTCTATACAGACTTCAGTGTCTCATTTAGCGTCTAAGGCAAAGTCTACACATTGCTACAGTAACGCAAGTCTATACATTGTCCTAGGCTAAGTGTGTACAACGTCTCATTCATGCTTTGATTAATGAAGTCTGTACATCAGTCTTCACATTCTAAGTCTATACAGCCGTTGGGTTTGGACTCAGAGTCTGTACACTTGATTCGCCTTTGAATTGGTCAAGTGTGTACATTCGTTTCTGAAGCCTGAAGTCTATACAGTCTAGCCTATTCCTACGTTCAAGGCTTCAGCTACACTCTAAGTCTGTACAGCCACTCCTTGAGCATCAAGTCTATACATTGGCCGATGTTATCCAAAGTCTGCACATTGGTCTTCGAATTCAATGTCTATACATTGGGCTTTTACATGAAGTCTATACATTGTTGTTTGCATTGTAAAGTCCATACATTGGTTGTTGTTCTTCAATGTCTATACACTGCCTTTAGGATTTAAAGTCTATACAGCCGTTGCCTCCTTGTTGAAGTCAACACATTGGGCAAGTCTGTACGTTGCATTCGCCTTCACAAGTCTATACAACGAAGTATATACACTGCAATGTACATACTTAAATCTTATGACTTCATTCTTGTTGCTGAAGGGAACAGGGTCTACGCTGGGAGCTTAAAGCATCCACGCATCAGTTGACGAAGCCTTCACGATATCTTCCACTGCGTCAACGCCACAAGCAAGCAGCGTCGACGCAGCAGTTAAAGAAGCAGAGACCTTCACAGGCTATTCCACTGCGTTAACGCTACAATTGAGCAGCGTCGACGTAGCAGCTAAAGAGACGAAGCTAATGGCTTACTGGAATGCCTCACTGCGTTAACGCCATTGATTGACAGCGTCGACGCAGCAAGTCAGATTGCTGTCATTGAGCACGTGAACTGATAACTCTATACATCGGACTGAAGAGGATAATGAAGGGCATGTGATCCGAGGTGCCTGGCTCGTGATCCAAGGATGGACGAGATACAAGGATGCTGCCACGTGGTCCGAATTTCTAGGGCAGGAAATGTGGAAGCCACACGCGCCCAGTGTGCCTGCTGCTGCTGCTATATATACAAGACTTCTTCCACAGAAGAAGATGATCGAAGACAGAAGGGAGAAAGTCTATACAGCT
The DNA here is from genome assembly GCA_022559845.1 of Amorphophallus konjac. Taxonomy (NCBI): domain Eukaryota; kingdom Viridiplantae; phylum Streptophyta; class Magnoliopsida; order Alismatales; family Araceae; genus Amorphophallus; species Amorphophallus konjac. The sequence continues at coordinate 157,724,341 of CM040127.1, forward strand.
ACAGCAAGGCTCCTTCGATCCAAAGAGAGTGAAGATCCAGAGAAGAAAAAAAAAGGAGAAAGAGAGAGCTCGTGAGGATTGAAAGAAAAGAGAAAGATAGTGAGAGAGAAAAGGAGAGCAGAGAAGAGAAAGAGAGATCGTGAGTTGAGAAGAAGAAGAAGAGAAGTAGCAGAAGAAGTTCCTACTGGACCGTGGATCAGATCCAGGCCAGTCAGCTCCATTGAGAGCCACATTGTGCATTTCATTTTTTAGCTTTCTATTTGCTGAAGTTATTTTCATTTCGTGTTTTTGTTTTTCCTTTTTCATTTGGTTATCCTTGTTCTTCCGATTCTCAGTAGTGAGGTCGGGTTCCTCCTGTGGACTCAGGAGAAGGGAGATCTGATCTCCGGTTCTGGGCTTGTGGGTTGCAAGTCCAGGTGTCCCTCCTGGTCTGGAGGAAGAGAGGTCTGCGACCTCTGGTTTGCTGGTGACGGGGAGTCACTGGTGGGTTCCCTCCTGGTCTGGAGGAAGAGAGACTTCGGTCTCTGATTTCCAAGTGACTGGGAGTCACTTGGGGTGTCCCTCCAGTTTGGAGGAAGAGGGGAGGTTGTTCCCCTGGTCAAGCTGTGTGGCAGCAACTGTTCGCAGACTGAGTCTGCTTGGTTCTAGCATTGGCTAGTGAAGCCTCACTCCGGTTGGGAGTGAGGGGTGGATGTAGGTCTGGAGGACCGAACCACCTAAAAATCTTTTGAGCAATGGTTTGCTTTGTGTGATTGCTTTCGCTAGATGCTTGGATAGATGCGCTTCATGTGTTTGCTCATAAGTTTAATTGAATTAGTTTTATTTTGTGACTGCGTGTAACATCTGAGTTTTTATTTGGGCATTATTTATAGAAGGATACATTCACCCCCCTCTGTATCCGGGCTTGGCACCCTAACAGTTGGTATCAGAGCGGTGTCTGCATACAAGGTCCAGCGACCTGCAGATTAGATCTTGCAGTCTTAGGTGCTAATTTTTTTTTAGTGCATAAATATTCATGTTACTTTGAATTTACTCGCTATTTGTTTTCAATGGCTCTTCCACCCGTCTTTAGTGGTTCTGATTTCAGTCAGTGGTACACTGCTTTACATGCTTATGTTAATCCTGCTAATCCTGATCTGTGGAAATTAATTTCACAAGGTCCTCACACCTTACCAACGAAAGTGTCCAAATGGACCGACAGACACAGATCAAAGGATGGAGAAAATCAGAAAGCCTTTAACCTGATGAAAGCAGCTACTGACAGAGCCTTATGGTCTTGTCTTCATAATTGCAGCTCAGCAAAGGACATCTTGGATAGGCTGAAGCAATTTCACAGGGTAAACGAGGACAGCTGCATGATGGCCAACAGAAGAAATCAAAGTGGCAGTGATCAAGGCAGCAATCAAACTGAAGAAGAAGATGATGATGAGGTAAATCTCTTCGAGAATTTTTCTCTAGAAGATTGGGAGAATGCATATGCTGAATTATTTGAATCTCATGAACTGTTAATAAAACAGTATAAAAAATTGAAGAAGGGTACTGGGTTAGATAGTTCAAGTTCTCCTTGTAGAAATTGTGTTGAATTGAAGAATATTCATGATGCATGGTTGGCTGATATTCATATGTATAAAGATCAGAATGAAAAACTGAAGAAGGAACTTGAACGTGCTTGCTCTGAACTAAACAAGCCAAAATCTGAAGATGACTCTCTCAGAAAACTCTCCAAAGAAGATGAAGAAAAATTAGAGAAACTTGAGCAGGAGAAGAACTTGTTTGCTGAAAAATTCAATGCCATAAAATCTGTAAATATAGAGTTACAGAAAGATCTTGAAAAACAGCAAAAAGATTTGAAGGAACTTGAGGTTGGAAGAAAGTATGAAGTCAATTCAGAAGATCAGCTTCTAATACATGAATTGGTTCAGAATGATAAACTGAAAGATGAAATTGAAAAATTGAAGCTGTTAAACAGTGGCATGTCTGAAAGACTTCTTACCTTGGAAAGAGGAAAAAGTATTTGTGTTGAAGACTAATAAACTGAGCAATCTGGAACAGGAAGTTGAAAGATACAAAACTGCTAACAATGTGTTAACTGAGTGTGTGAATTGCAGTGAGCAAGACATTGCCAGTTATGAGTTACAAATCACCTCTTTAGAAAATAAAATCCAAGACTTAAAGAACTCTCTGTCAAAGTTTGTTAGTGGGCAAGATAATCTGAACAAATTGCTGGGTGTAAAAGTCAATTTTCAGAAGGAGGGGTTAGGTTATAATCCTGTAAATAAAAAGAATTTTGAAAACAAAATTCGTACATCTTTTGTTGCTAGCTCTACTTCTCACACTTCTCAGAAGTCACATGTTTCTCAATCTACTGTTCAGAGAACCCAAAAACAAACTGAAAAGTTGAAAAAGGTTGATGGATCCAAGCTGAAAACTATTTTCATTAAAACTTCTGAATAGGAAAAACCTTCTACCTCATCTCCACCTCAATACAAGGCTAAGAAAACAGGAAAACAGGATAAAAATCAGAAAAGGACTGTGAATCAGAAAATAAATGAAAAGGGTTCATCAGTGCATATTGATCACAGTACTCACACACATTCACATGCATCCAAAAAGAAAATGATATGTCATTACTGTCATAAACCTGGCCATTTGATGCATGAATGTAGATTGATGAAATCAGATGATCTGAAAGCTAGAAAAATGGATGGTAGGAATTCACAGGTCAAGTTCCCTGTCCCTTAGAAAAGGAGTGTCACATGTTTAAATTGTGGGAAATTAGGACACTCAATTGCTCATTGCTGGTTTGCAAGTGGTAAGAAAACATTTTATCCATATCATGCTAAATTCTCTGCAAACCAACATGTTCCTAATAAAAACAAACATGTTTCAATGAACCAGCACATCATCTGTTTTAACTGCAACAAGTTTGGGCACAAGGCCACTAAATGTTGGGCAAGTTCTTTTAGAAGAAAGTTCCCTTTCTGCTCCCATTGTGGGAAGCATGGCCATGCAGTCAAGGACTGCTGGCATGTCCAGGGTAGGAATAGAAATTCCAAAGAATTTGATAGGAACAAACTTGTTTTTAAAAGAATTCATGTTTGCTAAAATTGTAGAAGACCAGGCCACCAAGTTGCTGCTTGCAGGGTAGCTGGTCATGAAAAGAAAAAGTTTCATAATAATAACAGAAACCTTCATGCTCACTCTTATAATGCTCAAGTTCATGCTAGTATACATAAGAGGAACATGAAACCTGCTAGTTCATGCCACTATTGTGGGCTGTCTGGGCATTCAATGCATAACTGTTATATCATGAACTCTGATGACTATTTGGCACAGAAAAAGATGCAGGCAGTCCCAAAAGGGGCTAATTACTATGCAAGACCCAAGACCACTTGGGCTCCTGCTAGTGGAAAATAGGAAGGTGCCTAGCAGGTGTGCCTTAGATGGAATAAAGGGGTAATAAACCAGGGCACATAAAAGACCCCATGTTTGAACGCTTCAGGTAAATTCACTGCTGCCTTCTTAATCTGAATTCAATTATTAATTCATCTGTATGCCTTCTAACTGATAGTTGCTTGTCAGAGGGGGAGTTAATTGCATGTCCTTGCATAGCATTCAGTGTTGAGTCTTTGCATGCATGTAGTTAATTGCATTGCATTTCATGAAAAATGCCAAAAAGATTGTCTGAATGCATGTTGTCAGGGGGAGTCAATGCATTGCATATAGGTTGTCAAATGCACACTCATGTGAGAATTCATTGCATATCCTTCCTTATTGATTTTGTTGACAGACCTTGAACATATTTTTGAAAACATTGAGCTTCAAAATCTCTCCTATCAATTGGTATAATTTGGCTTCAGAATTCCATCAGTCTTTCATGAAGATTTCAATGGGACTATCTCGATCATAAATCTGAAAACTCTTGAACTAGAAATCTTCTATTATACATTTTTATGAATGACTGAAATAACTCATGTGGTTTAAGTTTAATGTATTCAATGAGTTTGGCTTTAAAATCTCTTAAAAATATCTGAAGCATGTTTAATAAACCTTAACCATCTGTTTCATGCTGTGTCTTGTAAAATCTTCTGAAATCTGCATTATTGAATACATGACTTTATTTGGTTAAGTACATGAAATTGTTATTGATTTGAAGCAAATGAATTTTTCTGAAATGTCTAAAGGGTATTTTCTGTCAGAGCAATGACCTTGATCACTGAGAAACACATGTCCAAAGGACTGTGTCATGAGGTACCATAGTTAACTCTGATTAAGAATAATTGAAATTCAGGCAGAGCAATGGCATGCACACTGAGAAATACAACTCACTCATCAAGAAATGATTTACAGTGTGTCATGATGTGTAAATGCTATCTCTGTTCATATATAGCATGACAGTTAGTCACACTAAGTGCTTAGGGATATTGACCTCTAATCAAGGTATATCCTCTAGTTACAAAGTATGCACTGAACTAGAGTGCTCGTAAAATTTGTAGCATGAAAAATGTTGAACGAATTGACATATCTAAATATTGATGCTAAAATCAAATTGCTACAACCCTAGACAAAATGATACGACTTCATAATTGCTTGATTTCAATACTGATGCATGTAATTCCGAAAGAAGTCAATAAATTTGATTGTGTAAGAGAAAGGGAGTTTTATCAAGATAAATATGAGGGCTTGGTTCATTTTTATTAAACCATGGTTTTAGATATCAATACAGAATTTTATTGATAAACTCTACATACATCATGTTTAAACCATGATGTTCAATAAAGCTCATTCATAAGCCCTTATAATGGAAGACTTTGAAAAACTTATGTTTTGGATTTATGAGATTGATATATCTCTGAAAATCTGACTGAATTTTCTGAGATTGGAGCTTCTTTAAAAATCTGCTAATTGAACCTCTTCTGCTCATTGATCTGAACTTGTCCTTGTTTGCCCCTATGATCTCCGTCCCATTCATCTCATAAGATTCCACTTATTGAGGGGGAGCTTCCATATCATATGCATCATGCTGCATAGAAACTCTTAAAAGGGGAGAATTGTGCTCTTGCATTCATATTTCTAGGGGGAGATCTTGCATTCTGGTATCTGGTTATGTTGATTGTTTGCCAAAGGGAAAATTTCATTCAATCTTTGCATGCATGCTCTTTTTGATCATTTCTAACTCATGTTTTTGCTGCAACTCTTAAAGGGGAGAATGTTGTTCTTGCAAGGGGGAGGAATTGACTGATTTTTTTTTGCTTTAATTTCTCAAACTATTTTCTTTTTAATGAAGTCAAAGGGGGAGAATAGTTTGAGTCATCAGACTGACTCACTGTGTAGTGTTGCCATCATCAAAAAGGGGGAGATTGTTGTGCCCCTGTGGTTTTGATGATGGTTTTAATGGTGGTTTTGATGATTGGTTTTTGAAGTGAGTTATTCACTGTGAGTCATCTTGCTGTGTGAGTCATCATGCTATTATTCACCTTCTGATCATAATGCAGTTCTTCATAAGTTCTGATATGGCATTGCATATTTGATTATGTTCAGTCATGTTACTGTTGCTCTTTAGACTGCAGTTTGATACTGCAGCGTCGACCCATCGAACTGCAACGTCGACGCTGCCAAGGCACTTCAGAGGTAGCAGTAAGAAATATTTGATCTACTGCGTCCACGCTGCTTGGGCAATGCGTTGACGCTTGGTGCCTCTGTTAACTTTGCTGCATTTATTCATTGGTCTGGTCTGTGGTGCGTCGACCCCTTATGCTGATGGGTCGACCCCTCAGTTCATTCATCAGATTTATACAAGTCCATACATTGGTCTTCAGGCGTTCCAAGTATGCACATTGATTCAGGTTCTCCAAGTCTATACAATGAAGTCTGAACATTGCATTTGCATTCACAATGTCTTCACACCTAAAGTCTATACATTGTGTCGTTCACATCTGCAAGTCTAGACATTGGAAAGTCTATACAGACTTCAGTGTCTCATTTAGCGTCTAAGGCAAAGTCTACACGTTGCTATAGTAACTCAAGTCTATACATTGTCCTAGGCTAAGTGTGTACAGCGTCTCATTCATGCTTTGATTAATGAAGTTTGTACATCAATCTTCACATTCTAAGTCTATACAGCCGTTGGGTTTGGACTCAGAGTCTGTACACTTGATTCGCCTTTGAATTGGTCAAGTGTGTACATTCGTTTCTGAAGCCTGAAGTCTATACAGTCCAGCCTATTCCTACGTTCAAGGCTTCAGCTACACTCTAAGTCTGTACAACCACTCCTTGAGCATCAAGTCTATACATTGGCCGATGTTATCCAAAGTCTGCACATTGGTCTTCGAATTCAATGTCTATACATTGGGCTTTTACATGAAGTCTATACATTGTTATTTGCATTGTAAAGTCCATACATTGGTTGTTGTTCTTCAATGTCTATACACTGCCTTTAGGATTTAAAGTCTATACAGCCGTCGCCTCCTTGTTGAAGTCAACACATTGGGCAAGTCTGTACGTTGCATTCGCCTTCACAAGTCTATACAACGAAGTATATACACTGCAATGTACATACTTAAATCTTATGACTTCATTCTTGTCGCAGAAGGGAAAAGGGTCGACGCTGGGAGATTAAAGCGTCCACGCATAAGTTGACGAAGCCTTCACGATATCTTCCACTGCGTCAACGCCACAAGCAAGCAGCGTCGACGCAGCAGTTAAAGAAGCAGAGACCTTCACAGGGTATTCCACTACATCAACGCCACAATTGAGCAGCGTCGACGCAGCAGCTAAAGAGACGAAGCTAATGGCTTACTGGAATGCCTCACTGTGTTAACGCCATTGATTGACAGCGTCAACGCAGCAAGTCAGATTGCTGTCATTGAGCATGTGAACTGAGAACTCTATACATCGGACTGAAGAGGCTAATGAAGGGCACGTGATCTGAGGTGCCTGGCTCGTGATCCAAGGATGGACGAGATACAAGGATGCTGCCACGTGGTCCGAATTTCTAGGGCAGGAAATGTGGAAGCCACACGCGCCCAGTGTGCCTGCTGCTGCTGCTATATATACAAGACTTCTTCCACAGAAGAAGATGATCGAAGATAGAAGGGAGAAAGTCTATACAGCTACAGCAAGGCTCCTTCGATCCAAAGAGAGTGAAGATCCAGAGAAGAAGAAAAAAAGGAGAAAGAGAGAGCTCGTGAGGACTGAAAGAAAAGAGAAAGACAGTGAGAGAGAAAAGGAGAGCAGAGAAGAGAAAGAGAGATCGTGAGTTGAGAAGAAGAAGAAGAGAAGTAGCAGAAGAAGTTCCTACTGGACCGTGGATCAGATCCAGGCCAGTCAGCTCCATTGAGAGCCACATTGTGCATTTCATTTTTCAGCTTTCTGTTTGCTGAAGTTATTTTCATTTCATGTTTTTGTTTTTCCTTTTTCATTTGGTTATCCTTGTTCTTCTGATTCTCAGTAGTGAGGTCGGGTTCCTTCTGTGGACTCAGGAGAAGGGAGATCTGATCTCCGGTTCTGGGCTTGTGGGTTGCAAGTCCAGGTGTCCCTCCTGGTCTGGAGGAAGAGAGGTCTGCGACCTCTGGTTTGCTGGTGACGGGGAGTCACTGGTGGGTTCCCTCCTGGTCTGGAGGAAGAGAGACTTCGGTCTCTGGTTTCCAAGTGGCTGGGAGTCACTTGGGGTGTCCCTCCGATTTGGAGGAAGAGGGGAGGTTATTCCCCTGGTCAAGCTATGTGGCAGCAACTGTTCGCAGACTGAGTCTGCTTGGTTCTAGCATTGGCTAGTGAAGCCTCACTCCGGTTGGGAGTGAGGGGTGGATGTAGGTCTGGAGGACCGAACCACCTAAAAATCTTTTGAGCAATGGTTTGCTTTGTGTGATTGCTTTCGCTAGATGCTTGGATAGATGCGCTTCATGTGTTTGCTCATAAGTTTAATTGAATTAGTTTTATTTTGTGATTGCGTCTAACATCTGATTTTTTATTTGGGTATTATTTATAGAAGGATACATTCACCCCCCTCTGTATCCGGGCCTAGCACCCTAACATGTGCTTGTCTCGCTATATATTATGTAAAGTCTGCACATGACCCTGCTCTATATAGCCCTCACTAATATCCTCGCTTGCTTGGCAGGGTTGTCACCTGATCGAGCATGTGTTGAGCGAACCCAAAACCAGTGAGCTCATTCCACGTGGAAGTCGATGTACAAGGTTTAAGGGCTCGTGATCCGGGGCATCAAAATGAAATGATGATCCTGACACGTGGAACCAAAAAGGGAATATGTCCTGTGAAAAGAAATGGTCAGGAATCGTGTTGGGCACGCGCTCTCATCTGGCTATAAAAGGAGGCTGAAGACAATAAGAGGCTGCTGCTAAAGATTTGAAAGAGAGAGAGCACCTGTAGCCACTAAGTGTAGAAGAATCTCCCTATTCAAGAGAAGTGCCTGAAGTGTTTGAGTGGTCATTATTAGGTTTTCGAGCTCGAAAAACTGCTTCTCTGAAAGCTATATTTTTTGTTGTTTTGAGTGACTATTTTCTTATCATCTTTTTGCTTTCGAGTTGTTTCACATATTTCTTCCTTACTGCTTTGTTACCCTCTAAGTGTGCTTAGAGGAAGGGAGATTAGTTCTCCAGTTGCGAGTGTAGGCTTTACACTTGTGTGTTCCCTCAGGTTTAGAGGAAGGGAGGTTGGTCATCCGGTTCTGATCTTGTAGGGGCAAGTTCAGGTTCAGATCCTGTAGGTCGCAGGATCAGTGTTGAAGGATTTGTTCCCTTGTGGCAAGCTATGCGACAGCGGATGTCTGCAGACTGAGTCTGTTGTGCTTTACATTGCTTAGTGCAAGGAAGCCTTACTCCAGTAGAGTAAGGGGTGGACGTAGATTGCTGACCACAATCGAACCACCTTAAAAATCTTCTGTCCCCTTGGTGTGGTTTGATCTCGTCTGCTATTCTGTTTTCAGCTCGCCAGGTGTTTGTTCTTTGCACTAGTTTTGTCTCAGTCTCACTGAGATTTTGCCTCTCTTGTTGCTTCGTGGCTAATATTGAGAAGGTTCCTTACTGCGTTTTGTATCACGTTGTCGATCTTCGAATTATATTGAATTTGGGGGTGACCTATTCATCCCCCCTTCCTAGCTCACCCTTCGTGTGTTCTATCAATTGGTATCAGAGTAGGTTACCCATCATGTGGTCCAACGGCCAGGGTAATCCTGGATCTAGCGGTCCTCGAAGCTTTATGGCTGAGGGACAGTCCATAAGGCATCCTCCTTTCTTTGATGGTACTAACTATTTCTACTGGAAAAATAGGATGGAGGTGTTTATGAGAGCCTAGAGCCACAAGCTCTGGAGAGTGATCACCGTAGGGCCTTATGAGCTTCCACCGAATGAAGATGCGTGGATGAATGATCACGTCAAACTTTCAACCATCAACTGGTCAGCTCTGAGCATCATACAATGCGCGGTTCACCCTGATGAATATGCCCGAATTTCAGCCTACAAGACTGCCAAGAAGATGTGGGATGAATTGGAGCTGATCTACGAAGGTACATCCCAAGTGAAGGCCACTAAGGTAAACATCCTTACCTCAGAATATGAATTATTTAAAATGAAATCTGAAGAGACGATCACTGAGATGTATGCCCGATTGTCATTGATTACTAATAGTCTTAATGGGCTTGGGAAACAAATTTCAGAGGGAGACATTGTCAGGTAAATTCTTAGGTCGCTATCCCCCGCTTGGCACACTAAGGCCATAGTGATAGAAGTGTCTAGGGACCTGTCAAAAATGACAGTCACCGAACTGATAGGATCCCTAATGACCTACAAAATGAACTTCAAAAGGAATGGTGAAGAAAGTGAGAAGAAGGGCAAGAAGATTGCCCTGAAGGTGTCCAGCATTAAAGCTAGTAGTAGTTGTGGTAGTAGCAATGGGGAGTCTGACGGCTTGTCAGACCTTAATCAAGAGGAGCAGGCTATGCTCACTCGTCAGTTTCGAAAGTTTTTGAGAACGAAGGGAAAAACTTTTAGAAGGAAAGGGTCGTATCCCTCTGGTAAGAAGTTTGATTTTAATAGTGATAAAAATAGGAGCACTAAGAAGATTACATGTTATCACTGTAGGAAGACATGACATATAAAAGGTGAATGCCCTGATTTTCAGAAGAAGGCCTCCAAGGTGCAGAAGAAGAAACCTCAAGCAATGGTCTGCACGTGGAGTGATGAGGAGGAAGACCCAGAGGCTAACTCTTCAGAGGAAGGCGAAGAAGGAATATGCCTCATGGCCAAAAGCGACGAAGAGGTAACAAATATTTTTGAGAACTTTACAATGGATGATTGGGAAGATTCCTATGCCGAATTGCTAGCTAAGTTTAATGCTTTAAGTTAAGAGCATAGGATGGTAAAGAGAAAACTGAATGTTGTCACTGAAGAACAGATCCAAACTAACGAAGAAAATAAAAAGGCCAAGGAAGAATTAGAAGAATTGAACACTCTCAGAAAAGAAAATGATAAACTTAAATCAAAACTTCAAGAGAGTCGGAGTAAAAACAACTTAATGATTGAGAAAAATGAAGTTGTTAAGAAAGTGATTTCTGAACTCCTGAAGAACTGTGAAACACTGCAGAGAGAGCTGGAAGATAAAAAAAAACCCTAGAAAATTTTTTTCAAGGAAAGTCGAACTTAGATACTATGTTGGGCGCTAGGGTTAATTTCAATAAGGAAGGATTGGGCTACAATCCGGCACAGAAAAGTCCCTTTGAATTCAAAACTATACCATTCTGTCCAGAAAAGGGAAAAGAGAAAATGGACACACCATCAAGCTCTAGTCATGTTCAAAGTGTCCAGCAAACTGGGAATAAGTCAACAAAACACGACCAACAACACTCTAAAGCTGTTAAGAACTTAACTAGACAAGCTCCCATGCTCGTCAATCAGAACAAGAGTGTTAACAGAACCAGGCAAATGACCAACAACAGAAATTCATATTCTAATAAGAACATGGGTTAGTATAGAAGATACTGGGGAAATCATGCTCATCCTCAGAGATTCTTTAATGAGTATACTTTTCCTAGATAGTCTGGGTACAGTAGATACCCGAGGAATGAACAGTCCACCAACAGGAACAGGTTCAACATCAACAAATCAAGTGGACAGAACTTGAGTCATAGCTTCAACAAAACAGCAACTAGAGTGCAAACGAAAAATAGCATGAGACAAGTATGGATTCCAAAGTGCTTTCTTAGAGAGTTGAATAATGTTTTTGGACCCAATCTATCTTGGGTTCCAAACCACTTTGCTTAATTTGCTCCTTGTAGGTTAGTCTAGCAGCCGAGAACAACATGTGGTATCTAGATAGCGGTTGCTCCAGGCACATGATAGGTGACCGATCCAAATTAAGCAAACTGGAAATGAAGGCAGGGGGACTGGTCAAATTTGGAGGGAAGAACCGAGGTAAAATAGTTGGCATTGGAACAGTTGGTAAGTCCCTCACTACCTCTATTGAAAAAGTTCTCCTTGTGGAAGGTCTTCAACACAACTTGATCAGTATTAGTCAGCTATGTGACAAGGGTCACAGAGTTATGTTTGATAATGATTCATGCAAAATTCTGGAAATAAATTCTGATAATGTGAAGTTTGTAGCCAATAGGATCAATAATGTCTACATTGTGGACCTAGATGATAAATCTGAGTTAAATCTTTGTTTGTCTGCTGATTTTGAAAATAATGCTTTTACTTGGCACAGACGTTTAGGTCATGCTAGCTTCTCCTCTTTGAATAAGTTGGTTAAACATGATTTAGTTAGAGGATTGCTAAAAATCAAATTCTGTTCTATCTCAAGACCATGCAATGCCTGTGTGTGCTCTAGGCAAACCGACCCAAAAATCATTCAAACTCAGATCTGAGTCTCTGTCATCCAGACCAATGGAGCTTTTGCATATGGACCTTTTTGGTCCAACCAGGACTAAGAGCCTGAATGGTAAAAGATTCGGATTTGTTATTGTAGATGATTTTACTAGATATTCTTGGTTATTTTTCTTAGCAAATAAAAATGATGTTTTTCAGAAGTTTGAACATCTTTTCAATAAATTCAAACAAGAAGGAATTCACGTAATTTCCATGATTCAGTCTGACCATGGAGGAGAATTTGAAAATGCTACATTATCTGAATTTTGTAATAAAGAGGGACTAACTCACATATTTTCTTCTCCTAGGACTCCAGAGCAGAATGGTATAGTGGAGAGAAGAAACCGCACAATCATTGAGATGGCTAGAACCATGCTGATGGAGAGTCAGCTACCTAGAAGATTTTGGGTAGAGGCAGCCAACACCGCTTGCTACACCATCAACAGAGTCTTGGTAAGACCCATCCATTAGAAAACACCTTATGAACTCCTGAAAGGTAAGAAGCCTGATGTCTCATACTTCAAAATTTTTGGCTCAAAATGTTTTATCCACAACAACAATAAAAGAGACCTAAACAAATTTGATGCTAGGAGTACTCCAGGAATTTTTCTAGGATACTCTGAAACAACTAGGGCTTATAGGGTTTTCAACTGCACAGATAAAACTATAGAAGAGACACCTCATGTCATATTTGATGAATCAAATAATCTCACTAACTTAGATAAAGATGACAGGTGTTCAAAATAAGATGGAGAATTCTTAGAGGACAAGGAGGATAAAGAAGCTGAACCACCTGAAGTATCAAGTACTTCCAACCAAGTAAGTTCAGTTGGAACAAGTGAGTCCTCAACAAATCTGAAACTTTTGAAAGATCACCCAGTAGATAACATCATAGGCAACCTTGAAGATCCTCTTAGAACAAGGTCTCACTTTAGAAATGTTCATAATCAAGACCTAGTTACTTTAGTTTCTCAGATTGAACCCAAATCAGTAGAAGAAGCTTTAAACGATCAATCATGGGTTAATGCTATGTGTGAGGAGTTAGGTCAATTTGAAAGAAATAATGTCTGGGAGCTAGTTCCAAAACCTGAAAATACAAATGTCATTGGAACTAAATGGGTTTTTAAGAATAAAATGAATGAGGATGGAATTATTTCTAGAAATAAAGCCAGACTAGTAGCCAAGGGCTACTGTCAAGAATTTGGTGTTGATTTTGATGAATCATATGCACCTGTTGCTAGGATGGAAGCAATTAGGATTTTATTAGCTTTCGCTTGTTCTAAAAACATAAAACTCCAACAAATGGATGTAAAAAGTGTATTTTTAAATGGAGTTATCAAAGAAGAAGTTTTCGTTGAACAACTGCCTGGATTTCAATTTTCTCCTCAACCTAACCAAGTCTTCAGGTTGAATAAAGCCCTCTACGGTCTCAAGCAGGCTCCTCGAGCCTGGTATGAAAGACTGATAGAATTTCTGATCAGCAAGGGCTACCACAGAGGTAAGGTGGATCAAACCTTATTTACCAAGAGTTTGAATAAAGACCTCATCATAGTTCAGGTATATGTAGATGACATTGTCTTCGGTTCAACAAATACTGAACTATGCAATGAGTTTTCTCAATTGATGTCTGCTGAGTTTGAGATGAGTTTCGTAGGTGAATTAAAGTATTTCCTTGGCTTGCAAGTACAGCAGCTGGAGGATGGATGCTTCATCAACCATACCAAATATACATTGGACATTCTCAAGAGATTTAGCATGATCAATCTAAAGCACATCACAACACTAGTGGGTACCAATACTTCATTGGATGCAGACGAATCAGGTAAAGAAGTTGATGCAAAGCTATACCGAGGTATGATTGGATCTTTACTCTACTTAACTGCCTCGAGACCTGATATACAATTCAGTGTAGGAATGTGTGCTAGGTACCAATCTAGACCCACTGAATTACACTTAGCAGCTGTAAAAAGAATTTTTAGATACTTATCTGCTACACACACCCTAGGCTTATGGTTTCCTGCATCACACACTTTAGATCTTGTTGCATATACAGATGCTGACTATGTTGGGTGTAAGTTAGATAGAAAAAGCACTAGTGGACATTGTGAATTTCTAGGTGGGTGATTAGTCTCTTGGGGTTCCAAGAAGCAACATTATGTGGCCCTCTTTACTATAGAGGCTGAGTACGTAGCTGTAGGAAGTTGTGGTACACAAGTTATTTGGATCAAACACCAACTTCAGGACTATCAAGTAGACCTGGGGTGTACACCTATTTACTGTGACAATACTAGTGCCATCAATCTAGCCAAGAATCCTGTATTGCATTCTCGAACCAAACGCATAGAAATAAGACATCATTTTATTAGAGATGAGGTTTCCCAAGGAACATTTGAATTAATCCATGTAGGCACTGCAAACCAAATAGCTGACATCTTCACTAAGCCACTGGATAATGAAAAATTCACTTCCTTGAGAAGAGAGTTAGGCATTTTTAAATATTATCTCCATGAATAAAATGCCCTCATGATTTTTCACTTACACTTACACTCTCTTGAATCAAATACTTTGCTTCCATGAATAAAATTTGTTTTCCCTATGTCCTTAATCACTCAGCATGAGTATGTCTGCATATCATGTCATAGTGTGAGGGGGAGCTCTATCTATTCACTGGCTGTTAAGCTGAGGGGTCTATGTACTTACATTTTCTGCATGAGTCACTCTTGAATAACAATTCATTAAGTAAGGGGGAGTTGTTTCTGTGTGGTTGACTGATTCAGAAGCATGTGAGAGATATATGTTGCTATTGCCTCTTATGAAAGCTTTAATACAGTCATTCACAGCAAGTAGAATCCCACACTTCTCTTAAATTCTTAAGTCTGAACCACTAAAGATTAGCTAGAATCTTTTATCTCGTAATTTAGAAGAGACTTCGACAAGGTGTTCGAAGTATAGCTCCTTACATATTTCATGATCATGGAACAAGCTAAACTTATATGTCATGAAATCTGCTAAAAACTTGAAAACTAGACCTCAAGGATCTCATCCCTTAAGAATCAGTGTTTCTGGTAGGTATTGGTTTCAAACACTTCATATTAAAAAAAAATATTTCAAGGGATAAAAAACAAAACAAAAATTTATATGCTCAGAGCAATGGTCTGATCACTGAGAAACTGAGTGTTTCATCAAAGAGAAATGAAAACTTTCCTCAGTCATGAGGTGTCAGATTATCTCTGTTAAGAAGTGAAAATTTTGATAATGACAGAGCAATGGTAATAAAGTTGGGAGTAACTGGGGAGTCTGGCCTCTGATCAAGGTGTCTCCTCACGTAAAAAGTCACAATTACTAACTCTGTTCTCTAAAAAGAGAGGTGATACGGTTTTCACATTGAGTAACTGGAGAGTCCGGTCTCTGATCAAGGTGTCTCCTTAATGTCAAAGATGTGATTTACCAATTTACTTAGTGCTCTATATAATGCTTCTTAAAAAAATATATGGTTTACTAAAATCCCTCATGTTGTGCGAGTTTATGGATTGTTTGTCCTCAATACTTCAAGTACCTATTTCTGGGGATTAGTCTCTTGCAGTCTATCTAGTATAGTTTTGATCAGTTCTTTCTTGGCATATCTGTTCTCTCTTGATTCCTCATCATACTCTCTGTATGTAGATAACCTTCAATTCCCCTTCTAAGTCTTCCTGGATTACTTGATTTGAAGAATCAACACTTACTTTAGTGCCCTACTTATCTGTTTTAAGACATGCTCATGGGTCATTCTCACTGTGACAATACTGTATTTGACTCTCACTTAGCCTTCAGCTGCATATCTCTTTCCTCTCCTTTTGATGATGTCAAAGGGGGAGAGTTTGAGGGGGAGAGTTCAAGTGGAGGAGAGATAGTTTGGGAGAGTTCAAGTGGAGGAGAGATAGTTTGACAGAGCTCAAGGGGAGGAGAGTCTTGTTGGGGAAAGTGCTTTGCATTGTTTCATAGTGTTGATTCATAGTGTTGCCATCATCAAAAAGGGAGAGAATGTTGCACTCATATGGTTTTGATGATGCCATACACTATAAGTCAATCATGATAGTCTATCTTAATGCATATTTTATTTTTATATATATTCATTCTTCATATACTGCACTCACTAATCCTACTCTGAAAGTCTGTGCATACTTAGCTTTCATCTACAGTTGAGTCCATGCATAAACTGCATCTTTACTGAATAGAGTCTGTGCATGCAAGTATCAATTCGGTGCAACCCTTGATTGAGGCACGCGACTAAGTCCGTGCATGTTGAAGTCCAGGCACAGCAAGTCTGTGCAACAATCGTTACTGCACGCAATCAAGTCGGTGCAGCTCTCGCACCGTGCACATAAAATTAGTGCACACTTCATTGCTAAGTATGTGCATTATCTCAGTGCATGCTTTTGTTAGTATTCATAAGGTCGGTGCATATGGTTTACTGGATGTCTGCTAAGGCAGATCGGTGCAAGCTTTGGCTCGCACAGGTCGGTGGATACTCTGCACGCACCTAGTCAGTGCATTCATTGCCCGCACACACATACAAGGTCGGTGCAAATGTCATTCTTGCTTGATCAACGTCGGTGCAATCTCTTGTCTTAGGCATGATCAAGTCAGTGCATTATTCTAGTCCTGTGCAATAATGTCTGTGCATGATCGTGTTTCGCTACATTTCAAGTCTGTGCATTCTTTGCTTCAGGGTACTTGAATTCCGTGCACTTTCTATCTCGGTGCATAAATTAGTCGGTGCACTTGCCACGTTATACACACAAAGTTTGTGCACACATGCCTCTACGTTGCTCACAGTCTGTGCATATATCACAAAACCCTATTCATGGCTTGAGCATACTGTGCGTTACGGTGTGTGCATATGGTTAAGTCATTATCTTTAAGGTCAGTGCATGTTAGTTAGAGTGTAGAAACCCGATAATTTAAATTGAGAAATAATTTTTTTAAAATAAATTATACAATTAAATTTTTCATGAAATAATTAAATTACATTTTTCTAAACTAGAATAGTGAATTTACTTGAATTTACTTAAGATAAATTGAAAAATAAATGTTTTAACCCTTAGATAAATCATTGCAAGCCCAATAAAAGTCCATATGATAGATTAGGATTACATTTGGCCCATTGGATAATCCATAATGGGCTGGATTAATGGATTAAAGGATTTATTAAAGGATAATTAGACCAAATATCGTAAAACATGTTTAATATGCCATTTAAGGGATTGAAATAACCTCATTTCTAGAAGATTGACTCAAGAATCAACCCTTACCTACCAGCCACTTTAGACCAGCCGTTTTTACATTGGTTTCACACCAAATGGAGGCTAGGTTAGAAGAAAAATTGGAATTTTCTACCAATTCGAAGTTAGAAAGTTTGGCATTGTTAGGCAAGGAATCTTGACAAATTTGGCCAAGTTTTGGCTATAAATAGAACCCAATTCGACCCTCAAATCATCCCTGAAAGCCAAGGCTATGCTGCTGTGGAGATTAAAGGAGGATTGGGAGAAATCAAAAGGGTTTCATATTATTTGGGCATTTTTCTTACCTCTCATTAGATCTGCTCAAAGGTAGGTGTCTCTCATGTTAAACTCTAATTAAATCATGTCATCTTGTTCATTTTTCTGTCCTCTTTTCATTGATAGCTCATTTATTAAATTCTGTTATGAAATGAGCATGTTATGGTCATTTTATTGGAGAGGTATTCTCATTTTTTTCATCAGGTCAAGAACGTGCTATACCTCAGTAGCGCGTTCTGAACGCGCTGCCCCGACATAGCGCGTTCATGCAGTGTATTTTTCTGCCCTCAAGGGTCAAATAGATAATTTATATATATATATATATATATTTCCAGAACGCGCTACCCGAGAGTAGCGCGATCTGAATGATCGCGCTAGCAAGAGGCTAGCCTGTTCATGAATTTTTACCCGGAATACCCGGGGTCAAAATAAATATTTTTTTTAAAAATGTATATAATGTCCCGATCGCGCTAGTCTAGACTAGCGCGTTCAAAAATATATATATAAGGTTTCAAAACCAACCACCGCACCTCGGCTGCTCGGCTCGGCTAAATAAATAAATAAATAAATAAATATATTACTAGTTTTATATCCATACACAACTGGAGCCCACATCCTATGCCCCTTGAGTCTTGACCCAAGGGTGAGCTCTCCAACATATAAAGCCATAGAAGTTTTTTGTAACTTCCAATGTGGGACTAAACTTTAGCCACCATACAATGGGATTATAGTACTTGGAATCCACCTTAATTGTAAAGCATTATCATGTTAAAACTACTTTCATCATCTTAAATATTAAATTCAGCATGTTAAATTTATTTTTTTCAGAATAAAAGTAATTTTAGTATGTTAAATACTATTTACAACATGATAAGTCTATTTTACTAGAAAATTTAGGTATAAAATTCATTTGAAGCATGTAAAAGTATGCTTATAAGTAAATTGATGTTTCAAAAGGTATTATCAGCATGATAACATTTATTTCTGTCATATTATCAGAAATTGAGTTATAAAAATTACTTTTAACATGATTAAACCTATTTTCTTATCGAATAAGTAGGAAATTAATGCATGAAAAATATTTCCATCATGTTAAAAATAGTGCCAGCATGATAAAATTAATTCCAACATGTTAGAATTATTTTTAGCTTGTTAGGACTATTTTTCAACATATTAAAGTTATTTAAAACTATTTTTTAGCATGTAAAAATTTATTTTTATCATGTTATTAGTAAAGTAATGTATAAAAATTAGTTTCAGCATGTTAAAAATTATTTCTAGTATGATAAATATACCTCCTGCATATTGAGATATAAAATTATTTTTCAGCATTAAAAAATATTTTGTTATCAGGAAATTTAGGATAACAGCATGGTAAACTTATGTTTATCACCTCATCAGTAAATTAGTGTACGAGGATTATATAGCATGTTAAGTATTCATATTAATATGTTAAATATAAATTTTCAGCATGATAAAAAGTTAATTCCAGCATGGAAAGTCTATCTCATCATTTCAGCAATAAAGTGACACAAGAAAATTATTTCCAGCAAGTAAAACTTATTTTTTAGTACATAAGCTCTATTTTCTTATTAAATAACTAGTACATTGATGAATAAATAGTAAATACCAAAAATCAGATTTTAAAATTTGGAAATTATACTTTCTACCTAAAACATTTAATTATGAAAAATACACATCAGATTAGACTATGAAATTTAAAATAATTCTATTTACTTGACTTCCTTCCTAGTTTACCGTCATCCTTGAATTCAACGACTTAATGTCGTTAAACATGATGTCTAAAATGAGTTTTCCACTCTTCTTTGCAATTATCACAACTTTTGCCAGATCTGTACTTGTTTACAAATGAGCTTGTTCTTGAAATTCTTTGGCCATATTGTGGAATTATATAGAAAAATGTCAGGGGCTATGGGTCCCAATGAAATGACATTTAAATGCTAGTGTATAAAGGGGTTCTGATCTGATCCCACGGGCGAGGCAAAGACCAAATATAAACTGGTATTATAATGATCAGGTGCTGGCATTCACCAATACATGGTCTATTACAGTTAGGGGCAATCATACTGTCGTGAGAACCCCTAAGTGTGTAGCCAAATAGTGATATTCCATAAGGGATTGTGATATCGTTGTGATCTCCCCTTAGTGCTCTGGCCAATCTTACTGAGTGTTGGTAGAAGTGATTGCTCTACTTTTATATTATTATTGCTTAAAGATTCATCATAAATATCCTTGTAGAAGTGATTGTTCTACTTCTATATTGTTTAAAGTTCAAGTGATTGCTCTACTTCGATATTGCTTAAAAGTTCATCACGAAAGTTCTTGAATTGTCTTAATGATAGTACCCATTGTCTCATCATGAAAGTTCTTGATATATTCCTGGAAATGACCATCGTCTTGTCTACTATCATAATCTTGAAATTATCTTGTTATCTTAAAATTACTTGGAAATTTCTTATACAAAATTTCTTACTTGAAATTCATGATCAATTACTTCATGACACGAATTGTTAAATTGTTAAATACTTAAAGATTGCCTGGCTTTAGAGATATAAAATCCTACTGAACTTTTTGCTCACCCTACGTTTTGGTTAATTGTTGCAGGAAATGAAAATGAACAAGGGAATGGACAAGAGTGAATGAGTGTTTTTCTTTTCCCTAGGATTTATGTAGATCATTAGTGTTTTTACAAGGATTATGTATTTGGAAAAAATTGGAAGTTTGTATCATGCCTTTATGGCTTATACATTAGTGATGTAAACCTTTATTTTGATGGAATGAAATTAGCGATTTCATCTTAACTCTCTATCTTTAGAATTAAATTTGTACATGCTCTGACCGACACGAGTGCCTCGTAACTGCTCGCGCCTCGATTTTTCGCGTCGGGGCGTGATAGTTTTAGTGGTATCAGAGCCTAGGTTACATAAAATCTAGGATTCTTAAACTTAGATTAGGTTTCCCTTGGTATAGGTTCTAGATCAACATCTAGAAATTTGTTTAAGATCTTAAAACTTTCCCGGTAAGATTGGGTAGAAATACGGGTTAAGTTTTAAAAAGAATAAATTATCAAGAAATAAAAACCAAGGAAAAATAATTAAACCCTATAACAATGGTTTCAGGCTAAATCTCGCAAATGGCTGCCGAGAGAGCTCAATGGCGCGAAATGCAACGCATTGTCCAAGGATTAACACAAGTCTTGCAACAAGTTGCGTAAGGTGGAGCACGGCATGAATCCGGGGATTTACATCAGAAATTTCAAAAGATGAATCCCCTGAAGTTTAGTGGATCTACTGACCCGGATGAAGCGGAGAATTGGGTGCAAGAAATAGAGAGAACCTTTAAAGTAATGCAATGCACCGATGAAGAGAAGGTGCTTTTAGGGACCTATCAACTAGAAATGGATGCCCGAGCATGGTGGGTATCCGTCGAAGCAATCTTGCCCAATGAACAAGTTACATGGGACGAGTTCTTAGAACATTTTAATGAGAAGTATTTCTCGGAAAGAATCCGCGAGAAGAAGGCCATGGAGTTCGCGACATTAAAACAACGTAGCTTATCTGTAGCAGATCATGAAGCAACATTTTCTAGATTAGCTCAGTATGCCCCACACCTAGTTTGTACGGAGAAAATGAGAGCAAGAAGATTTATGAACGGATTAAAGGTGGACCTGATTCCTCGATTGGCTCCATTGGAGATTCAAACTTATACGAAAATGGTTAGGAAAGCACAAATTTTAGAAGATGCTATGGATATGGTGGAGCGAATCAAAGGGAAAGTCACCAAGAAAGAGTTAGTCGATGGATCCAAAATAAGGAACTCGTGAGTGACAAGAAGAGGTTAAATGAAGGTAACGATTTCCGTAAGGATAAGAAGCCCCGGAATAATGATCAACAAATTGTTCCAGTCAAGGAAAAATGTGAGCATTGTAAGAAAGGAAGGCACACCCCAGATGAGTGTTGGTATAAACATGAGAAGTGCATCCGTTGCGGAAGCATGGATCATAAAATTACCCGTTGTCCACTCTTAAAGAACGAAGCGCCGCAAGCATTGGAAGGTAACCTTATAAACCTATCTCGTCCATGATGGCATAAATTTGATATGGTGATCTTAGCACTTAGCATATTATAAGGATGATCTAGTTAGAATGCATAGTTTAGATAAGGTGATTTTACCCTACTATTACGGAAAGAAAATCATGTGAATTTGGGGACCAAATTCTTTTAAGTGGGGGAGGATGTAGAAACCCGATAATTTAAAATGAGAAATAATATTTTTAAATAAATTATACAATTAAATTTTTCATGAAAAAATTAAATTACATTTTTCTAAACTAGAATAGTGAATTTAGTTGAATTTACTTAAGGTAAATTGAAAAATAAATGTTTGAACCCTTAGATAAATCATTGCAAGCCCAATAAAAGTCCATATGATGGATTATGATTACATTTGGCCTATTGGATAATCCATAATGGGCTGGATTAATGGATTAAAGGATTTATTAAAGGATAATTAGATCAAAATTCGTAACACATGTTTAGTATGCCATTTAAGGGATTAAAATAACCCCATTTCTAGAAGATTGACTCAATAATCAACCCTTACCTACCAGCCACCTTAGACCAGCCGTTTTTACATTGGTTTCACACCAAATGGAGGCTAGGTTAAGAAGAAAAATTGGAATTTTATACCAATTTGGAGTTAGAAAGTTTGGCATTGTTAGGCAAGGAATCTTGACAAATTTGGCCAAATTTTGGCTATAAATAGAACCTCATTCGACCCTCAAATCATCCCTGGAAGCCAAGGCTATGCTGCTGCGGAGATTGAAGGAGATTTGAAGGAGGATTGGGAGAAATCGAAAGGGTTTCATATTATTTGGATATTTTTCTTACCTCTCATTAAATCTGCTCAAAGGTAGGTGTCTCTCAGGCTAAACTGTAATTAAGTCATTCCATCTTGTTCGTTTTTCTGTCCTCTTTCCATTGATAGCTCATTTATTAAATTCCGTTATGAAATGAGCAAGTTATGGTCATTTTATTGGAGGGGTATTCTCATTTTTTTCATCAGGTCCAGAACGTGCTATACCTCAGTAGCGCGTTCTGAACGCGCTGCCCCGACAAAGCACGTTCATGCAGTGTATTTTCCCGCCCTCAGGGGTCAAATATATATATATATATATATATATATATATATATATATATATATATATATATATATATATATTTCCAGAACGCGCTACCCGAGAGTAGCGCGATCTGAATGATCGCGCTAGTAGAGGCTAGCGCATTCATGAATTTTTACCCGGAATACACGAGGTCAAAATAAATATTTTAAAAAAATGTATATAATGTCCCGATCGCGCTAGCTCGGCTCGGCTCGGCTCGGCACGGCACAAATAAATAAATAAGTAAATAAATAAATAAACAAACAAATAAATAAATAAATAAATAAATAACTAGTTTTATATACATACACAATTAGAGCCTACATCCTATGCCCCTTGGGTCCTGATCCAAGGGTGAGCTCTCCAACATATAAAGTCATAGAAGTTTTTTGTAACTTCCAATGTGGGACTAAACTTTAGCCACCATACAATGAGATTATAGCATTTGGATTCCACCTTAATTGTAAAGCATTAGCATGTTAAAACTACTTTTAGTATCTTAAATATTAAATTCAGCATGTTAAATTTATTTTTCAAAATAAAAGTATTTTTAGTATGTTAAATACTATTTACAAATGATAAGTCTATTTTACTAGAAAATTTAGGTATAAAATTCATTTGAAACATGTAAAAGTATGCTTATAAGTAAATTGATGTTTCAAAAAGTATTATCAGCATGATAACATTTATTTCTATCATATTATCAGAAATTGAGTTATGAAAATTACTTTTAGCATGATTAAACCTATTTTCTTATCGAATAAGTAGGAAATTAATGCATGAAAAATATTTCCAGCATGTTAAAAATACTACCAGCATGATAAAATTAACTCCAACATGTTAGAATTATTTTTAGCTTGTTAGGACTATTTTCCAACATATTAAAGTTATTTAAAACTATTTTTCAGCATGTAAAAATCTATTTTTATCATGTTATTAGTAAAGTAATGTATAAAAATTAGTTTCAGCATGTTAAAAATTATTTCTAGTATGATAAATATACCTCCTGCATATTGAGATAGGAAATTATTTTTCAACATGATAAGTTTATTTAAAACTAATTTTTGCATATTTTCCTATCAAGAAATTAGTAAATAAATGTATAAAAAATATTTTCAGCATGCTAAAAATTACTTTCAGTAAGATAAAATTATTTACAGTATGTCAGGATTATCTTAGCATGTTAGAATTACTTTCAGCATGCTAAAGCTATTTAAAAACTATTTTCAACATGATAAACATATTTTCTCAACAAATAATTAGCAAATAAATGTAGAAAAATTATTTTGTTATCAGGAAATTTAGGATAACAGCATGGTAAACTTATGTTTATCACCTCATCAGTAAATTAGTGTACGAGGATTATCTAGCATGTTAAGTATTCATATTAATATGTTAAATAGAAATTCTCAGCATGATAAAAAGTTAATTCCAGCATGGAAAGTCTATCTCATCATTTCAGTAGTAAAGTGACACAAGAAAATTATTTCCAGCAAGTAAAACTTTTTTTCAGTACATAAGCTCTATTTTCTTATCAAATAACTAGTACATTGATGAGTAAATAGTAAATACCAAAAATCAGGATTTTAAAATTTAGAAATTATACTTCCTACCTAAAACATTTAATTATGAAAAATACACATCAGATTAGACTATGAAATTTAAAATAATTTTATTTACTTGACTTCCTTCCTAGTTTACCGTCATCCTTGAATTCAACGACTTAATGTCGTTAAACATGATGTCTAAAATGAGTTTTTCACTCTTCTTTGCAATTATCACAACTTTTACCAGATCTGTACTTGTTTACAAATGAGCTTGTTCTTGAAATTCTTTGGACATATTGTGGAATTATATAGAAAAATGTCAGGGGCTATGGGTCCCAATGAAATGACATTTAAATGTTAGTGTATAAAGGGGTTCTGATCTGATCCCACGGGCGAGGCAAAGTCCAAATATAAATCGGTATTATAATGATCAAGTGCTGGCATTCACCAATACATGGTCTATTACAGTTAGGGGCAATCATACTGTCGTGAGAACCCCTAAGTGTGTAGCCAAATAGTGATATTCCATAAGGGGCTGTCATATCGTCGTGATCTCCCCTTAGTGCTCTGGCCAATCCTACTGAGTGTTGGTAGAAGTGATTGCTCTACTTCTATATTGTTATTGCTTAAAGATTCATCATAAATATCCTTGTAGAAGTGATTGTTCTACTTCTATATTGTTTAAAGTTCAAGTGATTACTCTACTTCGATATTGCTTAAAAGTTCATCATGAAAGTTCTTGAATTGTCTTAATGATAGTATCCATTGTCTCATCATGAAAGTTCTTGATATATTCCTGGAAATGACCATCGTCTTGTCTACTATCATGATCTTGAAATTATCTTGTTATATTGAAATTACTTGGAAATTCCTTATACAAAATTTCTTACTTGAAATTCATGATCAATTACTTCATGACACGAATTGTTAAATACTTAAAGATTGCCTGGCTTTAGAGATATAAAATCCTACTGAGCTTTTTGCTCACCCTACGTTTTGGTTAATTGTTGCAGGAAATGAAAATGAATAAGGGAATGGACAAGAGTGAATGAGTGTTTTTCTTTTCCCTGAGATTTATGTAGATCATTAGTGTTTTTACAAGGATTATGTATTTGGAAAAATTTGGAAGTTTGTATCATGCCTTTATGGCTTATACATTAGTGATGTAAACCTTTATTTTGATGGAATAAAATTAGCAATTTCATCTTTGCTCTCTATCTTTAGAATTAAATTTGTACATGCTCTGACCGACACGAGTGCCTCGTAACTGCTCGCGCCTCGATTTTCCGCGTCGGGGCGTGACATAGAGTCTGTGCTTGTTTCGCTATATGATATGTAAAGTCTGCGCATGACCCTGCTCTATATAGCCCTCACTAATATCCTCTCTTGCTTGGCAAGGTTGTCACCTGATCGAGCATGTGTTGAGCGAACCCAAAACCTGTGAGCTCACTCCACGTGGAAGTCGATGTACCAGGTTTAAGGGCTAGTGATCCGAGGCATCGAACTGAAATGATGATCCTGACACGTGGAACCAAAAAGGGAATCATTCCTGTGAAAAGAAATGGGCAGGAATCATGTTGGGCACGCGCTCTCATCTGGCTATAAAAGGAGGCTAAAGACAACAAGAGGCTGTTGCTGAAGATTTGAAAGAGAGAGAGCACCTGCAGCCACTGAGCGTAGAAGAATCTCCCTATTCGAGAGAAGTGCCTGAAGTGTTTGAGTGATCATTGTTGGGTTTTCGAGCTTGAAAGACTGCTTCTCTGGAAGCTATATTTTTCATTGTTTTGAGTGACTATTTTCTTATCATCTTTTCGCTTTCGAGTTGTTTCACATATTTCTTCCTTACTGCTTTGTTACCCTCTAAGTGTGCTTAGAGGAAGGGAGATTGGTTCTCCAGTTGCGAGTGTAGGCTTTACACTCGTGTGTTCCCTCAGGTTTAGAGGAAGGGAGGTTGGTCCTCCGGTTCTGATCTTGCAGGGGCAAGTTCAGGTTCAGATCCTGTAGGTCACAGGATCAGTGTTGAGGGATTTGTTCTCTTGTGGCAAGCTGTGTGACAGCGGATGTATGCAGACTGAGTCTGCTGTGCTTTACATTGCTTAGTGCAAGGAAGCCTTACTCTAGTGGAGTAAGGGGTGGACGTAGATTGCTGACTGCAATCGAACCACCTTAAAAATCTTCTATCCCCTTGGTGTGGTTTGATCTCATCTGCTATTCTATTTTCAGCTCGTCAGGTGTTTGTTCTTTGCACTTGTTTTGTCTCAGTCTCACTGAGATTTTGCCTCTCTTGTTGCTTCGTGGCTAATATTGAGAAGGTTCCTTACTGCATTTTGTATCATGTTGTCGATCTTCGAATTAGATTGAATTTGGGGGTGACCTATTCATCCCCCCCCTCCTAGCTCACCCTTCGTGCGTTCTATCAGTAGGTCTGTGGACTGAACCACCTTAAAACTTCTTTGTGCACTGTGGTCTGATTGATTCACATGATTTCGCTAGATGAATGCTTAGGTGTGATCATTCTGTCTTTCCAATCTAGTGAGTGTTTAAATTGCACATTGCACGTTTGTTTTTGGTCTCTTGTGAGTTGGGTGATTTTGGGTCTGCTCATCAGTCTACTCTGCAGTGTTCAGAAATTCATTTCTTCCATTATCCTCTCATCATTTGGTGAGAGCACCCAGTTCTGTCTAGGCAGTTGCTCATATTGCTTCCGCATCTTTGCCTTTCCACTGGACTTTATTTGGGCGTAATTTTATAAGGGGATTCATTCAACCCCCCCTTCTGAATCTGTGTCTAGCACCACTTCTGTTGGTGTCAGAGCCTCCATAGGTTCTATCTATTGGCATCTGAGCACACCATATAGGACCCTTCGGGACCTATCAATTGGTATCAGAGCAGGTCTCTATACATTCAGATCCAACGATCTGCAGAGGATCCTGCTGTTTAAGGTGCTACTCCTATTGTTGTCTATTCGGTTATGATCGAGGGATTTTGGTGCATTCATCTGTGATTGCTTTGTGTGCTATGGCTATTTTTCTATCTTTCTATATGGCTCGTCCTTGAGTCTTTGATGGTTCTAACTTCAGCAAGTGGTTGGGGGGTCTATGCGTCTACATGAATTCCATTGACCCGAGTCTATGGAAACTCGTATCGAAAGGCCCACATAAGTTGCCCCGAAATGAGACTAAGTGGTCCAGTGAGGACAGATCGAAGAACCGTGAGAATATCACAGTTCTTAATATTCTAAGAGATGCAGTGAATGCTGACAAATTTCCTTTTGTTCTCAGGTGTGCGTCGGGAAAGGAAATCTTGGACAGAGTAACTGCTGCAAACAAGGAGGAAGAGGATAAATGCTTGATGGCCAACTAGAGAAATGATGATGATGATACTCCTTCTCAGGTAAGCTCCGGATCTGATGAACCCTCGTTTGATGAATTGGTTGCAATGTATGAAGATTTGTTAGATCTGTCCAAGAAAATGAAATCTGAGAATAAAAGGCTAAAGAAAAAGATTGAACAACGCAAATCTGAAATCATTTGTGATGTTTGTCCTACATTGAAACAGTCTTATGATACTTGCTTAATAGATGTTCAAAATTTTAAGGAACAAAATGGTTCTTTAAAAATTGAAAATCAAACATGTTTGAACAATATATCCGAACTTGAGAATCAGTTGAATAAGAAGAAAGATAAGCATCTAAAAAGCATGCAAGAATTTATAGAGATTAATTCTGTAATGGGCAAACTGAAGTTTGAAAATGCAGAAGTTCAAAAAGATAATGAAAATCTCAAGGCTGGAATGAATGAACTCAATAAGGAAGCTGTACATATTTCTTCTATAGAGTGAAGCTGCAACAAGTGCTCGGTTCTGCGAGAACGTAATGAGGAACTCTATAGTGAAAATGAATGGCTGAATAAACCAATTGCTTCATTTAAAGAGGATCACAAAAATCTACTTGCTGAGAAAATTAAAGTGGAAGAAAGAGAAAAGGAACTAATTAAGAAACTGGAGTTGATGTCCCGTAATGAAAAATGTGATGAAGAAATTAAAAAATTACATGAGGAAAATAAGGAACTGAAGGAACAAAATAAGAAACTCATGGTCTTGGACATTGTCACATCTGAAAGATGGTTACCCTTGAGAAAGAGAAAGCTACAATTAAAGAAACTCACTCTGAGAAAGAATTGAAGCTGAAATTGGAATTAGAAATTGTTAAAAATTTGAATGATGCAATGCAGAGACAAATCATCACATGTGAAGAAGACTTGATAAATTCAGAACTCAAAATATCTTCTCTGCAATCTGAGGTAAACGAATTAACTCATTCCATGTCTAAATCTGTCAAGGGAAAAGAGAAAATCAATGTCCCCTTGAATGATAAAATCACGGAATTAAGTGAAGAGGAAGGGTGCAATTCTCAAATTGAGAAGTCTGTTAAGAAAAAGCTGTACACTACCTTTGTTCATAGCTCTGATATTGCAAGCTGCTCTGGGCCTCCTAAAACATCTACATCATCAATATTTCAATTCAAGGCCTAGAAAAATGAAAAACAAACAAAAGTTGTGAACAAGGGTAAACAATTGAACAAGAATGGTAAGAAAAATAAGGTCAAAAATGTCCCTACTTATGCCTTGGAATCTGCTAGCTCTGCTGCATCTGATGGGTCAATGCATACTGCTCATAACTCATTTACTTATTCGTATGCATCTGATAAGAGTGTTTCATGCCATTATTGTGGCAAGGTAGGCCATGTAATGGATGTTTGCAATTTGATGGCTGAGGATGAGCACCTCTGTGAAACAATGCATTCTAAGAATTCATTTGTTAGAAACCATGCTACTAGGAAATATGATGATTTATGATATTACTATGGTAGGCGTGGTCATTTAATGAATGAGTGCTCTGTTATGAAATTCGATGATAGGATGCATGCTAGATATTCTGCTAATCATCATTGCCCCAAAAGAAACACGTTTGCTTCAAACCAGCACATTATTTATTTTAACTGTAACAAACATGGTCATAAAGCTATTGAGTGCTGGTTTGGATCTACTTGGGGTAAAAATGGTTCTAAAGGTAAGCACATCAGGTGCTTCGAGTGTGGGAAGCATGGCCATACAGTCGAGGACTGTTGGCATGTTCAGGAAAATTCTGTTAATCCCTATTTTGTCAAATTCTCTGCAAAACGTCCTGTGAACTTTTCATGCTTTAAATGCGGTAAGCCAGGTCACAAATTTATTGAATGTTGGCTGATTAAGAATAAGAAACAAAATGTCCATGTAAACAACAGAACATTTCATGCTCAGGTTCATAGGTCTCATACTGCTGTTGATATGCATCATAGGACCAAAAAATCTGCTGTCTCATGTAGATATTGTGATAAATTCGGTCACTTCATGGCCAATTGTTATCTGATGAAGTTTGATGACAATGTCGCTAAGAAACTGTTCATAACTCCTGTTAGGGCTAATACAGGACCCAAGGCTGCTTGGGTTCCTGCAGGATCAAAATGATTACTTTGCTGCAGGTGTGCCTTGGAATGAATAAAGATGGGTCAATAAACCAAGGCACTCAAAAATTGAAAGACCCCATGATCCTGCTCTTCAGGTCTGTTCTGAGCACTTACTTCGAATTCTGTCATCTGAAATCGTGAGTTTGAAAGGTTTGAATATCATGTTGATTCGGTCTGTGCTGAATTGAAATCATCTGAAAACTTGAATTGCACATAATGTTTATGGTAATCTCCTTTTGATTGAATTCCATGTCTGTTTCATGAGCTTTCATCATAAAACAATGTGTTACATTTTCTTTGTATACCATGCACTTAGTCAGGAGGAGATTGAATGCTTTCGTTTAATCTTCATGCTGCTCATGTGTAGTTTTATTACATATTGCGTCTAGACAGGGGGAGCATTCCTGTTTCATCACTTCTTCACCTCTTGAACTCCTTCTATCTAGCAATCCGATCCATTCTCTGCATTTAGGTGATTCACCTTAATTCTCTGCTGTCTCTACTTGCATAGCTGATCTGTCTGTATTCCAGACTCAGCTACTGAAATTGATTCTGCTCTGCATATATTTGATGTTCTTCTCTCCTGCTGTTATTTGCTCTACCAGCTTGTACCTATCCAACACTCACATCCTTTCAAGCTGGTTTGATTAATCTGGTTCTTGTTCCAGGAATGATAAGCTATTTAGTTGACTGATCTGAGATCCTTGTGGTGTGTACCATGTTTTAGTCTGAATTCTTAAAAGAAATTCCTATCATATAGGTTTAAGAATGTCTACTGATTCAGACTGATATAAGTTTAATGTATTCTCAGATTTGTATTCAAATGTATTGAAAGTATCTGATTGATGAGTTTTAATAAATTTTAACCAACTGTGTCATGAATACCCTAGTCTCACTCATCTGTAATCTGAAAATGTGTATCAAGGCGACTTTGGTAGAGACACATAGAGTGAGTATTGTTTTTAAACATTAACCTGAAAAATGTTGACTAAAAAGAAAAATTGAATTCAGAGCAATGACTTGGTCATTGAGAAACTGTGTTCTCTATCAATGAAATAGAATAAACCTATGTCATGAAGTGCCATAGTTATCTCTGGTGAAAATTTATTGAAAAATCTGATAGAGCAATAGCATGTCTGTGGTGAGTAACTGGGGAGTCCGGCCGCTAATCAAGGTGTCTCCTCATATAAAAAGACACTTCTATTGCTAACTCTGCTCTCAAAGTTGAGAGGCAATGAAAGTTATCACACTGAGTAAATGGGTCAGTTCACCTAAGACGTGTTGTGCCTCATGTAAAAAGGTATTGATCAACTTAAATTGCTCAGGAAAAATAATGTGCTAATCAAAAGAAAATATCTTGCAAAAACAGTCAACTCACATTCTAGTAAGGGTGTTTAATCTCAATACTGCTCTGTGTGACTCTCAAAGGAGTCATCGAGTTCATTTGAGTAAGATGGAAGGTGGTTATTCTTGAGTATTGCTTGATTAATTGGTTCACCTTTATTAAAACCTACCTTCAGATATGAGTATTGAATTTAATTGGCAAATTTGGTATACATCATGGTTAAATCAGTTGGGTCATATCGGTTAATTCATAACCCCCTATCACGTCCCGACGCGGAATATGGGAACTGGCAGTAGAAACAAGTAATAATAACATGTTGATGATATGCTAATGCTAAAAGATCACACATCACCATAAATAGAAACAACTCCATTCATTAAATAACATACAACTAATCCATGTTCCAAACCATAATAATCTCACTTAACATATCCTTCGACAACATCCACTTAACACTATTACATTTATGGAATTCAAATTTTACAACTCTTCCCAAAACACTCTAAGACACAAAGACTCCACAACTAGGACTAGCTTCACAAGCTTCTAACTGGTTCGCTCCATGATTGTCACTCTTGCCCGTCCCCATCAGTCTGTGAGTCCTCACTTGAGCTATCTGAAAAAAGGGGGGAAAATAACTAGGTGAGCGAACGCTCAATAGGTAATAACAGGCAAGTTTAAGTAATTAACCAATTAATTGCACGTTTGAGAGCGTAAATAAAGTACGAAAGGAAATGACTATGTAGCAAAATAATGAATGGAAAGCAAGAGCATGATATAGCTGGAAATTGGCCAACAAGCAAGAACTAACTAGGTCAAGAGAAATTCAAGTATTAGATTATTGTCATAGACATTGTTAGGTTCGGTGCAGTATTCAGAGGGGGGGTGAATGAATATAACCCTTTAAAAACCTTTACCCAATTAAAAGGTTATGATGCTCACTAACTATCTAGAGTGCTAACTAGACAGATGTATCAAATCTGAAAGACTAATTAGCAGTAGCACCATTCTTCCACTCAAATAAACTTTCGCTCACTCAACGGATTAAACACTCAGAACAAGATCTGATCAACCACTTGGAGCGCCCCTATGCAAACATCTAGCGGAAGCAAAACATATAGAGAAATCAGACCACTGCACAGAGGATTTTTAGGTGGTTCGGTCCTCCAGACCTACATCCACCCCACACTCAAACCGAGTGTGGCTTCCACTAGCTCACGCTAGAAACAGCAGACTCAGGCTGCAACAAATGCTGCCAAACAGCTTGACCAGGGGAACAGCCTCCCCTCTTCCTCCCAACCGGAGGGAACCACTAGTGACACCAGTCACTAGCAAACCAGAGACACACGGTCTCTCTTCCTCCAGACCTGGAGGGAACCCCTGGACTTGAATCCACAAGCCCAGAACCGGAGACAAGTCTCCCTTCCTCCAACCCGGAGGGAAACCTAGAGACCCAAGTCTCTCTTCCTCTGAACCCCAGAGGGAAGCACAACCGGAGATAAATCTCCCTTCCTCCAACCCGGAGGGAACCCACAAGCAGCCCACCTGCTGCTTGCAACCGGAGGTATCAATCTCCCTTCTCCTGAACTAACAGGAGGAACCCCGACCTCTCTACAGAGTATCGGAAACACAGCAAACCAGAAAACAAAGGAAAAAACAATAAACGAAAATGACTTCAGCAAAACAGAAAGTTGAAAGATGAAGTGCACAATGTGGCTCTCAACGGAGCTGACTGGCCTGGATTTGATCCACGGTCCAGTAGACGGATCTTCAGGTAAGATCTTTCTTCTTCTCCACGAGCTCTCTCGCTCACTCTCTATCTTTCTTTCTCTTTCTTCTGCTCTCCTCTCACTCTCTGCTTCTTCTTCTCTTCACACTCTTCTCGAGCTCTCTACCTCTCTTCTTCTCCTTCTGCTCTTCTTCTTTCTCTTTTCTTCTTCTATCTGGATCGTGGCTCTCTGTATACGCTTTTCTTCTCGCCAACTCGATCAACTTCATCTGTGGACGAAGGTCTCATATATATAGCAACAGCAGCAGCATCAGCCACGACGTGTGACCTCCACATTTCCAGCCCTAAGAATTCGGTCCACGTGGCAGTCTCTCAGCAGGCTTCATTCCAGCCTCGGATCACGTGCTGCCCAGGTGTGTGGAATGTTCTTCCTCGGATCTGCAAGGAGATGAAAATTATTAAAGCTGAGGGCCATAGGAACTAAAGCTGCACGAAGTATGTAATAGAAATACTAGATGCACTGAGAACAACACGAAGTGAGGTTATAAAACAACACGAGGTAACCACAAGAACGACACGAAGAACACCATGGTGACTGTAGCACGAAGTAAAACGACATGATATAATAACCAGTAATGAGAACGGCACGAGGACAACATGGAGGTAAACAGAAACCAACAGTAAGTGTGGTTTCAACACACGAAAGACACGATGTCTAGGAAGAACAACACGAAGAGATAATTCGGAAACGACACTAAGTGGAAAAACAATACTAGATGAAACAGTAATCGACACGCGGTGAAAACAGCACGAAGACAGTGAGAACAGCACGCGGTGAAAACAACACTAAGACAATGAAGATGACACGAAGTCATGAAAACAGAAACGACACGAAGACGGAAATAACAAAGAAAACGACTCAAAGTAAGAACGACATGAAGAACACAAAACGGAAAACGACACGAAGTGAAACAGGAAGCAACACGAGGTGCTGCGATGTTCTGCACGCAGTGGAACAAAAACGACACGGTGTGAGTACGACATGGAGACAGATGACAGAGACCGTCACGAGTTGAAAACAACACGAAGTCGAAAACTGAAATAGACACGGAGTGAAAAATGACACGAGGTCTGGGAGACACGACACAAAGTCATAAGAGCGACAGTAACCAACACGAAGTGTGGTTACGAAACATGAACGACACGAAGTGTGGAAACATGACACGAAGTCACAGAAACAACAGTAACCAACACGAAGTGTGGTTACGAAACATGAACGAAGTCACAGAAACACTAACACGAGGTTATGAGAGGAAAAACGATACGAGGTCATGAAAACACAAGACAAAGACAAAAGATGAAATCGACACGGAGTGTAGGAACAACTCAAGACAGACACGGGGTCTGAAAAATAGACACGGCTTGTCACGACACGTGATGAAGCTATGTGAACAGTATAAAACGAATAAAATGACACGAGGAACAACAGTAACCGACTCGGGTTGAAAACAACACGAAGTCGAACAGTAATTGACACGGGGTAACACGACACGAGGTAAAAACGACACGAAGATGAAATTGACACATACTGAAAACAACACGAAGATGAAGGGAACAGTGCAATGTCTAGACTTGAAGTACAGTTAAGTGTACAGACTTCACCAATGAATCACTCACTGTACAAACTTGCTATAGCAGTATGATGTACAGACTTTGATGAACAGTCCAAAGTATGGACTTTCACTGCAAACAACAATGTGTAGACTTCATGTAAAAGCCCAATGTATGGACATTGAAATCGAAGACCGATGTGCAGACTTGACATTGAAGACTAGAGTGCAGACTTTAAGTCTAACTGTGGATGTACAGACTTGAAGAATAAACCAGTGTATAGACTTGAAGATTGAAGGTGATGTATAGATCATGCACATACCAGAAGTCTAACACACACAATATATCAGTCATACACGTGCATTCTCCAGATGATATACAAATCACAATCATGAAGCTATCATCAAAGCACAATGTCAGCAGATAAACTGACTGAGCATATGAAGCCCTGAATGAACATTTCAGCAGGATGACTCACAATGATTAACATCAAACACCAATCATCAAAACCAGATAAATCATTAAAACCACAGCAATGAATGCTTTATGCATCAGTTTAACATGTAGCATGACTGATCATCAAATATGACTCTAAATTGAGCAGCAGGATGACTGAACATTTGATTAACTCACACCAACAATCAATCAACAAAACCATCATCAAAACCACATCAATCACCAAAACCATCATCAAAATCACAGGGACACAACAGACATCACGCTAGTCATGCACTCGGTGCAATGCCTCACCATGTCATTCAAACTCCCCGGGGCACAAGTACTTTTCGGGCGCTCCTCCTAGGACCAGACCGGGCCCTTATGATGCGTTGGCATTGATTTGTTGGATCCAAGATCCCAAGTTATGTCTAGACATTAATCAAGTTAATGGCTAATAATGTCAAGGTATAGCTCAACTCGGAGGATTCCAAGGGTAAGTTGAAGAGATACTTTGACCATAAAGTTCAAGTTATCAAGAACCAATCAGGTCCTTGGATTCACACATGAATAATCACGGAAATCACTTCTGGATGATAAGCGGTCAGAACTGGGCCGCTCGAGCATTACACGGTCTGCACTGGACCGTTCAGAATAGAAAGGGGCTTAGGATCAGCCACACCGAAGTCAAGGATACACGGTCCATGTAGGGCCGTTCAAAGGATTGGACAGTTGATAATGGGTCGCTCAAGACTAGTAGAGCGGGAAGCCCATGAACAGGATAAACGGTCCTTACAGAGCCACTCAAAAGACAGATGGTCCAATAAGATCGGCTCTATAACATGGGCTGTTCTAATCGGTCCGTTCAATTTAATCAATTAGAAATGTACCCAAACGGGCTACGGGCTGCCATAAGTGGGGCAGAACTGAACCAGGGTCCAGCCCACTCACCACTGGTCAACCTAGGGCTTATTAGGTCGATCCAAACATGATTTGGTCGAAGATAGATCAAGGTTAAATGACCAACATAAATGGCACTTGGCCAGGGATGCGCGGTTCATTAATTATGGGCCGCCCAATGAGATAAACGGTCCCTTTTGGGCCGCGCAATTCTCAGGGGGTCCAAGTCGAGCCGTGGCTCACACTACGATAATCCAAGCGATTCGATCGCGTACACAGGTTCTGGTCTTGATGGTACAACCTGCCCGGCGTCCTAGTGGGAATCCCAGGCTCACGGGGGCTTACGGAGGTCCCGTAATGAAGGTCATAGTCCGACGGAAGGAATATCCGGTGGAGAGTCCCAACATTACAAGGAAATAGAGCTAATAAAATAGCAGAAACCAGTATGACGGCCAGTCAATCCTATCAGAGTAGAACGACTGTCAAACAATCCTAATAGCATTTAAGATGTCATGTTTTAATTTACATAACGAAATAACTAAGGCCATGATGAAAGAAGATCAAGTGAAAGAAATTAGTAAAATTCAAGATTTCTTTACTTCAATATGTTCCAATTATCATGTGGTTGCTAGATTATCAAATTATCCATCAATCTATTAAGAGAAATCATGCCAAACCAATTCTGAAGGGTTGGGCGGTTCTGTCAGAGCCGCTCAATCACCTCGACAGTCGCATGACAGGCCGTTCATCCCTCCTTCAGCCCGAAGACCTGCTAGGGTTGAGCAGTCTGTAATGTGCCGCTGGGGATCATGCACGGTCTAGAACATGCCGCTTAAAGAGAAGGGCGGTTAGGTATCTACCGTGCAAACTATGAGAACAGATCCAAAACGCAATACATGAATGGTCAAGAACTAGCCGCCCGCCTTGGATGGGCGGTCTATCGAGAGGCCGCGCAAACCCAATCGATCCGCCACCCCTTCACCTTGCCCGTCGCCGGCGGGGATGGCTAGGGTTAGCATCAACGATTTAATACGGACAGTACAAAGCATGAAAATTAGGGCTTTTTGACTTAAAAGAAAGAGCATGAAAAACTCTACAAGATAACGTAAACAATTTAAGATTTTGTGCCTATAATCCCTACTTAAAATGAGATAGAACAGGTATAACCCCAGATGTAACATGCTTCCACTAAACGCTAAAGATCTAACAAGATACTAAATAACTTTTAGGGCTTTTACATTCAAAAGAGAGAGTACTCGATGCTGGTTCTAACCATATAGGGTACTGAAGGTTTGGCTCATTATAACCTACCTTAAACGAAGGAACAAGGAAGAAGAGGGGATGACGACGCGCTAAGGACACCCTACCGGTGATCGCTGGAATGCTCCCTCCACCTGAGTTCTCGTTGGCCGCCACAACACCCAAACGAAAATAGGGCTCCTAAGGGTCATTTATATAGGTCACACAAGGTCTAGAGTCTTTTATTCGCGGAGATAGAGTCCAATCAAGTTGGACGTGCGCGAACCGCGCGGATAGGGTTAGCTGCCGCCTTCTAATCTAAAATTCGCTCTCTAGGGTTAGGGTTTCGGGGAAAACTAAGAGGGGAAATGATCTTCTCATCCTAGCCTTTCATTTGGATCCGATATCAGCCTAAATGATTGGGTAATGGGCTCCAATTTCGTGTTTTAAGGTCCAATTAGGTTTAAGTGTGATTTGGGCCATAATCAGTTAATTCAGCTTGTTTAAGAATTTTTTTTGGGCCGGTCAAAGAAGACACTATTGTTAAACGTTTTATCCTCTACAAGATTCTAATTTTTTTTTAGATTTTTACAAAATGGTCAAATTTTCACTTATCCTATTTCTTAAGGAATTTTTTTATTAATTTTCACATAATTTTTATCATTTAATAAATCGGGGTATTACACCCTCCCCCACTTCAAAGAATTTGGTCCTCCAAATTCACCACACTTAACACGATGGGGAGTGGAAACTCACCTAGAACAAATCAAAATACTGCTTTCGCATAGCATCTTCTGACTCCCAAGTAGCTTCTTCGGTTCCACGCCGACTCCATTGCACTTTAACTAGAGATATATAACGATTCCTGAGCTGTTGCTGCTTATAATCCAGAATCTTAACAGGTCTCTCTTCATAAGTCAGGTCATCCCTTAACTCCAGATCCGCATGCTGAATGACATGAGTGGGGTCATACACATATTTCCTCAACATCGACACACGTCATTCAGATAACGGCATATTATATCTGATTGGTTCTTTCCGTCTGTCCGTCTATTTGTGGATGAAACACAGTACTGAAATTTAGACGAGTTCCCAAAGATTCGTGCAATCCCTTCCAAAAGTGCGAGGTGAATCTGCGGTCTCTGTCGAACACAATACTGACCGAAATACCATGGAGTTGCACAACCTCCTTCATATACAAAGCTGCTAAAACATCAATAGTCCACTTAGATTTGACAGATAAAAAATGAGCAGACTTTGTCAATCTGTCGATAACAACCCAAATCGCATCAAGTCCACCACGAGTCCTAGGTAGACCCATAATGAAATCTATGCCAATACTCTCCCACTTCCATTGAGGTATATCTAGCGGTTTCAACTTCCCAGTAGGTCTGAAATGCTCAGCCTTAACTTACTGACACACCAAGCATCTTCTCAGGAATTCTGCAATTTCTTTCTTCATATTCGGCCACCAGAAAGATCTCTTTAAATCCTTAAACATCTTAGTACCTCCAGGATGAATAGTATATCTAGATCTGTGCGCTTCCTCGAGGATCTTGTTCTTAACTCCAGCCATATCAGGTATACAAGTCCTTCCTTGAAACAATAATCTGTCGTCACCAGCGAGCATGAAGTCAGGTATGCTACCCAAGCTCTCCTTGATTTATACCAACTCTGGGTCATTGTTTTGCAAGGACTTGATTTCTGCCAAAAATTCTAGTTTAAGTTGAATCTGAGCAATCATAACTCGATCCTTGTCAACATTAATATCCAAACTGGCTAATTGCTCTAACAGTTTCCATTATTGCAACATGAGACTTGACAACTTAGCCATTGGCTTGCGACTTAAGGCATCCACCACCACATTACCCTTCCCGGGATGATATTCTATGTAGAAGTCAAAATCCTTTAAATATTCTAACCATCTTCTCTGCCTCATATTGAGCTCTTTCTGAGAAAATAAATACTTCAAACTTTTATGGTCTGAAAATACTGTGAACATTTCTCCATATAAGTAGTGTCTCCATATCTTCAAGGCAAACACTACTGCTGCTAGTTCCAAATCATGGATAGGATAATTCTCCTCATGCTTTCTCAACTGCCTAGAAGAATAGGCTATCACTTTTCCGTGCTGCATCAGCACACAGCGTAAACCAATTCCGGAAGTATTGGTGTACACCACGAAGCCTCCTTCTCCAAATGGTAAAGCTAAAACATGGGTAGTCGTTAAACACTCATTCAAAGTCTGGAAGCTTCTCTCACAATCCTCCGACTAGTCAAACTTATTCTCCTTGCGGGTTAAT
Source organism: Amorphophallus konjac (assembly GCA_022559845.1). Classification (NCBI taxonomy): domain Eukaryota; kingdom Viridiplantae; phylum Streptophyta; class Magnoliopsida; order Alismatales; family Araceae; genus Amorphophallus; species Amorphophallus konjac. The sequence goes on from CM040127.1 coordinate 157,763,558, forward strand.
CTTGTTAAGGGTACCGCAATCTTGGAGAAATCCTTAATAAACCTTCGATAATATCTTGCCAAGCCTAGGAAGCTTCTAACTTCTGTTACATTGGTAGGCCTATCCCAATTCTTCACTGCCTCTACCTTCGAGGGGTCAACCGAAATACCTTCTTTTATAATGATATGCCCTAGAAAGGACACCTCCTGCAACCAAAATTCACACTTGCTAAACTTGGCGTATAACTGATGATCCCTCAATATCTGCAACGCCATCCTAAGATGTTCGACATGCTCTTCCTCATTCTTAGAATAAATCAGAATGTCATCAATAAACACAACGACCCATTAATCAAGATAGAGCTGAAATACATCGTTCATCAACAGCATGAAAGTTGCAGGTGCGTTCGTTAGTCCAAAAGGCATCACGACAAATTCAAAGTGCCCATACCTGCTTCGAAAAGCTGTCTTATAAATATCCTCCTCCTTAATCCGTAACTGATGATAGCCTGATCGAAGATCAATCTTAGAGAAATACTGAGCTCCTGCTATCTGGTCAAATAACTCATCAATCCTCGGCAATGGATATTTATTCTTGATAGTCAGTTGATTCAATTGCCGATAATCAATATATAACATCATCGAACCATCTTTCTTCCTAACAAATAACACTGGAGCTCCCCACGGGGATGTACTTGGATGAATAAACCCCTTCTCAAGTAATTCCATTAACTGCTGCTTCAATTCCTTCAGCTCCGCAGGAGACATACGATAAGGAGCCTTAGAAATAGGGGTCGCGCCAGGAATTAAATCAATAGAAAATACAACTTCCCTCTCCGGTGGAAGTCTTGGCAATTCCTCAGGAAAAATATCCAGAAAATTTCGGACAACAGGAATGTTCTTAATCTCAATCTTCTTCTCAGGGGTCACATAAACAAAGGCTAGAAATGCCTGACACCCTTTCCTTATCAACATATCAGCTCGGATGGCCGAAATAAGTGGCACAGACTTATGGTGCCTAACCCCTATAAAAGAAAGTCACGGGAGTCTAGAAAAAGACACAGAACTGGAACTACAATGGATATTGGCCTCATGCTTAGCCAACCAATCCGCTCCTAGAATTACATCATAGTCTTTCATATCCATGCAAACCAAATCAGCCGACAAATTCTGTTCATTAACCATAACCTTGCTAGAGGGATAAAAATACTTAACCGCAGATCTAGAACCAATAGGAGTTGATATCTCTAATGGGGAATCCATCAAAACCAGCTTCACAGCTAATGACTTGCAAATTTCTGAGAGACAAATGAATGAGTAGCACCGGTATCGAAAAGAATAAAAGCTGGCTTTCTCTGAACAATAAGGGTACCTTCAACGAGTCCACCCTCCTCGGTGGTGCCTACATCATCTTCTTATAGGGCCTGGTGCTTGCCCTACTACTTCTTGCTGCCTTGAGATTTTGTCGGGGTAGCTTGCTCGGATAAAAGAGGACACTCCGGAATGCGATGATCCCTACTTCCGCAACGTAAACAGGCGCCCAGCTTGCTCCAGCATTTTTCCATCTTGTGACCAGGACAGTCACAATACTTGCAAGCGCCCTTAAATGGAACAATAGGGCCAGGGTTGTCTTCATTCTTTTGAAATTTCCCCTTCCATGAACCAGACCCGCCATTGGCCTCTTCTTGCTATTCCCTGGTTTAGCACTCCCGGAACCAGTAGATTGCTTGTCACACCCCGAGCCTTTATGACAGTGGAAGACTCACTCGAGAAACGTGAACAGTCGGCATGGTAAGTCTCTTGCAAGCAAGAATGATCAGAGCGCGAGACAATCACATACATAAATGCAATTGCACATGATTTTAATCAAACTCCAACTTATTTCATTGATAATCAGTATTCAAAATACAATAACTTTCAACTTCCTTCAATCTATCAAACTCAAGAAATAGGAAAATTACAGAGACTCGATCTAAACAATATAGACTTTTCTAAGTCTTCACTCTCATCTTGACAACACTTTCATTCGCTCTCAGACCCGCTACTTGTATAGCCCGAATCCGAATTCGAATCACTTCTATCTCCTGAAAAGATTAGAAATAGGTAATGAGCACACTTGCCCAGTAGGTATCTTCGCATCGACATGAAGGCATCATTAAAGTAATTAACATTTTAGCTCTAAAGGCATAAGGTAAAATCATGCGAATGCGATCAATCATGCGAATACCCAAAGTAACGAAGATGATCGTTTAAGATAGAATGAGAGCAAGATTGAACTAGCAAGAATGTAACAAGAACATCTTATTGGCCTTTCATGAACAAGAATGCATCGAGAATGTACTAGCAATGCCACAAAATCATCACTCCAGTATCTTTTGCTTATGAGCAAGTACTTTGTGAATTTCGGTGGAATATCATGCAAGAAAGTCATGTCATGCCGTATCGTGGATCTTCACTTATTTATAAAGAAAGTACTCCCAACGTAATGCGATGCCAGTAGCATCATACCCCATGGTTTGTAATAGTATGTTTCTGGTAATCAGCTGAGGGGACGAGCATAGAGCCCTTGAACACAATCAGTGCTCGATCGCATCTTCAAGTATAAATCAAGCTACTTCCACGCATGTAACAATAAAGTATGGCCAAGAATGTATAATTCAATAAGTTCATGACAGTAATAATTCAATGAATGAATGCTTCAATTTAAGAACATGAGAGATCAAGAATGACTTTAAACAAGGTTATGCTTATGGAGATGAATCAGCAGCATAACGGTACATTTCTTTAACTTTTATTTCATTATATTAAGCCTCTTTGGATAATATGGCAAGTTCTAGATCATCAATAATCCATCTAGAAACTTTGGAACATCAACCCTTGGGTCAAACCTCGGGTTAAGCACTCAAACACTGTGACGGTCAAGGACTGGGCCGTTACGTGATGTGACGCTCCATTATTCAGTCGTTACATTAGTCTGATTCCAGAAATAACAAAATAGACTTAGTGAATTGTGACGGTCGTATATTGGGCCGTTATATGCTCCTGACGGTCCAGTATAGATCCGTTACATTGTTAGAACCAGAAACATCGATAGTGTAATCTACTAAATGGGCTTTAATGGTACAACCAACTCGGCGTCCTAGTGGGAATCGCAGGCTCGTAGAGAATTACGGAGGCCTTGAAACAAGATTTCCTAGTCCATTGGAAGGAATATCCAATAGAGAGGTCCTCATGTCCAAGAACAATATTCCTATAGTGCAAAGTGTGAACTAATGGACAACATACCGAAATATGTGCCATGTACTTAAAGAAATGACTCTATTGATAGAGAGAATGTGTAACAATAGGAAATCATGATAAACTTCGTCAATACATCATTTAAAATCATGGAGTTAATACAAACTATAGTGTTTTGACATGAAATTAACATATCCTTAAAATAATTCAAGATGCCTTTAACATGCGATACTTATCATGAACCAATTAATAAATTTAAAGTCATATCAACAGGTCAAAACTTAGATAACTAGGCATATTTATAAGTTAATGTGACTGTTCTTCAATTCTGTCTACAGTTACTCTGACGATCTAGGATAGGCGCGTTACAGTCTTGTGACGGTTTATCAAGGGGCCGTTACAGTAGTGTAAATTTCCAGTTATGGTGCGTCAGAGACAACAAAATAATTCAAATACAATAGAGGGTGTGACGGCTTATCGTAAGGCCGTTAGATCATTGTGACGGTCTTATCTTGATGCGTCAGATCGTCTGCTGGTAGTAAAATAAAGTAAAGGTTTATGAAAACATAACATGCCTGGAAATCAAAATACTACAACTATTCCAGACATGATAAACGAAGTATAGGCCAACTATATGCATGGGTTTTAGTGAATAGACAAGCTAATATCTTTTATTTTCCATTTAGGGCTAAGAGATGAATGAATGTATAGAACTATTAAAACATGAAATTCTTAGTCTATAATGCATGAAATCAAGCACAATCAGAGGGCTTTTATCCCTAACAAGATGTTTTTACCAATCATGAGATAACCTACCTTTTAAATGAGCTTTAATCTTCCAATTTGGGACTGCAAGACACGCCCTAGTTCTTCCCTTCCTGAGGATTTTTAGCAACTTCACGTCGCTCTATCTCTCCAATCTCTTGACCTAAGGACGTGAAGTTTTGAGGGTAAGAAGCTGAAACTAAGGTGAACAAAAAGTTTTAAGGGACTGAACTCTAATTACCTCGTTTAGACGTCCTAATCTTTTGATCTTCAGGGGTCTTGCGTTCAGTTTCCTAGGTTGCTATGACTGAATCAGTGACTTTTGAAGCTTCTATCTCCTTGGCTGGTTGATCTCCTAGCACGAAATTTGGAGAACTATTATTCTAAAGTATACTAAATAAAATCTTCTAAAGAACTTACCCGAAATTATGACTCATTACCTTGATTCTTCATGAGCCAAAAGTAAGGGTCACTCAGTTCAGAACTAGGTCCTATTTATAGGGTTTTGGCTAGGGTTTGAGGATTAGATCGATTCTAGAGTCCTTAATTTGCCAGAACCTAATCCCTAAGAGTCCTTAGTAATGTTATAAGCTCTCCCAAGTTGATCTCCTACAGATAGGATCCCAAAGTTCCAGTCTTTTTGCTCGTTCTTCCATTCACGGAATTGACAGGATGTAACGCATCAAGACTGGTGCGTTACATGGCTGTGGCGGTCGCACAATAGACCGCTACATCCAACGTGCACAGAGTTCAACATAAATCAAACTCTTTTGTTAATTATCCATATTATTATCCATAAAAATGGTATTTTATCCTTAAAATACGTAAATAGGCTAAATAACCTTCTAGACTGTGGGCCAAATTTAATGGGCTTGGTCCTTAAACCTTTTGGATTTTATTTAAATAGACTAGGCTAATTATTTATCATAAATTGGGCCTTATAATGATTTATTTAATCTAATATTCATTTATTAATCCATTTTGGGTCTTTAAAATTCCCAGAAAATAATTAAAAATACCAAAAATAATTTATAAAATTGTAGGCCTTACACCCTCCCCCACTTAAGAGAATTTGGTCTCCAAATTCAATACATGGGTTATGGATAGTGTACTTACAGTTTAAAATAATTCTGGGAATCTTTTCCACATGGCTGCTTCGGTTTCCCATGTTGCTTCATATGGCCATGCTTTCTTCCATTGAATCTTGACAATATGAATAACTTTATTTCTTAGTTGACGCACTTCCCATTCTAGAATCTTTATTGGCGTTTGCTCGTACGTCATATCCTTCTGAATCTCCAGATTGTCATAAGTGATAATATGGTCAGGATCATATACATATTTCTTCAGCATAGAGACGTGAAATACGTCATGAACCCCTGCTAATTGTGAAGGTAAAGCCAGTCTATAAGCCACTTCACCGACCCTTTCAAGAACTTCAAACGGGCCAATGAACTTGCAGTTAGTTTGCCCTTAATGCCAAATCTCCTAATACCACAACCTGGAGAAACGTTGAGATACACACGGTCTCCTACTTGAAATTCCAAGTCACGTCTTCGATTATCAGCATAAGATTTCTGCCTATCTTGTGCCATCTTTATTCTCTCTTGAATAAGCTTGATCTTCTCTGTAGAATCTCTGATAATATCGGGGCCTAGGAATTATCTTTCCCCTATTTCACTCCAACATATTGGTGATCGATAACTTTTTCCATATAGAGCTTCAAAAGGTGCCATTTGTATGCTGGCATGATAACTGTTGTTATATGCAAATTCTACTAGAGGCAAGTGATCATGCCAACTACCTCCAAAATCAATAACACAAGCCCTGAGCATGTCTTCTACCACTTGATTCATTTTTTCTGTCTGACCATCAGTTTATGGATGAAAGGCTGTGCTGAAATTCAATCTAGTCCCTAGTGACTGTTGTAGACCCTTCCAAAACTGTGATGTGAATCGAGGATCTCTATCAGATATAATAGTGACTGGGACACCATGTAATTTAACAATTTCCTTTATGTATAATGCTGCCAGGATATCCATAGACCATCGACTTTTGATTGGTATGAAATGTGCAGATTTAGTTAATCGGTCTATGATTACCCATATACCATCGTGTCCATCTCTTGTCTTAGGTAACCCCATAATGAAATCCATCCCTATACTCTCCCACTTCCATTCGGGAATATTCAAGGGATGCAGTTTACCTGCGGGTCTAAAATGCTCTGCCTTTTCTTGTTGACAAGTGAGACAGCGAGACACGAAATCCGCTATTTCCCTCTTCATGTTGGGCCACCAGAAGTTTCTTCTGAGATCCTGATACATTTTTGTACCACCTGGGTGAATGGTATACCTGGATTTATGTGCTTCTTATAGAATCAATTTCTTCGTATCCTCATGATCCGGTACACATACTCGGTCTTTAAATAGCAATCTTCCGTCCTTAATAGAAAAATCCGGCCTTTGTTCAACATTGGCCTTGATCTCCAATAATATAGGATCATCATTTTGTAGCTTGACCAGATCTTCTATTAATGTAGGTTGAGCTTGAATATTAGCTAGGAAACAATCCTCCTTCCTATCAATATCTAAGTTCAACTGAGTAAATTGAGGAATAAGATTAGTCATACTAATCATGAGACTTGATAGCATACCCATTGGTTTTCTGCTAAGTGCATCCGCAACAGCATTAGCCTTGCCAGGATAATATTGAATAGCAAAATCAAAGTCTTTGAGATATTCTAACCATCTCCTCTGCCTCATATTTAGCTCTTTTTGAGAAAATAAGTATTTCAAGCTTTTGTGGTCCGAGTAGACCGTAAACTTTTCTCCATAGAGATAATGTCGCCAAATTTTCAAGGCGAAAATGACATCTGCTAATTCCAAATCATACACATGATAGTTTTTCTCGTGACGTTTCAATTGTCTTGAAGAATAACATATTACTTTTCCATTTTGCATGAGGACACACCCTAAGCCAATACCTGATGCATCTGTATATACTTCGAATCCACCACCTTCTACCGGTAGTGATAGAATAGGAGTTGTAGTAAGATGATTCTTAAGAGTTTGGAAACTCTTCTCACATTCCTCTGACCAGAAAAAAGGATTTTCTTTTCTCGTGAGTCTAGTTAAAGGAACTGCAATCTTTGAAAAATCTTTAATGAATCTTCTATAATAACCAGCCCTTGCTCCTGCGCCAGCTTGCGCCATGGTTTGTAATGCTTGTGTAAGGCCAGCAACAGTTTGTTGCATACCATTCCAATCTACGCAATGAGCCATGGTAATAATAGGGTACCTCAGAGAAAAATAACAACTTGTTATTTCTCGTGAAACTGGAAGAAAAATCAATCTTAAAACTAATTAACTATCTTATCCCGGGTTCTACCCAATTCTCACATGGGTGTGAAAATTTCTTCCTTAGTTCATAGGTAGGGGTCCTTAAACCTTGGACTTATCCTATGACATGACTCTTTTTCCCTAAGTCCTGAGACTTAGGCTTTGATACCAACTTAACTGTCACGTCCCGAGCCTTTATGACAGCGGAAGACTCGCTCGAGAAACGTGAACAGTCGGCATGGTAAGCCTCTTGCAACCAAGAATGATCAGAGCGCGAGATAATCACACACATAAATTGTAGTGCCCCAGAAATTTTAAATAATTTTCAAGAATTTATAAAGGCCTAAATAAATTCATAAATGGCTTATTTAAAATTAATAAGTCATTGTGAGGCCAAGTGGTGTTAATCAATTAACCCAACCCACTTAATTAAAGTCCAAAAGGTTTTAACTCTGGCCCATTAAGTTTGGCCCACATTCTAGAAGGTAATTAAGTCTATCCATGGATATTAAGGATAAATACTAGAATATATAAAATAAGTTAATGGATAATTATCAAAAGAGTTTTAAATTGTTTGAACTATATCCACGACGAATATAACGGTCTATAGCCCCACCGTCACAGACATGTAACGCACGGTGTCTTGACCGTTATACTATGAACTAGAAAACTAAAAGAGTTTGATTTTCTTTGAACTCTGGGAACGAGTAAAGTAACGGTCTATCGCGAGACCGCCACATAACCCTAACGCATAGGTCCTAGTCCGTTACAAACCTGTTAAGTTCCGTGAGCAAAGGAACTCATGAAAAGATTGGAACTTGATGTTCCTATCCACTAGGGATCGACTTGGGAAGGATTGTAAAGACTCTAAGGACTCTTAGGGATTAGGATTTGATGAAACAAGGACTCTAAACTCGATCTAATCCTCAAACTCTAGTCTAAACTCTATAAATAGGGCATAGTTCTGAACTGTGCGACCCTTACTTTTTGGACGTAAGGAAGCAAGGTAAGGAGTCATTATCTCAGGTAAGTTCTTTAGAAGTAGTTGTTTACAATACTTTGGACTAACTCCTCTCCGAATTTCACATCTTTAGGTCAAGAGGTCGTGGAGTTAGAGCCCAAGGAAGTGCTGAAAAAGTCACAAGAGAAGGAAGGGATCTAGGGCAAGGTTCTCAACCAAATTCAGAAACTACAGTCTAAGTTAAGAGGTAGGTTATCTCATGAATGGCAAAAACAACTTGATAGGGCTAAGAGCCTCTGTTTTGATTGGATTGCATGCATGCTAGATCATCAATTTCATGTTTTATTGGTTCTATGCATATCATGTTTCCCTTAGCCCTAACTAAAGATTAAAGACTTCACTATCCATCTATTCATCAATACCCATGCATATAGACAACTTTTACTTCGTTAACATATCTAGAAACTCATGATGTTTTGATAAAAGACATGATGTGAGTTGATCTCTTAGCTTCTATAGTTGTTTCCTGTTAGCAGAGACTGTAACGCATCATAGAAGGACCGTCACTTCCATGTAACGGCCCCACGACAGACCGTTATACTCACTGATTGGATTTGGGTTTCACGGTTGATTCTAACGTGCTTGGACAGACGTGTTACATTCATGTAACGGCTGGGTCCTGACCATCACAATCACAGTGACGCCCCATCTCCAGACCGTTATACGCTGTGTTCTGTCAACCCCAAGACAGAATATAGCTTGCCAATATTATTTATTGCTAAGCCTAGTTACTTATGTTTTTAACCAGATCATGTGAGTTTAAGGTTATTTGATCATACATGATAAGCATGGCATGTGTTGTTATCACTTCTACTTGAGTTATGTTAATTTCTTGAAGCCAAAATTATATAGTTTTAAACTATAAAGTATGACTTTTTAACATTGTATTGACGGAGTTTTTCATCATGATTTTCACGTTGATTATACATACCTCTCTCTGTCAATAGAGTCAATTCTATAAGTACATGGTACATATTCCGGTATGTTGTCATTAGTTCACACTTTGCACTATAGGAACACAATCTTGGACATGAGGACCTCTCTATTAGATATTCCTTCCAATGGACTAGGAAATCATTGTTTCAAGGCCTCCGTAATTCTCCGCGAGCCTGGGATTCCCACTAGGACACCGAGTTGGTTGTACCAATGAAAGCCCATTAATTAGAATACACTATCGTTGTTTTCTGGATCTTGTAATGTAACGGCCTTGCATTGGACCGTCAGGATCACGTAACGGCCCAATGCCCGACCGTCACATTCCTCTGAGTCTATTTTTATCCTTCTGGACTTGGATCACTGTAACGGCCCATTACTAGCGCGTTAAATAATGTAACGGCCTAGAAAATGACCGTTACATAGCTTGCATATGTTAACCCAAGGTTTGACCAAGGGTTGATATTTCAATGATTCTAGACAAACCTTGATGATCTAGAACTTATCATATTGCTTAATAGACTTAATGTAATGGATGAAAGTTAAGGAAATATACCGTTATGCTGCTGATTTATTCTATATGCATAACATAGTTTAAATGTCATTCTTGATCTCATATGTTCAAATTAAAGCATTCATTCATTGATTATTGTTATCATGGAATTATTGAACTTATTACATTCTTGGCCATACTTTACTGTTACATGCGTGGAAGTAGCTTAATTTATAACTGAAGATGCGATCGAGCACTGATTGTGTTCAAGGGCTCTATGCTAGTCCCCTCGGCTGATTGCTAGCTTAATTTATAACTTGAACACAATCAGTACTCGATCGCATCTTCAAGCATAAATCAAGCTACTTCCACGCATGTAAAAATAAAGTATGGCCAAGAATGTATAATTCAATAAGTTCATGACAGTAATAATTTAATGAATGAATGCTTCAATTTAAGAACATGAGAGACCAAGAATGACTTTAAACAAGGTTATGCTTATGGAGATGAATCGGCAGCATAACGGTACATTTCTTTAACTTTTATTTCACTATATTAAGCCTCTTTGGATAATATGGCAAGTTCTAGATCATCAATAATCCATCTAGAAACTTTGGAACATCAACCCTTGGGTCAAACCTCGGGTTAAGCACTCAAACAATGTGATGGTCAAGGACTAGGCCGTTACATGATGTGACGCTCCAGTATTCAGCCGTTACATTAGTCTGATTCCAGAAATAATAAAATAGACTTAGTGAAATGTGATGGTTGTATATTGGGCCGTTATATGCTCCTGACGGTCCAATATAGATCTGTTACAATGCTAGAACCAGAAACATCGATAGTGTAATCTACTAAATGCGCTTTTATGGTACAGCCAACTCGGCGTCCTAGTGGAAATCGCAGGCTCGCAGAGAATTACGGAGGCCTTGAAACAAGATTTCCTAGTCCATTGGAAGGAATATCCAATAGAGAGGTCCTCATGTCCAAGAACAATGTTCCTATAGTGCAAAGTGTGAACTAATGGATAATATACCGGAATATGTGCCATGTACTTAAAGAAATGACTCTATTGATAGAGAGAATGTGTAACAATAGAAAATCATGATAAACTTCGTAAATACATCATTTAAAATCATGGAGTTAATACAAACTATAGTGTTTTGACATGAAATTAACATATCCTTAAAATAATTCAAGATGCCTTTAACATGCGATACTTATCATGAACCAATTAATAAATTTAAAGTCATATCAACATGTCAAAACTTAGATAACTGGGCATATTTATAAGTTAATGTGGCTGTTCTTCTATTCTGTCTACAGTTACTCTGACGGTCTAGGATAGGCGGGTTACAGTCTTGTGACGATTTATCGAGGGGTCGTTACAGTAGTGTAACGCTCTTATTATGGTGCATCAGAGACAACAGAACAATTCAAATGCAATAGAGGGTGTGACGGCTTATCGTAAGGCCGTTAGATCATTGTGACGGTCTTATCTTGATGCGTCAGATCGTCTACTGGCACTAAAATAAAGTAAAGGTTTATTTAAACATAACATGCCTAGAAATCAAAATACTACAACTATTCCAGACATGATAAACGAAGTATAGGCCAACTATATGCATGGGTTTTAGTGAATAGACAAGATAATATCTTTTATTTTCCATTTAGGGCTAAGAGATGCATGGATGTATAGAACTATTAAAACATGAAATTCTTAGTCTATAATGCATGAAATCAAGCACAATCAGAGGGCGTTTATCCCTAACAAGATGTTTTTGCCAATCATGAGATAACCTACCTTTTAAATGAGCTTTAATCTTCCAATTTGGGACTGCAAGACACGCCCTTGTTCTTCCCTTCCTGAGATTTTTCAGCAACTTCACGTCGCTCTATCTCTCCAATCTCTTGACTTAAGGATGTGAATTTTGAGGGTAAGAAGCTAATACTAAGGTGAACAAAAAGTTCTAAAGGACTGAAGTCTAGTTACCTCGTTTAGACGTCCTAATCTCTTGATCTTCAGGGGTCTTGCGTTCAGTTTCCTGGGTTGCTATGACTGAATCAGCGACTTTGGAAGCTTCTATCTCCTTGTTTGGTTGATCTCCTAGCATGAAATTTGGAGAACTATTAGTCTAAAGTATACTAAACAAAATCTTCTGAAGAACTTACCCGAAATTATGACTCATTACCTTGATTCTTCACGAGCCAAAAGTAAGGGTCGCTAAGTTCAGAACTATGTCATATTTATATGGTTTTGGCTAGGGTTTGAGGATTAGATCGATTCTAGAGTCCTTAATTTTCCAGAACCTAATGTCTAAGAGTCCTTAGTAATGTTATAAGCTCTCCCAAGTTGATCTCCTGCAGATAGAATCCCAAAATTCCTGTCTTTTTGATCGTTCTTCCATTCACGGAACTAACAGGATGTAACGCATCAAGACTAGTGCGTTACATGGCTGTGGCGGTCGCACGATAGACCGCTACATCCAACGTGCACAGAGTTCAACATAAATCAAACTCTTTTGTTAATTATCCATATTATTATACATAAAAATGGTATTTTATCCTTAAAATATGTAAGTAGGCTAAATAACCTTCTAGACTATGGGCCAAACTTAATGGGCTTGGTCCTTAAACCTTTTGGATTTTTTTTAAATAGACTAGGCTAATTATTTATCATAAATTGGGCCTTATAATGATTTATTTAATCTAATATTCATTTATTAATCCATTTTGGGCCTTTAAAATTCTCAGAAAATAATTAAATATACCAAAAATAATTTATAAAATTCTGGGGCTTACATTGCTCCTTCTTGACATTCTTCCCATGGATTTTCTCCGTCATTTCCAGGGTATCTTCTAGAACTTGGGCCTTCCTTACCATCTCTGCATAGGTCTGAATCTCGATCGGTGCCAACTGGTTAATATAATGCAACTTCAGCCCATTAAGAAAACGTTTCGCCTTCATCTTCTCCGTGGAAATCAAATGAGTAGCATATCAGGAAAGTCTAGAAAATTGGGCTTCGTACTCCGCTACAGATAGACTTCGCTGCTTCAAAGCTGCAAATTCCGCCGCTTTCTTCTCTTGGACTCTGTCGAAAAAGTACTTGTTATTGAAGAATTCTTCGAATTACTTCCACGAAATCTGGCTATCACCGAGGGTGGCCTTTACTGACTCCCACCAAGTCCTAGCATCTCTTTCCAACTGGAAGGTCGTTAAAAGCACACGCTCGTGGTCGCTGCATTGCATAACTTCAAAAATTCTCTCCATCTCCTTAAGCCAGTGCTCAGCTTCATCGGGATCAGTTGAGCCTCCGAAACGTGGGGGATTCATCCCACGAAAACTCCTGTGTAGATCACCAGCGCCATGATTTGCCGCTCCACCTTGGGCCGCTTGTTGCAAAGCCCGTGTAAGTCCTTGGACAGTTCGTTGCATGTCTTGCTACTGCGCACGCTCAGCCGCCATCGGAACGTCCTACACAAAAATAATTTATCTTAAGTTCCTTTAGGAGAAAGAGTTTAGAGTTGATTATTAACTCAACCCTAGTCTCTACCCAAATTCTCACTAAGTTTGGCCTTTTGACTCATAACAAGGGTAAGGTTCTATGACAAACACTTAGAATCCTAGAACTTAGATAACCTAGGAATATTAGGAAACCTAGGCTCTGATACCACCTACTGTCACGCCCCAACGCAGAATATCGTGACTGGCAGTAGAAACAAGTAATAATAATATGTTGATGATATGCTAAAGCTAAAAGATCACACATCACCATAAATAGAAACAACTCCATTAATTAAATAACATACAACTAATCCATGTTCCAAACCATAATAATCTCACTTAACATATCCTTCGACAACATCCACTTAACACTATTACATTTACGAAATTCAAATTTTACAACTCTTCCCAAAACACTCTAAGACACAAATAGACTCCACAACTAGGACTAGCTTCATAGGCTTCTAACTGGTTCGCTCCATGATCATCACTCCTGCCCGTCCCCATCAGTTTGTGAGTCCTCACCCGAGCTACCTGAAAAAAGGGAGGAAAACAACTAGGTGAGCGAACGCTCAGTAGGTAATAACAGGCAAGTTTAAGTAATTAACCAATTAATTACATGTTTGAGCACATAAATAAAGAACGAAAGGAAATGACTATGTAGCAAAATAATGAAAGGAAAGCAAGAGCATGATATAGTTGGAAATTGGCCAACAAGCAAGAACTAACCAAGTCAATAGAAATTTAAGTATTAGATTGTTGTCATAGACATCACGCTAGTCATGCACTCGGTGCAATGCCTCACCATGTCATTCAAACTCCCCGGGGCACAAGTACTTTTTCGGGCGCTCCTCCTAGGACAAAACCGGGCCCTTATGATGCGTTGGCATTGATTTGTTGGATCCAAGATCCCAAGTTATGTCTAGACATTAATCAAGTTAATGGCCAATAATGTCAAGGTATAGCTCAACTCGAAGGATTCCAAGGGTAAGTTGAAGAGATACTTTGACCATAAAGTTCAAGTTATCAAGAACCAATCAGGTCCTTGGATTCACACATGAATAATCACGGAAATCACTTCTGGATGATAAGCGGTCAGAACTGGGCCGCTCGAGCATTACACGGTCTGCACTGGACCGTTCAGAATAGAAAGGGGCTTAGGATCAGCCACACTGAAGTCAAGGATACACGGTCCATGTAGGGCCGTTTAAAGGATTGGACAGTTGATAATGGGTCGCTCAAGACTAGTAGAGCGGGAAGCCCACGAACAGGATAAACGGTCCTTACAGAGCCACTCAAAAGACAGATGGTCCAATAAGATCGGCTCTATAACATGGGCTGTTCTAATCGGTCCGTTCAATTTAATCAACTAGAAATGTACCCAAACGGGCTCCGGGCTACCATAAGTGGGGCAGAACTGAACCAGGGTGCAGCCCACTCACCACTGGTCAACCTAGGGCTTATTGGCTCGATCCAAACATGATTTGGTCGAAGATAGATCAAGGTTAAACGACCAACATAAATGGCACTTGGCCAGGGATGCACGGTTCATTAATTATGCGCCGCCCAATGAGATAAAGGGTCCCTTTTGGGCCGCGCAATTCTCAGGGGGTCCAAGTCGAGTCGTGGCTCACAATACGATAATCCAAGCGATTCGGTCGCATACATAGGTTCAAGTCTAGATGGTACAACCTACCCGACATCCTAGTGGGAATCCCAGGCTCGCGGGGGCTTACGAAGGTCCCGTAATGAAGGTCCTAGTCCGACGGAAGGAATATCCAGCGGGGAGTCCCAACATTACAAGGAAATAGAGCTAATAAAACAGCGAAAACTAGTATGACGGTCAGTCAATCCTACTGGAGTAGAATGACTGTCAAACAATCCTAATAGCATTTAAGATGTCATGTTTGAATTTACATAACGAAATAACTAAGGCCATGATGAAAGAAGATCAAGTGAAAGAAATTAGGAAAATTTGAGATTTCTTTACTTCAATATGTTCCAATTATCATGTGGTTGCTAGCTTATCAAATTATCCATCAATCTATTAAGAGAAATCATGCCAAACCAATTCTGAAGGGTTGGGCGGTTCTGTCAGAGCCGCTCAATCACCTCGGTGGTCGCATGACAGGCCGGTCATCCCTCCTTCAGCCCGAAGGCCTACTAGGGTTGAGCGGTCTGTAATTTGCCACTGGGGATCATGCACGGTCTAGAACATGCCGCTTAAAGAGAAGGGCGGTTAGGTATTTGCCGCGTAAACTACGAGAACAGACCCAAAATGCAATACATGAACGGTCAGGAACTAGCCGCCTGCCTTGGATGGGCGGTCTATCGAGAGGCCGCGCAAACCCGATCGATCTGCCACCCCTTCGCCTTGCCCGTCGCCGGCGGGGATGGCTAGAATTAGCATCAACGATTTAATACAGACAGTACAAAGCATGAAAATTAAGGCTTTTTGACTTAAAAGAAAGAGCACGAAAAACTCTACAAGATAAGATAAACAATTTAAGATTTTGTGCCTGTAATCCCTACTTAAAACGAGATAGAACAGGTATAACCCTAGATGTAACATGCTTCCACTAACGCTAAAATTCTAACAGGATACTAAACAACTTTTAGGGCTTTTACATTCAAAAGAGAGAGTACTCGATGCTGGTTCTAACCATATATGGTACTGAAGGTTTGGCTCGTTATAACCTACCTTAAACGAAGGAACAAGGAAGAAGAGGGGATGATGACGCGCTAAGGACACCCTGCCGGTGATCACCGGAATGCACCCTCCACCTGAGTTCTCGTCGGTCGCCATGGCACGCAAACGAAAATAGGGTTCCTAAGGGTCATTTATATAGGTCACACAAGGTCTAGAGTCTTCTATTCGCGGAGATAGAGTCCAATCAAGTTGGACGTGCACGAACCGCGCGGATAGGGTTAGCCGCCGCCTTCTAATCCAAAATTCGCTCTCTAGGGTTAGGGTTTCGGGAAAAACTAAGAGGGAAAATGATCCTCTCATCCTATCCTTTCATTTGGATCCGATCTCAGCCTAAATGATTGGATAATGGGCTCCAATTTCGTGTTATAAGGTCCAATAAGGTTTAAGTGTGATTTGGGCCTTAATCAGTTAATTCGGCTTGTTTACGAATTTTATTTGGGCCAGTCATAGAAGACACTACTATTAAATGTTTTATCCTCTACAAGATTCTAATTTTTTTTTAGATTTTTACAGAAATGGTTGAATTTTCACTTATCCTATTTCTTAAGGAATTTCTTATGAATTTTCTCATGATTTTTATTATTTAATAAGTCGAGGTATTACACACCCTCTGATAGGAGAGTCTTTCCTTGTGAGGACTTATTACTGTGGTACCTGCCATATAATTTCCTCTGATTAGGTTCACCTTTGACAACTTATCATCATGCTAACTCACCTGTTGGAGATCCTGTGCCTTGCTTGCTATTATTTACTCCTACCCTTGGCTACATCTACTTCATTTACATCATTAGCTTCACTCTCCACACTATTGGAATCTTCCATCTTGTTTCTATATCCCTGATGAATGACTCTTGTAACCGGTTCTGGTTCTGTGGGCCTTTCACTTGCATTGTTCTGTCCATACAAATGTAAGGTGCCACAACCAATTTTACTTCAGGATTCTTGTGGTGGTGGATTCCAGATTGATTCATTGGATAACCAGAGTTCATCCCTGTAGATACATCATGTGCTTACATTTTCGATTCCTTTCATGCTCTCAGGGGGAGTTCTGGGCATTATAGATGTTCATGATTATGTCAAAGGGGGAGGACTGTATTTCAAAGGGGGAGAGTAGTCCTGCATTCATAAGGGGAGTATTACTCATTCACTATCATGATCTGTTTGTTTATTTCAAAAGGGGGAGAATAGGTTCATGCATTATATTATTTTTCTCTCAAAATACCTTCTTTTTGCTGAATTCAAAGGGGGAGAATAGTTTTGACGAGTCAGTGTGACTCATTGGGTTGCCATCATCAAAAAGGGGGAGATTGTTGTGCCCCTGTGCCTTGATGATGTTTTGCTTCATGAGTTTTGATGATAGCAACACTATGAGTCACCACTTGAGAATGCATGGTTGAAGAATATTTTGATGATAGCTGAGTCACTTCATGTGCCTGAATTGACTTCATGTGCTTGATTGAATGTCACGGTTGCATATATATATTGATGTACATTTAACTGCTGGTCTAGGTCTAAGCATGTCTCGAATGCATATATTGCACTTCATGGCTTTAAACGTCTATGCATGCACGCAATCAGTTAAGTCGGTGCATTCAGGTTATGTCTAAGGCTCGTGCATATATGTCAGTCTGGCTGCTCGACAAACTCGGTGCATATCATCGTTCATGGGCATTAAGGTCTGTGCATTCCATTCTCTATGCACGCAGCCTTGGCGAGTGTTAGGTCGGTGCATTGCTTAGCTCGCGTCTCCAAGTCTGTGCACTCTATCTATGCTAGGTCGGTGCAACGCCTTCATGTGTTAGGTGCATCGGTGCAACCTCTGGTCTTGCACGCTGATTAAGTCGTGCATCGATGCATATCTTCTCTGTGCTTCCTTCGCATTAGGTCAGTGCATTGTTCTACTCACATGATACTCCATAGAGTTTTAGTCTGTGCAACTCATGTTGCTGCGAGTACTTAACCTAGTGCATTCTTAGCGTGCTCATGCTTAAACTCGGTGCATCATGCATTTCTTGCTTTCACATGGTCGATGCATCTCATCCTATGACACGTAATTGAGTCGGTGCATTTCTTCCTCCGTGTGCATAAAGCTTGTGCATCTCTTTCTTATATACTCAAGTCATACATGTGCTTAGTTTCCTTATCTCTATTGAGTTTGTGCACATTGGCAGGTACGTATAGCTGAGTCGGTGCATTCGTATACTGTGTTAGAAAATCTTCATACGGATGAGCTTCAAAGTCGAAGCACTCCTTCTCATCAAGGGTAGGCTTCTTAGTGCGAGTAGGTCGGTGCAATGTCTGGTCTCAAGAAAATGAGCTCAGTGCAACGTCTGAGGATACTCAGTGCAACGCGTGACTTTAGAAGAAGCCAATCAGTGCAAACCATTCCTCAGGACACCAATCGAAGACGGTGCAATGCTTTTACCAGCTCGACCAGGTCGGTGCAATGCCCAATTCCGATAGAACAAGCTCGGTGCAATCGTTCCCAGTACGTGCAGTTTATGGAACTTGTGTATGCAAGTGATCAAGCCAGGGAAGCCATAATTCGAGCAACATATGTGCACCTGAGTATCTAACTTATAAGGAACAGAAGAACAAGGGCACGAGAGAACAACAGAACAATTAACTGGCACGTGATCAAAGGGTGATCCTTATTGGAAGAAGCCACCATGTGGGGTCCCAATCGTTCAGATTCTGACACGTGGCAAGATTCTCCTGAAGCTTCCAGGCGGGAGTGTTCCCTCCACACGCCTAGGGCATGAGCGAGCGACCTCAATCTGAGGGAGTATATAAGTCATCCTTCTGCAAGTCGAGAAGACAACTCTCGGGCGAGATCAAGAAGAACTATTGGGGAGCATAAGAAGAGAAGAGTAGAGAAAAGAATAGGAGAGTTCAAGAGAGAAAAAGAGAGAGCAGCAAAGAAACACAGAAGAAGAAGAAGTAGACAGAAAGAGAGAGATATCGAGAGTTTGAGAAGAGAAGACAAGCTTCATCTGAAGATTAGTCCCCATTGGAATCAGGATCAAATCCTATCCAGTCAGCTCCTTGAGAGCCATATCTGCGCTTTAGTGTTTACAGCTCTCTGTCGCTGTGATTTCTCATTTCTTGTTTTTCTTTTACACTCTTTATTTCAAGCTATTTCTCAGCAGAGCAAGTTGTGTTGCTCAGCTGTAGCAGACGAGGATTCCTCTTGATGGGTTAAGCTATAAACCCCAGCGGTTGCAGAGGTGTGGTATCCTCTGGACGGCTAAGCTGTATTTCTCAACGGAAGCAAGCTGTGATGCTCAGCGGATGTAGGCAAGCTGTGAGGCCCAGCTGTTAAGCTGTGTATCAGCGGGAAGCCACACTCTGGTTGGAGTGTGGGGTGGACATAGGTCTGCGGACTGAACCACCCTAAAACTTCTTTGTGCACTGTGGTCTGATTGATTCACACAATTTCGCTAGATGAATGGTTAGGTGCGATCATTCTATCTTTCCAATCTAGTGAGTGTTTAAATTACACACTGCATGTTTGTTTTTGGTCTCTTGTGAGTTGGGTGATTTTGGGTCTGTTCATCAGTCTACTCTAGAGTGTTCAGAAATTCATTTCTTCCATTATCCTCTCATCATTCGGTGAGAGCACCCAGTTCTGTCTAGGCAGTTGCTCATCTTGCTTCCGCATCTTTGCCTTTCAGCTAGTTTTTATTTGGGCATAATTTTATAAGGGGATTCATTCAACCCCCCCTTCTAAATCCGTGTCTAGCACCACTTCTGTTGGTGTCAGAGCCTCTATAGGCTCTATCTATTAGCATCTGAGATCACTATATAGGACCCTTCAGGACCTATCAGAGCATGCTGAACACTTGAAGATGGCATTAAGATTATTAAGAGACCATCAATTATATGTGAAGTTAAGTAAATGTGACTTTTGGATGCAAGAGGTGTCTTTTCTAGGACATATTATCACTAAAGAAGGAATCTCTGTTGACCCTTCGAAGGTAGAGGTAGTAAGAGATTGGGATAGGCCTGCGAATGTTACAGAAGTAAGAAGTTTTCTCGGCTTAGCAGGTTACTATCGGAGATTTATCAAAGATTTCTCCAAGATTGCAGTACCCTTGACCAGATTAACCCGCAAGGAGAATCGGTTTGAGTGGTCGGAAGATTATGAGCGGAGTTTCCAAACTCTGAAGGATTGTTTAACCACTGCCCCTGTCTTAGCTTTAGCCTCTAGAGAGGGAGGATTCGAAGTCTTTACAGATGCTTCAGGTATTAGCTTGGGTTGTGTGCTTATGTAGAATGGCAGGGTATTAGCTTATTCCTCGAGGCAACTGAATAAGAATGAAGAGAATTATCATGTCCATGATTTGGAGCTAGCAGCTGTAGTTTTTACCTTGAAGATTTGGAGGCACTATTTGTACGGAGAAACATTCACGGTGTTTTCAGATCATAAGAGCTTGAAGTACTTATTTTCTCAGAAGGAGCTTAATATGAGGCAGTGGAGATGGCTTGAGTATTTAAAGGACTTTGATTTTTTTATAGAGTACCATCCTGGAAAAGGTAATGTGGTGGCAGACGCTTTAAGCCGCATACCAATAACAAAGTTATCAAATCTCATGTTACAAGAATGGCGATTACTGGAACAGTTGGCTAGTTTAGATCTCAATGTTAGTAAGGATCGGGTCATGATCGCACAGATTTAGCTTCATCCAAAACTATTGATGGAAATCAAGTCCTTGCAAGGAAATGATCCGATGTTAGTGGAGATCAAGGAAAGTCTGAGCAATAGACCAGATTTTATTTTAGCTGATGACGATAGATTGTTATTTCAAGGAAGGACCAATGTGCCTGATGCAGCTGAAGTCAAAAGCAAGATCCTTGAGGAAGCCCATAGGTCCAAGTATACTATTCATCCTAGAGGTACTAAGATGTACCGAGATTTGAAAAGATCCTTTTGGTGGCCAAACATGAAAAAGGAAGTCGCAGAATTTGTAAGTAGATGCTTAGTATGTCAGCAAGTCATGGCTAAACATTTCAGACTTGCAGGGAAGTTAAAGCCGCTCGATATACCACAATGGAAGTGGAAAAGTGTCGGCATGGACTTCATCATGGGTCTACCGGGAACTCGTGGTGGATTTGATGCAATATGGGTCAATATTGATAGACTGACTAAGTCGGCACATTTCTTATCCATTAAATCTAAATGGACTGTGGATGTTTTGGCTACCCTGTATGTGAAGAAAGTGGTAAGACTGCATGGAGTACCAACAAGCATTGTGTCAGATAGAGACCCCAGGTTTACTTTTTATTTTTGGATAGGATTACAAGAGTCTTTGGGAACCCGTCTAAAGTTCAGCACTGCCTTTCATCCTCAGACAGACGGAAAGACAGAAAGAACTAACCAAATTGTTGAACATATTCTAAGATCTTGCATGATTGATTTTGAAGGCAGTTGGCATGAGCACTTAGCTTTAATTAAGTTCGCCTACAACAACAGTTACCAGTCCGGTATCCAGATGGCTCCGTTTGAGGCCCTTTATGGGAGAAGTTGTCAATCACCATTGTGTTGGGATGAGATAGGAGAAAGGCAATGGCTGGGACCGGATCTCATTTCGGAACCATCCAAGAACATCCACATTATCTGGGATCGTCAACAAGTGGCACAATCAAGACAGAAAAGTTACGCTGATAGCAGAAGAAGAGCCCCGGAGTTCCAGGTAGGAGAGCATGTATTCTTGAAGGTTTCGCCAATGAGATGAATTCAAAGGTTTGGCATTCATGGCAAGTTGAGTCCGAGATATGTTGGCCCTTTCTAGATTTTGGAAAGAGTTGGGGAAGTTGCTTATAGATTAGCTTTACCACCTCAGTTATCTGGAGTACATAATGTTTTCCACGTATCTATGTTACGGAAATATGTCTACGACCCCACTCACATTATTCAGCATGTGGATTTAGAATTTAAGGAAGATCTGACGTATGAAGAAAAGCCCATCAAGATTTTGGACCGCAAGCAACAGCAACTCAGGAATCGTTCCATACCTATGGTCAAGGTTCAGTGGAGCCGACGTAGAATTGAAGAAGCTACTTGGGAATCTGAAGATGTTATTTGGAAACAATACCCCGATATGTTCTAAGGTCAGTTATCTCACTCCCCATTTTTGACAAGAGCAGTGAATTTGGAGGACTAAATTCCTTAAAGTGGGGGAGGATGTAGCACCCCTGTGTATTAAAGGGAATTTATAAAGAAAATTATGGAAATTACGATAGGTTAAGTTGGAACCAATTTATAAAAATCTAGAAAAAGTATAATCGCGTAGAGGACGAATAGTTTAGACTTTTTTTCTTCTGGGTCTGACCCTAATTAAAATCATAAGTCAACAGAATCAAGGGAATTAGGGCGAAATCCACGTTTTAGCCTACCGGACCTTGGATCGTCGAATTCGAACCCAATACCTGACCATTTGAGCTCAGATCGGACCCATTTGAACGGCCTTGATTAGGAGATCATTTCCCCTCTGTTCCCAGTCGAAACCCAAAACCCTAGATTTTGAATTTGAAGGTAGAGCAGCAACGTGATAGGGTCAAGCGCAAATCACGCGCGACCGGAGTTCGTGGACTCTATCCTCCTCAATCGACGCCCTAGAGATCAATTACCTCTATAAAAACAAACCCTAGGATGATCTAGAAACTCTTGGATGCTACGGTGGCCAGCGAGGATAATGGACGAGGGAGAATTCCGAAGATCTCTTGAAGGTTTTTCCTATTGCGGTCGGCGACCATCGTCCCTCTTCTTCCTTTGTTAAGGTAGGTTCTAGTAGACCAAACCCTAAGTATCATATACTGCTAGATTCGTCTTTAAGCCCTCTTTCATTTGACACTAAAAGCCCTATTTTTTTCGGAGTATCATGTGCGTATTGTTAGGTTTAGTCGAAGCATGTCACATTTAGGGTTAGCCTTGTAATCTTTGAATTCATGTTGGGTTAGTAGGTGTTAAGATTTAATTGATCATGCTAGGATATGCATCTTGTCATTCTCTTTCTATTGATAGCTTTTTGCCTAATTTTCATGCTCCCTATTGTGTGTATCAGTCGTTTTCATCGAACCTTTCCAAGCTCACCGGAGTTTGGCCATGCTGGGTTAAGTGCGGTCCTAACAGGAACCGCTCTACATTGAACGGCCCCTTGATAGACCGTGTGGTCTAGGGCGGTGGTTATTGTTTGACCGTTTAATTGGTTATTGCTTTCTAAACCCTTCATGAATGAAGACGGCCCAACGACAGACCGTGGAGTTGGGCAGACGGTTCATCTCCAGACCGCGCGGAGATCCCATGGCCGCTCGATAGACCGCGCAGGGCCTGTATGGCTTTCAAGCCTGCATGACCAGAGCGGCCTAGCGAAAGACCGCTAAGTCTCGTCTAACGGTTCTGGATAGACCGCCTAAGTCACACATGAATGTTTTAAACATTGTTTTTAAGCATGATTAGTTCTGGTTAAATAATGCTAATGATAGGATAGCAACCCACAATTAAATTGGATTATATGGAAGTTAAATTAATAGCAAATCTTGCTTGATTACTTTGTACCTTTCATCCAGTTATATTCCCTTGTTCTTATCAATTTGTTAGAACATGAATCTTAATCATAGCTATGTTGGAAAGTGGAATAATGATACTAGGAGTGTTCTGACAGTCACTTCACTCCGGTGGAACTGACTAACCGATATTCCTTTGTTTTCCAATGTTTCATAAACCTCAACACTTGTAATAGTTGGGACTCTCCGCCGGATACTCATTCCATTGGACTAGGACCTCCATTATGGGACCTCCGTAAGCCCCCGCGAGCCTGGGATTCCCACTAGGACGCCGGGCACGTTGTACCACCAATCCTGCACCTAATTATCTCGATCGGATCGCTCGTTTGGCTCTAACCTTTGTCACGGCCCACCTTGAACCGTCTGAGCTGTACACGGTCAGACATGGACCGTTTTAATCATTGAACATCCCTCTTGAGACCGTGTACATTTGCCAGGTGCACCGACCCTCTTGTGCGCCGACCTTCCTGGTTTTTGCACTGACCTGTGGGGTGCGTCGATCTCAGTTAGTAAACAGCCCCTACTGGACCGTTCTGTGTGGAGCGGCCCATTTTAGGACCGCTTACCTTGCTTGTGGCCCAGGGACCCTCTCGTTCTGAGCGGCTTCCCTGGAGTCCGTTTACCTTGTTGAACGGCTCATATAGGACCGTTTACACTCCTAACTCTAGGCCTTGTTCTTCAAGCCC
The DNA here is from genome assembly GCA_022559845.1 of Amorphophallus konjac. Classification (NCBI taxonomy): domain Eukaryota; kingdom Viridiplantae; phylum Streptophyta; class Magnoliopsida; order Alismatales; family Araceae; genus Amorphophallus; species Amorphophallus konjac. The sequence continues at coordinate 157,787,790 of CM040127.1, forward strand.
AGTGTTGCCTTCAGCAGTCCATGTTAGACTGTTCAATTGTTGCATGACCCATTAGAGGACCATTTATCCTTTGGCACCGAACTGGGTTTCCTTTGTCCCCGTTCACCTTCCACGGTCCAGTATAAGATCGTTTTGTTATAAGCGGCCCAAATGTGACCTCATATCCTCCAGCTTTTGATTTCTCGTGGTTTCTTGTGTGCCTTGGTAGTCGAGCCAAGAATGGCTTGTACTATTTATAACCCTTGATTATTCTCGTTATATCTTGAAACTTTCATTTCTTTTCTGGCCGAATCTTGTGAATGTCTAGACATAACTTGGGATCTTGGATCCACCTAAGTCAATGCCAACGCATCATAAGGGCCCGGTCTGGTCCTGGGAAGAGTGCCCGAAAAGTACTAGTGCCCCGGGGAGTTGTAATGACATGGTGAGGCATTGCACCAAGTGCATGACTAGCGTGATGTCTACGACAATTCATTTACTTGATTCCTTTTCTTGAATTCAAGTTATTAATTTCCTCCATGGAAATATCTACATGACTTGCTTTTTACATGCTTAATCGGCCAGTCTCTGGATATGCTATATTCTTATTCTTTTATTCTGAGCAATTTATTGTCATTATTCTTTTCTTTTATCACATAAGATTGATGTAACCGGTTAATTACTTAAACATTGCCTGCTATTACCTACTGAGCGTTGGCTCACCCAGTTATTTCCCCCCCTTTCAGGTAGCTCAGGTGAGGACTCTCAAACTGACGGGGATGGGCAGGAGTGAAGATCCTTGAGTGAGCTAGCTAGATAGCCTTCTAGCGATGTCATTAGATAGTTTGAGTTCAAGAGTTGTAATTTGGTTTAAGACGGTTGTTATGTAATTATGTTAAGTTGATGAACATGAGAGATTGTTGGTATGTTTAGAGTTGATAGATATTAACTCTTGTTATGTTTAATTAGTTAGAATTGAATAATTATTGTGGAATGTATTTCTTCTCTAGTATGGCGTATGTTGGAAGTATCTAATTACTAGCGCAAGGCACAACATGTCTAGAAATCAACATATTTTAACTATTTTATACTGCCGCGTTCTGATATTCCGCATCGGGGCGTGACAGCACTTCACCTGAGACGTGATGTGGTTCATTTTTGAAAAGTGTTGACTAAAGTACCTCTGTTCAAAATGAAGTGAAATGGTTCAATATTCTGAGTAACCGGGGATTCTGGCATGAGCTCCATGCGTCTACTCAAGTAAAAAGGAATTATCTGAACCTGATCATTCTTAGAAAAATTATGATTGCCTTTGTGAAATCATTGGAAAATTTGATGTGAAAAAATTATTGAGGCAGAGCGTAGTCTCCAATATGTTGTTCTCAAAATTGAAGTGTAGTCTGTAAAATGTCTCATGTGTTGATCTGAAAATCTGAATATCTATATTGCAACTATCACTTTTTATGTTACTCACTTACACTTCTGGAAATTTGATTTATTATGTACTCAGAAAATTGATTGACTACATTAGCAATTGCATGAATCACCTATATGATTGCACAATCTCCTATGTGCCACACATGTGCATTCTGGTTGTCATGACCCTCATGCATCTTTCTTATACCCATTCCCTTCTTAAATAAGTAGGGGCGGAGATATGTTGCATTTATATATATACGTAACTGTCTGGTTGCATTGTGTGTATTTCATATGTCATCATTTGTATGTATCTAGCTTCATGCATTTTAAAAGAAAATGTACATAATTAAAAATCAATAAAATTCCAAAAAATTAGACTTCAAATTCTTTACACTTGCTACATGGGGTGTTGGCTTTGAATGGTATCATCTTGATTTGTGAATCTTAGTCTGCAACTCTTAAGACTCACACTGTTCTATCTCCACAATCAACAATTGGAATCACAAAGAATCAACATGTCTTTTGTTCCCCATATCCTTGCCTTGCTATTGCCTCATTTGAACTTCTGAACTGGGTTCTTATTGATTTATGAATCTGCTTGCTGAAATTTGAACTTCACTACCTTCCTCCCACTTTTTGATCATGTCAAAGGGGGAAAAGAATATGATCTTGTTAGTCATAAAGTTTGTCATCATCAAAAAGGGGGAGATTATTGTATATGCCTTACATATGTTTTTGATGATAACTAAACTTTATGTTTGCGTGCACATGTTCTTGCTTGCACATGTTCTTAATGTCAGTGTGCACTCATGTTGTTGTTCAAATATGGTTGCGATGGCAAATGGATTTTGCGACTCAAACAAGTAAGTTAAATGCATGGCTATATGGTCTTGATTCTTGGTTGAAATTGTTGGTTTACAAGAGGTTTCAAAGCCTACTCTGAATGAACAAAGTCTTTGTGCGTGAATTGTAGGATCAAATCTCATGGTGGTCGCATGGAAGGTAAAACAAATGTGTGGATAAGCACCTTGCTATCTACAACTAAAATAGGTGGTAAACTATGTATACATTCTTCAAGAACCTTTGGTAAGGCTATGGAAGTCTCAAATCTGGTAAAGCAAGTAAAGTCAACTTACCTCCATGGGAAATTGATTTGGTCTGATGTGAAAAGGTTCTCTATGCTTGAACATATGGATTTGTTTGTTGGTAGATCTATTAACTTAACCTTGATCAATAGATTGGAAGCTATGATACTCTGGCTTTCAAAGGTTTCTCATGCATATATGTTGGGTATGTGTTCTCACATCATTTTTGACCTAGTTTTGATGATAACAAATATTGTGAGTTTGTGGCTTAACGAATTCAAAACATTGTGTGTTTGGAAGAGCATGTGTTCTTAATGACATTTGATAAAAGCATATCACTCTCTTGAAGCATCATATTCCTAAAGTGAGTGTGCTTAGTTTTGAGAAACTTGAGTTTTAACTTGACTTCATATGGTTTCATGTGTGAATGATTTGCATGCATCTAGTTTTTATGAAGATACCATGACTTGAGCCTCATGAATGATCATCTATGCAATATTTGCTCACATAGTGAAAATGAAGTGTTTGATGTCTACATTTGTTGATATCTTGCATGCTCAAGTGATTTAAGCTTTGACTAAAAATCTGGGTTGTTTTCATGAACATCTCCCATGAGATGTTATTGCTTTGAATGTGTTTCATGCATCCTTAAAATGAGGTTTTTGAGATTTTCACATGTGCTCAATTGATTCACATAAAACTTATTGAAATGTGATTTACATGGTCTTAATACTTTGATTAATGCATAGTTAATTAATCTTGATTTTTGGAAATTTTTCTAATGCATAAACTGGGCTAAAACTACCTCTTCTTGACCCTCAGCAGGAGGGGTCGACCCCCCCTGGGCTGTGTGCTGTCTGCATAGCAGACAGCCCAGCCAACTACATGGGTCGACCCCTGGGGTCGACCCACTGCCAAGGGTCGACCCCTGTGGGTTGCATCCTTTTTTTGGCCCCGGCCGACCTCTGTCAACCCGAGGGTCGACCCTAAGGGTCGACCCTTTCAGAACGTGATTTTCGGGAGCGTTCTAAACCCAATGAAAACCCTTTCAAACATTACCAAAATACCCTCCAATGGTTCCTAAACGTAAGTGGATGTTTCTAACACACTTTGGGAGGGGTATTTGGGTCTTTGGGTTAGTCCCCTATATATTCTAATGTGAGATCCGAATTTGGGTATGGTGAACCCTAATGTGCTTACTTTCTCTTGTCTTGTAGGTGAAGAAAGGGGGAAAGGAAGGAGAGGCTCTTGCAAGCTTGATTTCATCTCCAACGAATCATCTTTGGAGATCATGGAAGAAGAGAGAAAGGAGCGGATCGACGAGAGGAACAAGAGGATGCTCGAATCGCCGTCGTCCGACCACTCTCCGACTTGAGGCTTACAGAAGACATTCTACAAACCCTTTCTACTCTTGGGGATTCACTTCTTCATCTTATTTTCATTCATTTGAGTCATTTTCCTTTGGTTCACAAGCATGTATTGAAGATATCCTTCATTTTTCTGAACTCCAACTTTGTGTGTGTGTTGAACCGTTTGCGAACAGTGGTGGATCGTTGTGCTGCGGTGTTGCAGCTTGTGTTTATGGTTAGATCCATTGTGGATCGTGTAGGAGACATCGTCTCCGTGTCTCTTGGAGCAGAAGCTCCGTGCGCTTCATTTGAAGCGAGTGGATCCTCACTATTTTGGTGAGGGGTGGATGTAGGGAGCCCGTCGTGGTCCCGAACCACCTAAAAATCTATCTCGCATTGTGGTTGGTTGTGGTTTGCTTGTTTACATCATTTTTATTGAACGTGTGAGAACGGTAAGCTTGAGAGAATTAATTTCTTCATAGCTTGCATTTCATTCGCTCATCATTTACGTTAGTAGTTATTTAATTTGCTGCGTTAACTTTAAAATTACCATCGTGTTTGGCGGGGACAATTCAACCCCCCTTCTTGTCCATACGAGAACCTTTGGGACAACAATCTGGTATCAGAGCGAGGTCTCTGATTTTAGGACAACCTCACGGTTGTAGAGAAAAGATCCCCTAGTATGGCCAACAAGGGAATGCTCCTCGAGGGACATTCAGTTCATAGACCTCCTTTCTTTGATGGGACTAATTATCCCTATTGGAAAAATCGGATGATTGTGTTCATGCGAGCACAAGACTATGATAGTTGGAAGGTCATTAACAAAGGTCCCTATGTGTTACCTCCCAATGAGGATGGATGGCAGGAAGACCATATTAAGAAATCATGTGCTAATTATAGAGCTATGAATATTATTCAGTGCGCAATACATCCTAATGAGTACTCACGAATCTCTATGTGTTCATCTGCGCAGGAAATGTGGAACAAGCTTACGGTCATCTATGAAGGCACTTCAAAAGTTCGGGAAACAAAAGCAAATATATTGGTGCGAGAATATGAGCTGTTTGCTATGAAGCCCGAGGAAAACATCTCGGAAATGTATGCAAGGCTGAGTGAGATAACAAATAATTTGAAGGCTTTGGGAAAGGAGTATTCTAATCAAGATTTGGTGAGAAAGGTGTTGTGGTCCCTCACACCTCCATGGCACACAAAGGTGACCGTCATCGAAGATTCGAAGGATCTCACCACACTCACGGTGGATCAACTCATCGGATCATTGATGACATATGAAATCAACATCATGAAGCAAGCTGAGGAGGAGAACAAGAAGAAGAAATCCATTGCATTGAAGGCATACCCAGAATCGTCGCAAGACAGTGATGGAGGCTCATCTATGGACATCGATGAGGAAGAAGTGATGGCCCTTGTAACAAGGAATGTCCGAAAATATTTTAGAAGAGCTAGAAGAGATGGAAATCTTCCCAGAAAATTCATGAGGAGAAACTTCAACAAGAAAGGAGAATCGAGCAAGAAGGAAGAAATCATTTGTTATGAATGTAAGAAGGCTGGGCATATGAGAGGTCAATGTCCCAAGCTCCAAAAGAAGCTGAACAAGGACAAGCAAAAGAAAGGCAAAGCAATGAAGGCAACATGGAGTGATGAGGACTCGAATAGCTCAAGATCTGAAGGTAACAAGAAAGGATTGGGCGAGCAATTCCAAAATCTTTGCTTTATGGCGGATGAGGACAACTTTGAGGTAAACTCCGATTCTGAAAACTTTACCCCTGAACAATGGCATTTAGCTTATGTGGATTTGTTTCAGAAGTACAAGAAATCAAAACATGATGTTAAGAAAATGAAGAAGAGATTTTGTGACTTGTTCAACTCTACTAATCCATGTGATAGGTGTAGCTTTTATGAAATGCAAATTGAAAATTTCAAGGAAGAAAAATAAGAGTTTCAATCTAAGCTAACCTTGTATATGGATGAACTAGAGTGTTTGGAGGTAGAAAAACATCATGCATATGAAAATGTTGAAAAATCAAAAAATGAGAATGATCAATTGGCTAAGGAGTTGGATGATTTGAAATTGAGATTGAGTGAATGTGAGAAATCAAAAAGGGAGTTGGAAACCAACTTAGAAACCATGCATGTTGAATTGAAAAGTTTGAAAGATGTTGCTCAAAAATAATTGAAAGGAAAAGAGAAAATTGTTGAACATGGCGAGGCTAGCAATGAAAATGCCACGAAAGAGAGAATTGTTGTGGGACGCTCACCCACAAAGAAAAATTCGTCTGTGAATAACAAAGTTCAAAAATCATTTGATTCATATGGCTTTAATGATGTTGACTCATGCATGAACTCTTTTGTTGATAAATCTTACATGCATAGGAGTCGATTTAGAAAGCCAAATGTCACATGCTTCTATTGTGGAATGTTCGGCCACTCAATGTATGTTTGTGATTTGATGAGGGCTGATGATGAATATTTTGAAAGAAGAAATAGAATGCATTTCTCTCATAGTAGGACTAACACTTCGGGACCCAAGCTTGCTTGGGTACCTAAATCAACTTGAGAGTTGTTTTGATTGTACAGGTCTGTCTAAGAGCCAAATGGAGCAAATGGTACCTAGACAGTGGATGCTCCAGACATATGACGGGAAATAAGGAACTCTTTTCAGACCTGAAGGAAAAGGATGGTGGACTGGTTACTTTTGGCGGAAACGACAAAGGTAAAATTGTAGGAATTGGATGAATAGGTAAGGATTCAAATCAATCCACCGAGGATGTCTTGCTTGTGAATGGTTTGAATCACAGTTTGCTTAGCATCAGTCAACTTTGTGACAAGGGTCACAAAGTCATCTTTGAAAACACACACTGCTCCATTGTAGACAAGGTGTCTCATGAAATAAAGTTCATTGGTGTTAGAGATGGAAACATCTACTCTGTTGATCTTGAAAATTCTCAAAATAAAAATCTTTGTTTGGTTGCAATTAAATCGGATGATGCTTCGTTGTGGCATCGACGACTTGGTCATGCCAATTTTAGTGTTCTCTCTAAACTGTTTAGAAAAGATTTGGTAAGAGGCTTACCAAAACTAAATTTTGATGCAAATAAAATTTGTGATGCATGTGCTATGGGAAAATAGACAAGAGTGTCTTTCAAATCCAAAAACATTGTCACCACCACTAGACCCCTTGAACTTCTTCACCTAGATTTATTTGGTCCCACTAGGACACACAGTCTTGGAGGGAAACTTTATGGGTTTGTTATTGTAGATGACTACTCAAGATTCACTTGGGTATTATTCTTAACCCATAAGAATGATGCTTTGCAGGAGTTCGAAGATCTTTGCAGGAACTTACAAACTGATAAGGGGTATCAAATTAAAGCAATTAGAAGTGATCATGGAAGAGAATTTGATAACCATGACTTTGATGATTTTTGTAGGAAACAGGGGTTTACACACAACTTTTCGGCACCTCGAATCCCATAACAAAACGGAGTCGTGAAAAGAAAGAATAGGACGCTCGTGGAGATGGCGAGGACAATGCTTTCTGAAAATGGGTTACCAAGGTATTTTTGGGCCGAGGCAGTGAGCACTGCTTGTTACATCATCAATCGTGCCATGGTAAGACCCATACTCAAGAAAACTTCATATGAGTTGTATAAAGGTAAGAAACCTAACATTGCATATCTTAAACCTTTTGGTTCTCCATGTTTTATCTTGAATAACTCTAAAGAATATTTGGAGAAATTTGCCGCAAAGAGTGATAGAGGTATATTTCTTGGTTATTTCTTATCATCTAGAGCATATCGAGTATATAATCTACGTACTCTTGTGGTAGAGGAAAGCCCTCATGTTATCATTGATGAATACACATTAAGAATGTCTAACAAAGATAATCATTTTCTTGATGTAGGGCATGAAGATGGAGAAGAAAAGAAAGCCAAGGAAAATCAAGATGTGGATCAAGCAGAGTCGAGCAACAAAAATGATGAAGCTCCAGCCCAAAATGAAGAGCTTCCCAAGCAATGGACGTTCCCCAAGGACCATCCACAAGACAATGTCATAGGAGACATGTAACAAGGCGTAAGAATAAGGGCTTCAATTAGGGAAGTTGAAGAAATTGATAATTTTGCATTTCTTTCCGATATTGAGCCCAAATCTGTAAATGAAGCATTAAATGATAATTTCTGGATCTTGGCTATGCAGGAGGAGTTACACCAATTCCAAAGGAATGAGGTGTGGTTTATTGTGCCTAGACCTAAGAACCACCCGGTGATAGGAACTAAGTGGGTTTTTCGAAACAAACTTAGTGATCAAGGGGTGGTAATTAGGAATAAAGCCCGGCTTGTAGCCCAAGGCTATAGTCAAGAATTAGGAATTGATTTTGATAAATCATTTGCACCCGTGGCAAGGCTTGAGGCTGTTAGAATACTACTTGCCTTTGCATGCTCTAAGAACATAAAACTTTTTCAAATGGACGTGAAAAGTGCCTTTTTGAATGGTGTAGTGAAGGAGGAGGTCTATGTTGAGCAGCCACCGGGTTTTGACGATGAGAAGCATCCGGACCATGTATTCAAACTTGACAAAGCACTTTATGGTCTGAAACAAGCACCCCGTGCATGGTATGAAAGGCTAAGTACTTTTCTTTCAGAAAATGGCTTCAAGAGATGTAATATCGATCAAACTCTTTTCATTAAAAGTAACAATAAACACATGCTTATTATTCAGGTATACGTTGATGACATTATTTTTGGAGCCACTTCTAATTCATTGAATGATGACTTTGTAAAATTGATGCAGGGAGATTTTGAGATGAGTTTGATGGGAGAATTGACATATTTTTTGGGTTTGCAGGTGAAGCAGCTAAAAGATGGCATCTTCATCAATCAAAGGAAATACACAAAGGAGCTCATCAAAAAGTTCAAATTCGACAATGCAAAGCCACACAAGACGCCTATGTCAACAACAGTGAAATTGAATAAAGATGAAGAAGATAAGTCTGTCGATCAGAAACTCTTTAGAGGAATGATTGGTTCCTTATTGTACTTGACTGCTAGTAGGCCAGATATCATGTTTAGTGTTTGCATGTGTGCAAGATTTCAATCTGATCCTAGAAACTCACACATGTTAGCAGTCAAAAGGATTTTCAGATATTTGCTAGGCACCACGGGTCTTGGTCTTTGGTTTCCACGTAGCTGCACTTTTGATTTGGTAGCTTACACGGATTCCGATTATGCTGGGTGCTTAGTGGATCGTAAGAGCACGAGCGGGTACTGTCAATTTCTTGGAGGTTGCATGGTCTCATGGGCCTCTAGGAAACAAAATACTGTGGCATTGTCAACTGCCGAAGCCGAGTACATGGCGGCAGGTAGTTGTGCAGCCCAAGTGCTTTGGATCCAACAACAACTTGTTGATTTTGGTATCTCTTTGAATGACACGCCCATTCTTTGTGATAATACTTCTGCAATTAATATTTCCAAAAACCCTATTTTGCACTCTCACATAAAACACATAGATATTAGACATCACTTCTTGCGAGATCATGTGAGTAAGGGTCATTTTCAGCTTGTGCATGTAAATACAGAAAATCAACTTGCAGACATTTTCACAAAACCCTTAACTCCTGAAAAATTCACTCAAATAAGAAGAGAACTTGGAATTTGTTGTTTGAATGAGTGATTGTACTTGCATGCCATGATTGTACATACTGCACTATCCTTGCTTGTTTGCATGTATATATACTTCTAGAAAACCATTTCTTGAAAATCTTCTAAGACTTCACCTCCTTGTTATATAAAATGCATTATATAACAATAGACATCTTGCCGTGGTCGACTACGAGACTAGCCTTACCAGCCACTCGCAGCTACCAATCAGAACCCAAAATCTCTCAGAGATCACTTCCTCTAGAACATGATCTCCTCCGAAAACACAACTTGCAATACAATTCGAGCACCAAGCCACCGACTCTGACCAACACGTCCTCGACCTCCGTCAGGCGACATCCTCAACAACCCCATCCGGGTCTAACACTGACGCCTGACACGGCTTCCATCACAAGAACAGGGTATGATTGTTATCATTTGTGAATCATGACATATACAAAGGAGGAGGAACTATTTTCAATTGTACATACATTTAGGGGGAGTCATAGCTATAGTATGACAAATTCATGTTCTACATACATAGCAATTACCCACACACCTTGCACAAGATGATGCATATGACTTTAATTAATAAGGATTTCAGAACTTATTTTCAACACTTTAAGGGAAATAAAATTTCTACATGGAATTGAAGAGAATCGTGAGGAAAAAGCTGTCAACCCCATTCAATAAGTGGAAAGTGGAACTGAGTAGCCGGGAATCCCCACTGAAACAAATGAGGAAACTCGCGTCGAAAAGTGAAGCTAAAATCCACAAGATTCAAAATTGTGATGAATCCTAGTAGCCGGGAAACCCCATTGAGACACATGAGGTGACTCGCGCCGAATGATGAAATCCAATAAAAAAAATGAATAAGGGGATTGTGTGAAGCTACCAAAAGTCGAGGATCTAAATGGAATTGTAGAAAGGAAATATCCCTCTAGTGTTCTCTAGAAATTCTGCCAATATCCATATATTTCTAAAGTTCATTGCTCATTTTCACATATTTCACTTGGGTATTATTGTGATGTTTGTATAGCTTGAATATGTTCTTATCATGACTTATGCAGTGCTTCTAACATATGCATGCACTACCTTTTTTGATTATGCCTCATGCTCCACACTATGACTTGAATCAACTGCTCTTTTCGTATCCTTCTATCCCATTGAGGGGGAGATATACATATGTACATGCAAGCTTGTCTATCATGCTTGCTTGCTTGCATGCATGAGTATTCCGTTTCATTGATATAGTTTATTTTCATGCAAAATGCTCCAGCTCTTGTGTTCCCCATTTTTGATCATGCCAAAGGGGGAGAAAAATGTTTAAATTATCACAATATTTTGTCATCATCAAAAAGGGGGAGATTTTTGGGTATGTGTTCTCACATTATTTTTGACCCTAGTTTTGATGATAACAAATATTGTGAGTTTGTGATTTAACGAATTCAAAACATTGTGTGTTTGGAAGAGCATGTGTTCTTAATGACATTTGATAAAAGCATATCACTCTCTTGAAGCATCATATTCCTAAAGTGAGTGTGCTTAGTTTTGAGAAACTTGGGTTTTAACTTGACTTCATATGGTTTCATGTGTGAATGATTTGCATGCATCTAGTTTTTATGAAGATACCATGACTTGAGCCTCATGAATGATCATCTATGCAATATTTGCTCACATAGTGAAAATGAAGTGTTTGATGTCTACATTTGTTGATATCTTGCATGCTCAAGTGATTTAAGCTTTGACTAAAAATCTGGGTTGTTTTCATGAACATCTCCCATGAGATATTATTGCTTTGAATGTGTTTCATGCATCCTTAAAATGAGGTTTTTGAGATTTTCACATGTGCTCAATTGATTCACATAAAACTTATTGAAATGTGATTTACATGGTCTTAATACTTTGATTAATGCATAGTTAATTAATCTTGATTTTTGGAAATTTTTCTAATACATAAACGGGGCTAAAACTGCCTCTTCTTGACCCTCAGCAGGAGGGGTCGACCCCCCCTGGGCTGTGTGTAGTCTGCATAGCAGACAGCCCAGCCAACTGCATGGGTCGACCCCTGGGGTTGACCCACTGTCAAGGGTCGACCCCAAGGGTCGACCCCTGTGGGTTGCAAACTTTTTTTGGCCCCGGCCGACCTCTGTCAGCCCGAGGGTCGACCCCAAGGGTCGACCCTTTCAGAACGGGATTTCCGAGAGCGTTCTAAACCCAATGAAAACCCTTTCAAACATTACCAAAATACCCCCCAATGGTTCCTAAACTTAAATGGATGTTTCTAACACACTTTGGGAGGGGTATTTGGGTCTTTGGGTTAGTCCCCTATATATGCTAATGTGAGATCCGAATTTGGGTATGGTGAACCCTAATGTGCTTACTTTCTCTTGTCTTGTAGGTGAAGAAAGGGGGAAAGGAAGGAGAGGCTCTTGCAAGCTTGATTTCATCTCCAACGAATCATCTTTGGAGATCGTGGAAGAAGAGAGAAAGGAGCGGATCGATGAGAGGAACAAGAGGATGCTCGAATCACCGTCGTCCGACCACTCTCCGACTTGAGGCTTAGAGAAGACATTCTACAAACCCTTTCTACTCTTGGGGATTCACTTCTTCATCTTATTTTCATTCATTTGAGTCATTTTCCTTTGGTTCACAAGCATGAATTGAACATATCCTTCATGTTTTTGAACTCCGACTTTGTGTGTGTGTTGAACCGTTTGCGAACGGTGGTGGATCGTTGTGCTGCGGTGTCGCAACTTGTGTTTGTGGTTAGATCCATTGTGGATCGTGTAGGAGACGTCGTCTCCGTGTCTCTTGGAGTGGAAGCTCCGTGCGCTTCATTTGAAGCGAGTGGATCCTCACTATTTTGGTGAGGGGTGGATGTAGGGAGCCCGTCGCTGTCCCAAACCACCTAAAAATCTGTCTCGCATTGTGGTCGGTTGTGGTTTGCTTGTTTACATCATTTTTATTGAACGTGTGAGAACAGTAAGCTTGAGAGAATTAATTTCTTCATAGCTTGTATTTCATTCATTCATCATTTACGTTAGTAGTTATTTAATTTGCTGCATTAACTTTAAAATTACCATCGTGTTTGGCGGGGACAATTCAACCCCCCTTCTTGTCCATACGAGAACCTTTGGGACAACAATATATTTTCATGTGCTCTTAATGGGTTGAACTTGTTCCTTGCATGTCCATAAAGAGTCATTTTGAAATGAGATTTCATGAGTCTTTTGCATAATATTGCATGCATTACATGCATAATCTTCAAGATCGAGCATTGAACTTGTTTCAAGGTCATTCTCACCAAAGCCAATGCTCAACCTTATCATGTCTTAACAAATACCCCATCAAGTCCAAACAAGCTCATATTATATGGACATTCTTTTGCAAGTACTAGTCTTCAATATTTGGATATGTTTCATGAATTGAACTATGGTGTTTTGTAAGATTTCCAGAGTTCGGTCGACCTGGAAGACTGGTCCGGTCGACCTGATTTACCAGCACCTAGAAATCTGGAGTTTTACAGATTTTGGTCGACCGCCAACCGAGGGCCGATCGACCGATTTTCCCAGCAATGAAATCTTCGAAACCTGTAAAATTACAGTCGACCGAACCCCCCCCGATGCAGCCATCTTTGACCTTATTTTTCACCAACGTGTTCAAGCTTCCTTTATGGACTTTTCAGTCCTTTAGCCTCCAAATTCGGCATGATTTGTGGATCTATGTCTGGAGGGTTCTTTGACCAACCCAAGACATATAAAAACACTTCTTAAGGGTAAGAAACCCTAGGGGGACACAAGAAGGATTGAAGGAGAGGCTGCCAAGGGAAGGAAGAACTACTGTAGCTCCATAAATAGTAATTTATGGAAGATTTCTTCATCCATCCTCAAGCTCTTCAAGCTCTATCTGAAGCAATTTAATCTCCATTCAAGTGAAGAAGGAAGCCTTCTTCAAGATCTGCGTCATACACTCAAGGGGAGCCTAAATCAGAAGTTTTCTCAACTGTGTTTCATTTGTCTTTGTGTTTTGAGCTTCAAGTCTTGTTCTTTGTAATCTGCAAACATCAGTGTGTGTGTGGATTTATTCAGATCCATGGTCGTGTGGATTGTCTTGTTCAGATCCGTGTGTGTGCGTGGATCTTCTTAGATCTGCATGTGTGTGTGTGGATCTATCCAGATTTGGTTGTACAAGTGTGTAGAGTGCTGCATCTGTCGCAGCGTGTGTGTGTGTGTTGTTGATCCGATAATCGGATCATGTTGGAGCTCGTCTCCATGTGTGTGTTAGAGCGTTGCTCCGTGTTGGGATTTACTCCCGTGTGTGTTGGAGCTTTACTTCGTGTTGGGGAGTCTTCTCCGTGCTGGTTTTCCAGCAGTGAAGCCTCTCCGAGTTTTGGTCAGGGGTGGACGTAGTTTGCCGTCGTTGCATCCGAACCACCTTAAAAATCGTTGTGTCTTGTGGTTTGAATTGTGTGGTTTAGCTCATTTCTTCTATCTCCATTCTGTGTGGTTATTGATGCATATTATTCTTCCGGGTTTTGATCCTTCAGATCTTGCATAATCGATCATTTCTCTAAACAGATCTTTGGTATATCAAAAGGTATTTTTGAATTGACAAGATCAGTCTTGTCAGGACAATCGCACCTTGCGTGAGTAGAATCCTTGGATTCACACCTCCGCCTTGTACCAAGGAACTATCGTGGAGATTGATTCTGATAAATCTAATTTGTAGTTAAACAGATTTGAGTTTCTAATTGCTACTTTATCACATCTGTTTTCAATCAGGTAAAAGTTATCTAAAATCTGTAAACACCCAATTCACCCCCCCTCTTGGGTGTCATTGATCGCTGGACTTCAAAGTCCCCTCGGGTCGTCATGAGCCCGGTCGTATGCGTGCCCTGTGTGATTAAAGACATAAAGCCCCGACGCAACAGACCGACTGTTTGAGGGGTAGTGCCCTGGAAGGAATTCAAGTCTTGCTATTTCCCATCCTGCATAAAGCTTGTCTCCAATTTTCTTCCATTTCTCCCTCTTAGGCTAGGTTGAATCCTGGGTATGGCCTTAGTAGGGGCACCATTCTTTAGAGGCGGTTGGTTGTGGTGAGCCACCCTCACATGCACGCCCTACTTAAGGGAAGCCTTTAATGAGAGGGGTAGGAATGATGATCCCTAGCCAGTAATTTTAGCCCATCTTCGGGTGCTGCAAGTTGCTATGTCAAAAATTCAAAAAAATTAAATCAATCCAATATTGTCAAAATCCAAAAAAATCAAATATTGTCAAAATCTAAAAAAATCAAATATTATCAAAATCCAAAAAATCAAATATTGTCAAAACTCCAAAAAAAAATCAAATATGTCAAAATTCAAGGAAAATCAAGAAATCCAAAAATCTAAAAATATTTGTCTTTTGTCTATGCGTTCTATTTGTTTTGAGGACAGGTATGATCTGTTTGTTAAGTGTGCAGGTTGCAGGTGCTCAAGCTTTGTTGTTCTCCATATCATCTGCGCTGCTTCCTACTTATATCTTTCAATATGTTCCCTTCTTCAATCTTATCTCTCGATTTGTGCTGGAGCTCATGTCCTTCTCAGCTTGTGCATAGCTTTTATCTAATTCTCCTCATATCTCCATGAGAGGGCATCACCTCACGATTTTGAACCTGGCGGTTCTACTTCATCTAATATTGGGGCTTTGATTGAAGAATATGTTTGTTGTCTTTTGTCCCCCGTGTTGGTTTTCACACATGCTTATGTCTATCGTGTATTTGACCCACCGTGTTGTCCCGCATGTCTTTGTCCCTCCGTGTCATCCCACGTGTTGTCTTTTGTCCCCCGTGTTGGTTGTCACACGTGTTTATGTCTGTTGTGTCTTTGACCCGTGGTGTTGTCGTCCCACATGTCTTTGTCCCTCCATGTCCTTGTCCCACCGTGTGTGTTGTCCCACCGCATTATATTGCCTTGTCCCACTGTGTCACACACATGCCTATTGCTTGTTCTTGTGGTGTTGTGCTTCATTCATCTTTGATATGTTATGTTTCATTCATCTTCGTGATTTTGTCATATTTGTGGTTATGTTATATTCATGACATGTTCATGTTGTTGGTTATCTTATATTGAAAACCCACAAAAATCATAAACTTTTAGAAAATTCAAAAAAATGTCGTTTCAATTGACAGGTAAGTCAGGTATGGCTCTCTATCCCTTCTCTTTGTTGCATTACTATATGGTATCTCTACGTTATTATAGCCTCTCAAAGACCGACTGGTTGTCCGTATATTCTAGGATCTGATGTTCCCCATTAACAAAAATGATGATGATCTAGGAGCATACGGTTAAGCATTGGATAAGCCGTTAGTTTGAGACGGGTAGGGGATGATGGACTATGTCTCGCAGGCCGTGGTTACAGAAGATTCTTGACCCCATCTTACTTGGTCTAGCAGTAATATCCTTGAGTACTTTCTATTTTAAGCTTTCTTTGCATTCGTTTTGATGATTTCTTTATTTTAGCCTAACATGCATCATGTCATTTTGAGCATTCACGCCTCGTGATCCTCTCAAGGTTTCTCCTCAGCAATGGTTGATTGCACTTTAATTCTCTTGGATAAGAGATTCCTCATTCCACTCCGAATTTGAATGATCTTTCTGATCTGCCCGCTCGGTCGGTTGGCTAGCGTGATTCCTGTCTGGATTTTACCTCAGTTTTATCTTTCCTTTTCTAGCTTTTCAGCTATGTTCTTCTGATCCCCTCATTGTTCGTGGATTGTGTCCCCGATGAAGTTGGTCGTGTTTCCTTTCCCCTTCCCTTAATTTAGTTCTCCAGACATGTCTCATCCGCGTCAATCGTTCCTTGTGGTTAGTCCAGCGTTTTCGAGAGAATTCCTGTGGCTTGTTGGTTGTGACGGGTGTCTTTTGCCTTCATGCCCGCTAATCAGTTCTCTCCGCTTTATCTCTGCTTCATCTCCATTTCACGTCGCTGTCATTTTCTCTCCATCTCCATTCGATTTCGCCTCCGCGTCGCTTTTCCTCATTCCCTTGCAAAGTGGACATCAAGGAGGG
Organism: Amorphophallus konjac; assembly: GCA_022559845.1. Classification (NCBI taxonomy): domain Eukaryota; kingdom Viridiplantae; phylum Streptophyta; class Magnoliopsida; order Alismatales; family Araceae; genus Amorphophallus; species Amorphophallus konjac. Next base: position 157,804,327 of record CM040127.1, read on the forward strand.
ACATCTGTTGATAGCCGTTTTTAGCCCGCAAGTTGCGTCATTTCTCTTATTCGTCATTTTGATATCCCAAATTACCCATTATTTTGGAGCCTTCCTTGGATGGATTTTTGAGCCCATTTCATTGTTCCCTAGCCTTTGGATTTTGAAGATTATGATTTCTTAGAGCCTTGGGGATAATCTTATCAACTTCTGGCCTTCCAAGTCGACTTACGGTCTATTTAGGTCAACTTCCATCAAGCATTCGGCCCCTTTCGCTGTGCAGTCTTGAAAATGGCCCTCTTTTCATCCCCTTCCGTTCCTCTATTCATTAAGTGCCCTTCACTAACGTTGTTCATCTTTTAAAGCTCTACAATTTCTTCTTCTATGCCATTGGCCAGTTCTCCATCGATGTCAAGTTATTCGCATTTTTCTAGCAGGCTATGCTATTCACCTGCGTCCCAGCATTTTCTCTATCTGTTCTCGCCCCATTTTATCCCTCTTCCACTCGTTTTCTCATCTTACTCTCTTCATGAAAGTTGTTCACCTATTTGTTATATACAATTTCTTCTTCTACCACTTTCGTTAATTATGTACCATTTTTGAGATATGCTCTGATTTCCAAAGTCGCACGAAGTCTTCCCAGAAAATTTTCCTCCAGCAGCGTAGCGGTCCTGGGATGACTACTATGCCATAAAAAATGGTCTTCACTAGACCACTTTCACCCAAACATACTCGAAATCATCCCATTTCACCCCTGAAGCCTTGCGGTCACCCCCTAGACTGTTTGCCATAGCCTTGCAGTCCTTCTATGACTATTTTCATCAAAAAATGGCCCTGCGATAGACTATTTTTAAAACAGAGAGTCCGGATGTTCCTGAACTCCGATTTCTTCGTCGCTGAGCTCTTTGGACTCCTTGTTGACACCACTTTCGAGGGAGATAAGCCTCCACCTTCGACTTGGAACTCTTCCCACTACTATTATCTCATGATTTATCAATCTAAATCCCCGAAAGTGGGTCATTACCTCCTATTTTCAAACTAGGGTTTCTTGCACTCCTATAAATAGAACCCACTTCGCAGTGACGATGAGGGGCTCTTTCTTGGTTCGGGGCGAAGCCATGCTGCGTCGTCTACCTTCTGCTTCAACCCTAACCTGAAGAGGGAAGTATTGTCTTCGATTTCCATGTTCTAGGGCTTTCTATCTCTCTTTATTTTCTTAGTTATTCTTCCTCCAATTCTCAAAATCATCACAAATCTCTATTTTCTGCGACAACTTGCACTTTTCTCCATATATTACTTCTATATCTTCACAACACATACATCTATCTTTTTCACCCTTCCATAAGGGTAAAAACCTCCCCCGGGGCGTTCTCCCTCAATTTCTAACCCTATTTTATTACTAGGGGATTGATGCTACACATGCATGTTTCTAATGGGTTTTTTCCTTTGTGTTTGATCTTTGTTTTGCTTGAGAGCATGATATGAACGTGAGACCATCTTCTTCTAGCCGGCTGGAAGGAGAGGAGGTTGAATCCACGAAGTTCCCCGCACCCCGTTTGTCAAGCACGATCAAGTCTTCATCTTTCCAAGGTACACGGCGCCGTTCCTCTCCTTTCATCATCCTTTGGGCGTTGTTGCAACCTTGGTGGCGATCACAGTACGTTTTCCTATTTATTCATCGCCATTTGTTCATTATCTTCCATGCTTGTTCATGCTCATGTGATACATGCGTAGTTTAGGGGTGGGGTAGATAGTTTATCACAATCGTGAGCTCCGAGCCACGGATTATCAGAGGCGCCTCACCCGATATTATAATGCCAAAGTCTTAGATAGACACTTCCACGTAGGAGACTTCGTCCTAAGGAAAGCGTAAGCCTCTCGACCACTGGAGGCGGTGGGAAAGCTGGCCCCTAATTGGGAAGGCCCCTACCGAGTGGTCGAGACGCATGGTAAAGGGGTGTACCAATTATCTACCTTGAAAGGAACGCATATCCCTCGGACATGGAACGCGACAACATTACGAAAGTTCTATTTTTGAGCATTTCTCAAACATGTAAGCTATATATGGCAACAATTTTCCTTTCATTCATGTTTTTCGTACAGCAGATAGGCCACAGCCAATACAGTACATATCAAAAACAAAAATACTACATCCACCGGTACTACAACACAAGCTAATTACTCGACGCGAATGGGGCTAGCATCCCCAAACCGAGCCAGTAACTCTACCCGGTGTAGAAACTGGCTCGGGTAATGGGGTGGCTGACCCTGCTTGCTCGGGAAACTCAGGAAAAAGGTATCAGAGGAAAAAGAGGAAGGAAAACAAGTGAAGGCATCCTCTACCAACTCTTTGGAAGGAGGCCTGAGGCCGAACAGAAAGCAAGCACCTCCAAGTGGTGCGAGTAAGGACATCCTCCAAAGAGTGAAAGAAGAGGGAGGAAGAGCAGAAGAGAAAGAAAAACCGAATGCCCCCTCGAAGAGGTGAGAGGGGCGGCGGTAAAGGAAGATCGATGACTCTGGGTCATCAGCCATCCGCGTGTCATGTAGCAGCCCGGAGAGTTGGAGAGAGCCCGTGGCCAGGCCCCTTCCTTCTTGTGCACCGCCTGGCAGCAGTCCAAAAGTTGGAAAGGTGCCCATCGTGGGGCCTCCTTCCTTCTCCTATGCTGTCCGACCCATCCTCCTTCTTCCTCCTACGTTGTCTGCCCCGTCCACTTTCGTTCTCCTGCACCGGAGCAGCAGGAACGCCTTTGGCGGCCGCCAGAATCATCGTCCTCCGAATCGCCCTCCATGTTTCGCTGATAATTCCCCAGCACAGAGACAGACGCTTCGCGAGAAGGGAGAAAGAGGAAGAACTGCGAGAAAAGCCTTAAGCATTGAAGGGAGATGGAGGCGCCCTTCGAAACCTTTTATAGGCCGAAAGGGGAACCCTCGCCTTAATTAATTCTCCCCTCGAAAGAAAGCGAAAGGTAGAAACCCTTCCCCAGGGGCAGTTACTTCGTTTCCTTTAATAGCCCTTCCATAGGGACACGTGAAGTGGCAAGTCATGCAAAGCATGGAAAATCTGAAAGGCGCCAGTACCATGATAGTTGCTGCACGCGTGATATCTGCAAATAAAATTCCGACCTTTTTAGCAACTGCAGATACGGTGGTCAAATCACGCCAAAAGCGGTAAGAAATAGTCAACTCAGTGCTTAATATTACTGTCATTATATATCAAAAGGGAAAACCTTACACGACAACAAAAAAGAAAAAAGAAGTGGCACATCGAGCCCATTTTTCTCCTAATCTATGGAGATGGGGGGACTCCGAGAGGCTCACAGCCCTTCTTGAGGCTCGGCGGTTGAAGGATCCTCTGCACCAGAAGATCTGCCCCCGGTATCCTCGACGATGGTCGGTCCAGACACTGACCCCACTTGTGTGGGAACTGCCTTGACTGCGTGCCCTCTAGAGGTGACCAGAGCTGGCGATCCATCTGTTGAAGCAGAGGCAGTCCTGCTCCCCCCTTCACTCGATGACGAAGAAGGAGAATCGGTGGTATCTGCGTCCGAGTCGTAGCGTTGCCCGGAAGGAAAGACAAGCTCATCGGTCACCTACTGCTGGGCCTCAATGACTGCGTGATGGAAGCCTTGGGTGAATCCCTTTCGAAGTCCCCGACGGTAGCCTAGCTCGTAATACGAGAAGGCAGCCTTCTCGAGAATTGCATGATAACCCTCCGAGCTTATATATCGTTCAATCACCTCCGCCCCAGCTCGCTCCACTTCCTTCTCAAGCTCGGCTATCCTTCGCTCAGACTCGAGCAACTTCATCTCAATCTCGGACAACTTCGCCTCAACCTCAGTCCGCGCAACCTTGGCTTCCCCCTGCGCTCGCTCAGCCCCATAGACCTGGTTGTTGAGCTCCTCTCACTCGGCCCTCTATTGCTCGTAACGCTTGACCTGAGACTAACGCTCCTCTTCCAAGAGTTTGCTCTTCAGGTTGGCCATATAGCGAGCCTGGGCCAACTGCTCGGCCAGAATCCGAGCCTCCACTTGGCTCGACCGAGTCCGAGCTTGGAGCGAGGCCACCGCCCGTCGAGAGACCTCGACTTCGGAAGTCAATTGACCAATCCTCCGATCGGACTCAGTGCGGACTTGAGAAAGGAACCTCTCTTCACTGTCCAGCCGAGCAAAAAAATTTGTTATCTTGGCCCCCAGCTAGCCCATGATTAAGCCGCCCTCCAAAACCCTCTCAAGGAGCAGAGAAGGGGGACCGCGTCTCATTTCTTCCTGATTCAGCGAAGGCACCAAAGATCGGCACCGTTGATATAGTGAAGCCTGAACCATGGAAGCACCAGCCGGAGGGGGGAGAGTCCTTTCTGGAAGGCCTGGGACCGGGGCATCCCCTCCGAGCGCCCCCATCTTTGGGATGACTTCGCTGGGCACAGGCTGGGATGTGGCCTCGCCCTGCGCCCCACCAGCCTCGGCCGGAGATTCGGAGGCTATCGCCTCTGCCCGTGACCTGGCAGGCTCGGTAACGGCTCCCCCGCCAGCAGCAGCCGTCTCTAGCTCGATGGATGGGGGATTTGGGTGGCAGATCTCCTCGGTTGAAAGCTCCTCGGCCGGTCGGACCCGCTTCTCAGCTGGGCGAACGACCCCCGCCTTCTTTAATTGCTTCTTCTCGGCAGTCAAGGCCTTCATGGAGGACAGCAGTAGCCACTCCTCAGAGTCCTTGCATTTGTCCCCATGGTGCTCAGGGGCATCTCCCCGAACCACCTGCTTGCCCCTATCTCGGGCACCGGAAGGGCCCCCAGATGCTTGAGGTTCACTCGGAGTAGGCGCCTCCTCCAGGTCGGCGATCTCCTACTCCAACGGCTGTTCCTCCTCGTCATTTGTTCACCTTGAATCTGAAGAATATAAGCCAAATCGTCAAAAAGAAGCCTACCTACCCGACCCAGAAGTAGAGGCGTAGAGCCTTAGCGTTCTTACCTTGAGACGGCACCACGCGGGAAGGATAATCCTCGATGTTGGCCGCAGTCATCAACTCGGCGGTCGATCGACGATTCTCCTGGAGAATCCTGATCTCCTCCTCCAGCTCCGAAGAAACCGCAGCCTGCTTCGGAGGGATAGACGGATGGAAATTGACCGCCGTCGAGAAATCCCAGGGGGCGCCATCTACGAACGAACCCACCGAAAAAACTTGGGTCTTCTACCCTTGTGAGAAGAATCTTTGGCAGAAAGGGACACGCAGCTCCTTCCCCTCCTCACCTGAAGATAGAAGAAGCCCTTACCCGCGTGGGTCTGCTCCTTCAACTCAAAGAAAGAATTGAAAAGCTCCAACGAAGTGTGAAGCCCACATGAGCGGCAGAGAAAGATGAAAGAAAAGATAAAAGTGTATGAGTTGGAGACCAACTGGACAAGAGCCAGTCGGTAAAATTGAAGCAACCGCACGACAAAGGGGTGGAGGGGGAGACGAAAATCGCACTTCCAAGCTAAGAGGAAAGTACAGAAGAGGCCCGAACGATAGGACAAGCTAGATTCATGAGGCTGCGATGGAGAGAAAAAATACTTCCATGGCAGCCCATAACACTTTTCCATCCTCTTCACATTGGCCTCGCCCAACTCACTGCGCATGGGGTGTTCAGGATGCGGCACCAAACTCCTTGCGACCCGTTCGGCTTCCTGCACCTCGGATACGGGACGCTGATCCACCATGGAAGAATGAGAGGAACAGGAAGAGGAGGAAAAGAGCGTCGAATCAGATGGTTCTGGAGAAGGTGGAAGTTGGCAAATTGCTGCCACCATAATCTCCGCAAGCTCTGCAAAGGCCTCCACAAGTCGCTGTTCTTTCTGATCACCCTCACAGCGCATGAGCCCTTCCGAAATTCATGTGCGATGAAGAGAGAAAACCCTAAACGAAGGCGGTTTGGAATGCAAGCACGTGCAATATTTATCTCCCCATAAGCTTGGCGAGAAACAGCGTGACGTTTCAAACCCCAAAATGGGGGCTCCTCGCATCGACTCAAATGAGTCATCAATACGGGCGTAATCCTAGGACAGCCGCATTAAGTGGCCCCTATCAGAGATAGTTCTCCACCCAAACCGAGCCACCAACTTCATCCCCATAACTGCTACTCATCTGAGCCAAATCTTGGCTCGGGAGTAGGAGGGGGACAAGTGGAGAGGGGGAAAATCTAATGCCCAAGAGCACGGCCCAACAAGGTCCAATCTGACCAAACTAGGCCCAACTCCCCAAAGTGAAAGCCCCGTTCTGGGCCCACTTACTTTAAGCCCAAAACTTACTCGAATCAGCACTTCTTAGGCGACCCTCAAGTCCGGAAGTCCGAGCGACAGATCAGTTATGAAGGCCTCTGCTGGGACCCAGTGTAGGCCATCCAAGGTACGCCCCATCGCTCGCGAGAGAACTCCGAGCGAGTGTCTTGAGCCCAAACTGACTGTTGGAAGCTTATCTGAGCATCCTTTACGCACCCAACATGAGAGGGGAACTCCAAGGGATAAGGGAGAGCAAGAGTCCTTATGCCATAAAGATCCCACTACAAGGACATAACCTCCCCGAAATCCCCTCAGTACCCTGGACTCTTACATTAAACGGACTGCTATATAAATTCCAAGGAGACCCTCCGAAAAGGTAAGCAAGCATCCTGAGAGAAAACCACCACACCTCTTGGTGGAGAATAATCTCACGCCCTTTCTTTCTCCTACAGCCTCTCTTCACATCCGTGCTCTATCACATTTGCTGACTTAGGCATCGGATGATTTTCCCTAGGGTTCCATCCCTGGGCACCTCTGACCTGTTTCCCCTCTTGCAGATTATACACGCGTGGTGACCGTGACCAAAGATTCCTCCGGGGTCTCACGGCTTAGGAGCAGCGCGAGATTACTCCTCTTCAGTCTTCATTGATGATATTCTCATATATTCCAAGACCAAGAATGAACATGAAGATCACTTAAGGATAGCCTTGCAAACTTTAAGAGAACATCAACTATATGCAAAGCTCATCAAATGTGAATTCTGGCTAAAGGAGGACTCTTTCCTTGGCCATATTATTTCAAAGGAAAGTATCGATGTGGATCCTTCTAAGGTCGAAGCTGTCAAGAATTGGAGCCGACCAACGACCATATCCGAAGTCAGGAGTTTTCTCGATCTAGCTGGCTATTACAAGAGATTCATAAAGGATTTCTCAAAGATCGTCGTCCCTCTGACTAGGCTTACAAGGAAGGAAAACCATTTTATATGGTCAACGGAGTGCGAAGACAATTTCTTGACTCTCAAGAAACATCTCACCACTGCCCCTATCCTGGCTTTGCCGATTGAAGGTGGTGGCTTTGAAGTCTATATGGATGTATCAGGCATTGGCCTTGGTTGTGTCCTTATGCAGCATGGTAAGGTGATTTGTTATGCTTCGCGACTGTTGGCTTCCCTAGTTGATTTTGGTAGTTAAGTTTCAATGATGACAAATCTTGTGTGCTTGTGTAATTGAGATGTTCAATGAAGAAAACTGCTAACCAAGGTGTTCATTCATTGTTCATCTTGCATTGCAGGAACAAGACTCTTGAATCTTTGATGTTTGTCATGTGGAAGTGCCATCATGCAATCAAGGATCAAGACCAGGTGGTAAATCATTTGTTTCTCTCAAGAATCACTAGTAAGGCTTTTATTTTCTCAAAATACTTCAATTGTTTGTTGAGGGGTCAATTGGTTATAAGGGTCGACTCCGAGAGTCGACACCCTCTTGTTGTTGTTTGTTGTGAATGGGTGCGTCGACCCCAACTCACATGTCGTCGACCTGACCTTGAAAAATCAAGCCATTTCATGCTTTTAATTTCACATAGGGTCGACCCATCAAAGGATGGAGTCGACCCCTTACTTGCTTAGCATCAAGCCAATGCATTTTCTACATTTCATTCGTGGCGTTTTTGAGCTTGAAAGTTGATTAAGTTAATTCATGTGAATCTTGGTAAAATTGGGTTATATGATGTTCACATGTATTACTTATATGCATGTCTAAATGATCTCAGTTTTAGTTGAGGATTTGATGGTTTAAAAATGTTTTTAATGCATTTTCTACAACTGAAAGAATAGGGGTCGACTCTTTAAGTCGACACCCTTGGCCTTGCATGAGCTGCCTTGGGCAGAACAGCATGGACGCTGCAAGAGTCGACTCTAGGAGTCGACTCCTGCTGAGCCCTGGGCAAGCCCAGAATAGCTCCAAGCAAGAGTCGACTCTTGCCAGGCAGTGTTCTGGCTTGGGGTTTTAACAGAACTGCATGTTGCAGGTGTCGACTCCAAGAGTCGCCACCCCTGTTGGGCCATCCGGTTTGCAGGTTTCGAACACTTCCTAAAACCCATTAAACCCAATCCAATTGGACTCCTTTTTGACCCCTTTACCCTTAGGGTTTTAATGCATATCTAGGACACATTTTGCAATGGTTTGTCTTGGGCTTTTATGTCTTTACAACATCTTTATTCCCTCTATATAACAAGCTGCGATTTCAGGGTTTCACAAGAACGAAAAAGAAGGAGTGGCCACAGGTGGGAGAGAAGGAGGGTTTTCTTGAGAGCTTAATGTGTTTCTTCTCTTGCAGGGGCGTTCTGAGGTGAAGATCTCCAAGGCTACATCCGTTCCATCAAGCTTTCTTGTGTTAAAGAAGCTGAATCTGTAGCGACGAGTTCATGTGGCTTCATACCTGTTGAAGTTTGACCCCCCCTCACCTTGAAAGCTTCAAAGAGGATCATTTCCAGGCCTTTCATCAAACGAGGATACACTTCTGCAACCTTCCTACATTTATTCTGATGATTTCTATTCAATTTATGAGCATGTATTGAACATATTTTTTTTCTGAACTCCGAATCTGTGTGTGTTGAACCGTTTGCGTACGGTTAAAGGTGTAGTGTGCTGCGGTTGTTGTAGCTCGTATGTGTGTGTTTTGATCTGGTTGTCGGGTTGTGGTGGAGACTACGTCTCCGTGTGTTTGGAGCGTAAGCTCCGTGCGCTTCATTTGAAGTGAGTGGATCCTCACCGATTCGGTGAAGGGTGGATGTAGGAGGACGTGTATGTCCTGTCGAACCACCTAAAAATCTATCTCGCATCTTGTAGTGGTGTGATTGATTGGTATTATGTCCATTTTGATCGAGTGAGAATGGTGAGTTCGAGAGAACTAATCTACATAGGCTTAATCTTACTCCGTTATAGTTCAATTCTGTCCATCGTATTTATTCTACTACGATAGCTCTAAAATTTCCCGCTGTGCTTGAGGGGACAATTCAACCCCTCTTCTTGTCCTTGTGTGTGGCTAGGTCCAACAATTTAGTATCAGAGCAAGTTCTCTGATTTTTAGGACAACCTCAAGGTTGTAGAGAAAAGGTCCGCTGTAATGGCCAACAAAGGAATGCTCCCCGAGGGACATTCAATACACCGACCACCTTTCTTTGATGGGTCAAATTACCCATATTGGAAGAATAGGATGACTGTGTTCCTAAGGGCACATGAATTTGACGTGTGGAGAGTTGTGGCCAAAGGTCCTTATATATTACCTGAGCATGAGGATGAGGATGAATGGGAAGATGAACACATTAAGAAGTCTTGTGCTAACTGTAAGGCCATGAATAGTATTCAATGCGCAATACACCCTAACGAATACTCATGTGTTTCTATGTGTTCATCTGCGCAGAAAATGTGCGAAAAGCTCCGACTGATATACGAAGGCACGTCGGAGGTCAAAGAAACAAAGGCTAACTTGTTGATTCGCGACTACGAATTGTTCGTCATGAAGCATGAAGAGACGATTACATAAATGTTTTCTTGGCTGAGCGAGATTACAAATGGACTAAAGGTGTTGGGCAAAAACTACACCAACCAGGAGTTGGTAAGAAAAGTGCTACGTTCCCTCTTACCTCAATGGCACACAAAGGCGACCGTCATTGAGGACTACAAGGATCTCACCACTCTCACCATGGATGAGTTAATTAGGTCACTAATTACATACGAGATAAACATCAAGAGGACTGAGGAGGAGAACAAGAAGAAGATGATGATTACGCTGAAAGTATATCCAGGATCGTCTGAAGAAAGTGATGCAAGATCAACCATGGATAATGAAGAAGAAAAACTAATGGCTCTCATCATAAGGAGGGCTAGAAAATACTTCAGAAGAGTAAGAAGAGAAGGCAATTTTCCAAGGAAATTCTTGAAGAAGAATGCCAACAAGAAAGGGGAGATGAGCAAAAAGGAAGAGATCATTTGCGATGAGTGTAAGAAGGTTGGTCACATGAGGGGTGAATGCCCCAACCTCCAGAAAAGGCTGAAGAAAAACAAAGCAAAGAAGCCAAAAGTGATGAAAGTGACATGGAGCGATGAGGACACGGATGACTCAAAATCTGAAGGCGAGAAGGATGAGCTAGACGAGCTGGTCCAGAATTTGTGTTTGATGGCAGATGAAAAAAATTTTGAGGTATGTTCTGATTTTTAGAACCTCACTGCCCAACAATGGTTGTTAGCATACGCTAACTTGTATCAAAAATATAAGAGGTTTAAGAATGATAACAAGAGCTTGAAAAAGAAATTCCATGACTTGATAAACTCCAAAAATCCATGGGATACATGCATTTTTTTTAAAATGTAAATTGAAAATTTCAAAGATTAAAAGGAAGACTTTCAATTTAGGATAACTTTGTATGAGGATGAACTAGGATGTCTTGAACTTGAAAAACAAAATGCCTATGAGAATGTTGAAAAATTGAAAACTGAAAACGGACAGTTGGTAAGGGAGTTGGATGAAATCAAAGCAAAACTAAGTGAGTGTGAAAAATCTAAGAAAGAGATTGAAACCAACTTTAATACCATGCATGATGAGATAAAGAAATTGAAAAGTGTTGTTGAAAAGGAACTAAAAGGAAAATAGAAAATGGGTGAGACTAGCAAAGGAAATGTTGGGAATGAGAAGAGTGATATGGGATACTCTCCCATAAAGAAAAATTCTTTTATGAGAAATCAATTTTATAAATCCTTTGATTCATGTTGTTATTCCCCTACCGATCCATGCATGAACTCGTTTGTTAATCGATCAAACATGCATAGGAAGAATCATTTTAGAAAGCCAATGGTCACTTGTTTCTACTGTGGTATGTTCAACCATTCCATATATGTGTATGATTTAATGAGGGCCGATGATGAATGGTACGAAAAGAAAAACATAATGTTGTTTGTTCAAAGTAAAACTAACACTTCTCACCCAAGCTTGCTTGGGTACCTAAATCAGCTTGAGATCTATTTTAGGCTTGTGCAGGTCTGTTTAAGAGCCAAGTGGAACAAGTGGTACCTAGATAGCGGATGTTCTAGACAGATGATAGGAAATAAGGACCGCTTTTCAGACCTGAAGGAGAAAGGTGGAGGACTGGTCATGTTTGGCAGAAATGATAAAGGTAAAATCGTGGGAATTGGACGGATAGGTAAAGATTCTAACTAGTCCATTGATAATGCTTTGTTGGTGAATGGCTTAAATCATAGCTTGCTTAGTATTAGTCAATTGTGTGACAAAGGTCACAAAGTTATTTTTGAAACTTCACATTGCACAATTGTAGATAAACATACAAACAAAATAAAATTCATTGGGCTTAGAGACAACAACACGTACATGGTTGATTTTGATAGTTTGCCAAAAGAAAATTTCTGTTTAGTTGCACATAAGTCGGATGATGCATGGTTATGTCATCGACGATTAGGGCATGCTAGATTTAGCATTCTTTCCAAACTGTACAGAAAAGAGTTGGTCTGAGGTTTACCAAACTTAATTTTGATGTAAATAAAATTTGTGATACGTGTGCTATGGGGAACCAAACTAGGGTATCTTTCAAACCTAAAAACATTATTTCCACAACTAGACCCCTAGAACGCCTTCACTTGGATATATTTGGTCCCACTAGGACACACAGTCTTGGAGGGAAACTTTATGAGTTTTTTATTGTTGATGATTACTTGAGATTTACCTGGGTGTTATTTCTAACCTATAAGAATGATGCTTTGTAGGAGTTCGAAGATCTTTGCAAAAAATTACAAAATGAAAAGGGGTATCATATTAAGGCAATTCGAAGCGATCATGGAAGAGAATTTGACAACAATGACTTTGATGAATTTTACAGGAAATAGGGGTTTACACACAATTTTTCAGCACCTCGAACCCCTCAACAAAATGGAGTCGTGGAACGAAAGAATAGGACGCTCGTGGAAATGGCGAGAACGATGCTTGCTGAAAATGGCTTACCAAGGTACTTTTGGGCTGAGGCGGTTAACACGGCCTGCCACATCATCAATCGAGCCATGATAAGACCAATACTCAAGAAAACTTCATATGAGCTATATAAAGGTAAGAAGCCAAACATTGCATATATTAAACCTTTTGGGTCATTGTGTTTATTTTGAACAACTCAAAAGAAAATTTGGAAAAGTTTGCCGCAAAGAGTGGCAGAGGTATTTTCCTTGGATATTCATCATCATCTAGAGCATATCGTGTATATAACATGCGCACTCTTGTGGTAGAAGAAAGCCCTCATGTAATCATTGATGAATATTGTAAGACCCATGAAGTTTGGATTCTCATCGGATTTATAAATCAGAAAATTCCCATGAATTTTGGTTGATTTTGTAGGCTTTTTGAATGAGTATGCATTGAAATAACCCATTATATGATGATTTGTTGAAATTTGTTGTACTCCTCTAGTTTTGATGTTGGCAAAACTATGTCGAATTGATTTTGATTCTAGCAACACTGTGATGATTTGAAGTTCCTACTTAAGTCAGAATAGGTCTTGTTCACAATAAGGTCGATGCATCTTCCATCAGTATAAAACATCAGGTCAATGCACATTCATGCATTTAGAAAGACAGGTCGATGCATATATGCATTCTGGTCTAGAATGTCGATGTGGCTGTAGAAGTCTTGCACTATCAGGTCGGTGCACTTTGTACACAGGTCGATGTTGCTAGGAACTATATGCTAGATGTTGCATCATCAGGTCGATGCACACTATAGACTAGTCGATGCTGTTGAGCCAGCGTTTGCAGTATAAGGTCGGTGCGATAAAGGTCCTCTTTCATAACGTCGATGCACCTTGTGCATCTGCTTTCAAGTTAGGTCGATGCACTATGTATGTGCAATAATGCAGATACCGTCCTTCTGACTGAATGAGGTCTACCTGTGTAATACACAGGTCGATGCTCTTTTGATATACTGCTGCATTCTTTTCTTCATGTCAATAAGGCAAGTCAATGCACTTTTGATTGTGCATCGATGCATGTGCATATATTAACACACCCACTCATATGATTTGCATGTTCTTATGAAACCTATGAGCCTCCAATTTCCCGATACTTACTACTTGTTTCATGAGTCATATGATGCTGAGATTGTTAATAAATTTCTATCTTTTTTAAGGAGAAAATCATCAAGGAATAATTTAGATTCATGCTCGAACACCTTAGATGCATAAAGGTATGAGAAGATAGGCCAAGTTCAAGTTCAGTTATAAATTAACAGATAAAGCTTTCTTGCCGCGAAGCAACTCCATTAATCAACTGGAGGCAGTATTCTTGATTGTCACGTGGGTTCGAAAGTGCAACTGTTGCGGGCATGTGATCCGAGGCGATCTCCTAGTACTTTGGAGATTCTTAACGAAATAACCATTCAACGTGGCTGCAACTTAAAGGATCTTCACCCCTTCATCCGACACGTGGCCAAGCTTTTTCCAAAAGCCTTGGGCGGGAGCGTTTGTTCCACATGCCTAAATCAAATCTTGTGGGGACCACAAGAACTCTTGTTCGCGAGGATATATAGAGGCCAGATGTAGCACCCCAAAATTTTAAATGTAAAATAAATAAAAGATAACTTTATATATTCGTCATGGAAATTAAATTTCGATAAAAGAAAAGTGATAATTAGCTAAATGTTAATAAAAGTATCAGTAAATAAATTGAGAAATAGGAATTAATGTAACCTTTACCTATTTTAGTTTCAAATTAAAATTTTAATTCAAGAATAAATACGTACACATACATATAAAGATTTTCATAGGATCAACCCGACTCTGATACCCGAGACAACAATAGAAATTACTAAGGAAGATAAATCAAAATGGGAAATAAGATTTACATATATAGTTCTACCAATTAAATTAAATAAAACTAATTGTAATTCTAATGAATATAATGATAATTATTGGGTCTCAAGGAATATACATAGTTAATCAATAAAAATTCACCACTAATAAATTTTCAATAGTTAAGGGCCCAACTCAAATAAAGTCTATTTAACATATTAAACTCTAAAAGCCTTAGCCCACTTACGTATAATGTTAATGGATCAAACCTCATGTTCCATCGCGAAGGCCTTTACCCAAACTTTTAAGCACACATGTATAATACATAAGAAAACCTATGTATAAACCCTGTATAAATTACCCAATTATATATATACATATACAGAATGCCGGTATAACTTAACGGGCCTTAATCCAAAAACCTATTGTACAAGCTTTAAAACTATATACACATATAGTATATTATGCATGCCAAGCCTTAAGTCAGATTGAAGAAACTACCCATATATTTATGTGTGTGTGCATATTTATAATACAATATGATATATATATATATATATACACACACACACACACACACACACACACACACACACACACACACACACACACACACACACACACACACACACACACATATATATATATATATTACACCATGCAGATGAGTAACCCACTCACATATACAATACATATAAATAAATATGTTAACATATAAGGGCTTTCTACAAACATAAAATCCTTAATCTCATCACGATCGAACCTGTAGAGGAGGCGGCTGTGATTATGGCGGGGAAAGGATTGATAAGAGAAAAATTTAAAACCTATTAGGACTCTTACGTGGCAATTTAATTCCTATTAGGAAACTTAACAAACCCATCACCCTCTTTGAAGTCCCCTTTGCTGCCGCCGACGTGCTGTTGTTGCAGAAACAAAGAGGCACATCATCTCCATCTTCCTTTTCTACTGCCTCTTGTTGTTGCTGTTCGTGCGTGAAGACCCTGCATCCCGACATCGGTTGCAGCTGCTGTGCCGCCGTTGCACTCGCCGTGGTGGAGTTTCCTCCGTCTTCCCTCGCGTGGTTGCTGCCGTTGTAGCACTATCATCCCACCGTCGACGTGCTGCTATTGGTGGCTGCGTCCTGTATGTGAAGATGAAAGCGTCATCATCATCTTCTTCTTTGCTATGCAGCTGTTGAACCTCTGGTTGATTACTGCCGTAGAAGAAGCGTCTGCTTCTTTCTCCGATTCATCCTTTTTCTTCATCCCGTGTCTTCTCTCTTCAAGAGGTAGGTGTCAAGCCAAACTCCATAAAAGTTTAAACTCCGGATGTTCTCTGCATGATACATCGTTGTATGCATGTTTGTTACGTTTTTATTTTCAAGTGAAGATATATTAACACATGAATAAATATTTTATAATCATATAACCTGACATCTAAAAATTTGATAAATATGTTATTAAAACACTTATATTTTCCTTAATTTTCTATGCCGTTGTATGATAACATTAACTAATTAAGAATTGAATTAATTAAATAGATGATTTTTTTTATTACACGGCGAATCACACGGATAACTGTAGTGAGATAGTTACAGGTTTTTACTTTGACGATTTGTTCATAAGCACTAGAGTCTCCTTTGGCTATGAAATTTTATGGGCGTGTTATTGGGATAGTGACCAAGGTAGTGGGGTTGGTACCTCCTTTTTTCGATGCTCCTAACTCAAGATATCCTTACTCTCAAGCAAAAATTTTTTGAACATCATGTTAGGTAGAGTTTTTCGAGTCCTTCATTTTGATATATAGATTGCACGATTCCGACATAAGTGCGTCGAGAACTTGAGGTTTGAAGGGGTTTTACACTATTCACCAATTTAATAATAGCGGGTCAACATAATTACTTTACAAGAGTAAAGTTTTACCGGGTCAACTCACTATTATTCTTTATATTTCATTGTTCCTTTTTACCTTTATCCTTAAAAAAAAGCCTTATCCATCGATATTCCCTCAATATATATATATATATATATATATATATATATATAATGTAATGCATGTTAATATCTTAGTTGTATCTTTAAAAATCCATATCTATAAAACTATGTAAAATAAAATTATAAAATATATATATCTGGAATCCTTAGATTTTTCTCTTAATTATCATAGATTTTGCTGCTCCAACTGGTGGCGCGACCTGAGATGGCCGATCGAGGGTGAATTAGGGCAAGGATCGACGACGTGTTCGCGGATTAGGATTTTTCGCGTCATTCCCTTTCTTCTTTAATTTTGGTAGGTTTCTCTCAGGCCCAACCTAATTAACTAACATGATCGTATAGAGCTCCTCTTAGCTTTCATTTAAATCTATTTTTGCCTAATTTTTATCAACCATATCTTGCGTATTACTTGTTTCATTATGAACATGCGATTAGGGTTTTTACCATTCATTTCCGCTTGATTTAGGTAGGCTAATCGTAGTTAAATCCCTAAATTGATCACGCTATATTGTGTATGTTTGAGTCCTCTTTCGATTGATAATAATTTGCCCAATTTTTATGGAGTGTATGGATCGAAATTAGTTCATTTAATTAAGGCGTGTTATGCATTGTAAATCCATGTTACTTAACTTGGTGGTAGGACTTTTATGTTAAATATCACACTGTTAACTAGGAAAAATGAAATTTTATGATCTAAGTTAACCTTCTTCATGATTATTCCTCCATGATCATCATTCTTGATATCTTATGATTGAAGATGAGTAGAGTAATTAATGTTGGTTCTCATTATTCCATTATCACCTTGCTATCTCATTAGTTCTGTTTTAAGGACATGCCACTCCGGTGGTGGCGACTGGACCGAATACATCGTTTTCGTTGATTGTGAGCCATTAAATTTTTGGGCATCGAATTACCTCTCCGTTGGATATTCCTTCCGCCGGACTAGGTGTTCATGTTCCGAGGCCTCCGTAAGCCCCCGCGAGCCTGGGATTCCCACTAGGACACCGGGCGGGTTGTACCCACAAGCCTGAACCTTTTTGACTCAATCGAATAGCGTATTTTTGCTAAACCCCAGAATCGGGACTGTCCTGTTGATGGCGGCCTTTCTGAGACCATTTTTGTCAGTAAGCGGTCCAGTCATGATCGCCAGACTGCTTGAATGGCCCTCATGTGACCGTGTTTAACTGGCTGTGCGTCGACTTTAGTCCCTTGACTCTGTAAGTACATGGTTGATATTAGACCGTTTACCTCTTCAAGTGGCCCAACCAGGACCATCTAGTCCTGATCACGGCCCACCTTGGACCATTTTCTACTCGTTCGCTCTGGGTTGGATCTTTGACTCGGCTAGCCTTTTTGCGGTCCTGATTAGACCGTGTTCCTATCTTAGCGGTCCTTTGTTGACCGTTTCACCTTCCAGCTTTCCAGAAATTGATGTTTTCACGGTTTTGATATATGTAAGCTACTCTAGCCTAACTAGGCTATTATACCTAGAATTTTGACCTATTGTTAGATCTATTGTCAACATTTATCCATTCAAGAGTCATTTCTTTAAATGACTATTCCTCTCGATTAATGAGCTTATTGCTGGAATCTCAAGAAAATCAATGTTCTTACACATTTTTCCTTGATTACATGAGCTTGATCTTGGAACTCTTGGCCATCATTATTCGTGGATGTCTAGATTTTGTGGGATCTATGATCCAAACAAATCAATGCCAAGGAAATCATATTTAAGGGTCCAGTCTGGTCCTGGGAGGAGCACCCGAAAAGTAATTGATCCCCGGGGAGTTGAATGACTAGGTGTGGCATTGTCACCGAGTACTAGCTAGCGTGTTGATTCTATGACATTCCACATTCTCGTGATACTTGCCATTCATGCTTAAAGCGTGAAGTACTTGCTTGCGTGACTCGACTCGACTTGACTTCATAAATGGCCATTCATTGGAAAGTTCTTGTTATTGGTGCTTGATATCTCGACATGCAATTGTTCCTTTCCATTTGTATATCGATTATCTTCTGGTTACTAGTTTGCTTTATTTGAGTTTCTTGCATCAATTATATATTCTTGAAAATGATTAATTACTTAAATTTTGCCTGATGATAGAGAGTAATTCCTACTGAGCTACTTGCTCACACCCCTTCTTCCCATCCTTTTCAGGTAACTCGGTGGATGGAACATTTGCAACTGGGCTCGGGCCAGCGTGATCGAGTGAAACTGGAACTTAGAGACCATAGTCTTTTTATTTTCTTGAGTCTAGTTAGTATAGTGAGTCTTGTTATTTTCTCGTCTTTATTTCTTTTATTGAGTCTATTATTATAAAAATTGAGTCAATTTGTAATTCAATTTTCAAATATCAATAAAACTATATTTTTCTCAAATCAATGGCTTCCACGTGTTTGAATATTATTTATTGTGTTTCTTTATTTTCTGCTCTAATTATCATGACTTTTTCGCTGCCACATTCCGAGCATTACTTCCCGTTGCTATCGGTTCGAGGCGTGACACTAGAGCTCGAGCGGCTATATGAGAGAGGATCTGCATCTATATCTGAGAAGAAAATCAAGAGAGGAGCTAGGAGAAAAGAGAAAGGGAGAGATTGAAGAGAGAAGGAGAAGCTAGGGAAGAGTGTGAGAGCCACTGCGAGCCTGAGAATTGAAAAAATTGGACGTGTAGAGAAGAGAGATAGAAAGCAGAGTATCAGAAGAGGAAGAGAAATTATGAGAGAAGAGAGAGCCTGCGAAGAGTCTGAGTTGGTCTCGACGTCTGGATCAGATCCAGAGTCGAATTGCTCTAGAAAAAGAGCTACAACTGTTTTATTTTTTCTATTTTCTCTATTTTGTTTTGAATCATTTCTGAGTCGTCTGTAAGCTGTGTAATCATCCGTGTTCAAGCTGTAAGGTAGCGGCGAGGTGTGATCCTCGGACAGCAAGCTGTAGAGCTCATCGGGTTGTAAGCTGTGTAATCAGCAGACACAAAGCTGTGTAATCAGCGGATTCAAAGCTGTGATTCAGCGGAAGGCTCACTCGATTGAGTGAGGGGTGGACGTAGATCTCAAGATTGAGATCGAACCACCTTAAAACTGCTTTGTCCAATGTGTGATTGCTTGGCGTGTCTGAATTTTTTTAGTGGTCTCTCTATCATATAATTATCTATCAATCGATACCTCAGTGGTATATCAAAAGTTACAGTTGTAAGGATAGATTACATCTATTTGGAAAACTACTTCTTGCGTGAGCGATCTTGTGAATCAAACCTCCGCCCAGTACTAGACTGAGTTGTGCTCTTGAATGCTCATCTAATCACTTTATCATCTACTAGTCTATGTGATTGATAGCTTTTCTTTAGTGGATATACTTGTTGTTTTACTTCAGTTTGATTTGATAGCTCGTCTTTCAGTAGAGTTTTCATTCCGCATTTATTCACTGCTGTAGAATTCGAATTTGGGGTAAATCTATTCACCCCCCTCTAGATCTGTAGTTCATCCATTCTCGTCGCATGGTATCAGAGCCTAACTCTCCTCAAGGGATTAGCATCCCGAAGAGATCTAAGAAAATGGATGCTAGAGGACTTACGGTTGAGGGTTATTCTGTGAGTAAGCCACCTTTCTTCGATGGAGCTAACTATGCATATTGGAAGAATTGAATGTAGGTGTTCTTACGAGCTAAAGACTACAAGATCTGGAGAGTGGTCAGTCGAGGTCCGTTTGAGCTCCCCGAAGATGAAGATGTCTGGACTCGAGAGCAAATTCGAAGGTCAACCTTGAATTGGAGTGATGTCAATGCTATACAATGTGCTCTACATCCCACCGAGTTTTCCAGAGTGTCCTCCTACTCCACAGCGAAGGAAATGTAGGACAAGTTGGAGGTAATATATGAGGGAACATCTTAGGTACGGGAAAGAAAAGCTAATATGTTAGTATCTGAGTATGAAGCTTTTAAAATGAAATCTGACGAAACAATTTCTGAGATGTTTGCTAGGTTAATGGTGCTCATTAACAGTTTAAGAAGTTTAGGCAAAACTTATAGTGAGTATGAGCTAGTCAAGAAAATCCTTCGATCCCTGACACCGATCTGGCATACGAAGGCCACTGTAATGGAAGAATCCAGGAACTTGGCAACTACCACTGTCGATGAACTCATTGGTTCTCTTATGACATATGAACTGAATCTCAAGAGGGTCGATGAGTCTGAGAAGAAGATGAAGCCCCTGGCGCTTAAGGTAAATTCTAGTAGCAAAGGATCTTGGAGTGAGCATAGCTCTTCTAGTTCCGAAAAAGACTCAGGTGAATTTGCTATGCTAACTAGAAAGTTTAAGAAATTCTTAAAGAAGGAAGGTAAGGGTTTCAGAAGAAAATACTACTCAGGGAAGAGGTAGTCGAAATATAAATCTGACACTGCCAAAAAGACTGATGGAATTGTTTGTTACAATTGCAGGAAGTCAGGGCACCTAAAGGCAGATTGTCCTGAACTGTAGAAGGAAAAATAGCCCAGGTGGAAGAACAAGACGGGCAAGGCCATGGTAAGCACTTGGAGCGATGAAGAAGAAAATAGTCAGAGTAGCTCATCTGACAGTGAGGGCGAAGACAAACTATGTCTGATGGCCAAAAGAGAAGAAGAAGAGAAGGAAGATGATGTGGTAACTTCCCCATTTGAAAACTATACTCATAGTGATTGGGAAGAAGCATATGTTGAAATTCTAGATAAGTATGATGATGTTCGTAGGGAAAATAGACACTTGAAAAAGAAGACAAACTCCCTTGTTAATGACACAACTTTGCATGATAGGATTGCACACTGGAAACTAAAAATACTGACTTAAAAAATTCTCTTGTTGAAAAAGAAGAATCTAAAACTGTCATAAATGGCTTGAGATGTGAAAATGATAATCTAAAAAATGTGATTGATGAACTTAAAATCAGAATGCAAAAATTTGAAGAAGAAACAAAAATAGTAAATGAAAATTATGAGGCTGTAAAAAGTGTGAATGAAGAATTGAAGAAAACAATTGATAACTTGGAAAAAGAAAACAATGACAAACAGAACTCCCTTGAGGGTATGACTCAAGGGACATAAAATCTGAATGCAATTCTGGGAACTAAAGTTAATTTTAGAAGAGAAGGATTAGGTTTTAACCCAACTAATATAAAATGACCATTTCATTTGTTGCTGAAAAAGGAACATCCAAATTCAATCATTTGATAAGATTGAACTGTGAAGAAACCGGCAATAAGAAATTTGTGAAAAATAATAAACAGAACAATGTCAGTGCCAAGGACAAAGGCAAAGGGAAAGTGGACATGCCTAGAGAAACCAACACACACACCACTGTACTTAAGCCTAAAGGTCAAGTTAGGGGTCAGCCAATTAGAACCCAAGTCCAAGGAAGCCCCAAAACCTGTTGTGTCCCTATGGTCATTTGAGTCATCTTGTGGTCACTTGGGTCATTCGACATCATCCTATGGTCATATGAGTTCTGTGGTATTCTTGGTTTTGATAATGGCTAAACACTATTAGTCATTGATACTTTCCACTCTCATGTGACTGACACACGCGATGTTTTGTTCATGACAGATACGAAGGAATTCAGTGGAAATGGCAAAGGTGAAAGCTCAATGTTGCGCCCTCGCACGCGGATCGACCTGCGCGGTCAGGTCGCGGGGATCGACCTCCCCAGTCAGGTCGCGGGGGTCAAGGGGGCAGCGCCCCTTGCGGGGGTTTCCGGGGGCGGAGCCTCCGGAACAAAATTTAGAAATGCTCAAAGCATATTCTAAGTTGATTTCAATCCCAAAATACATGAAATTGATGAGGACATGAATATCTTGACTTATGAACATGTTTCATTGGTCTAACACTTCATTTTTGCAGGTATAGGTGTTTCTGGTCGACCTACACACCTTGGTCGGTCGACCAGATTTGCCAGAGCCTAAGAATTCCACGTTTTACAGGTTTCGATCGACCGCCCCTGCCTTTCCGGTCGACCGGTTCTTCCAGAAACGAAACACTCCAGGAATTACAGATTTCGGTTGACCGCCCCTACTTTTCTGGTCGACCGGTTTTCCCAAAACCGACAAGTTGGAGATTTTACAGATTCCGGTCGACCGCCCCATGAATTCCGATCGACCGCCAGCCCCGATGCAGCCATGTTTGACTTCGAATTCCACCTCGTGGCTAGCCCCTTTCCATATATTTGTTTAATCAAAACTCACCTAATCTCCCATGATTTATGGATCTGGTCTGGGGGGTGTCCAAGGACCATTCCAAGGGTTATAAAACCAACACATGAGGGGTTAGAAACTCTAATGCTTCAAGGTTTCAAGAGAGATTAAGGGAGGCCATTTTCGAGGTACTGTAGCACCTCCGTGAACAGTACTTCGGGCTGGAGTTCTTCATCCATCCAAGGTGTTTCAAGGTGAGATCTGAAGCAAGTAACCTCCACCAAAGCTAGAAGCACTCAAGGATAAGAAGGGTGATCAAAGGAAGCCACAAGCAGGGTGTTTCAAGAAGGAAATCAAGCTACTCCGGGAAGAAGTTCTTCATCAAATCTTCAAGTGATTCAAGCTACTTCAAGAGGAAATCAACTTCAAGCCAAGTGAAGAAAAAGCTGCAATCATCTTCCTCTTCCTCATCTCAAGGTGATCCATAGAAGCTGCAAGGGTGTGTTCAAGGGAAAGGAGTTCGAGTTACTGTAGCTGTGAACAGTACTCCGGGAAGAAGCTCTTCATCATATCTCCAAGTGATTCAAGCTACTTCAAGAGGAGATCAACTCCAAGCCAAGTGAATCATCATATTCAAGCTCCAGCAAACTCAGATAAGATCTTTTCTCTTTGAACATATTTCATATCTTGTTTGAGTGTTTTCATATCTTGTTCTTTTCCATTTCATTCAAACATTTGGAACTGAAGATCGTCCCTACTGGTGGTTAGTAGGAAGGCAATCGGAGGTTATCCGATCTGCGTTGTTGACGTCCCTACCAGGTGGTTATTAGGAAGGCAATCGGTGGTCTTTCCGATTTGCGGTTCAGTGCGTGGCACTAGTGGAGCCTCACCGGATTTGGTGAGGGGTGGACGTAGGACTGGGGATTCAATCCGAACCACCTTAAAATCTCATGTGTTGTGATTTGTTCGTGTGATTGCTTCGTTCTAAATGTATGCTTAGATTCGAATCGATATATTAGTAATCATCTTGCTAAGCAAATCGTTGTGTCCTTCGTTTAGCTAGTTATATTCCGCTGCAATTTATCTCATCTAGCTATATAGAGGGTTACATTGTGAAAAGAGGGGCAGATCTATTCACCCCTCCCCTCTAGATCTACTGTCCACTACACAACAAAACCAAAGTAACCCAGTCACAATAGAAAGGTCAATGCAACAACCAACCTGCACCGACACACATCTCATCTGGGTCTCACATCTTTAGAAGTCAATGTCAAAATAGGGGGCATCTCAGGTCGATTTTACTACTTTGGTGCTTCAACTCATCCATCGTTCCAAAACTCCTATCATAGGACAGGTTGAGGCAGCCATTATGTGAGGTCGAGGCAATAGAACATGTAGAAATCCTATCTTAATCAGGTGCATCGATGCTACCCTTGGAGTGTCTCTGTGCAGCCTAGGTTCTGGACATCTATAAACCAAAACTCATATGGCTCTGTCCATCCAAAGTTTGTTGAACCTAGGGTCACTAGTGCACACACTCATTCCAATGCTCATTGGACCAATGATTGGCACAAAAATTCTTATGCCTTTAAAAATCAGTATGTCATACCAGAGAAAAAGTTAACAAAAACTCTAAATGTATATAGCAAACAGAACAATAAAAAATCCACTAAACAAGCAACATCACACAAACTAATGTGGATTCACAAACAATTGTTGTCTTGCTTGCATGATTTAACTATTGTTATGGGGCCCAAGCAGTTTTGGGTTCCAAAATTTTCTGCTTGATCATGTTTGCAGGTGTGCCTGGCAGCCAATCACAATAGGTGGTATCTTGATAGTGGCTTCTCCAGGCACATGACTGGGGACAAAGGAAAGTCCTGCTTGCTGGTGGAGAAAGATGCGGTCATGTTACCTTTGGTCATAATACTAAAGGTAAGATCATAGGGTCAGGAAAGGTTGGTAAGTGTCTTTCATGTAGCATTAAAGATGTTTTACTTGTTGAAGGTCTTGATTACAATCTTCTTAGCATCAGTCAATTGTGTGATAAGGGTCATAAAGTTATTTTTGACTAACATGCATGCACCATTTTTGAACCTAATTCAGAAACTGTAAAATTCATTGGAAAAATAGTCAATAACATTTATATGGTTGATTTAGATGATGCTGCACACATTAATCTGTGTCTCACTGTAAATAAAGAGGATTTAGCTAGGCTTTGGCATCGCAGGTTAGGTCATGCTAGTTATAGAATATTGAATAAACTGAATAATTTTAGCATGGTCAAGGGTTTACCTGAAGTATCATTCAAAAAGAATAATAAAATCTATTAATCATGTACTCAAGAAAAGCAGACTAGGAAGTCATTCAAGTCTAGAACATGAATCATGTCTTCTAAACCTTTTGAGCCGATACATATGAATCTGTTTGGACCTACTAGATCAGCTAGTCTAACTGGTAGAAGATATGGATTTGTTATTGTAGATGACTTCACTAGGTACACTTGGGTATTCTTTTTTAATCACAAAAATGATGCTTTCAGTGAATTTCAGGAATTTGTCTACAGAATAAATCAGGATGGTAAGTATTCCATATCCAACATTCTGTCAGATCATGGTGGTGAGTTTGAGAACTCACAGTTTAATGATTTTTGTAGGAATATTGGAATAACCCACAGATTTTCTTCACCAAGAACTCCAGAACAGAATGGAGTGGTTGAAAGAAGGAATATGACTTTAGTAGAGATGGCCCGGACTATGCTGGTGGAAAGTAAATTACCTAGAAGGTTTTGGGCCGAAGCTATGAACACCTCCTGTTACATTATCAACAGGGCTTTGGTAAGACCTTCCACTCAGATGACTCCATATGAAATCCTGAAAGGTAAGAAACCCTCACTGGCCCATTTCAGAGTCTTGAGATCAAAATGTTTTATTTATGTCAATTCAAAAAGGGATCTTGATAAGTTTGAGGCCAAAAGTGAACCAAGAATTTTTTGGGATATTTTGAGACTTCTAGAGCCTATAGGATCTATAATATTAAATCTCAAACTGTCGAAGAATCACCACATGTTGTGTTTGAAGAAATATCTAATAAATCTGAAATTGATTTCTATAGGAACAAAGATGATGGAGAAATTTTAGAAAATAAAGAAGAGCAGAATGCAGAAGAAGCAGATGAAGGTGAGACTAAAGGACTGAGAGTTCAGGGGGAGGTAAATGTCAATTCAGGTAATCAGCTTACCAATATTAAAGTGCTCAGAGATCACCCATTAGAACATATAATTGGTCATCTGTAGAAACCCCCTAGGATTAGGTCTCATTTCAGAATTGAAAATGAACTTAATTCTTTTGCACTAGTCTCACAAATAGAACCCAAAAACATTGAAAGTGCCTTAAAAGATGAACATTGGATAAATGTCATGCATGATGAACTTAATCAGTTTGAAAGGAACAAAGTATGACACTTAGTTCCTAAACATGCACATGGCTCCATAATAGGAACAAAATGGGTTTTCAGGAATAAAACTAATGAATAGGGAAAATTTGTTAGAAATAAGGCTAGACTAGTAGCATAGGGGTATAATCAGGAAGTTGGGGTAGATTTTGAAGAATCCTTTGCCCCTGTAGCCAGGCTATAAGCCATTAGAATTCTTCTTGCATTTGCTTGTAACTTAGGAATAAAACTTCAGCAGATGGATGTTAAATCTGCATTTTTAAATGGTCTAATAAAAGAAGATATTTTTGTCAAACAACCCCCAGGTTTTAAATGTATTGACCTTCCTGATCATGTGTACAAGCTTGATAAGGCATTGTATGGACTGAAGCAAGCTCCCAGAGCTTGGTATGATAGATTGAGCTCCTTCCTCACAAGTGAAGGTTTTTCAATAGGAGAGGTTGATCAAACTCTATTTACTAAGGTACATAACAAGGATATTCTTGTTGTTTAGATTTTTGTAGATGACATAGTGTTTGGGTCAACTAAACCATCCATGTGTGAATAATTCTCAAAGTTAATGACTGATGAATTTGAGATGAGTTTAATGGGAGAACTAAAGTTTTTCCTTGGATTACAGATCTATCAAACCTCAGAGGGAAGCTTCATCACTCAGGAAAAGTACATCAAGGATTTTTTAAAGAAGTACAAGCTGGAAAACCTAAAGGCCACCACTGCACCAATGGGTACTTCAACTAGCCTTGATGCTGACCCAGAAGGTAAACTGGTTTATTCCAAAATATATAGAGGTATGATCGGATCTTTGCTTTATCTTACTGCATCTCGACCAGATATTCAATTCTCAGTGTGTTTATGTGCTAGATTTCATGCTAGTCCTAGGGAATCACACATGAGTGTAGTGAAAAAGATTTTTAGATATCTATTTGGCACCCTTGACTTAGGTCTATGGTATCCTGCTAGGTGTGAGTTTGAACTGGTAGCTTACACTGATGCAGACTATGCAGGGTGTAGAATAGATAGAAAAATCACTAGTGGGTATTGTTAATACCTAGGTGGTTATCTAGTGTCTTGGGCATCTAAGAAGCAACATACTGTTGCTCTTTCCACTGCTGAAGCTGAGTATGTTGTAGCAGAAAATTGTGCAGCCCAGGTTCTCTAGATCAAACACCAACTCATGGACTATCACATAAAACTTAGATGTATTCCTGTTCTTTGTGACAATACCAGTGATATATCCTTGATTAAGAATCATGTTCATCATTCTCGGACTAAGCACATTTAGATAAAACATCATTTCTTGAGAGATGAAGTAAGTTAGAATGAAATTGAACTGAATTTTGTAGAATCAGAAAAATAGATTGCCGATATATTTACTAAACCTCTTGACAATGAAAGATTTAAATTCTTAAGAAGAGAACTAGGTTTATGTAAATTTCAGCATGATAACTGACTACTTGAGTGTTCTCACATGGAATAAATGCTTCATGTTTGTCATATCTTGTTGTTGGTAGAAGTAGAATGAGGATGCTGTTACATACATTGCATTGCATAAAATCCATCTTGATCCCAAAGGTATATCAAATGGTATGTTGGGTCAAGAGTGTGTCATGGTCTTGCATCCCACTATCTGAGGTCATGTTAGCCAAAAAGATTCATGTGCTTTAAATGTTGTGTCCAGTAGAAGTGCACATAAACAGGGGGAATTAATGTCAAAAATATCTTGTGTCTATCTCATTTTCTTGCATACTAAAGCGGAAGATCATGGCAGGATGGTCAAAATTTGAGTTACATTCATCTATAACTATCATTTGGTCACAAGACATCAGATTCTGTCTTGTTTCAGTCAACCAGAATATTCACTACTCTTGTTTTGAAAAATCTCAGTTGGGCCAGTGTCTTTACTCCTTCATATTTATCTTATCACTTGGCACCTTATCTCTTGGCATCAGATTCCTGTCAACTGAAATGTCTTGAAAAATCATGCACTTTCTTTGAACATGAAATTGTGAAAATCTGATCTTCAGATTCATTATTCTTAGCTATTGAAATTCAGAAATCTTTCATATAAGGTTCTATGATACACTATGAAAAATTAATGGTTTAAGTCAAATGACTCAAAGAGTTTAAAGATTGAACTAAATGAAAAGGCTGCAGTTCACACTTAATAGTCTTCAACCACATCTGTAGCATCCTGAAATTTTAAATACTAAATATCACTATATTATTTAATTATTTTCTTAGCACATATTTCAAAATTTTATTAAAAATATAGAAAAATATGTATCCAGTGTAAAATGTTATTTCCAGCAACTTTGTCTTAAGAAACGAAGCCAGAATAAAATTGGATTAGTCCCAATTTTAAAATTAAGGCTAAAAATCATAGCTTTATATGAACAACCTAAATTGCCCAAATTGGACCTTAATTCTCGCCCTAATGGGCTCTAATCGAAGCCTAACCCTAGCCCAACCCTTGTTGACCGATTCTTCTTCGAAAACCCTAACCCTAGACCCTTCGATTTGGCGCGGCGGCGGCGGATTTGATCGACCTGAGTTTTTTGCCGTTTTCCCCTCTTTGGACTCTATATCTCGATTCGATCGCTAGAACCACCCACAGGCTCTATATATAAAGGGATATGACCTCTGGCGACCCTCATTTGATCGCTTGGGCAGCGGCGTGGTCGTTCGTGGCCGGACTTGGGCAGATTTTGGCGTGAGGAACGGTTTGAGTTAGGGTTTCGGTGACCTCTTTTTCTCTTCCTCCTTTTGGAGACTAAAGGTAGGTTTCTCTCAGGCTGAACCACTAAGTGAATATACCGGCGTGTTCCTCTCTCTGTTCTTTTTCATTTGATGCTATTTTGCCTAATTTTGACGAACCATGTCGATTGAATTTCTTAGTTTACTCGGAGGTATACCCAAAGGGTTACTTTCCATTTTAGTTCATCTTACATTAGTTTAACTTAGTCTAAACTCAAATCAAATCATGCTATCTTATTCACCTTTCAATGCTCTTTCCAACGGTACATTTTTGCCTAAATTTGGTTCAGTATATCGTTCGAAATCGTTATTTTAATCAAGGTCTGTCGGGGTTCGCCATCAGTGGAACTCGGTGTTAAAAACGGCCCTTCCAGGAATCGCATGGTGAAGAAACGGTCACACGATAGACCGTTTTCCTCTCCCCAACATTTTTTCAAAAAAAAAAATTTATTGAGGTGTCCTACCTCTAAGACGCCTTCATAAATATTCATTATTTTATTAATTTTGAGATATTATTGACGCGCCCTAGTAGTCTGACGCCTCTATTAGGCGCATCTAGCCTCAAAGACGTGTTCTTGTTTTTGAAAAAAAAAAAAGGAGAAGATAAAATAGCCTGGCGGCCTTCTTGAGACCGTCTAGTGTAGGTTGCAGTCTGTAGAAAGACCGTTTTTCTCCTATTTCCAACGTTTAAGCCGGCTCATTTGCTACGTTTTAGGCTAGGTTTATGCTGTCTTTTGCTCACTGATTAAGGCTAAAAACATTACAAAACATGATCATTTAGGTTATTTAAATTATCAAGTTCAAATTTCTATCATTTTCTTATTTTTCTAATGTTGAAGAAAAGGAATAAATAAATGGTCAAATCATAGTTTAACTTGTAAAACCTTTGGTATTACCTTCAATTGTTGCTCAGAGTTGTTATCTTCTTCAAGTTTGATTTAGGGTCATGCCACTCTGGTGGTTTCGACCTACTGCTACACTTGCTTTCCGTGGATTTACAAGCCTTCAACTCTTGGGCATCGTGTTGGGTCCCACAGTGTAGTGACACGGATCTAGAGGGGGGGTGAATAGATCCCTCTCTAAAAATTATAGCCAATTAAAATAACTTGAAAGCTTCTCAATCAAACCTCACCGAACATGCAAGTGACAAGATCACACACGGAGAGATGGCAATTTGAACTATCATTATACGTTAACAAATTTAGCATCAATGTGCAAGATAATCAATAATCCATCCTATGAATGGTGGTAGAAGATAAGGAATAAACACTCAACCAATTACACATGCACAAGGATTTTTTAGGTGGTTCGGGACCACGACGGGTACCCTACGTCCACTCCTCACCACCTCGGTGTGGATTCACTAGAATGCCACTCAAGGTAGCACACGGGGACGAACCCCAATACACCACACGCTGCACGATGGTAGCAAACCACACATACGAGCACGAGGCTCAACACACTGCTACGCAGCACACACACGAGGGTGAACCCTCAACACGGTGCTCAGCACCACACACACACACACTAAGACAGGGACGCACCCCAACAATGATTCCACACTCAGAGTCACCGCTCCGAACACACACACAATATTCTTCAGTTTAAAAGGAGTGATCACAGATATACAAGCAAGCTCAATGAACATGAACTAGACAAAGGATAACCACAAGCAAGGTCAGAAAATGGTTCAGAAGACTCCTTATCAAAATGATGGAACTAGGTTCTTGGGCAACTGGGTTTCTTCTTCTCTTTACTCAGACTTTGGTTGAAGCACGCATTAGAATCATCAACAGGTTCGTTGTTGTTGCAGCTTGAAAGATCGGCGATCGAGGTTCTTCTTCTATTCAATCCGGCTTCAGCTCATTGATCGTTTGGAGGAGATATTGTTGTGCCCCTATGATTTTGATGATAGCAAACACTATGAATCAACTTTGCATATCATGAATTTGTGTCTGAATGATTGTTTTGCTTAGGGCATATGAATGTGTCATCTAGCATTAGTGCAGACATACAGTTCATAAAGCATTGCATTGTTATTCAGTCATCTTATCAGATCTTAACTCAGTCATTCTTATGTTCAGTCACTCATTCAAATGTTCATGCAGTCATTCATATGTTCAGTCTTTTAGATGCTCAGTCATTTTATCTGCTTACACTGTGAGTCATTGCATTTGATGTTCAATCATTTTATCTGCTGCACAAAGCATGTTCAGTCATTTTGTCTGCTGCATCTCTCTGCTTGTGGAAGTCTACACATTGCATAGCTGCAACAACTTCAAGTCTAAACACCGCACAGCTTGCAAGACTTCAAGTCTGCACAATGCACAGCATGCGAGCCACCAAGTCTATACATTGCATAGACTTCAGGCATTCTAAGTCTATACATTGCCTAGTGTCGCAACACTAAGTCTGTACATCGCACAGCATGCAGCTAGGCGAAGTCTGTACATCGCATGTAGGCCGGCACTCGAAGTCTGTACAGTCTGGCAGCGTCTCATGCATCGTCTCACTCGAAGTCTGTATAGCGGTGGCATCGTCTCTGGCAGCGTCTCATGCATCGTCGGTGGCAAGTCTGTACAGCCTTCAAGTTTGTACATCGCATGCAGGCAGGCATTCAAAGTGCATACACTGCTGTGTGAACGCAAGTCTATACAGCCAGTGTCTGCGTTGCCTTGCATCTCATCAAGTCTACACATCGGCTTCCAAGTCTGAACATCGTTGTTGCATTCACGCAAGCCGTTACATTGCACTGTTCATGCACGGCACACCAAGTATGTATAGAGTTCACGTCTCATGCATCGTCTATGCAAAGTCCATACAGAGTCTTCTGTTGCATTTAAAGTCTGTACATTGGGCTATCCTTACCTACGTTCTATGCATCAAGTCTATACATCCTTCAAGGGGCCAAGTATATACATTGTGTTGTTCATGCTCTTCAAGTCTATACAACGCTGCTTGTGTTTCCTCAGAGTCTATACAGCCAGCTCTGTCACTTAGCACCTCATCAAGTATGTACATACTTAGGCTGCATAACACATGTCTATACATCCGCATGATAGCTAGGCATTCAGCAAGTCTATACACTACATTCATGCATTGTTCTTCATAGCAAAGTCTGTACACTGCGTTCTCTTGCACGCAATCAAAGTGTGTACAGCCTGTGCTCGTATTGGTAAGTCTATACATTTGCTATGGGCCTGTTCATGCAGTGTTCTCATCGAAGTCTATACAGTGCATCATGTCTGAAGTCTGTACACTGCACTGTAGTTTGCACGAAGTGAAGTCTGTACATCCACCTGTTCAACTTCGAAGTCTATACATTGGTACCTTTACCTACGTTACACTCGCAAGTCTATACATTGGTATCTTTACCTACGTTGTGAACCTTCAAGTCTGTACAGACTTTCCCTTGTTCAAGTTTGTACATTGTCCCCGTGTTCACTTGCCTTAAAGTCTTACATCGTGGCCTTCAAGTCTTCAGAGCCTGTACATTCTTCAAGGGCCAAGTGTATACAGTGTCTCGCTCACATCTTCAAGAGTGAAGTCTATACATTGGTTAGACTTGTTTATGCTAGGCTTGTTCATGCATCGTTCTTCTCAAAGTCTGTACACTGGTGTCTCATGCATTCTAAAGTCCATACACTCCTCCATGCATAGTCAAGTCTATACAGACTTAGCGAAAGCATTCAAGTCTGTACTCTGGTGCCGTCGTCTGCATGGTCAAGTCTATACAGACTTAGCGAAAGCTTAGCTAGTCTGTACATTGGTCTCTCAGGCATATAAACAGCAAAGTCTATACACTCGCTAGTGTGCATATGCATAGTCTATACATTGCTCATGCATCTTTACTTAAAGTTTATACATCCATATGCTCCTTTATCATGCATGCATTATAGCAAGTATATACATCCTCTGCCAGTCTTCAGCAAAGTCTGAACACTGCTTCAGCGTTGGCTTCAGTCAAGTCTATACACTGCATCATATATGCATATTACAGCATGTGGTAAGAAGTCTGTACACTCGTCTTGCCTCACACGATCAACTCTGTACAGCCATCCATGCTTGCCTTGCTTGCTGAATGAAGTCTGAACATTGCCTTCAGCTGATACTATCTTCGACTGATTAACTGATAGGATTGTTGGACGAGGTTAATGAGTCTAGGCACGTGACCCGAGGTGGGCACCTGGCACGTGATCCAAGAAGCTGAGATGCTGACACGTGGTAGCATCAATTGGGCGGGATAAGTGGAAAGCACACGCCCTAGCACCTGCTGAAGCTGATATAAATAGAAGCCTTCGTCCACTGAAGAGAAAAAAATGAAGTGAGAAAAATTAATCAACAGAAGAGGGCTGATCGAGACTGTGAGTGAGAAAGAAGAGTGCAGCAGAAGAAAAAGAGAAAGAGAGAGAGGTCGTGAGGATTGAGAGAAGAAGAGAAGATAGTGAGAGAAAGAAGCAGAGAGCAGAAGAAGAAGAAGAAAGAAGAAGAGTGAGCCTGAGCAGAAGAATAGAGAGAGCAGAAGAGAGATCGAGAAAGAGAAAGAGAGAGCGTGAGTTGAGAAGAAGAAGAAGAAAAGTAGCAGAAGAAGTTCCTACTGGACCGTGGATCAGATCCAGGCCAGTCAGCTCCGTTGAGAGCCACATTGTGCATTTGATTTTCCAGCTTTCTGTTTGCTGTGTTATTTTCATTTCTTATTTTTCCTTTTGTTACTCTGATTACTATTGTTCTTCTGATTCTCAATAGTGAGGTCGGGTTCCTGCTGTGGACTCAGGAGAAGGGAGATTCGTCTCCGGTTCTGGGCTTGTGGGTTACAAGTCCAGGGGTCCCTCCTGGTCTGGAGGAAGAGAGGTATGTGACCTCTGGTTTACTGGTGACGGGGAGTCACTGGTGTGTCCCCTCCTGGTCTGGAGGAAGAGAGACTTCGGTCTCAGGTTTCCAAGTGGCTGGGAGTCACTTGGGGTGTCCCTCCGGTGTGGAGGAAGAGGGGAGGCTGTTCCCCTGGTCAAGCTGTGTGGCAGCATTCTGTTCGCAGACTGAGTCTGTAGTTTCTAACTTGTGCTAGTGGAAGCCTCACTCCGGTTGGGAGTGAGGGGTGGATGTAGGTCTAGAGGACCGAACCACGTAAAAAACTATATGTGCAGTGGTTTGCCTTGTGCGTTAGCTCCATGTCTTCTACCACCTTTCACAGATTGTCTGAGCGTTCATATTGCTATCTTGCAGTAGGTTGATTACCTTCTTCCGCTTCCGCTAGTTGATTATTTAGGCGCGAGATAGATGTTTGTTCTTCGGTTCAAAAGAGATTCTGATTAGTTATCCAATTTGTCTATCTTGTTCTAGTTAGTGTTCTAATATTGTTTGAGCTAAAAGTTTTTTAAGGGTGGGATTCATTCACCCCCCCCCCCTCTGAATCCAGCGCACCGATCCTATCAGATATAGCCGTGGAGCTTCAGCAAGACACCATCAACTAGGTGGGATTTCATCATCTTCAGCCTTGAATCACACCCAGCTCACCCTCGAGACGAAGGAGATGAAGCTTCGTCCTCTGCTACGTTTCTCCCTGCAAAACCCAAAAACGTATATATCATTAGATGCTTTTCCCCTCCTTTCAATAAACCCTATCTCTTCCAATTTATACCCAAGAGGAATGGATGGCTACGTGGAGGATATTATCTCCCAAGGACCAATCACAATAGGGCATAAAAAGAGGGGATCGAGCTAGGGCTCCGGCCGCCGCGTGAACTGGCGATTTTCCCGGTTGTCGGAAAGTGTCGACCCCATGGGTCGACACTCGCGTTCGGGCAAGACAGAACAAAGCCCAAACAGAACCCAGCATAGAAAGTGTCGACCCATGGGGTCGACACTTTCTGCCTGTGACAAAGAAACAAGCCATGACAAACAGACCTGGAATAAGTGTCGACCTTGTGGGTCGACACTTATGTCCAGGGTTCTGAAAAATGAACCCAGACATAACCTAGTGATAAAAAGGTCGACCTTTTGGGTCGGCTTTTTATCCCTACGTTCAAAGATATAAGAGGGCCAGCTGAAAACAGCTAACCCCTGGACAAAGTGTTGACCCATGGGGTCATAAGCAAATTATAACACAGCACATAATGGGGTTACTCAAAAGACATGAGACAACAAAGATGAATACATGTAAGAGAGAAATGGGTATTAAGTACCCCAAATCATAGATATACCAAGTAGAGATTGTTAGGGAATTACCTTAAGAGATGTCCATCCATTTTTCACAATAAACCTCCTCCTACCATTCAACCAAAGCAACTTACCATTTTGTTGGTCCACATGCCTGTGAAAATCCAATTGGAGGATATCCAATGTGGTCTATATGTTCATTCCCATTCTTTACACCTATCACATTACATACTGGAAGTTAGTCTTCCATATCATTCAAGTTCTAGAAATTGAAACCTATCTCTCATAAATCACTCAATATTAAGACTAAGTCTCTTCAAACCATATGTTAGCTATCACAATAGCTTGAATCCTATCCAAATCAACTAAGGAAGAGTTAGAAGAATTTCACCCAAATTGTTCGGAGACTTTCCTTTCTCACTAACTCATGTAAACATTTCAAAACACACGTCAGTTAATTTCATCAAATCAGTTGACCGTGTCATACACTAGCCATTCAATCAAATGGAGTTTGCTCAATTCATTTCAAATCCATAAACTACATATGCAAAAAG
This sequence comes from Amorphophallus konjac, assembly GCA_022559845.1. NCBI lineage: Eukaryota > Viridiplantae > Streptophyta > Magnoliopsida > Alismatales > Araceae > Amorphophallus > Amorphophallus konjac. The sequence goes on from CM040127.1 coordinate 157,839,460, forward strand.
TTTACATGGAGAACAATCACATGGTATATAGTTCATCATCAAAAAATTTTAATACACGGTTGTGCACAGGGTTCAACAATCTCCCCCTTTTTGATGATGACAAATACTATGTGTAAATAGACAAAATAGAGTTGACGGATAAAAAGTGTTTCAAGGAAATTCAAATCACATCTAGCATTCTAGACATGAAACCATGCTTAACAATCCAATCACACTCATTCTCAAAATGCAGTCAAAATACAGTTCACACTTTTTGAACACACTAGGCATCCTGTAAACCATTTGATAACACAATCAAAAATATAATGCATTCTAACCATGAATTAAGATACCATTTTGCATGAATGATGAATCAACCATCAAACATAACATCCACCAACAAGACATGTTATTTAAGCATAAGTGATCATCCCACAAAATGAACACAAGTCCACAAAATATTCCATTGACAAAATAACTCATAACTTCAACATTGTCCATCAGGCAATCACAACTACTATCCACTTCAACTACTGTCCACATCTGGACAACCATGTCCACAAAATAAACAAGACAACCATGTCCACAAAATAAACACCAACCACCCAACCACAAAATGTCCACATAAACACAAACCACAAAATGTCCACATAACAAGACACGCAACCATAACATCCACACATATAGCACATTTCATCTCCCCCTTTGTCATCAACAAAAAGGAGTGGTAAGGGGGGGGTAAAGTCAATCCGCTTGTCCATTAGAAGGAGGGTGCTAAATCTTCAAGGAGAGTCAGGAGGTGTCCGAGGACGCCTGAGAAAATCAGAGAGATCGTCAAACTTGGAGTTTTGAATGCCAATGGCAGTATGGAGTGAGTCAATGGAGTCGACCATGGCAGCGAACTTCTGAAGATAAGTATCATGACGAAGGTTGAGTTCTTTGACTTCCCGTGTGAGGGCATCCACTGATTCTTTGACATTGCAAACTTCATCAGCTAATTCGTCAAATTTGGTGTTTATTGATGTATTTGCTGAAGATGTAGCTTGAGACACTCTAGTTCTGGCAGTTCTGCTGATGGGTTGTTCATGATCTTCACCCTCATTCTGCTCAGACCTTGCTGCCGGGGCTTTACCTTTCTTTGATGGAAGTGTACGAATAAGAATACCATTTATCAATTCGTAGCCCATGTTGTTACAGATGGATGGGATAGTATAGATGTCGGCATCCTTAATTGGATGATTGACCTGCTGACTCAAGTCAATATGCAAGGATTGAAAAATTGGTGTTAAAGTAGCTCCATAAGGTAAATTCTGGTTCTTGGACTTCCTGCAGCTGGTTATGTACTCCATCATCACCTTTGGGAAGTTAACCGGTTCACCACTCATGATTTGTACAAATAGGAATTTGTGCATGTCAGTTACTTGTTCCCTAGACCCTGATCTAGGCAGTAGTATAGTGGTCATCATGTGATGTAGAATCTTCTGAAGAGGTGGGAATTCATTCGCATTGAGCTTCGGTACACACCCTGGTGTAGCTACCTTATCTATCATGAGTTCATATGCAAGTTCTTCAGAATAAATGGCTTCTTCATAAATCACCCCACTATCCCAAGGCAAATTTAGAGCTTTTCCTATCAATTGAGCAGTTAAAGGAACAGAATGTCCATCTAATTTTGTGTGCATCTCATCATTTTTTACAACCATATTTCCATAGAACTGATGAACTAGTGAATGATAGACTCTTCTGTGCTCAGTCATGAATGGAATCAAATTTGGCTACTTCCTCAACAATTCTACTAACCTTGGCAGAGCAGTTTCGATGCTTCTAAAATCAACAGCACGAGGTCGTAACACTTTTCTCTCAACCAGCATTTTTGTTTCAGCAACCCTTTTCCTTGTCTGAGCTTGGGCTTCTTTGTCCTTGCACTGTAGCTCTATTAGGATGCAGGCTTCCTCCCTCTCTAACACCGATCTTTTCTTGGGTGCCATTGATGCAGCTTGGATAGCTTCAAATAGATGTTGACACTGTCCGGTCTTCACTGAATCAGGTGGATGAACTCTTGAGCAAGTGGAAGGAGACCGGTAGTGATACCCTCGAGCATATGAAGGGCTTCCTCTGACTGGCTAGAGCTCACACCACAAGCAGCACCTTCTCCAACCGGATGTGCTTCGAAGGAGGGCGCCGTGATAGCTTCAAGAGGAAGAAGGAGGGGCGAACGCGGCTCCTCGCCAGAGGATGCTCTTGGAAGAGATGGGGTGGACGGAATGAACCGAGGGCTAGAGGAAGACTGGAGAAGAGGAGCCGCGGAGGCTTGGGAAGAGGAGGGTCGCCCATGGGAGGTTGCGAATGGATGTTAGGGCAGAAGAAAATGCAGTGGTGAATGGGTTTAAAGGAGTAGAGAAAGGGTTTTGGGAAGATGGTTCGATCAGATTTGGCCAAAGGAAGACACCCAAGTCACCTTGGGTTCGAGCCAGAGAGCAACAGGTGTGAGGAGTGAACCCTACGGTCTGGTTCACAAATCGGGTTCCGAAACAAAAGTGTCGACCTTGTGGGTCGACACATTTTGGAGACAATTCTGTCTCACGAGAAAAAGAAGAAGCACGGGTAAAAGGTCGACCTTAGGGGTTGACACTTCTTCTGCACTTTGAAGAATCAAGTGGAATGCAGTGAATTGAAGGCCAAATGAATCAAACTTGGTATCCATGAAATAATAAACACAAATTGGACAATATGTGGGTTGTTCAACTGAAAAGGTTGATATTGGACACGTGAAATCAAATAACCACACTAAGATGATCAATTCAATTAAATATGCAAGCTTTCATTTCTAATTTCCAACACAAGTCTTTGAAACTGAATTGTTGCACAGAATAGACCAAATTTCAATTGAGCACACTTCATCCTCATGAATAGCAATAAAGCCAGGATTGCTTACCTTATCTCCTTCCTTCTGAGCACATCACTGAACTGAAGATTAACACATGTTAGGGTCACCAAATGCAATCTAATAACCCTGTGCATCAGAACTCGTGGTCAATGAATTATGAGACAAAATATGAGGAATGGACACAATGTCAGAGTAGTAACTCAACGCACAAAAACATTTCAATCAGAATTTGTATTCCCTTTACCCATCATAATTTTTAGTTGGTCACAAGGGAGTGTTTCTAACCGACTCAGTTCAACAATCAAACAGACATGGTTTTCTTTTCAGCAAAATCCATTTTAGAGAAAATTCAGGGAATATGAGTGGGATTGCAGATTCAAAGTGAGTTATGTACTTCAATTTTGGGGGGTTCAACAATTGAGTTATCATTATGCATTTTAAGCATGCAGGCATACAAACAAGCATACATAGGTATAAAATCAAGCATGAAGGTCCCTTAGGGATGGGTATAAGAAGAATGCAATAGATTTGAGCAATTATGTCCACGAACCATATTAACATGGTTGTGCTTACAAGTAGACGTACTGCTTAACCATTGATGATCAACTATATCAAGAAATACATTCAAACAATCAAGCTCAGATTCAACATGTGAACGATGAAGAATGACTTTCAAAACAATATGGATAATCATATGTTCTAAGTAACACTAACAAGAATCTCTCCTCCCCACATTTCAATACAAAATGCTCGGCTTTTGGTAGCTTCGCACAGTCCCATACAATTTTGTATTTATTTTAAATAGCAACATGACTAACCTTTTGACACGAGACATGCCCTTTGTCTCAGGGGCAGTTCTCGATTACTCGGTATCATCATTTATGATTATGTGGATAAGACACTTTCCGATGCGAGTTTCCTCCTTTATTTTAGGGGGGATTCCCGATGTACTCGATGTCAAATCACACTTATTCACTTTTTGGAGGGACTGACAACTTTTTCCTCACGAGTCACTTGACTTTAATGTAGGGGTTTAAGAATCCTTAAAAGTGTTTAGTGGAATAACAGAGATCCTTATTGAATGAAGTCAGTTGTATCAAGGTTCCATATGAAGTGAGTGATTGAACAGATAGTAGAACATGAATTAGCCTTTTCAAGGTTTTGTCTCCCCCTAAGTGTATGCACGGTTGAAAAACCAAAATGACCTTGTTAAGATGTGTCATGAGGCATTCATGCCTGAACTAATGCAAGTTTATTTAACAATTTTGTTTGGTCATAGAAGAGTTCTAAAAAAACGGATGTAAATTATATACATTCAAGCATGTTAAAGTGATGTATTCAAGTAATTTGATTGCCGGTACATGACGGAGTACGTAGGTCCGAAGACCACACTCACGCATGATGAAAGCTTCCAGGTGGACTTAATCTACCTTTCCACTGACACCATTTTATATACCGGTTAATCATGCATTCATGCACATGAATATGAAATGTATGCGAGTCAGTGCAGCAAGATGACAGATGATTAAAATTTTTATTTGTATTCACAAGTATGCAAAATGATGTGTGTGCTCTATGTGTAAAATTCAACTTTTATCCACAAAAAGAGACGAGTATAGCTAGAAAAGGACTTTGTGAACAACTACAAAATTATAGTTATTCACACAAGAAAACATGAGTGAAAGCTAATAAACTCTATGAACAATTGCAAAAGATTGTTATTCAAACGTGGAAGTAAAAGTGGAATGTATTACCACAATAGCTCATCAAATTTCTTGCCTTGGAGGAATTTTATTCTATTGATAGCTTCTTCCATCACAAGGCATCCCTACAAAACAAGATTGTCATTTTGAGGTTTTGGGAACCCAAGCCATCTTGGGTCCCTGACAGTTAGCTGCACCACGACTGACAGCTTTCCACATTTTCCTTGCATTCAGATCGTCAAGGTGCAATAAAGAGCAATCATCCATAAGATGTCCCACATGACCACAGTAATGACAATACACGCGTTGATTCAATTTCTTTGATTGGACATAAGCATTGGGCTTTTGAGCATGTCTGGGGGGTCTATGATTTTGAGTGTGAAATTTAGGTTCGATATTTAACAACCAACAGAATTTCATAGTATGACCCATTTTCCCACAATGAAAGCATTCAACCTTCTTTTTCTGATGAACTTGAAATTTACTGTCATGCATCCTACAAGCATTCAAATCATCCTCTTTCATCAAACTACAGTCATGCATTAGATGTCCAAGCTCACCACAATAGTGACATGCGGCATTGTTTTGTTTTGGAGCTTGGTGTTCCACATTAGATTTCTTTGCATGCATGTTTGGCTTTTGTTTGACATGGGTAGGAATGTTTGATGTACTGGAGGAGCAGGAAGCATGCACAAAGGAGGTCTTGGTTTTCAGATTAAAGGCTTCCTTTTTGCTAGGATTGTATCCTAGACCTTCCCGTTGGAAATTAACCTTAGTTCCTAGAAGTTTGTTCAAGTTCTCCTCCCCACTTACAAATTTACCCAATGACTTGTTCAAGTCAACAATTTCATTCTGGAGTGAAGCAATTTGAAGTTCACAAGTTAGAATTTCATTTTCACAAGAAATGACTTTCTCATTCAGAGTGGAGTTTATGGTTTTGTGAGATTCTATTTCCTGTTTTAGAATACTCACATCATCACTTTCTTGTCCAATCATTGACTTGCCCTTTTCAAAAGTCAGAAGTCTTTCTGACATGGTCATATTCAACATTTAACCTTCTTAAGTTCAGAGCTCAGTAGTTCATTTTCTGTTTCAAATTTTTCAAAACACTTCAATCTGCCCTCAAGTAAAGAGACTTGAATAAGCAAGGCATCATTGTCCCCTTTTAGTTTCTCATTTTTATCCAGAAGTGATTTGGTATCTGTTTCAGAGTCAAGTAGTTTCTCAAAAAGTTTTTCATCATCGGATAGAGAATCTAACTTGCTCCTCAGACTTTCTTGGGTTTCCTTAAGCAATGTGACTTTACATGCCAATAGTTCATTTTCTTTTTCCAGTTCTTCAGTTTTTGAACTTAGATCAATGCATTTCACACGAGGAATTGTCATGGATATTTTCATTAGACTTCTTCTTCAAAGCTTTGTTTTCACATTTTACCTTTTTATATTTTTCTGATAATTCTTCATAAGCATCTACCAAATCTTCAAAAGACAATTCATCTTCATCGGATTTAGAGCTTACCTCCTCAGCACTTTCATCACAAGTCTGATAAATATCACCAGCCATTAATCCCTTTTGTCCTTGCTTCTCTTGAGCTAGCATCAATTTGTCCATAATTTCTTTGGCGGTTCTGCAAGAGGTGACAAACGTGAACCTATTAGCATTGACAGAATTTTTTATCAACCTCAAAATTGTAGCATTTTCATGACTCTTTAGTCTATCTCGGTTGGACCACTTGGTCTCATCCCGAGGCAACTTATGAGGACCATCATTAACTAATTTCCACAAATTTGGATCAATTGAGTTTATGGTCCTACACATTCTTCCCAACCATGAGTTAAAGTCATCACCATTATAAACAGGTAAAGAAGTCAAAGGAGCAATATCTGAAGAAGCATTCATCATTCAAAAATACACTAGGATCCCTCTGAAGATCGTTTGATCTAATATAACAAAGCAGGCTCTGATACCAATTGTTGGGTCCCACAGTGTAGTAACACGGATCTAGAGGGGGGGTGAATAGATCCCTCTCTAAAAGTTATAGCCAATTAAAATAACTTGAAAGCTTCTCAATCAAACCTCACCGAACATGCAAGTGACAAGATCACACACGGAGAGATGGCAATTTGAACTAGCATTATACGTTAACAAATTTAGCATCAATGTGCAAGATAATCAATAATCCATCCTGTGAATGGTGGCAGAAGATAAGGAACAAACACTCAACCAATCACACATGCACAAGGATTTTTTAGGTGGTTCGGGACCACGACGGGTACCCTACGTCCACCCCTCACCACCTCGGTGAGGCTTCACTAGAACGCCACTCAAGGTAGAACACGGGGACGAACCCCAATACACCACACGCTGCACGATGGTAGCAAACCACACACACGAGCACGAGGCTCAACACACTGCTACGCAGCACACACACGAGGGTGACGAACCCTCAACACGGTGCTCAGCACCACACACACACACTAAGACAGGGACGCACCCCAACAATGATTCCACACTCGGAGTCACCGCTCTGAACACACACACAATATTCTTTAGTTTAAAAGGAGTGATCACATATATACAAGCAAGCTCAATGAACATGAACTAGACAAAGGATAACCACAAGCAGGGACAGAAAATGGTTCAGAAGACTCCTTATCAAAATGATGGAACTGGGTTCTTGGGAAACTGGGTTTCTTCTTCTCTTCAGTCAGACTTTGGTTGAAGCATGCATTAGAATCATCAACAGGTTCGTTGTTGTTGCAGCTTGAAAGATCGGTGATCGAGATTCTTCTTCTATTCAATTCGGTTTCAGCTCATTGATCGTTTGGAGGAGATATAGCCGTGGAGCTTCAGCAAGACACCATCAACTAGGTGGGATTTCATCATCTTCAGCCTTGAATCGCACCCAGCTCACCCTCAAGACGAAGGAGATGAAGCTTCGTCCCCTGCTACATTTCTCCCTGCAAAACCCAAAAACGTATATATCATTAGATGCTTTTCCCCTCCTTTCAATAAACCCTATCTCTTCCAATTTATACCCAAGAGGAATGGGCGGCCACGTGGACGATATTATCCCCCAAGGACCAATCACAATAGGGCATAAAAAAAGGGGATCGAGCTAGGGCTCTGGCCGCCGCGCGAACCGGCGATTTTCCCGGTTGCTGGAAAGTGTCGACCCCTCGACACTCACGTTCGGGCAAGACAGAACAAAGCCCAAACAGAACCCAACGTAGAAAGTGTCGACCCATAGGGTCGACACTTTCTGCCTATGACAAAGAAACAAGCCACGGCAGAAAGACCTGGAATAAGTGTCGACCTTGTGGGTCGACACTTATGTCCAGGGTTCTGAAAAATGAACCCAGACAGAACCTAGTGATAAAAAGGTCGACCTTTTGGGTCGACTTTTTATCCCTACGTTCAAAGACATAAGAGGGCTAGCTGAAAACAGCTAACCCCTGGATAAAGTGTCGACCCATGGGGTCGACACTTTTCCTGACATAAGCAAATTATAACACAGCACATAATGGGGTTATTCAAAAGACATGAGACAATAAAGATGAATACATGTAAGAGAGAAATGGGTATTAAGTACCCCAAATAATAGATATACCAAGTAGAGATTGTTAGGGAATTACCTTGAGAGTTGTCCATCCATTTTTCACAATAAACCTCCTCCTACCATTTCTCTTGGTATCAGAGCGGGTCTTTGTGCTTCCAGATCCAACGATCTGCAGAAGATCCTGCTAGTCTGTGTGGTGCTTTGCTATTTGTAGCTTGGTGCATTTCTTATCAATTACTTTGTGCGTTGAACCTATTTTCTATCTGTCTTAATGGCTCGTCCGCTTGCGTTTGATGGTTCTAACTTTAGTAAGTGGTTAGGCGGCCTATGCGTTTATATGAATTCCATTGACCCTAATCTATGGAGTTTGGTTTCAAAAGGCCCACACCAATTATCTCATGATGAGACCAAGTGGTATAGAGAGGACAAAGTAAAGAACCGTGATAATGTCACAGTTCTCAATATTTTGAAAGATGTAGTTAATACTGATAGATTTCCTTTTGTTCTCAGGTGCGCTTCTGGAAAGGAAATATTGGATAGAATAACTGCTAGAAATGGGGAGCAAGAGGATCAATGCTTGATGGCCAACCGGGGTGATCACAACTCTGATCAACAGGAGGAAACGTCATCCAAGGTAAACTCTGATATCAATTGTTGGGACTGGTGCGATGGATTCAGAGGGGGGTGAATGAATCTGTCCTTCAATATTTTGCCTAATTTAAAAAATTAGAACACTCAGAGATGCGAAGCTAAAGACAGATTCAGTTCTACCGAATCTTAAGTACTGTGATGTGTTCTATCAAACTGTAGACGTGCAATCAATGAGCTCAATGGACATATGAAGACAGATCGAGCCTAAGCATTCATCTAGCGGAATCAGATATGACAATCAAACCACAGTAGACGAAGGATTTTTTAGGTGGTTCGGTCCGCAGACCTACATCCACCCCACACTCCAACCAGAGTGTGGATTCCGCTGATACACAGCTTAACAGCTGGGCCACACAGCTTGCCTACATCAGCTGAGCATCACAGCTTGCTTCCGCTGGGCAATACAGCTTAGCGATCCGCTGGGCAATACAGCTTGGCCGTCCAGAGGATACCACACCTCTGCAATTGCTGGGGACTACAGCTTAACCCGTCCAGAGGAATCCTCCTCTGCCCGCTGAGCTTCACAGCTTGCTGTCCGAGGTATCCACCTCGCCCGCTGACAAACAGCTTGAAGAAAGGTTAAAAATGAAAGCAGGAAACAAGAAATAACAGCGACTAAAAGCTGTAATCAATGAAATGCAAATGTGGCTCCCATGGAGCTGACTGGATTGGATTTGATCTAGATTCCAGTGAAGACAGATCTTCTGATGGAGTCTTCTCTCTTCTTCTTCACGAATTCTCTATCTCTCTTTTCACTCTCCTTCTATCTTTTTCTCTCTTTCTCTTCTCTCCTGATCGTTTCTTTTCTTCTCTGCTACTCTCTCTCTTTCTGTTTCTCTTCTCTCTGGATCGTGCAGGCTCTCTCTGCTTCTACTCCTCTAAAGTATATTCACGATTTTTGATCCTCTCTGCACAAGCATCTTCTCCAGATGGAGAAGTCTTCTTTTTATAGCAGCAACAGGTAGGTGGGCATGTGTCTTCCACGAATTCCCGCCCTAGCACCTAGACCACATGGCAGCATTTCAGCCTGCTGGATTACACATGTCACGATCCTGAGCCATCTTCATTCTTGGATCATGTGTCCTTATTAATCTTCTCGAGCAGCAGTCCTGTTAGAACAGACTTGTTATCAGTGTGAATTAATCTGAAAGGAAAGAAAGGATGCATCGAGTAAGTTTGATATTTGAACTGAGCCTGTACAGACTTGATGCACAAAATGCAGTGTGCATATAAGAAAGTATGTACAATGATAATGAATGCACGGACATGTCATCCACGAGTGTACAGACTTTGAATGCAATGTACAAATGATGTACAGACTTTCTGTGCCTAACGCTTAAGCCTGAATGCATCATGTATAGACTTGCTAAAACATCAAGGCAGTCGTGTGCAGACTTAGTGTATGTGCGAGACAATTCAATGTAGTATGCATATAGTAAAGTATGCACATTGAAAGTGAATGTACAGACATGCCATTAACGAATATACAGACCTTGTGTGTATGAAAAAGGTGCCTCGAGTTGGTTCGAGAATGTATAGGCTTTGAGTGCATGGTAAAGAGTGTACAGACTTTGTTTTAAAAGATGCACAAATGCAACAGAATGTATACACATTGAAGAGGAATACTCAGGCATGCCACCGAGATGTGTACATACTTTTATGTGCATGCGACAAGACGATGTACAGACTTGCTGAAATGATGCACGAACTTAAATGCTAGTATCAACACAGGTTGTACAGACTTGCTCATATCAACAACGGTTGTACGGACTTGCCACCAAAGAATGTACAGACTTGGAGTGCATGGTACAAAAGATGTACAGACATGCCGTCGAAGAATGTACAGACTTGTGTGTGCAATGTACAAGCGGTGCACAGATATACCATCGAAGAATGTACATACTTTGCAATTAACTATGCGCTGACTTTGTATGCATAATGAACACGCATCGACTTTGTATTAAAGCAACTGATGAATGCACCGATGCAGAGTATGCATATAACAGAAATTGAACCGATGCAGTGTATGCAGGAAGACAACAATGCTTGCTGACATTAAAAACATTCATACTCATAGTGACATCAAAAAAATTCATACTCATAGTGCTTGCTGACATCAAAATCATAGAGGCACAACAATCTCCCCCTTTTTGATGATGGCAACACTATGAGGCACTATGAGATACTATGAAACACAACTATTCTCCCCCTTGGACTTCATCAAAAAGAGAAAAAGGTTGAGAGAGAAAGAATAAGCAGGTATAAAAAGATTGAGATAATATCTCCCCCTTTGACAAATGAAGGCACATAAGAGCTATTCTCCCCCAAAATGAAGTATGCAGGATGAGCACTAGAAGAATAAAATATAAGAGCTCCCCCTATCAATATGAATGAATGACTACTCTCCCCTTAAATGCAGATGACCCAGAACTCCCCCTGAAGTGCAGGAATAAACTCTGATTATCTAATGAAGCAAACTGAAATCTGCCATAACAGAATAAAGCAGGTGGAAAGTCCACAGAAGCAGAACTGGTTACTGAAACAAGATAGAAGATTCCAACAGTGTGGAGAGTAGTACATCTCAGGAATCAATCAACTAATAAGAGAGGATTGTCAACAAAGTGCATGTTGATCAAGTTGTCAGGGGTGAAACAAATCATGAGGAATTTTAAGGCATGCACCACTACAATAAGTTGTAACATGAATAGACTCTCCCATCATAGAGGGTTATGAATTGGCAACTTGACCAACCTGATTTAATTATGATGTATACCAAATTTGTCAATCAAAATCAGTACTTATATTTGAATTCAAGTTTTAATAAAGGTGAACCAAATAATCCGATAACACTCAGGACCAATCATCTTTATCTTTCACTCATGATCTCAATAACTCCTTTGAGAGTTACACAGATTAGTATTGAGATTAAACACTTTTACAAGAGCATGAGTTGACAGAATTTGCAAGATATTTTCATTTGAAGCACTTTATACTTTTCTTGAGCAATTTAAGTCAATCAACACCTTTTTACGTGAGGCACAACACGTCTCAGGTGAAGTGACCCAGTTACTCAGTGTGATAACTGTCATTGCCTCTCAACATTGAGACCAGAGTTAGCAATAGAAATGTCTTTTTGCGTGAGGAGACACCTTGATTAGAGGCCAGACTCCCCAGTTACTCAACACAAATATGCCATTGCTCTGTCAGGTTTTTCAATAAATTTTCACCAGAGACAACTATGGCACTTCATGACATAGGTTTACTTTATTTCATTGATAGAGAACCCAGTTTCTCAGTGACCAAGTCATTGCTCTGAATTCACATTTTTTCATTTAGTCAATATTTATCAAGTTAATGTTTACAAATAATACTCACTCTATGTATCTCAACCAAAGATAGCCTTGATTTCAAATATTCAGATTTCAGATGAGTGAGTCTAAGGTTTTCATGACATATGTGGTTAAAATTTATTAAAACTTACCATTCAGATATTTTCAAGTCATTTAAATGCAAATCTGAGAATACATAACTCTTACATCAGTCTGATTTAGTGGTTATTCTTAAACCTATATGATAGGAGTTTCTACATGATTCTCAGACTGAATTGCATGGTCTGCAACTTGTGTTCCTCAGATCAGATCAAAAATACAGCTGACTAACTTATCAACAATAGAAACAATTCAGTCACACCAGCTAAGAAGAATGTGAAGGATGAGTATAAGCTGGTGGAAGAGTCAGCAACAAGAGAGAAGAGCATTAAAGAGAGTATATCAACAAGCAGTAGCTGAGTTTGGAATTCAATCAACTAATAAGAGAGGATTGTCAACAAAGACATATGATTGGCGAGGGGAGCGCCCCTCCCCCCCCCCCGCCTCCGGCATCGGAAGGGGCACTGCTGGAGTTTGTTCCTTGGTGGGGAATCCAGTAGTTAGGAAGACATATGCGCAAACCCTGTTGCAGAATCACCAGAGAGACAAGTGTGCGATTCCAGTGAAGGATCCAGGGTTCACGGATAAGGGGGAACCAGCAGTGTACTTCACCAAAGCTGACATCCAAGCTTCCATGAAGGATCTCTCGTTTGCTATCATAGCGAAATGCTCGTATGGTAGACCGGCTTTTCCGGAGATCAAATCCTGCCTGGCGCAGAGAATGGCACTGTCCATGGACTTCATTATCAGCAGGTTAAATCAGAGGCATATCCTTATTCGTTTGGGATGTGAAGAAGATTTTCTAAAGCTTTTGATACAGAAGAACCTCTATGTTAAGGGGTATTTGTTTAGATTTTTTAGATGGACTCCAGATTTTGACTATGCTGTCGACCCTGCTTCAGCTCCGGTATGGCTGGGTTTCCTAGCGCTTCCTCTCAATCTTTACCATGAAGATTGTATGAAGTCGATTGCTGGAAACTTCGGGACAATGCTGAGAATTCATGATAAAACGTTGGCGATGACTGACACTGCTGAAGCTTTGGCTTGTGTTGAATTGGATCTTTTTGCTCCGCATAAAGAAAGGATATGGATTGATCTAGATGGAGCAGGTTTTTGGCAGATGGTTAATTATTACAGAGTTCCACAACTTTGTGGTGTATGTCACAAACTTGGACATCGTGATGTCGAATGTAAAAGGAAATTGGGGAACCCTGATCAGCCTCAGCCGCGTGCTAGGCCAGAACAACTACCAGTTAAGCAGGTCTTCATGCCTAGGCAACCGAGCATAAGAGATGTTCGACATGATGCCTCAACGTTGAATAGATTTCAAGTTTTACAGGAGATGGTTATGTCTGATTGTAGTGGATTGGAGACATCTAAAAATGGTATAAACTTACCTGATGAAACATTTATGAATGAGTCTGAAGGTGGTAAAGTATCAGAAGACCTTGATGGGGAGGAACTGGAATTTCAGAATAAAGTTTGTACCTCTCATACTTCCACTTCTCAGCAGAAGGTAGAGCTTCCTTCAATTCCAATAGTGGTCAGCCAATTAAAGAATAAAGATAAGGTAAACGACCAGGGCCAATCTAATGTAAGCAGCTCAAACTATGGATTACAGAAGCAAGAGGAAAGTCTTAATATGGTGAAATCTAGCAATGAGGCTCTAATAATTGATGATGGTAATAGTTTGGTTGTTCCATCTATGCAATCTGGGGGTATTGACATACTAGCTCCGGATACTGGTGTTATTGAGGTAAATTTGCAAATGGAGGAAAATATTGAGGCCATTAATTTGGCTAAAGTCAAAAAAGCTATCTCTTCTTTTAAGCTTAACACCCGTGAACTATCGGTGGCTGATCAATCACAGGCTGAAAATATATTCATGTAGGAGTATACTTTGGTAAATGAACAGGAGTCCTTGGTCAATCATGGTGCTGGAATGAAAATAGCATGTATCAACATAAAACAACCTATGACAAGAGCCAAAGCTAAGAATTTAGCAGGTGGACAACAACCTCTCTCTTTATCTCAATGATTAGCCCCACTATGATTTGGAATATCAGAGGTATCGGTAATGCAAAATCTATGAGAAGCCTTAAACAACATTTAAGGTGCAACAACATACAGATGGCATGTATTATTGAGCCTAAGACCACTGTGGATAGGTTGGAACAGATTAAATCAAAACTGATGTTTGATCATGCTTGTGTGAATGAAGAGGATAATTCTAAAATCTGGTTATTTTGGCAGAATTCTATTAATGTCTCGGTTGTCCAGTGCAACCCTCAGTTTATTACTGTACAAGTTAAGATTGGTGGAGGTGCTGAGTACATGGCTTCATTTGTTTATGCTTCCTGTAATGTGGCTGTTAGGAGAGAGCTTTTTGCAGATCTAGAGCTGTTTGGAAGGTCGGTTAACCAGCCTTGGTTTGTGGGATGGGACTTTAATGCCATTCTATCTCCTGACGAAAAGAAAGGAGGTACCATGGGTTTTGTTAATTCAATGATTGATTTCCAAGGATTTGTAGCTGTGGCTGGGTTTATGGATGCTGGGTATTCTGGTAATCCATTTACCTGGTCTAATAATCAAGCTTGGACTAGAAATATTAAAGCTAGGCTGGATAGGATTCTTTTCAATGACAGTTGGGTTGAAAAATTTCCTGTGGTTGCTGTTAAACATTTTCTAAGAGAACCATCAGACCACTCACCGTTGTTGCTTTATTGTCCTCAATTTAAAGGTGGGCCTAGCATATTTGTCTTTCAACATATGTGGTTAGAGGATGTTAATTTTATCTCCATGGTGCAGACTACTTGGACTTCTATTCCTACTATTCATCATAATGCCTTTTACAACCTTCAAAACAAACTCAAGGCTCTCAAACCTATAATTAAACAATAGAACAAAGACAGGTTTGGTAATATTTTTGACAGAAAATGCAGAGCCGAGGAGGAATGCTCATTGGCTGAATCTATATTTGATGGTGATCCTAATGAAGGCAACAGAGTTGCTTTGTAGGTCGCCCAAGCTGAATTAAGGAGATGCTTGCATCTTGAAGAAATTTTCTGGGGGCAAAAGGCTAGAATTAACTGGATGAAGATGGGAGATCGTAACACCAAGTTTTATCATATGTATGTCACTCAAAGAAGAGCTAGGATGGCCATCCACAGAATCAAGTTAGATAATGGGGAATGGTGTGAGGATGAAGACGTGATTAAGGTCAAGGCTGTTAATTTTTTCCAGCAACAATTTACCTCATCGGAGCACACTATAAAGCCTGCTGTATTAGATCATATCCCCTCTCTGGTCACTGTTGAGGAAAATGAGGCTCTAACCATTGTACCTGATGAAGAAGAAATTAAAAAAGCTGTTCACTCCCTGGGGTCTGACAGTGCCCCAGGTCCTGATGGTTATACTGGTATGTTCTTCATTTCATGTTGGGAATTTATATCAGCTGATGTGATTAGGGCTGTGCAAGGCTTCTTCAGAGGTATGCCTCTGCCAAAAGGTACCACTTCCTCATGTATCTCTATGATTCCTAAAGTGGCATCACCCATTTCTTTTGCTGAGATGCGGCCGATTAGCCTTTGCAACTTCACCTATAAAATCATTTCTAGAATCATCAGCAACAGGATGGTGAACATTTTACCTAATATCATATCTGAAAACCAAGGGGCCTTTGTTCAAGGGAGACATATTGTGGACACAATCTCTTTAGCCTCAGAGTTAATGAAGGAGCTAGGGAGGAAGGTAAGGGGTCATAATATTATCCTCAAACTCGACATGGCCAAGGCCTATGACAGATTGGAATGGGATTTTTTGCTTGCTGTAATGAGGAAGTTTGGGTTCTTGAACAGATTTTGCTCTCGTATCTCTATGATGCTTTGTAACTGTTGGTTCTCTGTCCTTGTTAATGGTTCACCGACAAGTTATTTTAAATCAACCAGAGGGGTTAGATAGGGAGACCCTTTGGCTCTGGCCCTTTTCATTGTTGTAGAAGAGGCTCTCAGTAGGGGTATTGCTAGACTATTTCTTGATGGTGAAATTCAACCATTCCATGTACCCTGTGGTTGTCCCCATGTATCCCATTTACTTTATGTTGATGATACATTAGTCTTTAGTAATGGCAAGGCAAGGAACCTTAGAAGGCTGTTGGATTTCATCAGTGACTATGAGGTGTCATCAGGACAGAAGGTGAACAAAGATAAAAGCAGTTTTATGGTCTCTCAGAAAGTTTCTCACACTATCATTAGTAGGATTGCTGATTGTACGGGTTTTCAGCACAAAAATGGTATCCAATCATATCTTGGCGTCCCTCTTTTTGAAAGCAGGAAGAGAATATCGCACTATAAATATCTGCTGGAGAAAATATGCAATAGAATTAATAGTTGGTAGTCCAAATACCTTTCTCAGGCAGGCCGGAAATGCCTTATCATTTCTGTGTTACAATCCATCCCTATTTATACTGCTAGTGCTTCCTGTATTCCAGCTACTATTATTAGCATGATCAACAAGCTATGTGCTAACTTTTTCTAGGCTGGTAAAGAAGGAACTAGGCATCATTGGGTGGCATGGTCCAGCATCACCAATCCCATTGAGGAAGGTGGCCTTGGAATTAAAAGCTTGCGTTACATTCAAATTTCGATGGTAGCTAAGCAAATTTGGACAATTCTCCATGGTTCCTCTCTCTGGTCACAGTATGCCACTTCAAGATATATTAAGGAGCATCTTAGTTCTATTCAGGACCCCTTTCCAAGTGGTGTCCGGAGGGACATATTCAGGCAAGCCAGGAACCTGGTTTTATCTAAAACCTGGTGGATCCCTATGGATGGTAAAACTATCAATGTCTTGAAGGACAATTGGTGTGGTGTAATTCTGGCACCCAATAACTGCCCCATTAATGTTACGCTTGGTGAAGCCCTGGATAATCCTAATCACCAGGTATGGTCCTATATTCCTCCTAATGTGGCTCAATATATGGGTAATTTGCAGTTTCAACAGATGCCAGTATTTTTGCCTGGGATGCCAACAATGATGGTGGTTTTACCAGTAAAACTGCATATAATTCAGTGAGAACTCAAGGGAACAAAAGACCTCCTTTACAGAGGATTTGGGGAGAGCATTTCCCTCCTAGGGCCTCCATATTCTGTTGGCGGACATTAAACCGAGCAGTGCCGGTTGATAGTATTATTGTAAAGGTTGGTATATGCTTACCTTCCAAGTGTGTTTGCTGCAATGATAATAACCAAGAGGAGACCTTGAATCACTTACTTATGGAGGGTCAAATAGCCAGACCACTGTGGAATTTCTTCAGGTTGCTTTTCGATTCTAGATGCAGAACTAACATCTCTGTTACGGGTTTTTGCTGGGATATTCTATGTTCAGCTAACTGCGAGTCTCCATTTGGTTTTACTGCCACCCTTGTCATGTTGCTCATTCTTTGGGAGACATGGAAAGCCCGATGCAGCATTAAATTTGAAGACAAAAGGCTATCAATCAGAGTAATACAGCAGCAAATCTGTAGGCAGACTGAGTACTCTTTGCAACAAGTGATCTTCAGCAAGGCTCCCTCAGATAGTGAGAGACTCATTTTAGATCAGTATAAATTTACTTTCAGGTTGAATGTGAAACCCCCAAAGCTAATTAAATGGTCATGTCCTAGTCATGGTTATGCTTTGAATGTTGATGGGGCTGCTAAAGGAAACCCTGGGCAGGCAGGTGGAGGTGGTTGCATCAGAGGCAGTCATGGTGAATTTGTCTTTGGATTCTCATATTATTATGGTGTGGGTACCAATATGGTGGCTGAGGCGAGAGCCTTACTTGATGGGCTGAGGGTCCTGGTTAAATGTGGCCTCCCAATTGCTGTGATATATTCTAACTCCAAAGTTTTAGTTACTTTGTTACAGTCGAACAATAAACCACCTTGGAGGATACGAAAATGGTGGCATGAGATTAGGCATACTATCACTAATAATAACTGGTCTCTTCAGCATATATATAGAGAGGGGAACTCTGTTGCTGATGCTTTGGCATCCCAAGCGTGTTCTACTCAGATTAACAAGGACTATAGAAGTTGGCATGACCTCCCTTGTAGAGTGCATGGTCTTGCTACTGTAGATGATGCTGGCCTTCTTAGCTGGAGGGGGTAAAATGATGTGTTGGTCTATTTTTGTGATATATTGGTTTTTTTATACGTTCTCAGGGGTATGCCCCATCCTGCACATGCTCAAATAGTTACTTGCATAGACTTTACAAAGCTCAGACAATGATATGCACCGACTTCAGCAGCGAATGGGCGAGACGTGCACCGATCTTATCTGAAGCTCCAACAATGACGTGCACCAACAACGACTTCTGTGGATGTGCACCGAATGCGCCAGTTTCTGGAGGATTGTACAGCTTTCTTTTCATTTTATATCTCTTTGTATTTTTAGAGGCTTGGCCTCTTATGAATTTGTACATATTTGGAAAATCAATAAAATAAAGCATCAAGTGGTGATTTGGTGGAGTGAGAACATTCCCTTCCTCTGGAATGGGGGTGCACTCTCCTTCTTCCTGCTTGATGACTTGGCTTCATATAAAAAAAAACCTCCTCCTACCATTCAACCAAAGCAACTTACCATTTTGTTGGTCCACATGCATGTGAAGATCCAATTGGAAGATATCCAATGTGGTCTATATGTTCATTCCCATTCTTTACACTTGTCACATTACATACTGGAAGTTAGTCTTCCATATCATTCAAGTTCTAGAAATTGAAACCCATCTCTCATAAATCACTCAATATTTAGACTAAGTCTCTTCAAACCATATGTTAGCTATCACAATAGCTTGAATCCTATCCAAATCAACTAAGGAAGAGTTATAAGAATTTCACCCAAATTGTTCGGAGACTTTCTTTTCTCACTAACTCTTGTAAACATTTCAAAACACACGTCAGTTAATTTCATCAAATCAGTTGACCATGTCATACACTAGTCGTTTGTTGTGCCCCTATGGTCACTTGAGTTCATATGGTCACTTGGGTCATTCGACATCATTCTATGGTCATATGAGTTCTAATGTATTCTTGGTTTTGATAATGGCTAAACACTATTAGTCATTGATGTTTTTCACCTTCATGTGATTGACATACGTGATGTTTTTGTTCATGACAGGTGCGCCAATGAATGGACAAGGAATCAAGTGGAAATGGCAAAGGTGAAAGCTCAATGTTGCGCCCTCGCACGCGGATCGACCTGCGCGGTCAGGTCGCGGGGATCGACCTGCCCGGTCAGGTCGCGGGGGTCAAGGGGGCAGCGCCCCTTGCGGGGGTTTCCGGGGGCGGAGCCTCCGGAACAAAATTTAGAAATGCTCAAAGCATATTCTAAGTTGATTTCAATCCCAAAATACATGAAATTGATGAGGACATGAATATCTTGACTTATGAACATGTTTCATTGGTCTAACACTTCACTTTTGCAGGTATAGGTGTTTTCGGTCGACCTACACACCTTGGCCGGTCGACCAGATTTGCCAGAGCCTAAGAATTCCACGTTTTACAGGTTTCGGTCGACCGCCCCTGCCTTTCCGGTCGACCGGTTCTTCCAGAAATGAAACCTCCAGGAATTACAGATTTCGGTCGACCGCCCCTACTTTTCCGGTCGACCGGTTCTCCCAGAACCGACAAGTTGGAGATTTTACAGATTCCGGTCGACCGCCCCATGAATTCCGGTCGACCGCCAGCCCCGAGCCATCAATTGTTGACTTTGTTTCCAACTTCAAAAAGGGCCATTCAACATTGATTTGTTTAATCCTAAAGACACCTAATCCCCCACAAATTGTGGATCTGGTCTAGGGGGTGTCCATAGACCATTCAAGGTCTATAAAACTCTTGTAAGAGGGTTAGAAACCCTAATGCTTCAAGGGGCTTCTTGTGAGATCTAGGGTGGCTGCAAGGGAGGTTGCAAGAGAGCTTGGAGACAAGCTACTGTTCACGTGAACAGTAGTTCGTGAAGGTGTTCTTCATCCAATCAAAGGGGAATCAAGCTCAAATCAAAGCCAGCAAACCTCAAGGAAGATTACATCAAAGCAAGGCTATCAAAGTGATCCAAGGAAGCTGGTTTGATTCAAGTTCTTCAAAGGAAATCATCTTCATCCATTCAAGTTCTTTCCACCTCATTCAAGGTGATATTTCAAGCATTCAAACTCCTAGAAGCTAAAGAAGCAATCAAGGTTCAAGGTAGCTTCATCATCTTCTTCATTCATTCAAAGAAATTCAAAGAGAAGATCAAGAGAGAAGAATTGAAGGAAGAGGTACTGTTCACGTGAACAGTACTCCGTGAAGAACATTCATCCAATCAAGGGTGAATCAAGAAGATTGAGTTGAAGCCAAGAGGAGCCTTGCTGCTGATCAACATTTCATACAAGGGCCAATTCATTTTCACTCATAACTCAATCTTTTGTCTTAGCTCATTCACATTTGTTTTATTTTCATTATTGTTTAAACATTGAAAGTGTGATTCATCCCTACCGGTGGTTAGTAGGAAGGCAATAGGAGGTTGTTCCAATTTGTGGTTGACATCCCTACCAGGTGGTGAGTAGGAAGGTAATCGGTGGTTTCCGATTTGCGGTTTGGTGCGCTGCACAAGTGAAGCCTCACCGGGTTTTGGTGAGGGGTGGACGTAGGACTGAGGATTCAGTCCGAACCACCTTAAAAATCCTATCTAGTGTGGTTTGCCTGTGTGATTGATTCGTTCTAGATGCATGCTTAGGATCGAATTTTTATATATCTTGCTTATCTTGCTAAGTGAATCATAGCGTACTTGGAAGCTAGTTTCTATTCCGCTGCAATTCATTTTAACCAGCTGTTTAGAGGGCCGCATTGCGAAAAGTGGAGCTGATCTATTCACCCCTCCCCTCTAGATCCGCTATCCACCACTCAACATCGTTCAATCAAATGGAGTTTGCTCAATTCATTTCAAATCCACAAACTACATATGCAAAAGGTTTACATGGAGAACAATCACATGGTATATAGTTCATCATCAAAATTCCTTAATACATGGTTGTGCACGGGGTTCAACACATCGAATGCCTCTCCATCGGATATTCCTTCCGCCGGACTAGGTGCTCATGTTTCGAGGCCTCTGTAAGACTCCGTGAGCCTGGGATTTCCACTAGGACGTCGAGCAGGTTGTACCACCAAGACCTGAACCCATTTGGAAGTTTATTTTGGCCGAACAAGGCTCTACCGAAATTCTGTCGGATTTATGAAAATGGTCCTTCCAAGACCGCCATTCCTTGGCTGCAGTCTTGACTAGACCGTCTTCTTCTCGAAGCCATGTGGCCAGTTTTGACCCAAACCGCGTTCAAGATTTGGACCCGACTCGATTTAGCCGATTCGGTCTAACTCCTACTGGAAGCGGTCTCCCTATGACCGTCTCTTTCCAGTGGCGGTCCATGGCCGACCGTTTCTTCTCTCAGCAACCTGGAATCTTTTGTTTTTCATGATTATTATATCCAGCCTTGTAGGGTTGCCATACCTCGAATTTCGACCCTATTCTAGGTCGATTATTCAAATGATATTCCGTTAAGCCCCTCTTAAAGTCATTTTTCATAAATGGCTCATTCCATCGATGAAGAGCTTATTGTTTGAACTTCATTATGAAATCTATACTCCTACATGGAAATGCCTTGATTACATGGTTTAACCTTGGAACTCTTGGCCATTTATATAAGTGAATGTCAAGATTGGGATCTACGATCCAACCCCTTCAGTGCCAACACATCATAAGGGCTCGGTCTTTGTCTTGGAAGGAGCGCCCGAAAGTACTTGTGTCCCGGGGAGTTTGTAATGACAAGGTGTGGCATTGCACCGCAGTGCATGACTAGTGTGTTAATCTACGACATTCTACTTCACTCAACTACTTGAAATTCTAGCGTGATATGACGTGCATGCTTGACATGGCCAATTCATATGGAAACTTTACTTGAACCCTCGTGGAAAATTCTCATCATACTTGCACTTATTCTTACTTGCCATCTATCTTTTCTTTCTCTTATTTATAATTTATCGCATGATGATATGTTTGTTATGATTCGCTTGTCATATTGTCATACATGATGAAATGATTAATCACTTAAATAATGCCTGATGATAGAGATATAAAATCCTACTGAGCTCTCGCTCACTCAGTTTTCCCCACCTTTTCAGGTAGCTCGGATGAAGAGACTCAAACTGATGGGCTCGGGCAAGAGTGATGGTAGGAGCGAGCCAGTTAGTGTCGGTCGTAGAGTCGTTGTAGTTACTTCAGCAGTGAAAGTCTTGACTCATAGTAGGACTTATGTTTTTGTTCTCTTTTTCGTTGTGTATGTTGATGTAAGTGTTAGTAAAGTCCACAAGATGTCAGTTGTAATAAGTACACATTCATCTTTATTATCAATAAAAGTATTATTATTTGCATTTTAATTATTGGCCTTGGCGTATGGTCTCTTGTGGCAATGTATACTCTGATTGACATGAATGTTATAATTGCTGCGTTCCGATTTTTCGCATCGGGGCGTGACAATTTTTGTGGTATCAGAGCCTAGGTTTTCTTTAGACCCTAGGTTTCAAGAAGGTTCATAGAACCGTGACATTAGTAAAGTCTGAAATCTGACCCGGTGAGATGGGGTAGAGACTTGGGTTAAGTTAATTAACCAACTCTAAGAAAATGAATCCGGTAGAACGTTCTTAATTAATTATCTTTACGCTGTACGAATTTCTCACGATGGCAGCTGAGCGCGCGCAGTGGCAAGACTTGCAACGCACGGTTCAGGGCCTGACCCAGGCCTTACCGCCGGTGGCGTAAGGAGGCGTGCATCATGGAGCTGGTGATCTCCACCGAAACTTTTGTGGCTTGAATCCCCAGCGTTTTGGCGGTACCGCAGACCCCGATAAGGCAGAGCATTGGCTAAAGGAGATGGAGCATATCTTCAGAGTTATGCAATGTGGTGACCAGGATAGAGTCCTTTTGGCGACTTTTCAGTTGGAGCGCGATGCACGAGCTTGGTGGGAAGCCATGGAAGCCACACTTGGTAATAGGCGGGTGACGTGGGATGAATTTAAGGAGCATTTTAACAGCAAATATTTCTCAAATCGTGTGCAGGAAAAGAAGGCGGCGGAGTTCACTTTGCTGAAACAAAGGAATTTATCTGTTGCTGAGTACGAGGCGCAGTTCGCCAGATTATCCTGCTATGCGCCGCACTTGGTATCTACGGAGAAGATGAAGGCCAAACGATTTTTGAATGGATTGAAGCTTCAGTATATTAACCAATTGGCACCTTTGGAGATCCACACTTATGCTGATATTGTGAGAAAGGCCCAAGTTCTTGAAGATACGATGGAGATGATGGATCGGATAAGAGGTCGAGATAAGAAGAGGGAGCAGACTACCAGCTCCGAGAATTTTAAACCCGCAAATGGCAAGAAGAGGACCAATGACGGGCTGAGTTTTTCGAAAGATAAGAAACCGAAGGAAGGTAAAAAGAGGGCAGGATCGACTGCTCCATCCAAAGCAGTCTGCAGATACTGTGACCGCCCGGGTCACAAGATGGAAGAATGTTGGCGCAAGCTGGGCGCTTGTTTGAGATGTGGTAGCAGGGACCATCGAATCCCTGAGTGTCCCCTCATTAATGAGCAGGCGACATCTGACAAGTCGCAAGGGAGTCAAAGGTGGCAGGGCAAGCTCCAAGACCTCTAAGATGCAGAGACTGAAACTAAGGCTACCGAGGAAGGAGGTATTATCGAAGGTACCCTTACTATTCTTTCCAAGCCAGCAATTATACTTTTCGACACGGGAGCTACTCATTCATTTATATCTCAGAAATTTGCTAAGACTTTATCTATGAAACCGGTGTTATTGGATTCTCATCTTGTGATATCAAACCCTATTGGTTCGGGGTCAGAAATTAAATATTATTACCCCTCTAGTGAAGTTTTGATTAATGATTGTAACTTATCTGCTGATTTGGTATGCATGAAGATGAAAGATTATGCTGTGATTCTTGGAGCAGATTGGTTAGCTAGACATGGAGCTAGTGTTCATTGTAAATCAGGAGTAGTGTCTTTCCCTGGAGGCCCTGAGCTTTTCTTTTCTGGTTCTAGGCAATCTAAGTCTGTGCCACTTATTTCGGCACTCCGAGCGAACAAGTTATTAAGGAGAGGGTGTCAGGCATTCTAGGCCTTGGTCTCTTTGACTGATAAGAAGGACGTGGAGTTGAAGGACATCCCTATTGTCCAGAATTTTTCGGAGGTGTTTCCTGAAGACTTGCCAGGTCTTCCCCCTGAGAGGGAGGTGATTTTCTCTATTGATTTAATTCCTGGCACTTCACCTGTTTCTAAAGCTCCGTATCGTATGTCCCCTACTGAGTTAAAGGAATTGAAGGAGTAGTTGTTGGAGTTGCTAGAAAAAGGGTTTATTCGTCCGAGTACATCCCCGTGGGGTGCCCCTGTACTTTTCGTAAGAAAGAAGGATGGTTCGTTGGGACTGTGTATTGATTATCGCCAGTTGAACCAGCTCACCGTTGAGAACAAGTACCCATTGCCGAGGATCGATGAGCTGTTTAATCAGATATCTGGAGCCCAGTATTTCCCAAAAATCAATCTCAGATCGGGGTATCACCAGTTGAGGATAAAGGATGAGGATATTTATAAGACAGCATTCCGTAGCAGGTATGGGCATTTTGAATTTGTTGTAATGCTGTTTGGACTAACAAATGCTCCTACAGCTTTTATGCAGCTTATGAACAGCGTGTTCCGACCCCACTTAGATCAATGGGTTGTGGTATTTATTGATGATATTCTTATATACTCCAAGTGCAAGGAGGAGCATGAGGAGCAGTTGAAATGGCATTGCAGATACTAAGGGATCATCAGTTATACGTCAAGTTCAGTAAGTGTGAGTTTTGGCTGCAAGAAGTGTCTTTTCGGGGGCACATTATTTCCAAAGATGGAATTTCGGTAGACTCTTCTAAAGTGGAGGCAGTATGTGATTGGGAAAGGCATGTAAATAAAACAACTGAGATCAGAAGTTTCTTAGGCCTAGCAAGTTACTATCGGAGATTCATTAAGGATTTTTCCAATATTGCAGTACCCTTGACTAGATTAACTCGTAAGGAGAATCGATTCGAGTGGTCGGAAGATTGTGAGAAAAGTTTTTAAACCTTGAAGGAGTGCTTGACCATTGCCCCAGAGTTGGCCTTGCCATCCGGAGAAGTGTTATGTTAGATGGACGCAATCTATTACCACCAAGAGTGGATCTAGAGGGGGGTGAATAGATCTAATGTCTAATTTTAGAACATAGTTGAACTCTAATGCAGAATTAAAACAAGCAACTATTGAACGACAGAAGGAACACTATGAAATCACACAAACCACTGGCAATCACACAGTAGACACCGATGTTTAAGGTGGTTTGATCTCAATCCAGAGATCTACGTCCACCCCACACTCCAACTGGAATGTGGATCCTGCTGACTCACAGCTTGAACAGCTGGGCTTCACAGCTTACCAACAGACCGCTGATACACAGCTTCGCTGGGCTTTACAGCTTGCCGACCAGAGGAATAAATCCTCTACAACCGTTGGGCGATACAGCTTAGCTATCCGAGACCTGGTCTCGCCTGCTGAGGATTACAGCTTCACCTATCCAGTGGAAACCTCCACTGCAATTGCTGGCTCACAGCTTGATAACAAAAGAGTTTTGAAAACAGTAAAGACAGAAACAAACGAAATGGAAAACCAAAACGAATGTAGCTCAATTGAGCAGTATCAGCTCTGGTATCTGAACCAAGAGACTTATTTACAAGACTTCGAAAAGACTCTCTCAACTCAACTCTCTCAATCTTCTCTTCTATCTTTCTCTTCTTCTCTCTGAATCTTCTTCTCTCTTTTTCTTCTTCTCTGTGGATCATGCAGGCGCTCACTCTCTGTTCTTTTCTCTTAGCTCTGGCTGCTTCTTCTGAAGGAAGAAACTCCATATATATACCAGTAGCAGGAAGGGCGTATGCTCTCCACATCTCCCGCCCAATGGCTTGGACCACGTGGCAGAATCCAGCAGGCTTTCAGTACACGTGTCATAATCTGGTCACTCCCCTTATCCTCGGATCACGTGCCCAGTCATCAGTCTCTGCAAAGAATCCCTATCAGACAGTTGAAATAGAGTTCTCAGTTTAAGTCTAAAACCCTGTACAGACTATATGAAGACACTACTGAAGCAATGTACAGACATTGTGAATGCGAAGCTATGCAGTGTTTAGACTCTACGTATGCAGACCCATGGCGTTGAACAGACTTAGTAAATGCAGTGTTGTAGCCTGTATAGACTTCAGATATGCAAGACTATGCCATGTATAGACTTCCTATATGCAGGACTTATGCCATGTATAGACTCCATATATGCAGAGCTTATGCCATGTATAGACTTCAAATATGCAGAGCTTAAGCCATGTACATACTTCAAATATGCAGAAGTAAACGTGCATCAATGTGTAGACTTAGCAAAACAAAGTATGAACAAAGCAACATAATGTGCAGACTTCATGTAATGAGTGAAGCAGTGTATAGAGTTATGAGTGGAATACATGAAGCAATGTATAGAGTTAGAGTGCAATGAGTGTACAAGTGATGTACAGACTCAACGTTATGCAAGCAGACAATGTATAGAGTTGATGAAGCGATGCTCAACAAAAAGACGCCTTACACTTAGGCATTTGTTTCAAAAGTGACGCCACTTTTGGTGGGCGTCAAATCTCGAGCATAGAGAATGTATAGACTTACTACGGCACAAGGCAGCATAACGATGTACAGACTCTGCCAAGAGCAATGCACAATGCACATATGAATGTACAGACTTTGTTTGTGCTGTGCAAGCATGCTAAGATGCAATGTATAGACTTTATGCGAGCATGCTGCAGCCAGTGTACATACTTAGACCTGCGTGCATGCAATGCGATGTATAGACTTGCCCATGGCTATCTAGACTTTGCATGCGTGCTTATAGCAATGTGCAGACTTGCAGACAATGCGTTGTGCAGACTTTACGTGCCCAATGTGTAGACTTAGTGTTCTGCATGAGACGCTAAGTAAGACGAACGATGTATAGACTTAGCCGATGCAGACTAGTCCGATGTACAGACTTGCTCGATGTACAGACTTCACCGATGTATAGACTTGGAAGTTCTAAACGATGCACAAACATAATAGTGCAATGTATAGACATTGAGTGTGTAGACTTGTGTGTGTGCAATGTGTAGACCTGTGCATGTGTGCATTACGATGTATAGACTCTGACTGCATGGAACATATAGACAATCTGATAAATACAGTTTCATCAAAACATAAATAGTTGTCAATCAATCAAAACAAGGTGTTGCCAATGAAGTAAAGCTATTGTCAATATCATCAACACAGAGGAGTCACAACAATCTCCCCCTTTTTGATGATGGCAACACCCTATCATATAGAATAGCAACATCCTGTCATACAGATGTATTTTTGATGAAAGACATAATTTGTTATTCAGATTTGTCATGCAGATGCTATGAATGCATGCTAAGAAATGAAAGCTAACTCCCTGCTAACAAGATCTCCCCCTTTGCCATAACAATGATTACACTCCCCCTGGAATTCAACAAACAGATAATATTCTCCCCCTTTGCCATCAACAAAGAGGAGGGAAAGTGATTACAAGGGAAGGAACAAGAGAGATCATCTGACTGGCATTCTGAACAAGTAGTTCAGGAATAAACATTCCAAAGCACAGAGTCTTCAGTCATATGAATTTAGAAACTGTGTTGAGATAGAATTCTGGTTTAAAGGTTATAAATTTTGAGTTCATGCACTACAATCAATGGATAAGTTTTCTGTGCATGATAAAACAATAAACCAGAATCACATTTGCATGAGAGATTCAGTTTCAAAATATCTTAATTTCATAGACTCAGTAAAAAAATGGTTAAGAGATAGCAGGTCATGTATTGAAATTAAACAAATTGACATCCCTGAAATTTCTTTTGAAGGAATAGCATTTTCAATATTATTTCATTAAGGGCATTCAGGTACCATTTGTCTTTTTGCATAAGGGTATACGTTTATCAGACGCCAATACCCCTAGATACTCAACATGATGGACCATTCTGCCTATGATCAAACTCAATAAAACTGATTTACACCTTTTTGTGTGAGGGTACACGTTTATCAAACGCCAGTTACCCCCAGGTACTCAGTGAAACCACCCTACTGTTTTGATCATTTTATACAGAGATAACTGATACACCTCATGACTTAAGTATTGTCCATTTCTTTGATGGATCACTTAGTTTCTCAGTATTTTACTAGTCATTGCTCTGCCAATGTTATTTTTCTATTAATTTTCAATGTTTTTCAATATCTTTCTTAGTTGTCCTTTATTTGTTTCAGAATGACTTGTTTAAGGACAATACACATACTTAGCCTTCTCTAACAGGATTTTAGATGAGTTTTTAGATTTCAGATATAATTGGCTTTGTCTGACATGAAATAAGATAAGGGTTGAGAGCTTTATCAATTTTTAGCTTTCTTATTTACTGATTGCAATCTTTAAACTTTAAAGTTTATAAAATTTAAACCATTAAGTCAGTCTTCAAGCAATTAAAGTTCTTATAAATGAAGAAGTCTGTTTTCTATTGCTTAGGAATCAGAACTGACTAACAGATTGCCATATTTTCAGACTCAACTCATTCAGGGTCAAAGAATTTGGATTTCAATAAAGTTGATGACCACTCTGAATTTCTAACAATACTCCCCCTGTCTATATGCATGTGATTTTAGATGAGAGAGAGCTTAGACATAGTCATGACTAAATGATATGCAATGATGATCATGAGTGTGATGCCAAAAAAAAATATGAATGTCATGCATGATCATGAGTCTGTTGCAACATTCAACATTTACAAGGTTTATTCAAGCCATCAGAGAGTTTATTCATTATGTTGAAATTTACACAAGCCAAGTTCTCTTCTAAGAAATTTAAACCTTTCATTCCCAAGAGGCTTAGTAAAAATATCAGCAATTTGTTTTTCAGTTCCAATGAAGTTCATTTCAATTTCCTTTTTATTTACAACATCTTTAAGAAAATGGTGTTTTATCTCTATATGCTTAGTCCTAGAATGATGAACATGATTTTTAGCAAGGCATATAGCACTAGTATTATCACACAAGATTGGAATATATTCCAATTTTATCTGATTATCATCTAATTGGTGCTTGATCCAAAGTACTTGGGCAGCACAATTACCAGCTGCAACATATTCAGCCTCAGCTGTAGATAAGGCTACAGTGTGTTGCTTCTTAGATGCCCAAGATACTAGACAGCCACCAAGGAATTGACAATAGCCACTAGTGCTTTTTCTCTCTACTCGATACCCAGCATAATCTGCATCAGTGTAGGCTAGAAGTTCTAACTCACACTTGGCAGGATACCAAAGACCTAGCTCTTGGGTGCCTAGTAAATACCGAAAAATCCTTTTCACAGATTTAAGACGTGATTCTTTAGGACTAGCCTGAAATCTAGAGCATAAACACACTGCAAATTGAATATCAAGCCTAGATGCTGTAAGATATAGAAGGGATCCGATCATACCTCTATATAGCCTTTGGTCCACTAGTTCACCTTGAGGATCTTCATCTAAACTGGTTGAGGTACCCATTGGAATAGCTATTTCCTTGAGGTTATCCATCTTGTACTTCTTCAATAAATCCCTTATGTACTTGGACTGAGAGATGAAAGTTCCATCTTTTGACTATGTCACCTGCAGTCCAAGAAATAATTTGAGCTCACCTATTGAGCTCATTTCAAACTCATTAGTGATTATCTGAGAGAATTCCTCACACAATTTGGGGTTAGTTGACCCAAAGACAATGTCATCCACATAAATTTGAATGATAAGAATATCTGAATGACTTACCTTAGTAAACAGGGTTTGATCAACTACACCTCTTGTGAAGTTCTTATTAGTGAGGAATTTGCTCAACCTGTCATACCAAGCTCTAGGAGCTTGTTTAAGACCATAGAGAGCTTTTCGAAGTTTATACACATGATTGGGGAAGTCTAAACATTCAAAGCCAGGAGGCTGCCTCACATAGACATCCTCACTGATTTCCCCATTCTGAAAAGTAGATTTTACATCCATCTGCTGTAGATTTATTCCTAGGGAACATGCATAAGCCAATAAGATTCTGATAGCTTCTAACCTGGCTACAGGGGCAAAATACTCTTCAAAGTCAATTCCAAATTCTTGGTTATACCCCTGAGCTACAAGTCTGGCCTTATTTTTAATGACATTCCCTGATTCATCAGTTTTATTTCTGAATACCCATTTAGTCCCTATGACTGTTTCATGATCAAGAGGTGGAACCAAGTGCCACACCTTATTCCTGTCAAATTGATTGAGCTCTTCATGCATGGCATTAATCCAATGCACATCCTTAAGAGCACAGTCAATGGACTTGAGTTCTACATTTGATACAAAGGCATATGCATTCAATTCATTGTGAATGCTTAAGTGGCCTCTAGTCCTAGGAGGGTCATGCAAATTGCCAATCACATTATCTACACGATGATCTTTTAGATATCTAATGTTGACAATTTCATTATCATGATTTTCATTTACCTCCCCCTAAACTGTAGGCTCTTCTTCATTAAGCTCTTCATTTCCTTCCTCATCTTTGGATTTGTCTATAGGATTCTCTTCTTTCAGAATATCACCATTGTCTTCATTCCTGCATTGACCAATATTAGACTTTACCAAAGATTCATCAAAAATAATATGTGGAGATTCTTCAACAGTTTTAGAATTCAGAATATACACTCTATATGCTCGGGTGTTTTCAGAGTAACCAAGAAAAATTCCTGGTTCACCTTTAGGTTCAAATTTATCAAGGTCTCTTTTATCATTTATATGAATAAAACATTTACAACCAAAAACCTTGAAATGAGCAATAGAAGGTTTCTTACCCTTTATGATCTCATAGGGTGTTTTCTGGGTAGAAGGTCTTACCATGGCTCTGTTAATTGCATAACAGGCAGTATTTACTGCTTCAGCCCAGAACTTCCTTGGCAGACCACCTTCAACCAAGAGTGTACGACCCATCTCCACCAAGGTTCTGTTCCTCCTCTCCACAACTCCATTCTGCTCAGGTGTCCTTGGTGAGGAGTACTTGTGATGAATTCCATTTGACCTGCAGAATTCATCGAACTGTGAGTTTTCAAACTCACCTCCATGATCAATTAAAATATTTTCAATTTTCTGGTTTTTCTTAAGACAGAACTCCTGAAATTCTGAGAATGCATCACTTTTATGTGATAAGAAATATACCCAAGTATACCTAGAGAAGTCATCTACCATGACAAACCCATACTTCCTCCCTGATAAGCTGACAGACCTGGTTGGCCCAAAAAGGTCCATGTGTATCAGCTCATAGGGTTTAGAAGACAGATTTTCTGTTCTAGATTTAAATGACTTTCTAGTTAACTTTGACTGAGTGCATGCATCACATATTTTATTTTCTTTCTTAAAGGAAACTTCAGGAAGTCCTCTAACCATGCTATGCTTATTCAGTTTATGCAATATAGTGTAACTAGCATGGCCTAACCTACGATGCCATAAAAATGCTAAGTCCTCTCTGCTAGTAGTAAGGCATAGGTTAGAATGTTGTATATCATCTAAGTCTATCATGTAAGTGTTATTTATCCTTTTATCAGAAAATTTAACAGTTTCAGAATCAGGTTCAAAAACTTTGCAGCATTGAGAGTCAAAAAGAACTTTGCATCCTTTATCACATAGTTGGCTGATGTTAAGTAAATTATATGCTAAACCTTCAACCAACATGACATCTTCAATGCAACAGGTAGTACACTTACCTACCTTACCTGTCCCAACAATCTTACCCTTTGTGTTGCTACCAAAGGTGACAAGGCCTCCTTGTTTCTCTATCAGCATGCAGAACTTGGCCTTATCTCATGTCATATGCCTGGAGCAGCCACTATCCAAGTACCACAAATTGTTCTTGGCTGCCAGGCATACCTGCACACACAATCAGGTAGACAAGTTTGGAACCCAAGACTGATTGGGCTCCAGAGAAGATGAAAAGTAATTAAAACAAGAAAGCAGACTTTTAGGAATCCACATTTATTTGAAACAGTTCTGTTCAGTTGATTTTCCAGATTTCTTTTTGTTATGCTTTTTCTTGTTGACACTAGCATGATTATTTACAGATTGATTATTTCTGTGCCAGTGCCTTGGCCAAGGTGTATTCACGAAATTTTGGCCATAGTAATCATTGGGCTGGCTGTGTAAATGTTGGTTCCTAGGTGTCCAAGAGCCATACCCATTAACCCAATTTCTAGTGTAAGGTTTATAGGACTGTGTAGCCTGATGTCCATAACCTGTAAACCTTCCTTGAGTCCTAGTCCATCCTGACCTATTTGGATAGGTTGACTGTGCAAAGAAGTGGGACTGGGCTCTAGGTTGGTAGAAATGTTTGGGTTGAGCTCTAAAAGCATTCTGCCTCCCCTGCATCTTGGACCCTGCTGACCTATTCATAGGTGTGTATTGGGTCTTCTTCAAAGGTGGTGGTGATGGTGGAGACTTGGTGACCTTAACATGGGGTTTATAAGACTGTGTAGGTTGACCCCTAACCTGAGACTGAGCTTTGGGATTTTGCTTGGATGTGCTAGCTTTACTAGACTCACTCAGCTTTTGTTTGCCCTTCTCCTCAGCACTGGGCTTTTTCAGATTTACAGCTTTGTTCACTGAAATGTTTGACTTCATGTTGATTAGAGGTCCTTTTCTCTTTTTGTGTGACAAATGAAGTAGTTTTCATTCCAAAGATTTTTGTTGCACTAGAATTAAATCCAAGGCCCTCTTTTCTGAAGTTGACTTTTGACCCTAACAAAGCATTTAGGTTATCTGAACCTTGGGTCATTTTCTCAATAGTTTTAAGCTTGTCCTCATTATCCTTTTGAATGTCTTCAATGGATTTTTTCAGTTATGTATTCACACTTAGGACAGCTTGATATTTTTCATTCACAATTTTTATCTCACTTTCATATTTCTGAATTTTCAACTTCCATTCATCAGCTTCTTTTTCTAACCTCTCATTATCTTCTTTAGAGGCTTTTGACTCATTCTTGATTTCTTCTAATTCAGAACATGTGAGTTTGAGTTTATTATTCTCAGATTCAAGACATGCAATTTTATCAATTAGAGTTGTATCATTTTGCATGGAGTTAATCTTTCTTCTTAGATGCATGTTTTCCCTTCTAATGTCATCTGCTTTATCAGCTATTTCATGATAGGCATCTACCCAATTAGCAATAGTAAAATTATCGAATCGAGAAGTTACCTCATCTGAATCCTCCTCTCTGTCTTCAGAGCTTGTTGCCATAAGGCAAATGGGCTTTTCAGATTCGGCTTCACTGTCAGAGGTATTGCTCAAGGAGCCTTCATCTTCATCACTCTAGGTACTCACCATAGCTTTCCCTTTCGTGTTCCTCTTCTTTGACTTGTCCTTGTATTTCTGATTCTCTGGACAGTCAGCTTTCAGATGGCCTGTCTTCCTGCATTGATAACAAGTATTAGTTTCAATTTTCTTTGCAGGATTATATTTATACCTTTTATCCCTTCGGCCGCCACTATACTTATTTTGGCTGAATCGTCCTCCTTCTTTCTTGAGGAACCGCCTGAACTCTCTGGTCATCATTGCCATCTCAGTACGAGTTATATCTTGTTCATTCAGGCTCTCCTTGGATGATGATCCACTAGAGCTGGATCTACTGGACTTGCTGGATTTGCTGGCACCAGCTTTCAGAGCGATTGGCTTCTTCTTCTTTTCAGCTTTCTCTATCTTTGGCAGATTAATCTCATATGCCATCAGCAAGCCAATTAGCTCATCTGCCCTTGTAGTTCGTAAATCCCTTGACTCCTCCATTACTGTAGCTTTAGTATGCCAAGCATGAGTCAGGGAACACAATATCTTCCTCACTACATCGTATTCTATCTGAGCCTTCCCGAGACCTCTAAGACCATTTGTGATGATAGTTAATCGAGAGTACATCTCCTTGATGGTCTCATTTGGCTTCATCTTGAAGGCTTCATATTCTGACACAAGGAAATTAGCCTTCGTCTCTCTAACCTGAGAAGTCCCTTCATGAATAACTTCCAGTGCATCCCACATCTCCTTAGCTGAGCTGCAAGCTGATACTAGAGAAAATTCTATGGGGTGCAGAGAGCATTGAATAGCGTTTATGGCGCTCCAGTTTAGAGTAGACCTTCTGATCTCCTCCTTGGTCCAGACTTCCTCATTAGGGGACAGCTCATAAGGTCCCTTGTTGACTACCTTCCAGATCTCATAATCCTTCGCCCTCAAAAATACTTGCATACGGTTCTTCCAGTATGCATAGTTAGATCCATCGAAGAAAGGGGGCTTGGTGGTTGAGTGTCCTTCAGCGATCATCCCTCGAGCATCCATCTGTACCTTCCTCTTCGGGCTGTAAGTCCCTGTAGAAGAGTTAGGCTCTGATACCAATTGTTATGTTAGATGGACGTAGTCTATTACCACTGAGAGTGGATCTAGAGGGGGGTGAATAGATCTAATGTCTAATTTTAGAACACAGTTGAACTCTAATGCGGAATTAAAACAAGCAACTGTTGAACGACAGAAGGAACACTATGAAATCACACAAACCATAGGTAATCACACAGAAGACATCGATCTTTAAGGTGGTTCGATCTCAATCCAGAGATCTACGTCCACCCCACACTCCAACTGGAATGTGGATCTTGCTGACTCACAGCTTGAACAGCTGGGCTTCACAGCTTGCCAACAGACCGCTGATACACAGCTTCGCTGGGCTTTACATCTTGCCGACAAGAGGAACAAATCCTCTACAACCGCTGGGTGATACAGCTTAGCCGTCCGAGACCTGGTCTCGCCTGCTGAGGATTACAGCTTCACCTGTCCAGTGGAAACCTCCACTACAATTGCTGGCTCACAGCTTGATAACAAAAGAGTTTCGAAAACAGTAAAGATAGAAACAAACGAAATGGAAAACCAAAACGAATGTAGCTCAATTGAGCAGTATCAGCTCTGGTATCTGAACCAAGAGATTGATTTACAAGACTTCGAAAAGACTCTCTCAACTCAACTCTCTCAATCTTCTCTTCTCTCTTTCTCTTCTTCTCTCTGAATCTTCTTCTCTCTTTTTCTTCTTCTCTGTGGATCGTGCAGGCGCTCACTCTCTGTTCTTTTCTCTTAGCTCTGGTTGCTTCTATTCGATCTGCTTCTTCTGAAGGAAGAAACTCCATATATATACCAGCAGCAGGAAGGGCGTGTGCTCTCCACATCTCCCGCCCAATGGCTTGGACCACGTGGCAGCATCCAGTAGGCTTTCAATACACGTGTCATAATCTGGTCACTCCCCTTATCCTCGGATCATGTGCCCAGTCATCAGTCTCTGCAAAGAATCCCTGTCAGATAGTCGAAATAGAGTTATCAGTTTAAGTCTAAAAGCCTGTACAGACTATATGAAGACACTGCTGAAGCAATGTACACACATTGTGAATGCGAAGCTATGCAGTGTTCAGACTCTACGTATGCACACCCATGGCGTTGTACAGACTTAGTAAATGCAGTGCTGTAGCCTGTATAGACTTCAGATATGCAAAACTATGCCATGTACAGACTTTCTATATGCAGGACTTATGCCATGTATAGACTCCATATATGCAGAGCTTCTGCCATGTATAGACTTCAAATATGCAGAGCTTAAGCCATGT
This sequence comes from Amorphophallus konjac, assembly GCA_022559845.1. Classification (NCBI taxonomy): domain Eukaryota; kingdom Viridiplantae; phylum Streptophyta; class Magnoliopsida; order Alismatales; family Araceae; genus Amorphophallus; species Amorphophallus konjac. The sequence continues at coordinate 157,875,505 of CM040127.1, forward strand.
ACATACTTCAAATATGCAGAAGTAAACATGCATCAATGTGTAGGCTTAGCAAAACAAAGTATGAACAAAGCAACACAATGTGCAGACTTCGTGCAATGAGTGAAGCAGTGTATAAAGTTATGAGTGGAATACATGAAGCAATGTATAGAGTTAGAGTGCAATGAGTGTACAAGTGATGTACAGACTCAACGTTATGCAAGCAGACAATGTATAGAGTTGATGAAGGGATGCTCAACAAAAAGATGCCTTACACTTAGGCGTTTGTTTCAGAAGTGACGCCACTTCTGGTGGGCGTCAAATCTCGAGCATAGAGAATGTATAGACTTGCTACGGCACAAGGCAACATAACGATGTACAGACTCTGCCAAGAGCAATGCACAATGCACATATGAATGTACAGACTTTGTTTGTGTTGTGCAAGCATGCTAAGATGCAATGTATAGACTTTATGCGAGCATGCTGCAGCCAGTGTACATACTTAGACCTGCGTGCATGCAATGCGATGTATAGACTTGCCCATGGCTGTCTAGACTTTGCATGCGTGCTTATAGCAATGTGCAGACTTGCAGACAATGCGTTGTGCAGACTTTGCGTGCCCAATGTGCAGACTTAGTGTTCTGCATGAGACGCTAAGTAAGACGAACGATGTATAGACTTAGCCGATGCAGACTAGTCCGATGTACAGACTTGCTCGATGTACAGACTTCACCGATGTATAGACTTGGAAGTTCTAAACGATGCACAAACATAACAGTGCAATGTATAGACATTGAGTGTGTAGACTTGTGTGTGTGCAATGTGTAGACCTGTGCATGTGTGCATTACGATGTATAGACTCTGACTGCATGGAACATATAGACAATCTGATAAATACAGTTTCATCAAAACATAAACAGTTGCCAATCAATCAAAACAAGGTGTTGCTAATGAAGTAAAGCTATTGTCAACATCATCAACACAGAGGAGTCACAACAAGAAGGAGGTTTTGAAGTATATACCGATGCATCAGGAATCGGCTTAGGTTGTGTATTGATGCAGCAAGGGAAAGTGATAGCTTATTCTTCCAGGCAGCTGATGAAGCACGAAGAGAATTACCATGTTCATGACCTAGAGTTAGCAACAATTGTGTTTGCTTTGAAGATTTGAAGACATTACCTATATGGGGAAACTTTCACCGTGTACTCTGATCATAAGAGCTTAAATTATTTATTTTCCCAGAAGGAGCTGATTATGAGGCAGAGAAGGTGGCTCGAGTACTTAAAGGATTTTGATTTCTCTATTGAGTATCATCCTGGAAAGGGGAATGTTGTGGCAAATGCTTTAAACAGGAAGCCAATGGCTAGATTAGCAAGTTTGATGCTTAAGGAATGGAAATTGTTAGAGCAATTTGCAAACTTAGATCTTAATGTCGCAAAGAAGGAAGATCGGGTTATGATTGCTCATGTCCAGCTTCATTCAGAGTTGCTGGCAGAGATTAAGCATCTGCAAGATAATGACCCATTGCTAGTGGAAATTAAGGAACATATGGCTAGTCGACCAGATTTTGTGCTGGCCGATGATGGTAGATTGTTGTTCCGGGGTAGAACTTGTGTCCCTGATTCAGCGGAGGTGAAGAAAAAGATTCTCGAGGAAGCCCATAGATCCAAGTACACTGATCATCCTGGAGCTACAAAGATGTATCGAGATTTCAAGAGGACCTTTTGGTGGCTGAACATGAAAAGAGAAGTGGCCGAATTTGTAAGCAGATGTTTAATATGTTAGCAAGTCAAGGCCGAACATTTTAGGTATGCTGGAAAGTTAAAATCTCTCGAAATACCACAATGGAAGTGTGAGAGTGTCGGCATGGATTTTATCATGGGCTTACCCAGAACTCGTAGCAGTTTTCATGCAATTTGGGTGATTATTGATCGCTTGACTAAGTCCGCGCACTTTTTGCCTATTAAATCTAAGTGGACTGTGGATGTTTTGGCTGCCCCGTACATGAAGGAAATAGTGAGGTTGCATGGAGTCCCTGTATCCATCATATCTGACAGAGACCCCAGGTTTACCTCCCACTTTTGGAAAGGTCTACAAGCATCTTTGGGAACTCATTTGAACTTCAGTACTGCTTTTCACCTTCAAACTAATGGGCAGACTGAGAGGACTAATCAAATTGTTGAAGACATGCTGAGGGCCTGCATGATCGATTTTGGAGGTAGTTGGCATGAACATTTACCTTTGATCGAATTTACCTACAACAACAGTTACCAGTCCAGCATACAGATGGCACCATTTGAGGCTTTGTATGGCAGAAGCTGTAGGTCCCCTCTTTGTTGGGAAGAGATCGGTGAGAAGCAATGGCTCAGACCAGATCTTGTTTCAGAGTCATCCAAGAATATTCAAGTCATTAGGAACCGTTTGAAGATTGCTCAGTCCAGGCAGAAGAGCTATGCTGATAACAGAAGAAGGGATTTGGAGTTTTAGGTCGGTGAGCATGTGTTTCTGAAAGTCTCACCTTCAAGAGGAATTAGAACATTTGGAATCCGAGGCAAGTTGAGCCTGAGGTTTGTTAGCCCGTTCGAAATCTTGGAGAGGGTAGGCGAAGTTGCCTATAGACTGGCATTACCACCACAGTTATCGGGCATTCATAATGTCTTCCACGTATCTATGTTACGGAAGTATGTATATGACCCTTCGCATATCATACAACATATGGACTTGGAACTAAAGGAAGATTTATCCTACGAAGAGAAGCATGTCAAGATTTTGGACTACAAATAGCAGCAACTCAGGAACCGATCCATTCTGATGGCCAAGATCTAGTGGAGTCGACACGGAATTGAAGAAGCCACGTGGGAATCCAAAGAAGCGATTAGAAAGTTGTATCCTGATTTGTTCTAAGGTTGGTATTCGTTAGTCAGATTCGATGAATTTGGATGATCAAATTCTTTAAAGTGGTGGGGGAGGGTGTAGCATCTTGAAATTTTTAACACTAAATATCACTATATTATTTATTTTTTTTCTTAGCACAGATTTCAAATTTTTATTAAAAATATGGAAAAATATGTATCCGGTGTAAAATGTTATTTCCAGCAACTTTGTCTTAAGAAACGAACCTAGAATAAAATTGGATTAGGCCCAATTTTGAAATTAAGGCTAAACATCGTAGCTTTATATGAACAACCTAAATTGCCCAAATTAGACCTTAATTCTCACCCTAATGGGCTCTAATCGAAGCCTAACCCTAGCCCAACCCTTGTTGACCGATTCTTCTTTGAAAACCCTAACCCTAGACCCCTCGATTCGGCACGGCGGCGGGGGATTTGATCGACCTGAGTTTTTCACCGTTTTCCCCTCCTTGGACTCTATAGCTCGATTCGATATCTAGAACCACCCATAGGCTATATAAATAGAGGGCTTCGACCTCTGGCGATCATCATTTGATCGCTTGGCCGGCGGCGTGGTCATTCGTGGCCGGACTTGGGCCGATTTTGGCGTGAGGAACGGTTCGAGTTAGGGTTTCGATGACCTCTTTTTCTCTTCCTCCTTTCGGTGACTAAAGGTAGGTTTCTCTCAGACTGAACCACTAAGTGAATATACCAGCGTGTTGCTCTCTCTGTTCTCTTTTATTTGATGCTATTTTGCATAATTTGGATGAACCATGTCGATCGAATTTCTTAGTTTACTCGGAGGTATACCCGAAGGGTTACTTTCCATTTTAGTTCATCTTACATTAGTTTAACTTAGTCTAAACTCAAATCAAAGCATGCTATCTTATTCACCTTTCAATGCTCTTTCCAACGGTACCTTTTTGCCTAAATTTGGTTTAGTATATCGTTCTAAATCGCTGTTTTAATCAAGGTCTGTTGGGTTCACCGTCGGCGGACCTCGGTGTTAAAAATGGCCCTTCTAGGAACCGCATGGTGAAGAAACGGTCGAGCGATAGACTGTTTTCCTCTCCCCAAAATTTTTTCAAAAAAAAAATTTTTATTGAGGCGTCCTACCTCTAAGACGCCTTCATAAATATTCATTATTTTATTAATTTTGAGATATTATTGACGCGCCCTAGCAGTCTGACGCCTCTATTAGGCGCGTCCAGCCGCAAAGACGCGTTCATGTTTTTGAAAAAAAAAGGAGAAGATAAAATAGCCTGGCGGCCTTCCTGAGACCATCTGGTGCAGGTTGCGGTCTGTAGAAAGACCATTTTTCTTTTGTTTCCAGTGTTTAAGCCGGCTCGTTTGCTGCATTTTAGGCTAGGTTTATGCTGTCTTTTGATCACTGATTAAGGCTTAAAACATTACAAAACATGATCATTTAGGTTATTGAAATTATCAAGTTCAAATTTCTATCATTTTCTTATTTTTCTAATGTTGAAGAAAAGGAATAAATAAATGGTCAAATCATGGTTTAACTTGTAAAACCTTTGGCATTACCTTCAATTGTTGCTCATAGTTGTTATCTTCTTCAAGTTTGATTTAGGGTCGTGCCACTCCGGTGGTTTCGACCTACCACTACAGTCATTTTCTATGGATTTACAAGCCTTCAACTCTTGGGCATCGAATGCCTCTCCGTCGGATATTCCTTCCGCCAGACTAGGTGTTCATGTTCGAGGCCTCCGTAAGACTCCGCGAGCCTGGCATTCCCACTAGGACGCCGAGCAGGATGTACCACCAAGACCTGAACCCATTTGGAAGTTTATTTTGGCCGAACAAGGCTCTGCCGAAATTCTGCCAGATTTATGAAAATGGTCCTTCCAAGATCGCCATTCCTTGGTTGCGGTGTTGACTAGACCGTCTTCTTCTCGGAGCGATGTGGCCAATTTTGACCCAAACCACGTTCAAGATTTGGACCCGACTCGATTTAGCCGATTCGGTCTAACTCCTACTGGAAGCGGTCTCCCTGTGACCGTCTCTTTCTAGTGGCGGTCCATGGCCGACCGTTACTTCTCTCAGTAACCTGAAATCTTTTGTTTTTCATGATTATTATATCCAGCCTTGTAGGGCTGCCATACCTCGAATTTTGACCCTATTCTAGGTTGATTATTCGAATGATATTCCATTAAGCCCCTCTTAAAGTAATTTTTCATAAATGACTCATTCCATCGATGAAGAGCTTATTGTTTGAACTTCATTACGAAATCTATACTCCTACATGGAAATGCCTTGATTACATGGTTTAACCTTGGAACTCTTGGCCATTTATATAAGTGAATGTCTAGATTGGGATCTACGATCCAACCCCTTCAGTGCCAATGTATCATAAGGGCTCGGTCTGGTCCTAGGATGAGCGCCCGAAAGTACTTGTGCCCCGGGGAGTTTGTAATGACAAGGTGTGGCATTGCACCGCAGTGCATGACTAGCGTGTTAATCTATGAAATTCTACTTCACTCAACTACTTGAAACTCTTGCGTGATATGACGTGCGTGCTTGACATGGCCAATTCACAAGGAAACTTTACTTGAACCCTCGTGGAAAATTCTCGTCATACTTGCACTTATTCTTAATTACCATCTATCTATTCTTTCTCTTATTTGTCATTTATCGCATGATGATATGTTTATTATGATTCATTTGTCATATTGTCATACATGATGAAATGATTAATCACTTAAACTATGCCTGATGATAGAGATATAAAATCCTACTGAGCTCTCGCTCACGCACTTTTCCCCACCTTTTCAGGTAGCTCGGATGAGGAGACTCAAACTGATGGGCTCGGGCAAGAGTGATGGGAGGAGCGAGCCAGTTATCGTCGGTCGTAGAGTCATTGTAGTTACTTCAGTAGTGAAAGTCTTGAGTCATAGTAGAACTTTTGTTCTTGTTCTATTTTTCGTTGTGTCTGTTGATGTTAAGTGTTAGTAAAGTCCACAAGATGTCAGTTGTAATAAGTACACATTCATCTTTATTATCAATAAAATTCTTATTATTTGCATTTTAATTATTCGCCTTGGCATATGGTCTCTTGTGGCAATGTATACTCTGATTAACATGAATGTTATAACTGCTGCGTTCCAATTTTACGCATCGGGGCCTGACAACATCTAACATGATATGTTTTGTAAAGTTTCTCAGAATCGGAAAGTTTAAAATTCATGATAAACTTGGTTGAGTGACTTGGGCTAAGTATTGTTCTTAAACAAAAAGTTTTCTGTAAAACCAAAGGGCAGCCATGTCAAAATAATGAGCCAACAACTCTGTAGGCAGAGCAATGGCTGAGTGCACCAAGAAATTGGGTCCTTCATCAAAGAAATGAAGAAAACCTATGTCATGAAGTGCTTTAGTTATCTCTATTCATAAATTAAAACAGAATGGTAAATTCTACTGAGTAACTAGGGGTACTAGCATCTAATCAACGTGTACCCTTACGTCAAAAGGTATGGATTATACCTGATTGTTCTGAAAATTCTGGCATCTTAAACCTTTTGGGTCATTGTGTTATATTTTGAACAACTCAAAAGAAAATTTGGAAAAGTTTGCCGCAAAGAGTGACAGAGGTATTTTCCTTGGATATTCATTATCATCTAGAGCATATCGTGTATATAACATGTGCACTCTTATGGTAGAAGAAAGCCCTCAGGTAATCATTGATGAATATTGTAAGACCCGTGAAGTTTGGATTCTTATCAGATTTATAAATCGAAAAATTCTCATGAATTTTGGTTGATTTTGTAGGCTTTTTGAATGAGATATGCATTGAAATAACCCATTATATGATGATTTGTTGAAATTTGTTGTGCTCCTCTAGTTTTGATGTTGGCAAAACTGTGTCGAATTAATTTTGATTATGGCAACACTGTGATGATTTGAAGTTCCTACTTAAGTCAGAATAGGTCTTGTTCATAATAAGGTCGATGCATCTTCCATCAGCATAGAAGATCAGGTCAAGGCACATTAATGCATTTAGACAGACAGGTCGATGCATATATGCGTTCTGATCTAGAAGGTCGATGCGGCTGTAGAAGTATTGCACTATCAGGTCGGTGCACTTTGTACACAGATCGATGTTGCTAGGCACTATATGCTTGATGTTGCATCATCAGGTCGATGCACACTACACACTGGTCGATGCTGTTGAGCCAGCGTTTGCAGTATAAGGTCGGTGCGATAAAGGTCATCTTTCATAAGGTCGATGCACCTTGTGCATCTGCTTTGAAGTCAGGTCGATGCACTATGTATGTGCAGCAATGTAGATATCATCCTTTTTACTGAATGAGGTCTACCTGTGTAATACACAAGTCGATGCTCTTTTGACATACTGCTGCATTCTCTTCTTCACGTCAGTAAGGCAGGTCGATGCACTTTTGATTGTGCATCGATGCATGTGCATATATTAACACACGCACTCATATGTTTTGCCTGTTCTTATGAAACCTATGAGCCTACAATTTCCTGATACTTACTACTTATTTAATGAGTCATATGATGATGAGATTGTTAATAAATTTCTATCTTTATTTTAGGAGAAAATCATCAAGGAATAATTCAGATTCATGCTCGAACACCTTAGATGCATAAAGGTATGAGAAGACAGGCCAAGTTCAAGTTCAGTTATAAATTAATGGATAAAGCTTTCTTGCTGCGAAGCAACTCCATTAATCAACTGGAGGTAGTATTCTTGATTGTCACGTGGGTTCGAAAGTGCAACTATTGGGGGCACGTGATCCGAGGTGATCTCCCAATACTTTGGAGATTCTTAACGAAATAACCATTCCACGTGGCTGCAACTTAAAGCATCTTCACTTCTTCATCCGACACATGGCCAAGCTTTTTCCAAAAGCCTTGGGCGGGAGTGTTTGTTCCACACGCCTAAATCAAATCTTGTGGGGACCACAAGAACTCTTGTTCGCAAGGATATATAGAGGCCAGAGCTTGAGCGGCTATATGAGAGAGGATCTGCATCTATATCTGAGAAGAAAATCAAGAGAGGAGCTAGGAGAAAAGAGAAAGGGAGAGATTGAAGAGAGAAAGAGAAGCTAGGGAAGGGTGTAAGAGCCACTATGAGCTTGACAATTGAAAAAATTGGAAGTGCAGAGAAGTGAGATAGAAAGTAGAGTATCAGAAGAGGAAGAGAAATTCTGAGAGAAGAGAGAGCCTGCGAAGAGTCTGAGTTGGTCTCGACGTTTGGATCAGATCCAGAGTCGAATTACTCTAGAAAAAGTGCTACAATTGTTTTGTTTTCTCTATTATCTCTGTTTCATTTTGAATCATTTCTGAATCGTCTGTAAGCTGTGTAATCAGCTGTGTTCAAGCCGTGAGGTAGCGGCGAGGTGTGATCCACAAACAGCAAGCTGTAGAGCTCAGCGGGTTGTAAGCTGTGTAATCAGTGGATACAAAGCTGTGTAATCAGCGGATTCAAAGCTGCGATTCAGTGGAAGCCTCACTCGATTGAGTGAGGGGTGGACGTAGATCTCAAGATTGAGATCGAACCACCTTAAAACTGCTTTGTCCAATGTGTGATTGCTTGGCGTGTCTGAATTTTTTTAGTCGTCTCTCTATCATATAATTATCTATCAATCGATACCTCAGTGGTATATCAAAAGTTACAGTTGTAAGGATATAGATTACATCTATTTGGAAAACTACTTCTTGCGTGAGCGATCTTGTGAATCAAACCTCCGCCAGTACTAGACTGAGTTGTGCTCTTGAATGCTCATCTAATCACTTTATCATCTACTAGTCTATGTGATTGATAGCTTTTCTTTAGTGGATATACTTGTTGTTTTACTTCAGTTTGATTTGATAGCTCATCTTTCAGCAGAGTTTTCATTCTGCATTTATTCACTATTGTAGAATTCGAATTTGGGGTAGATCTATTCACCCCCCCTCTAGATCTATAGTTCATTCATTCTCATCAAAATTAAGGGGCATAACATAATTTTGGTTTTCTTAATGCCTTTTTGCAATCAAAGGTTTTATAAAAAGAAAACCTAAACTAAACCCATTTTTTCACCCACGAGAGGAACCCCACAGTTCCCCTCTCTCCCTTCTCACGTTCCTCTCATTCTCTCCCTCGTTCTCTCGGTGTTCTGTTCCACCCGGTCGCGGGCGGCTTGGAGGAGGAGACCTCGGCGAGCTTGGGGCGGTGGTGGAGTGCACGTGAAGCTGGGAAGATTGGTGGTTCATGTGGTGATCATCTTCCCTCCGGCGTGGGGAAGGTTTTGATGGGTGGAATGGCTAGAATTCGCGATTCCAAGTAGGGGGATGGATTTTTACATGACTTTAGCATGCTTTCCTACTGTTTTGAATAGATACATGCTTGTTTATATGGCTAGTTTGATCAAAAAATGCATGTGGGTTTTATTCCTTTCAAACCCTTGTGAATTGATCTATTGGGCATTGTTCTTTATATTTTTGAAGCCTATATCATGTGAAAATGGTGTATGACTATAGGGAACAAGTGTATCTCATGTAATCCCGTCGTTTTGAACGATTTGGGATGGGTTTTAAACTGTTAGGGCATTTCTCAGAACTATCGGACCGGTCGCGGTCGCCTCTGAACCGCGGCTACGTCTCTGGAAGGGGACGCGGTTCCGGAGAAACTGCTTCAACGTTGTTCTGTCGAGGGTCAGGCGGTGAATAGCCACAGTTTCGAGGAAACCGCTTCAGCATAGCTGATGTCTCGAAAGATCCGCGTCTATGCTACCGCGGTTTCAACTTAACTGCGTCTCTGAGCCTGTTTTGGATTTAAGCCCGATCAACTTGTCTCATGTTTCGTGCAATCCCTGTCGATTATATCATATGTGAAATGATTTTCGTTGTATATTTGTAACCCATTTGAGTTTGCTTCTCTTTCTTATGTGATTGACCCACTAGTCGCAGCCCGACGACCTCTAGAGTCGGCCCACCTAGGAGAGGTGGCAGGGCAGTCCCGGTGTACGGTTTTTAGACTAGTTTCCGTGGGCCCTCTTACTTTACAATAACATCCGACTGGGGGGAAAACTAGCTAGAGGCCTGGCTCAAGGCATTGAGCTTGTGTGTGCACACATGGTCAGGGGCGTGGACTTGCGCTGACGAGCGTGACCCTGACTAGTCTTCGTCTTTGGTTACGGTTACGGTGTCTCAATTGCCATGTTCCAAGCGAGTTGTAGACACCCGAGGCACAGTGTAAGTCGTCAGTGGACGTGTCTGGTCTTTCTTCTAGTGGTTTCACTTCTCTTGTCACTTGGTTTGTAGAATTTTAACTCTAATGGTGAATAAAAGATTCTTGTGTTTAATTATGATTTTTAATTAGCATGAGTTTATGTGGCATTCATATTTAGCTATATTGATTTAGTGATATTCCTGTACAATTCATATAAATTGTCATAGTTGCTTGCCATTACGGTATTCATTATGATTTTAGCTACGAGGTAGGGATCTATTTGACCCCTACTGAGTCAATGAAATGAGACTCATCCTTTGTTTTTCAGGTGAGGCGCAGTTGTCCGCAGGTTTCCCGCGTGGTTTTGGCAGATAGTCTTAGCAGCCAGCATGTCCCACTCTGAGGTATGCCCCGTGTAGTTGTTCTTTTTAGGCTCTTGTACAGTTTTGGGTTTGTACTTAGTGCTTCTGGACTAATGTATAATTATAACACTCTGGTAATGTAAATTTAGCTTCTGCTTTATGTTGTTATTAGTCTAAAATGTGCGTGTGATTGTAGACCTTTATGCATCCACACTCCACTTTCCAACCCTTTCAGAGCCTCATCAGCTCTTGGGTGGCGTCTCATGGTCCTAGTGGTATCGAGTCTCTGGTATCCAGGATTCTGGGTCGTTACAGTTGGTATCAGAGCGGTGGTCTTGTGGTGATGTATAAAGACCTAGAATTATGAGAGTCCATAACAAGTCCATGTACCACTAATTGCTGGCTTAGGTTGTTTTCCGTGATCATTTATGTTTCTTTTGTTTGCGTGTTTTCTCTCATGTTCTAGAACTTATGGCACCAAGGCGAAGGACTCGTTTCCAAGCCAGAGTGCCTATGGATGTTCAAGAATAAAGGTGCGGTTCATCACCTCCTCCAGTGAACGGTAGAGGTCAAGGCCGTGTTGATCCAGTTGTTGGTGAAGGCTTGTCTTCCTAAGGTGGTCGTGGTCGAGTCTTGAAGGAGTTTCTCTTATTCCACCCACCGCAATTTGAAGGGCAGCCTGATCCAAATGCGGCAAGAGCATGGATGGATGCTACTGAGCATGTTTTCCGCTCCATGAAGTGTGCCGAAGATGAAAAGGTGATGTTGGATACTTTTCAGTTGCAAGGGGCGACACTTGCTTGGTGGACTACAGAGTGGGGAATGACATTCCAATCTCGTCCTCTCCGACTGATTAGTTGGCGGGAGTTTGTCTCTTCCTTTGAATGTATATATAGTCCAGCTTATTTCAGAATGGACAAAATGTACCAATTTATGGAGTTGGTCCAAGGTGAGATGACAGTTCTATAGTATCGAACTAAATTTGTAGAATTAGGCCGATATGCTGCACATATCATGGCAGATGAAGGGCTGAAGACTCAACAGTTTTTGCATGGTTTGAGGCCAGAATTGAGGCAACCTCTTATTGCGACTAGAGTGGCAGATTTGGACATGGCATATCAAGAAACAGAAGCATTAGAGCTGGATATGGCAAGAACTCAAGGGCGGACCCAAGCGGGGCCAATGCAGTAAGGTTAGTAGCAGAGTGATCAGCCGAGTGTGCCAGGGGTGCCATCTTCTGTTCCTTCTACCAGCGGTTCTTCCTCCTTGAAGTCAAGATTTAGGCGGATGTTCAGGAAGTCTAAGAAGTAGTATGACCAGCAAGCTTCGGCTAGCAGTGTGCAACAACTTGCACCTTCTCAGCGGCAGGGATCGGCAGGGAATCAGCCTTGAGCATGTCCCAGATGTGGTGATAGCCATCCGGGTAGACAGTGTATGATGCTAGTGGTTTGTTTTCTGGTGTGATCATGTAGAACATGTGGTGCGTGATTGTCCAATGAGACCTATGCAACCTGCTCAATTTTCACAGCCACAACAGTTCCGACCTCCACCACCACAGTAGTTGCAGCAGTTTCCACAGGCACATGTGTCATCACAATAGTCTACGGCGGGCGGAAAGAAATTGTGAGGAAGGGTTATGCATATGACTCATGCTCAGGCGGTTGCATCACAACTAGTGGAAGGTACTGTTATGATTTATGGTCATGCCACACGTGTTTTATTCGACTCTGGTGCTTCTCATTCATTTATTTCTGAAGATTTTATTGTTTGCATTGAGGAGCCAACTTCAGAGTTGTCTTGTGAGTTGATTGTGGAATTGCCTACTGGAGAGATCATGTTCACTCCTTTTTGTCTTAATAAGGCCCCAGTGGTAATTGGGAATCAGCAGTTGCCTGCTAGGCTGTATGCTTTGCAGTTGGTAGATTATGATGTCATTCTGGGCATGGAATGGCTAGAAGATTATGGTGCAGTGGTTGATTGCAAAACCAAGAAGATCTATTTTCAGCCATCTGAAGGAGCAGCATTTTATTTCCAAGGTATTAGATCCCGTTCTCCTCGCCAGCTTATTTCTGCTATTCGAGCCCGTAGGCTACTTGATGTTGGTTGCCAGGGATTCCTTGCTTCTGTGGTTACTGTTGAGGCACCACAGCGGGACATAGATGATATTCCTGTGATTTGTGAATTTTCTTATGTTTTCCCTGATGAGTTGCCGTGCTTACCTTCGTAACGAGAGATTGAGTTTGTGATCAAAGTAATTCTAGGTACGGTGTCTTTGTCAAAAGCACCTTACCGTATGGCTCCTGTAGAATTGAAGGAATTGAGGGCACAGTTGCAAGAATTGTTGGAAAATGGCTATATCCATCCTAGCTTTTCCCCATGAGGTGCTCCTGTGTTATTTGTGAAGAAGAAAGATAGAATGCTGAGGCTATGTATTGATTACAGGCAATTGAATCAGGTGACTACCAAGAATAAGTATCCTCTGCCCAGGATCGATGACTTATTTGACCAACTTTAGTCAGCTTGTGTATTTTCCCGGATTGATCACCGATCTGGCTATTATCAATTGTGGATCAGGGAATCTGACGTGGAGAAGACTGCTTTTAGTACAAGGTATAGTCATTATGAATTTTTGGTTATGCCGTTTGGGCTAACCAATGCACCTACAGCATTTATGGATTTGATGCATCAGGTGTTTCGTCCATATTTGGACCAATTTGTGGTGGTCTTTGTGGATGATATTTTGATCTATTCTACTTCGGAAGAGGAGAATGTGTAGCATTTGAGAATGATATTGCAGACTCTACGAGATCACCAGCTTTATGCAAAATTCAGCAAGTGTGAGGTTTGGCTTCAAGAAATTCATTTTCTAGGCCATGTGATTTTTGGTGAAGGGATTGCAGTCGACCCAGCAAAAATTGAGGCCATTCTTCATTGGCAGAGACCAAGGTCTGTGACAGAAGTTAGAAGCTTCTTGGGTCTTGCTGGATATTACAGAAGGTTCATTCAAGATTTTGCACGAATTGCCGCACCAATGACTAAACTGACTCGGAAAGATGTGCCTTTTGTGTGGTCTGAGGAATGTGAGCATAGCTTCAATGATTTAAAAAGGGTACTCACGACTTCTCCAGTCCTTGTCTTGCCTTCTAGCTCTAGTGGATTCGTTGTGTGTACGGATGCTTCTCGAGTGGGTTTGGGTGCAGTGCTTATGCAGCATGGCAGAGTTGTGGCATACGCATCTCGGCAATTGAAGTTGCATGAATAAAATTATCTCACACATGATTTGGAGCTGGCGGCAGTGATGTTTGCATTAAAAATATGGAGGCATTATTTATATGGTGAGAAATTTGAAATTTTCACTGATCATCAAAGTTTGAAATATGTGTTTTCCCAGAAGGACTTGAATCTTCATCAGCACAAGTGGATGGAGTATATGAAAGATTATGATTTTACTCTGTCTTATCAACCTGGCAAGATGAATGTAGTGGTCGATGCACTAAGTAGAAAGGTGCAGATCAGTCACTTGATGATGCAAGAATGGAAGCTATGGGAGAAAATTCCAACTGAGACTTTCAGATTTAAAATTCCACGTGATCCGATGACATCTGTTCTTGCTAGTCTAGTGATGACTCCAGCTATTTATTGGCAGATCAGGGAGGCACAGCAGGTAGATTTTGAGTTGTCTCGCATTGCGATAATGCCAGAAGTGGAATTAGGTGATGATGTAGTAGTAAGATTTAAAGGCCGAATCTATGTTCCAGTTGAAGATTCTTTGAGGAATGCTATTTTACATGAAGCACATGGATCCCGCTATACCATTCACCCTGGAACCATGAAGATGTATAATAATATGAAGAGGCAATTCTAGTGGCCAGGTATGAAAAGGGATGTGGCAGACTTCCTGGCTAAATGCTTGACATGTCAGCAGGTCAAAGCTGAGCATCAGAGACCCAGAGGTATGTTTCAACCTTTAGAAATTCCGATGTGGAAATGGGCTCATGTGACTATCGATTTTGTTGTGGGTTTGCCTCGAACCCCATAAGGCGATGATGGCATATGGCTGTTGGTTGATTGCTTGACTAAGACAGCTAGAATGTTGCCGATTAAGGTAAATTGGAAAGTTCAGAGATTGGCCAGGCTTTATGTTGAAAGAATTGTGCCATTGCATGGAATTCCAATGTCTGTTGTATCAGATCGTGACCCACGCTTTACATCTATCTTTTGGTGGAGTTTTCAAAAGGCATTGGGTACAGAATTGGCATTCAGTTCGACATACCATCCTCAGTCTGATGGCCAATCTGAAAGGACCATTCAGACATTAGAATTGAAGACATGCTGAGATCGTGTTGTCTGGATTGGCAGAGTTCATGGAGCCAACATTTGCCATTGGTAGAATTTGCTTATAACAATAGCTATCATTCCAGTATTGGTATGGCACCGTATGAAGCCTTGTATAGTTGGCCTTGTCGTATGCTGTTAGACTAGTTTGAGGTTGGTAAGCAGCTTTTGACAGGACTGGATTTGGTCCAGCATTGTGTAGAGGTAGTTCGTCTGATCTGGCAGAGATTGCTGACAACTCAAAGTTGATAGAAAAGCAATGATGATCGGCATAGAAGGCCTTTGTAGTTTGAGCCTGGAGATTTTGTACTTGTGAGAATATCTCCGATGAAGGGCGTATTGAGGTTTGGCAAGAGTGGAAAGCTCGGTCCCCGATATATTGGTTCGTTTCCTATAATGGAGCGTGTGGGCCAAGTGGCTTATCATCTTCAGTTCCCACCGGCGATGGGAGCAATCCACGATGCATTTCATGTTTCCATGTTGAGAAAGTATGTGCCTGATGAGTCACACATTCTCGATGATTCTGTATGGCCTGAAGTGGTGGCGGATCTATCTACGCAAGAGTATCCAATTCGAATAGAGGATTATCGTGAACATCGGCTGAGGAACAAGGTCATCCCTCTGGTGAAGGTAGTGTGGCAGCGCCACTCCGGTCATGAGGCTACATGGGAGCGTGTGGAAGACATGCGCCAGCTGTTCCCTTATCTATTTGAATAGGTATATTCTTTATGTTCCTTCCTGGTATTCCTTTTATATTTTGAGGACGGAATTTTTATTAGGAGGGAGGGACTGTAATACCCGTGAAGTTCGGATTCTTATCGAATTTATAAATCAAAAAATTCCCATGAATTTTGGTTGATTTTGTGGGCTTTTTGAATGAGTTATGCATTGAAATAACCCATTATATGATGACTTGTTGAAATTAAGGGGCATTAACATAATTTTGATTTTCTTAATGCCTCTTTGTAATCAAAGGTTTTATAACAAAAAAAAACCTAACCTAAACCCATTTTTTTCACCCACGACAGGAACCCCATGGTTCCCCTCTCTCCCTTCTTGTGTCCCTCTCATTCTCTCCCTCATTCTCTCGGCGTTCTACTCCACCCAGCCATGGGCGGCTTGGAGGAGGAGACCTCGGTGAGCTTGGGGCGGTGGTGGAGTGCACGTGAAGCCGGGAAGATTGGTGGTTCGTGTAGTGATCGTCTTCCCTCCGGTGTAGGGAAGGTTTTGACAGGTGGAATGGCTTGAATTCGCGATTCCAAGTAGGGGGATGGATTTCTACTTTACTTTAGCGTGCTTTCCTATTGTTTTGAATAGATACATGCTTGTTTATATGGCTAGTTTGAACAAAACTTGCATGTGGGTTTTATTCCTTTCAAACCCTTGTGAATTGATCTATTGGGCATTGTTCTTTATATTTTTGAAGCCTATATCATGTGAAAATGGTGTATGACAATAGGGAATAGGTGCATCTCATGTAATCTCGTCGTTTTGAACGATTTGGGATGGGTTTTAAACGGTTAGGGCCTTTTTCAGAACTACCGGACCGGTCGCGGTCGCCTTTGAACTGCGGCTAGGTCTTTGCAAGGAGACATGATTCCGAAGAAACAGCTTCAGCGTTGTTCTGTCGAGGGTCAGGCGGTGAATAGCCACGGTTTCAAGGAAACCCCTTCAGCACAGCCGCGGTCTCAAAAGATCTGTGTCTATGCTGTTGCGATTTCAACTTAACCGCGTCTCTGAGCCTGTTTTGGTTTTAAGCCCGATCAACTTGTCTCGTGTTTCGTGTAGTCCCCGTTTATTATATCATATGTGAAATGATTTTCGTTGTATATTTATAACCCATTTGAGTTGGCTTCTCTTTCCTATGTGATTGACCCACTAGTCGCAGCCCGACGACCTCTAGAGTCGGCCCACCTAGGAGAGGTGGCGGGGCAGTCCCGGTGTATGATTTTTAGGCTAGTTTTCATGGGCCCCCTTACTTTGTAGTAGCATCCAACTGGGGGAGAAAACTAGCTAGAGGTCTGGCTCAAGGCATTGAGCTTGTATGTGCACACGTTGATGCGGGACGGGACCACAGACACGACAAGCTCGCGATCGTCCCTTAACGAGGGAAGCGTCGGACGTGCACGGTTGAGAAACCGGCAAGAGCTAGGGTGGTCGGCTCTCACTTGTGCCCGGATCGGGTCACGGGACGGCTTCGCTCTCTCTCGCAGCAGTGATATTATAAATTGAAAGCGAGCTAGGTATCCCTACACATGCTCTCTAGCAGCGGCATATAAAGCATATAAAGAATTAAGCTAATGCCAAGTGTAAGGGTGAAGGCGATACCTCCACGCTCTCGGCGTGGCGAAGATGGGACCCGGCCGGAACTCGTACCCCCAGGAACTTAATACATTATGGTTACAGCAATGCAATTAAGCCCACTCCACGCAGGGAGGTAAAGGGCGACACAAGTGGGCCCGGGAAGACCAGTTTCGGGTTGACGGGCCGTTCCGGACGATGCTTCGGCTTCACGCGTACTCGTGTTAGTGGGGGGGCCCACGTATTGACCGGAGGGCTCGTGTGGGGCCTGATGACTCCTCTATTGTGGAGACACCTGGAAAGAGTTCCCCTGGGATGGCGAGCTGCTGGAACGACCGCCGGACGCCGGGCGGCCCTCGGACGACGCTCGCTGGGAACTCGGCCACGAACCTGAAAGTTCTGTTTGCAGGCACGCGACTCGGAGAAAATTGATGCTGCGATCAGCCCCGTCGTCGGAATGCGACGAGATTAGCGCCGTTGGAAAGCTGACTCAGAATACTTCGACGTAGGGGTCTTCAAAAAAAATAATCAGATCTGTACTTCTGATTATTGAATTTACAATCTTGCTGAAATCTGGCCAGAACTACAGGGGTAGGATCTATCTTCGATGAAGATCGACGTTGACCGGGGAGAAGACCTCCGAATCTGGAAATGACTTCTTCAGAAAAGTTGAAGGTCTCTGAGAGAGGAATCCGGGACTATTTTTGGTTTTTTGATTAGATAAGAAATGGATTTTCTGGGATGTTTTTACTAGACCTGGGTCGGATCTGGGAAACTGTGGGCAGACTGTTCTTGGGAACTTGGACGGTTTTTGTAAAATACTTGGAGGGTGAACCAAAAATTAATAAAATTCCTGGTGGTAGAGAGATGTGGACAGAACTCCCAGTAAATTTGGGCGTCCCAACAAAAATCAAAAGATAGTTCGAATGGGGTAGACTCAGAGCTGATGAACAGTGAACAGAACCAGGACAGATCTGGAACTTGGACTTGGACGAAAATCAAAAAAGAGCTAAAGGATGAATTTTGACATGATTTTTTTTGTGGGGATAAGGATTCTAGAGGGGAACCAACCCTGAAATTTTGAGCTTCAGAAGATGAAGGGACTGATAGAAGCAATTCGGAGAAGAGGAACCTGTCCTGAGTGGACAGAACCACCGAAACCGTTGGCAACGACGCGTCGGCGGCGAGACGATGGCGGCGGCGATCACCGGAGCTTCTTCAGATGAGAGAGGGGATCAAGGGGGAGGGGAATTACACTCTAGAAGGGGGCTGGAGGTGGAGGAACCAGAGAGAGGGAGGGGAGGGGCGCAAACTCCAAAGGGGGGGCAAATGCCTATTTTCTCTTCATTAATTCATTCAATATGAAAAATACAACCTTATATAGGATGCCAACCAAACTCAACCTCAACCCTTGGATCTAGGGATTTGGATTGAAGGGCTGGGATACAATGTGAATCACACATTTAATACATTAGTTTAATCTAATTTGACCATTCTTATTCAACCTTGGACTAAATCTATTCAAACACCACCTACCAAGCCTAATATGGCCAAAAGAGGGGGCGCCCCCTTCATGGGCCTCTCTTGGGCCTAGGCTGGTCCAAGGCCAGCCAACCCAATCCACTAACTCATGTCTAGACTTGGGCCTTCCAAGTCTTGGTGGTCCATGAGAGGGAGTGGCCCAATTGGGCCATAAATGACTAATATGGTCCATAAGGGTAGCATTTGGTCCAATATGAACTAGGCTTTCTAATGGACTCTACTAATGGAAATCTAACCTTGGACTTGACATAACAAATGGCCCATTGGCTTGATATAAGCCTTACAAGGAGCCCAAAAGAAAGAAATTACATAATTACAACTTCATACAAGCCATAACACACAAATACACTTCACCCGTGTATGGAAATCGCCTTTGATGTCCCATCAATTCTCCCCGGGTGGGAGGAACTCGACCCCGTCGAGTAGGGGTATGGCCGCTCCGGTACTCCGGCGGATCCGTCACCGTGCCACGTAGCGCGGGTATGCTCCACTCCAAGTGATCGTCACCTGCTCATTCCATATATACTCGATATGCGAACTGCTATGGGCTAAAGGTGGTCACTCCGAAGGGGCACTCTCAAAGGAAGGAAATAGCTCGAAGACTCACTAGGAATCACCGCTGAGTCCCTATAGGTGACTAATCCGGGTATAGATGTGGAACCGATCCCATACTCATCAAGTGAGTCCACTCGCCTCTTACTCATAAGAGAACGACAACGAGCTTGCACAAGACGCATGCAGACAAACAAACGACACACAAACCATGCAAACAAATCACTCAAAACAAACCACACAAAGAAAAAGCACACTGTTAGTCCGACCCGTACATGGTGACGGCGGACCAGGACACCCGAATATGTGCCATGCATATACTAGATGTACACGATGGTTGATGGAAAGGAGGACTCCTAGACACCCTAAGATGTACCACTCATGCATTGGTGACCGATGGGACTTGGGTGAAGAAGGGCTAGGAGATCCAAAACTACCTTCGTCATCATCCCTAGATGTAGAGACGGCTTACCGACTAGACCGAGGGGTATGGGTGGAATAGTGAACTACTTGGAAGAGGTGGAGGGAATGTGATAGCTCGGGAGCTTCACTAGTGGAGGGGTCAAAAGGGTCAAAGAAGGTATGACCCCGGGAGATGGGTTCCTCCATGACACGGTCCCAATCGTGAAATTCTTGAAGGTGTGAATGCTCACCTTCATCCGTCATAGTGAACGGGACAATGGTCATGTGAAGAAAATAAACTTCCTCCCTCGGGCAAAAGGAAATGAAGTCGGACTCGGCCGGCATCGGGAGGAGTAGAAGAATCTCCGTGGTGACACACCCCACGGTGCACACGGAGGTAATGGATCCTAAGGCCGGATGGGTGAAGCTAAAACTAGCGGGTTGGTCAAAGCCTCGGGCCAAAAGATGTGTCAACTCCTATTGTGAATCTAATCCCATAATAAGGTCATCCAAAGTATCGACATGGTGACTAGACCGAAAAGTTGTATGGTAGGAGTTGATGGACACCAAAGGTAGGGTAGGGTCCATAGACGGGTAAGGGAGTGGGACCAAGCCATCCTTGAGCCAACTAAGAAGCGGCTCGGCGATGTATAATGTACCCGTTAGAAATACGGTTGGCTCGGGATGAGGCGGCTCCAAGCGCGAATCCGAAGGTGGAGTGGGTCGCTGGGGCTGGGTGGCTGGACATACGGGGTCCCTAAGGGTGATCTTACCGGGTAGGTATGGTGGACATAAGGTGCAAGTCCTCTTGTCCCAGTCAAGATTGGCCCTTCTCTCTCCTAACCACTTTTGCCCTAAAATGATGCATGAACCAGCAAGTGTGCCGATCCTGCACCATGCACTATCGGTGTAGAGAACAGAGCCGATCCTCTTATAGAACTCAACACAAGCAAAATCACCATCACGGACAATCTCGCCTGTCTTGGAGAGAGACTCCACGATGTCAAGAGAAACCCAATTATCCGACTCCCTATCGGTGAAATGGAGTTCCGTTGTGGACCCGTTGGGTAGAGCGGCTTTCATAATGAGAGGGGAAAAACCAAAGGCTCGGTCCATGAGGACATTCATTTTGGCCACAAAAGTTGACCACTCGGACGTATGGTCTTGGGGATCGGCCATGGGTAGTGGACATGGACATGCATACACACGGTGACAAGACACTAGACTGACTATGCAAGTTTGGAATGCATGCACACTAAGGACCCTAGAAGTAAACCAAGACTCGGTACGTGGCGGAGATAACCGATCCGAAGATCACTTGCACAAGTGTGCAGCCTTCCGGATAGGCATGGCCTAACGTTCGGACAACACCTTTTGATATACCGAGTAAAGGGATGCAATGCGAAAAGACACTCTTTTTTGTGTTTTAAAACAATGATGATCCTAGACTCGACTTAAACTGACTAATGACTCCATGTAAATGACACTCTTTTTTTTTTCTTTTTGACACCCTAGACTCAAACTCGCTCTGATACCAAATTGATGCGGGACGGGACCACAGACACGACAAGCTCATGATCGTCCCTTAACGAGGGAAGCGTCGGACGTGCACGGTTGAGAAACCGGCAAGAGCTAGGGTGGTCGGCTCTCACTTGTGCCCGGATCGGGTCACGGGACGGCTTCGCTCTCTCTCGCAGCAGTGATATTATAAATTGAAAGCGAGCTAGGTATCCCTACACATGCTCTCTAGCAGCGGCATATAAAGCATATAAAGAATTAAGCTAATGCCAAGTGTAAGGGTGAAGGCGATACCTCCACGCTCTCGGCGTGGCGAAGATGGGACCCGGCCGGAACTCGTACCCCCGGGAACTTAATACATTATGGTTACAGCAATGCAATTAAGCCCACTCCACGCAGGGAGGTAAAGGGCAACACAAGTGGGCCCGGGAGGACCAGTTTCGGGTTGACAGGCGGTTCCGGACGATGCTTCGGCTTCACGCGTACTCGTGTTAGTGGGGGGGCCCACGTATTGACCGGAGGGGTCGTGTGGGGCCTGATGACTCCTCTATTATGGAGACACCTGGAAAGCGTTCCCCTGGGATGGCGAGCTGCTGGAACGACCGCCGGACGCCGGGCGGCCCTCGGACGACGCTCGCTGGGAACTCGGCCACGAACCTGAAAGTTTTGTTTGCAGGCGCGCGACTCGGAGAAAACTGCTGCTACGATCAGCCCCGTCGTCGGAATGTGACGAGATTAGCGCCGTTGGAAAGTTGACTCAGAATACTTCGACGTAGGGGTCTTCAAAAAAAATAATCAGATCTGTACTTCTGATTATTGAATTTACAATCTTGCTGAAATCTGGCCAGAACTGCAGAGGCAGGATCTATCTTCGATGAAGATCGACGTTGACCGGGGAGAAGACCTCCGAATCTGGAAATGACTTCTTCAGCAAAGTTGAAGGTCTCTGAGAGAGGAATTCGGAACTATTTTTGTTTTTTTGATTGGATAAGAAATGGATTTTCTGGGATGTTTTTACTAGACCTGGGTCGGATCTGGGAAACTGTGGGCAGACTGTTCTTGGGAACTTGGATGGTTTTTGTAAAATACTTGGAGGGTGAACCAAAAATTAAGAAAATTCCTGGTGGTAGAGAGATGTGGACAGAACTCCCAGTAAATTTGGGCGTCCTAACAAAAATCAAAAGATGGTTTGAATGGGGTAGACTCAGAGCTGATGAACAGTGAACAGAACCAGGATAGATCTGAAACTTGGATTTGGATGAAAATCAAAAAATAGCTAAAGGATGAATTTTGACGTGATTTTTTTTGTGGGGATAAGGATTCTAGAGGGGAACCAACCCTGAAATTTTGAGCTTCAGAAGATGAAGGGAGTGATAGCAGCAATTCGGAGAAGAGGAACCTGTCCTGAGTGGACAGAACCACCGAAACCGTTGGCAACGACGCGTCGGCGGCGAGACGATGGCGGCGGCGATCACCGGAGCTTCTTCAGATGAGAGAGGGGATCAAGGGGGAGGGGAATTACACTCTAGAAGGGGGCTGGAGGTGGAGGAACCAGAGAGAGGGAGGGGAGGGGCGCAAACTCCAAAGGGGGGGCAAATGCCTATTTTCTCTTCATTAATTCATTCAATATGAAAAATACAACCTTATATAGGATGCCAACCAAACTCAACCTCAACCCTTAGATCTAGGGGTTTGGATTGAAGGGCTGGGATACAATGTGAATCACACATTTAATACATTAGTTTAATCTAATTTGACCATTCTTATTCAACCTTGGACTAAATCTATTCAAACACCACCTACCAAGCCTAATATGGCCAAAAGAGGGGGCGCCCCCTTCATGGGCCTCTCTTGGGCCTAGGCTGGTCCAAGGCCAGCCAACCCAATCCACTAACTCATGTCTAGACTTGGGCCTTCCAAGTCTTGGTGGTCCATGAGAGGGAGTGGTCCAATTGGGCCACAAATGACTAATATGGTCCATAAGGGTAGCATTTGGTCCAATATGAACTAGGCTTTCTAATGGACTCTACTAATGGCAATCTAACCTTGGACTTGACATAACAAATGGCCCATTGGCTTGATATAAGCCTTACAAGGAGCCCAAAAGAAAGAAATTACACAATTACAACTTCATACAAGCCATAACACACAAATACACTTCACCCGTGTATGGAAATCGCCTTTGATGCCCCATGACACGTGGTCAGGGGCGTGGACATGCGCTGACGAGCGTGACCCTGACTAGTCTTCATCTTTGGTTACGGTTACGGTGTCTCAGTTGCCGCGTTCTAAGCGAGTGGTAGACACCCGATGTGAACGCGTCACCTAGAATGCAAAAATGTGAAAGAAGAATAGTGGAAACAACGGTAATAAGTGTGACAGGGAAATAAAAAGGAGGGAGCACGTGGTGCTCAATTGGATGTGATCGCCAGAGGAATATCCTCAATAGTATTGAAGGAATGATCGCAGGCAAAAACTTGATGCAGCGGGTATGTGTGAGCTCTATACTTCCTCCTTCAACCGGCTGGCCAGTTAAGGGGGTCTCTTGATTTGATTACCCTGAAATAAACACAAATAAGAGAGAGGTAGCACCAGATTAGAAACATGTTTGTGTAGTATCAATCCTCAACATTAACAAATGCATGCAAGTGGGAAACTAACACTCCTTGTCTGTTTTTAAACCCCTTAACGTAATGGTAGGAAGATGGATGTGATGTAGTGAAGTGCAAAAGATCTAGCGAATCCTAGATACAGGTGTGTGATTGATGAATGAAATGATGCGCATGCAGATGGAATAAATGGGAGAAAGAGAAGATAGGGGAAAAAATGGAGGGATGTCCTCCACTCAGAGACATTGCAGCAAGAGAAGAAGTCCTTGCGGGAACGATCACAGAGAGAGCCTATGTGATTTCTGCGCTTTTGTGTTCATTACTTCCTATTTTATGTGCTCACTATTTCTCTTCTCCTCCCTCAGTATGTGCCTTAGTGCTCCCCTGATGCTCACACGATGATCATTCCATCTCTCACGCAGGCACAAAAGATGGCAAATTTATAGGAAAAGAAACCTAACTAAGTAAGGATCCCGAGCTAGGAAGGGAACAGATTTCCCCAAGCAATGGAAAGATCAAAGCGAGCAACGATCAACCGGGGAAAGGAGCCCTGATAAAATTAGAAGTGCAACAAGAATTGGCGTCGAAACTTAACGTCGCTAATTCAATGTGTGTCCACCATGACGGACGCTCATTCTTGAACTTAATTTTAGCAATTCCAGACTTTCCATAAGAATTGACGTCTCCTATAACAGCCGTTAATTAATTGGCGTCCTCTATTGTAGGCACACATTCTTGATAAAGATTTAATAAATATCTTGACAAAAAGGAATTAGCGTCTGTTATGAATGTCGCCATTTATTAAAAATCGTTGAAAGTCGAAAAATAGCTCAAGAATTAGCGTCCGACAGAACAGTCGCCTATAAAAATTAGCGCCTACTGAACATGATGCCGATTCAATAAAAATTCTAAAAAAATAAGAAAAATCTTCTTATTCAAGCTCAAAGTGAAATCCACTTTGGGGCATTACATTGTGACATGAGATTTACTCAACTTAACGTCAATTTTAGCGTGTCTACAGATGCCCCGCCTTGGCGTCTACTTTGCAAGGGAGGGGAACTGAAGAAGGTGTAATAGAATGAAGCGGAATGAAGTGGGAGCGTACTGAAAAGTAGATGTCAAGGTGTGATATGACACGCGTCCGACACTAAGCGTTTGGAAATCTTTCCATAGTTTAGAATGAAACAATCTTGGATGACTTCAAGGAAGCAACAATTACTCGGATGAAAAATAAGGTAGAGGAAAACATGCGCGTGGGCACAAAGGACACCGTTGGAGAGCGATTACCAGTTAATGTGGACGTGCTACAACCAAGGTGGAAGGAAAAAAAATAAAAAAAATCAAGATAGGAATCCAATCAAAAGTGCTTTCAAGGAATCAGCCTCAATGGCTTCAAGGAGAACATAGTACTTGATTTGGAATAGAACATCTCATGTCAACTGTAATTGAGAGTCAGTGGATTTCACCAAACCCAAATAAGAAAATTTTCCAACGATGAAGCTTAAAGTCCTATATGATGCATGCTGGGCTAAAAGAAAATTTTAAAACAAACTAAAAATAGAAAACAATCAAGGATAATATTGTTAAACCATCCAGACCTGGTCAAGAACCCAGATCTCTAAGTTGACACTAAGCCTAAACCTGTTTATCTATGTATCAACTTAGAAATTGAAACCATCGTCCTAAACCTTAGATGACCTAGCGGCCTATCCATGTGGTTAAAACTTCCATGGACTTATCACTATTTTTGATGAAGGGGAACTCAAATTCCAGGTTCATTTAGACCACAAGGTCCTTGATATGCTATAATAACATAGATAACCTATAGTAAAAAAATGCATACGGGGACGAGAGAGGTGTTACCAACATAGCAGCTCTGGGTACCTCAAAAAGCATCTTTCCTGCACTCACAACTTGTTAGTCAAAACAAACATTGGTAATAAAAATGAAATAAACCTTGAAGCACTGCAATTGACATATCATGAAGAAATGGTGTCATATCTAGCAGGCACAAATTGTATTGGCGTCCATCAAGGTGGATGTTCATTCTTCGTAATTTCACAATTCAAATTTCAAAAAATAGGTAATAGCGTCTGTTAAATGGGACGCGCAATCTCTGCAATTTCACAAACTCAAATAGAAAATCAGCGAAAAACAAGTAATATCACCCATTGTAGAGGACGCCCATTTTCCGCAATTTAATTAAATCAGGAAATGGCATCTTATTTGACAAGCGTGCATTTAAAGTTCATCCGCTATTTTGGACGCCAATTCGTTGTTACCTGCAGAGTTTCAAACCATGCCAGAAACCGCCCTTCACAGCACTAATCCTTCTCAAACTCAAACTCCACGAGGGTTTCCCTATATAAACCATGACCTAAAGAGCCTCCTCGCCTCAAACAAAGGTTCAAAACCTCTGCTACAACCAACGAAGTTACTGCGGCAACAGAAGTTGAAGATGGACCACCTCCTTCAACACCCAGTGAAGAAGATGAAGATGAGCCTACCAAGAATCACAGAAATCGATAGGCACATCAACAGAAAGATAGAGATGAATCAAGTGAGTTTGATGCAAGAAGAAGCTTTAGTTTCTAACAGAACTACCCCTCTCGGTTCTCAGATTCTCTGATTCTGACAGCACTCTTTCCTTTCTTTCTCTGCATTTTCTGATAACTCTCTCAGGAATATCCCACTATTCCTGGAGCACGAAGGTATACTCACAACAAGTGGCTCCCCCTTCTCCTCTTAAAAATCACCCTAGACATGAGATCCTTCCTCTCCCGATGGCATCTTTTAGGCTTAACCACCCACGCCAACCACTACTAGGACATTCACCTAGATTGGGCTGTCATAGTTGCCCTCTTGGAAATTTGGCACCCAGGTACACACACCTTCTTATTCTCTACCTTTGAAGCCACCATACTTATAGAAGAAACAAAGATGTTACTGGGGTTAAAAAGGATGAAGCAAGGTGAAGAGGAGATGATGGCAATCATGCCTAACCCAATAAGCTCAATAGAGCTACTAGCGAGCATAATCCCCAGTTTGAAGATAGTGAACCAGATTCGAGTGAACAAAGGGATTAACTTAATGAAGTTGGCTGCATGGGTGTACAAGCAGTTAGGACAAGCCAAGGAAGAAGAGATGGAAAACATTATGAAAGGTTTTGTTATATGTCTGGCTGGAGCTCTACTCTTCCCTACAACAGATGATTTCCTGGAAGAAGATCAGTTGAGTGCAATATGTGCGATTTAGGAAGGAAGGAGAATCGGTCCAGCGGTTCTAGCCTACCTATATAGTGGGCTTACCTCGGCCTCCATGGGAAGGCCCTTATATGGGTCGATGCTTCTCCTTACTAGTTGGGTGGACCTCCACCTAAAATTTGACCCATGTGAAGAATCCCAACAAGCCTCTAGAATATTCTCTAAGAGCCCACTATACTACATGACGGGTGTGCTTGGATTGAGTGAGAGGGTGGTTAATCGAGTGCCCAAGCTAAAGAAGAGAGTGGATTGGAGGAATTACTTCAAAACCATGCCACAGACTATGTTCACCAGCGCACCGCGAGTCCTCAAAACTCAAGATCTTTGTGCCCAACTTTCTCCCGGAGTGGAATTGCGGCTCATCGGTGCTACAATGTTCATTCTATATAATTCACACCGATGTCTACCTCAACTTGGCCTGCCACGTCATCTCATGGAGGATGCTTCTCATCTACCACCTATCAAGAAGAGGGAACTATCAGGCAGCGAGGATGAAGAAGAAGCTAACACCACCAAAGCTCTCTGGCGTGTGAACAAACTACACAAACCTCTGGAACAGGTTGAAGAAGACAGAGATCAGTGGAAGCTCTACGTAACAACACTTAGGAAATTGAGACCCAAAGTGGCTCACTGATGTAATTGATCCTTCTTTTCACTGATGTAATCTGTAGATCCAATTAAAAAAATCCACTTCAATAATAATCCAAATAGCTAACTAAGCTAAGAAGGGGGGAGAGCATACGATGGATGCCATATAGAGGGTGATCGCCAGAGGACGCGAAGGCCTCAAATGATATAATAATAATAGCAAGGAGGGATCGCGGAATACCTTAAAGAGTGGGGAGATTATGAGTCGACTTCCATCTCTTCCTGTCGGCCGACCAAAGGAGAGAGTTCCTCTTTAAATTACCCTTGCACAAAAAGAGACAGCAATCAAATAAAGAGTGGAATTAGACAACCAGGATGTATAGCATCAAGTCTCAAATGTAAATGTAACGTGAAGATCATGTGAGTTAACACACCTGTCGGGGTCTTGCCCCTTTAACCCCTTATGCAAAGGGTGGAAAAAGAGTATGATGAATGATATAAATCATGAGGGACGTGCAAGTGTTGCACTATGGGGAGTTCTCAACGCGGTTGAGATGGGAGATAGTAGAGAGTAAAAAAAATGTGATGCATGCAGATGCAGTAAAGAGAAATAGAGAAAAAGTAGGGGAAGAAGTGCCTGGGGTTATTCTCCTGTGAAAACAGTGGCTTTAGATGCGCGTTTGGGAGGATGTCTCCTGAAGAGGCGAGATCTCGCGCTGGATCCTGAGCGGGCTGTGGATCACCAGAAGATGAATCTGCAAGATAGGGAAACGTATCAGAGGGCCCAGGGGATCTCCCTGGGACAAAACCCTCCGATGGCTAAGTCAGTAGAGCTATGGTGGAAGCGATAATGGGGGGAGGAGAGAGCTAATGCGTGAGAATCCTCTCCACCAGAGGGTGAAGCGAATCGTGCTCAGGAGCTTAGGGTGTGTGAAAGCCTTGTTCATCTTACCATCTTCCAGAGGGTATCCCTTGCTTAAATAGTGCGCCGCCTTCAGGAGTCCTGTGAGCTGAGGGGTTCCCGGCGGGAGTTACGTCTTTAACGGGGGCTTTCATGGCCTGATCGTGGGAACGTTATCCCCTTGGAGTCCGGCGGCTCCCCTGACTCTCCCGCTGGCAGAGGACTCTGAACGGCTGCACCTGCAGATAATCAACCGGCCTTATCGAGCCTCGGGGATGCTAGCTCATGTCCGAGCGATAGGCATGGCCCGACGAGGGTGGGGTCGGATAGGTCGGCTGGAGCCTATCTCTCTCGGATAGGGAGAGGGCTTTAGGCCGGACCTTCCTTGGGACCTGACCGTTGTCTCGGGCCCTCCGAGCCTAGAAGGCCGCCGGGGAGAGTTAGTTCCTCGAGTCTTATTTATTGGGCTTTTCTCCCTAAGTGGGCCCTGTGGGCTATCACTCGGGTGGGCTCGCCTGGTTGGACCTTGTGGGTCTTGTTGGGCTGCCTTTGTGGTGGGCTGCGGAAATCCCCCTCTCCACTTGTCCCCCTCCTACTCCCGAGCCAAGGAGGCTCGGATGAGTATTTTTTCGAGGCTTTGGACCGGCATGGCTCAGGTGGGTGGAATTCGTTGGCGTTATGGAGCCGCTTATAGCGGTCGCCGAGGCCCGTAATGATGATCCTGACGGATTCGAAACGAAGGGGCCCCCCTTTTTCTCGGAGCACGGAACGGCGCGCCGCCACCCTTAGGGGTTTTTAGGGGGCGCTGTTCATTGTTCTAGGCTTCCAGGGTTTTAGGCTTTCCTTGCTTCTTGATGCGCCGTGAGAGCACAGCGGAGACGCGGAGCCTTGCGGCGGCGTTCGAGGAGTTGGCGAGGATAACCGCAGAGGCGGTCCGGCAACTTCCTTCTCCCCCGGAGTCTTCGAGCTCGTACGAGAGATCTCCTCCCGACTCGATGGCGGATCAGAGTCCGGAGCTTGTGCCGGTGAGGCGGGAACCCGTCCCCAACTGTAGTGAGTTGGGGGAAGCGGAGGTGCGGAGGCTGGAGCATCGTTTCCGCCTGCCTCTCAGATACAGCTTTGTTGCCGCCACTCCGTACGAGACGAGTCTGGATGATCGTGATGAGCTCATTTGCACCTTTCTTCTGGCTTGGAAGAGTGGATTCCGGCTCCCCTTCGATCCGTTCGTGCTGCAGCTTCTTAATTTTTTCCGGTTGGCGCCTATTCAGTTGGTGGCCAATTCATATCTGCTGCTCTCGGTCTTCCGGATTCTTTGTCGTCAGCACGACATTTTTCCTTCCTTGGACCTCTTCCATTTCTTCTTTGAGTTGAAAGCGCACCAGTCGGCGGGGAAAGGCTTCTACTTCATCCAGGCGCGGAGGAATAAGAGCTGCATCTCGCTTGCGGCGAAGGACTCCTCGCACAAGGGGTGGAAGACCCAATTCTTCTGGGTGAAGGCGGTGGCGACGGACGAGATCTGGAGATGCCGGACCTCGCCCAACTTTCACCCGAATCTGCCCCCTCGCCAGGAGGAGT
Organism: Amorphophallus konjac; assembly: GCA_022559845.1. NCBI lineage: Eukaryota > Viridiplantae > Streptophyta > Magnoliopsida > Alismatales > Araceae > Amorphophallus > Amorphophallus konjac. The sequence continues at coordinate 157,905,512 of CM040127.1, forward strand.
TCCCTCCCCACGTGGAGCAGCAGGCTGCCCGTCTGCTGGAGAACCGTCAATCGACCGAGGAGCTGGTGACGTCGGAGAACATCGAACGGTGACTTCTCTCGCGGTTGACGTCGACAGGTACAGCTCTTGAGGCTCTTTTTCGGGGGTGATAGCTCTTTTCCTCCTCCTGACCGGGGCTTCTTCTTGTTGCAGACGCGAGGCGGGAGCCTCTGGAGGAGGCAGGCCGAGGTCATCGATCTGGAAGATGACTCGACAGCCGATGAACCTGATGCCTCGGTGGGTCGCGTCCATGCCCGAGATAAGGGCAAGGGGGCGGCTCCCGAGGGGTCTTCTCGATCGACCGGCCTGAAGCGCAAGGATCCCCTGGCGGGGAAACTGCGGGAGGCCGCGAAGGCCAGGAAAAGGGCCAAGAAAGCCGGTTTTCCTACCGCCGTCGGGGGTGACTCTGGCTCGGCGGCGCTCCCCCCTCGGGGGCAGGATGGGGCCGACCCCTCCGGGCTAGCTCTCCCATCCGCCGGGCGAGAGGGCGCCGAGGAGACCAGGGGCCCCATAGAGGGAGGTGACGGGTCGGCTCTCCCCTCTGTGGGGGCAGAGGGGGCCGGTGCCGGTGTGGCCGACACTGGGACCGAGGGATTGCTCGGCGCGGATGGGGGTTTGCCCGCGAGGGCGTCGCAACCCCAAGTGTTGGCAGTTTCTGGTGCGGTGGATCCCGCGGCGCCGGTCGAGGCTGGGGGTTCGCCTGGGGAGGCGTTGCAACCCCAACCGACCGTGGCCCGCGGGGCGGTCAGCTTCGCTGCCCGAACAGGGTCTTCTGGCTGGGTGCCCAGGGTGGAGCAGTCCCCTTTGCCGAAACCTTTGGTCAGGCTCGGTATCTCGGGCGACTTGTACCGGTTCTGCCGGTCGATCGCTGAGAGGGGGGGAGAAAGGCGCAGTACTCCCGCCGGGGTCCTTGATGTCCTGATGGAGGGCGGCCTGGTCATACCTCGGACAGCGGCCGTGATGGCGGAGGCGCACGCCCGGACGGAGGCGGAGCGGTCGAGGCTCGCCTGGACCCTTGGTGGATGCGAGGGGAAACTAGCCTAGCTCGAGGGGGAGCATGAGGGGCTCCGGCGGGAGTTCCTCGCATTCAGGGAGTTGGCGCGGTCGAGCCGACGGGAAGTCGAGGCGCTGGCCGAGCAGCTAGCAAGGGCCCAGGAATCGCTCGAGAGGAAGAGCAAACGTCTGGAAGATGAGCGTCAGCGTCACATCGAGCTGAATGGCCTCTGGGAGCGTGAGCGTGCCGAGCTGCAGGATCGGGCGGAGGACGCGAAGCGCCTTCGTGCTGAGGCCGAGGCGGACCGAGCCCGGGCGGAGGGTCGGATGATCGAAGCCGAGCGGAGGATGACCGAGCTAGAGGAGCGTCTGGCAAGGGCGGAAGAGCGTGCGGCCGAGGCGGAGTGGGCTCGGGACGGGCAGGTCAAGGCGGAGGCGATCGAGCGCTACAAAGGCTCGGAAGCTTACTCGGCCGACCTGATTGAAGCTGCCCTACCCTACTACGAGGTAGCGCTCCGCCGGGGTGCCCGAAAGGGATTCAGGCAGGGCTATCGCCGGGCGATGAGCTATGCCAATGAGCACCTTGCCGGGGGTGATTTTCCTTACGGCCAGAGTTATGACTTGGATGAGTCAGTTTCCAGCTCCTCGTCTTCGGCCGGGGAAGAACCGGAGGAGTCATCTCCAGCGGGGTCACCAACTCCGGAGGCTCCAGGAGGGCTCACGACCGGGACAGTTCTCGCACAGGCGAGGTCAGTGTCCGGGCCGGCCGTCACCGAAGGTACCGGGGGTGACGCGTCCCCTACTGCTGTTCCCGAGCTTCAAAGTGGGCCCGAGGCCTGATGTATTTTGCTTTATTTTGCCCCTTCCCTTTTTTGTCTATTTTCCCTTCTGTAAGAGGATTTCTTTATGGGAGGCAATAAAGGACTTACTTTGTTTGATCGTTATCTTTGCCGTGATTTGGCTGGCGTATCAGGGGTAGTTGGAAGGTGCCGATATTTTCTGCACCGTTCTCACATGCCGATTCGGGAGACTTCTGGCGGGGCATCCTTTCATTCCACCATGCTTTGAAAGTCGAGGCGCTTCGCGAATCCCGCTAGGGCGGGGGCCGAGGAATTGGAGGTGACCTTCCAAGGGAGGTCCTATAGCGTGTTTTCGAGGGGGGAGTTATTTAAGGCGCGTGGCCTCCCTTGGCCTATAAAAAGGACTGAAGGGTGCTCCTTCCCTCTTAACACTTAGGACTCTCGCTGGCGGTCTGCTCTTGTTCCCTCGTTTTCGCTCTGCGTTGCGCCGCCGCGATCGGAGCATGGAGGACCCTTCAGAAGATGACGCTGCAGACGACGGGGAGCGGCCGGTTCCAGCTGTCCTGGAATATCGGTCGGGTCCGACGGTCGCCGCGCGTGCATGAGACGGGTCCGACGGTCGCCGCGCGGATCTGGAGAGGGCTTCGACGTGCGGGGGCACGCCGTTTGCCTCCTCTTGGCTCCGGCGAGGCTTCCGGGCAGACGCCGAGATGGAGGGCGGATGGGGGAGTTAGGGATGCCGTCCGCCATTCCCCTCCGTGGGAGGGGAGGAGGCCGCTCCAGTCCCTTCCTCACCCCTGTCCGCAGCCTCTTTCTCTCTCTTTTGTTCTTCATTTCTTTCACTCTTCGGGGGCTGCTTGCTTTCTGTTCGCCTCCAAAGAGTTGGTAGTTTGGCAGAGAGGAGACCTTCACGGCGCTCCTTTTTCCAGGTTGTTGTCAACTTGGAAGGTAGCCTTCCTCGCGTGAAAGGTGGCCTTCTCCTTGCTGTCCCTCTGTCACCTTTGTCACGGTCCACCCGAGCCAACTGGGTCGACCATCTCTTGTCCGAGCCAGTTTCTACGCGAGGCAGAGTCAGTGGCTAGATGCGAGAAGGTCAAGACCGGGTCGGCCGGGTGATGGCCGTTTGCCGCGGTGCTAGATGGATTTTTGCTTTTCACTATGTAATGTACTGGCAGTTGCCTTTCTGATGTACCAACAGTTATCTTGAATGAATGCAAAAAGGGGGTCTTATCTTGCCCGATTTGTTGATACAATTTTCAGAAATAAAATCTGCGTAGTGTGGTTGCGTTCCATGTCCGGGGAATGGGTTCCCCTTCCATTGTGGCTAACCTGTACGCACCTTTTTCGAGCATCTCGGTCACTCGGTAGGGGCCTTCCTAGTTGGGGGATAGCTTGCCCGCCGCCTCCAGTGGTCGAGAGGCTTCGGTCTTCTTGAGGATGAAGTCCCCTAGTTGGAATTGTCTGCCTCAGACCTTGGTGTTGTAGTACCGAGTGAGGCGGCGCTGGTATTCCGTAGCTTGGACGTTCACGATCTCTCGGAGTTCGTCTGCCAGGTCGAGGTTCTCGAGCAACTTCTGCTCGTTTGCCTCGGGCGAAAAGCTGATCACTCGGAGAGACGGGTTGGCGATCTCTAACGGAACGACGGCTTCGGTGCCATATACCAGCTGAAAAGGGGTCTCACCGGTTGCCGTCCTGGGGGTCGTTCGGTGCGACCATAGTACGCTAGGCAGTTCCTCGAGCCAGCTACCCTTAGCCTTGCCGAGTCTGGTTTTTATGCCCTTCAAGATGGTCTTGTTGGCATTTTCAACCAGCCCGTTGGCCTGAGGGTGGGCGACCGAAGTGAAGTGGTTGCGGATATTTAGGTCGGTGCATCTGTCTCGGAAGTATCGAGAGTCGAATTGCCGCCCGTTATCGCTCACTATTACTCGGGGGATGCCAAAGCGACAGATGATCGATTTCCATACGAAACCCCAGATGACTGTCTCGGTGATCCTTGCTGTAGCTTCAGCCTCGATCCACTTGGTGAAGTAGTCGATGGCGACGATGATAAACTTCTTCTGGGATTGAGCCGTTGGGAATGGCCCAAGGATGTCGATCCCCCACCGAGCGAAAGGGTAGGGCTCGGTAAGGGTGATAAGTTCCGTGGCCGGCTGATGGACCAAATGGTCGAACCGCTGGCAACGGTCGCAATGTTGTGCGCAGGCCGTGCAGTCGCGCTGCAGGGTCGGCCACCAGTACCCTTGCCTTAGCAAGATTCTGGCCAGCGACCGCCCTCCAGAATGTGCTCCGCACAGGCCTTGATGAATCTCTTCAACATCTTGGCTTGCTTCGTCGGGACCGAGACACTTCAGAAGGGGCCCAGAGAATGATCTTCGGTAGAGAGCGTTGTCGAGGATGACGAAGCGCCGAGCTTGGTACTTCATTCGGCGGGCTTCCCGAGGGTCGGAGGGCTCCCGGGAGTCTCGTAGCCAGGACAGGTAGGGGGAGCGCCAGTCGCCGGGAGTGGCCGAGTCAATGGCGAGGAGCTCCGAGTCTACTCTCAGGCGCTCTAGCTCTTCTAGGAGGATCGATCGTGTACCTTCCAGGTCTAGGGAGGAGGCCAGTCGGGAGAGGGCGTCCGCCCGAGAGTTTTGCTCCCGAGCTATTCGGACTACCTCGAACTCCTCGAACTACTGGGCCAGGCTCCGGACCAGCTGGAGGTATTTGATCATAGGTGCCTCCCGAGCCTCGTACTCGCCGCTGACCTGGCTTGCAACTAGCTGGGAGTCGGTGTGGATCCTGACTCGCTCGGCCCCCAACCGTCGGGCCATGCGGGCTCCCGAGATAAGGGCCTCGTACTCGGAAGCATTGTTGGACGCCAGAAAGTTGAACTTTAGGGCGTATTGCAACTCTATTCCTTCGGGGGACTTTAAGAGGATCCCTGCGCCGCTGTCGATCGAGTTGTACGATCCATCGACAAACAACTCCCAGGTTGGCCCGGTTGCTATCGGAGGCCTGTCCTCGACCGGAACGGTGCTAACGGCGATGAAGTCGGCGAGCGCTTGTCCTTTGATAGCTGATCGCGGTCGGTACGAGATGTCGTAGGCCCCGAGCATGATGGCCCATTTGACGAGTCGTCCCGAGGCTTCGGGATGGGTCAGAATCTTCTTCAGTGGCTCGCCGGTTAGCACGGTGATGGGATGCCCCTGGAAGTAGGGTCGGAGGCGCTTTGCGGAGGTAACCAACACTAGCACGAGTTTCTCGATTGCGGGGTACCTCCGCTCGGCCTCGCTGAGCACCTTGCTGGTGTAGTAGACCGGCCTCTCGATTCCCGAGTCATTTCTGACTAGGACCGAGCTGACCGTTGATGGCGTCGCCGAGAGATAGAGCAATAAGACCTCGCCCGGGACGGGCTTGGAAAGCACCGGGGGCGAAGCCAGGAACTCTTTGAGCTCGGCAAATGCTGTCTGGCATTCCCCATCCCATGCGAACGTAGCAGATGCTATCTTGGGCCCCCTCATCAGCTTGAAGAAGGGCAGGCATCGTTCGGCCGCATGGGATAGGAAACGACTGAGAGCAGCGACACGCCCCGTCAGACGCTGGACGTCTTTAATGCACGTGGGCGGGCGCATGTCCAGGATGGCCTGGACCTTGTCGGGGTTGGCTTCGATCCCTCACTGAGTGACCAGGAAACCCAGGAACTTCCCGGATCTTACTCCAAAGGCACACTTGGCGGGGTTGAGCTTCATGCAGTACTTCAGGAGAGTGCCGAAAGTCTCGGCGAGGTCGGTGAAGTGGTCTTGGGCCCTCGGGGTCTTGACGAGCATGTCGTCGATGTAGGCCTCGACGTTCCGACCTAACTGTCCCTCGAACATATGGTTGACCAGTCGTTGGTATGTGGCTCCAGCATTCTTCAATCCTAAGGGCATCCGGGTGTAGCAGTACACGCCGTAGTCGGTGATGAAGGCGGTCCGCTCGACATCTTCCGGGTTCATTCGGATCTGATGATAACCCGAATAGGCATCCAGGAAACTGAGTATCTCGTTGCCCGAGGTTGAGTCAACCAATTGGTCGATGCTCGATAGCGGATAGCAGTCCTTGGGGGTGGCCTTGTTCAGATCGGTGAAGTCTACGCACATTCGCCACTTGCCTGTAGTCTTCGGCACCAGGACGACGTTGGCTAGCCACGTTGGGTACAGGACCGGTCTGAAAAGACCAGTTTCTTGTCCCTTGGTGACCTGCGCCTTGATGATCGCCTGTTTCTCGGGCGCATGCTTCCTTCTCCGCTGTTGTACGGGTCTCACGGTGGTGTCGAGGTTGAGCTTGTGCGTCACAGTCTCCTCCGGTATACCAGGGAGTTGATCATCGGACCAAGCAAAGACCCGAACGTACTCAGAAAGAAACTCCTTGTATTGCTGCTGTTCCTTTGGTGGTAGGTCGGCGCCGATCCTTACTCCTAGGGCCGGGTCGTCGTTTAGGAATACCGTTAATAACTCGCCACCGGGCTCGGTGGTCACGGCTTTTCCTTCGACTCCCCTGGGGCCCTTATCCTTCCCGTCCGGCCTTGAGGCTTCCACCGAGATATTGTAGCACCTTCTAGCCGTGGCCTGGTTACCTCAGACTTCCCCCAACCCGTTTTTGGTGGGAAACTTCATTTTTTGGTGATAGGTAGAGGGTACGGCCTTTATTCGGCTGAGAATTTTTCGGCCGAAAATGGCGTTGTACGCTATCATACCTTTAATCACTATGAAGTCCACTATGACCGTAACGGTTTTGGGTGGGGTGCCGATAGTGACCGGTAGGCTTAGGGCTCCCTCGGGGTAGGTGGCCAGGCCATTAAACCCGTAAAGGGGCGTTCGGATCGGACGGAGCTTGGATGGGTCTTCCCCCATCTTGAGGAAACAGTCATAAGATAATACATCGGGGGCGCTCCCATTATCAACCAAAATCCTATCTACATTACAGTGATTTATCGTGGCCGAGATAACGAGGGCGTCGTCATGCGGGGTGCTCAGCCCTTCCAGGTCTTGGTCGGAGAAGACTATGACCTGGGGCTCCATCGGCGGGCCTCTGGGGGGCTCTAAGGCTCGGCTGGCTCGCTCGGCATGACGTTTCCTCCCTCGGCTGGTGTCGCCGCCCGATGCCGCTCCTCCGGAGATGACGTTGATGTGAACCCCTCGGGGGGCGTTGTCGATCTCCTCTACGGCGTCTCGGTCTTCTTTGTGCCCGATCGTGAACTGGGCTAGGTGCCCTAGACGGATGAGGCGCTCGATCTCGTCTTGGAGCTGATGGCAATCTCCGGTGTGGTGCCCGTGGTCGCCGTGGAACAGGCAATGCTTGTGCCACTTGTGGTTCTTCGACCTCATTGGCTCGGGCTGGCGGAGAAGTCCCGAGTCTTTGATGTCTTCATAGATCTCGTAGACTGGCGCGGTCAAGGGGGTGTACCGCTCGTACTTTCTTTTGCGCTCTCCTTCTCGATCGCGCTTCTTACCCGAGCCAGGGTTTGGCTCGGAGGTCCGCTTCTTGTCCCCCTCCCGACCCGAGCCGGTTGCGTCTCGGCAGGCGCTGAGTACTTCTTCGCACTCGGCGTGGCGCAGTGCCAGAGTCACTATTTCGGCAAGGGTCGAGGGAGGGTGGAGGACAAGCTCGCGACGGAGATTCTCGTCCCGGGTGCCCCCGGTCAGTGCGGTTGTGGCTGAGGCCACATCCAGGCGGGGGATCCTGAGGGCTTCCGATTTAAATCGGTGGACGTAAGTCCGGAGCCTCTCCCCTTGCGCCTGTTTGAGGGCCAGGAGCCCCGCTACTAACCTTGGGGGGGCGCTGCCGGCAAAACTCTCCTTGAAAACTCGCCCGAATTGCCTGAAGTCTCGGATGGACCCAGGGGCGAGGGCCCGGAACCATGCCTGAGCACCTTGGACCAGGGTGGCCGCGAAGGCTCGGCATTTGATGGGATCCGGCGTTCCATGAAGGGTCACCAGGGCGTCGAAGCTATCGTAGTGGTCGGCTGGGTCACCCTGGCCGTCGTAGAGCTTGAAGGTTGGAATGGAGGCTCTGGGAGAGACCTCTGCCTTCAAGATGTACTCGGAGAAAGGGGATTTCTCCTTGTCCTCCGGGAGAGAGGTCTTCTGCAGGGCGCGGAGGGCGCGCTCTTGCTCTGCGAACCGTCTCTCGAAATCTCGCAGCCGGAGGGACAGCTCTGGCTGCAGTCGCACCGTGGGGCTGGGGGGGGCGTCTTGGCGGTCTCCCGGGGCACTAGTGCCCGGGCGCAGCGGCCTCGCCCCCTGTTTCCCTCTCCTCGGCGTGGAGGAAGCCTCTTGCTCCGCAGGCGGAGCATGCGAGGGTCCTCCGACGTCGTTGCGGAGGAGCTGTCGGCCGCGGAGGGTGAAGCGGCCTCCGGCGGTGTGCTGCGTCGCACTCCTTCGAGGGGGACTTCCTGACGGGGCGCGGGACCTTGCGTCCCTAGCCGCCTGGGCCCTCATGAGCTCCACGAGGACGTCCATCTTTTCGTTGAGGGCCTGGAAGGCGTTGGCGCCACCGTCGAGGTTTGCCCCTGTCTCCGCCGGGGGGGGTGGTGGCCTGTTGGTGGGGATGCTGGCGTTGACGGGGGGGCTCTGTGAGACCCTAGAGGGGGCGCCTCCCACCGCCGCCACAGCCTTACCTGCCCCACCGGCGGATCTCCTCCCTGAGCTTCTTCTCACCATCTCGACTTTTCGTGCGTTTCCCACAGACGGCGCCAGATGAAGAGGCGAGATCTCGCGCTGGATCCTGAGCGGGCTGTGGATCACCAGAAGATGAATCTGCAAGATAGGGAAACGTATCAGAGGGCCCAGGGGATCTCCCTGGGGCAAAACCCTCCGATGGCTAAGTCAGTAGAGCTATGGTGGAAGCGATAATGGGGGGAGGAGAGAGCTAATGCGCGAGAATCCTCTCCACCAGAGGGTGAAGTGAATCGTGCTCAGGAGCTTAGGGTGTGTGAAAGCCTTGTTCATCTTACCATCTTCCGGAGGGTATCCCTTGCTTAAATAGTGCACCGCCTTCAGGAGTCCTGCGAGCTGAGGGGTTCCCGGCGGGAGTTACGTCTTTAACGGGGGCTTTCATGGCCTGATCGTGGGAACGTTATCCCCTTGGAGTCCGGCGGCTCCCCTGACTCTCCCGCTGGCAGAGGACTCTGAACGGCTGCACCTGCAGATAATCAACCGGCCTTACCGAGCCTCGGGGATGCTAGCTCATGTCCGAGCGATAGGCATGGCCCGGCGAGGGTGGGGTCGGATAGGTCGGCTGGAGCCTATCTCTCTCGGACGGGGAGAGGGCTTTAGGCCGGACCTTCCTTGGGACCTGACCGTTGTCTCGGGCCCTCCAAGCCTAGAAGGCCGCCGGGGAGAGTTAGTTCCTCGAGTCTTATTTATTGGGCTTTTCTCCCTAAGTGGGCCCTGTGGGATATCACTCGGGTGGGCTCGCCTGGTTGGACCTTGTGGGTCTTGTTGGGCTGCCTTTGTGGTGGGCTGTGGAAATCCCCCTCTCCATCTCCGATGGGATGAAGCCTTAGCAGCAGGGAAGACTCCTCCTCAAGCCAGCAGTTGGGCAGCACCTCCCCCTTGTTAATGGAATTCAGCCTCTCATGAGCAAGAGCCACAGAGGCTATCTATATGGAGAGATACGGAGGTTTAATCTGAGAATAATTAGGATATTCATCCATGGAAATGAGATAAACATAGGAAGAGTCCTCCCTAGCTTGGAAAGTCACCCGGAGACTTACCCAATCGAGAATGGACCGTAAAACGAGGAAAGAAAGAGCTCGGTTAAAGGAAAATGGCGTCGAATATAGATAATGTTTATAAAATAAACGTCAGACACAATAGACGCGCATAAAATAAAAGAATAGGAAAGAAAATCCACGAAAACCTCCAAGAAAAATGGCATCAATTACCACTGCCGTTTATAAAATAAATAGCTCTTATGCCAGACACAATTAGCAAAAAGAGAATAGGATAGAAAAGTCACGCATCCTCCAAGAAAAATGGCGTCTACTGCTATTGACGTTTATAAAATAAATGTCCACTATACCAGACGCAATTAGCAATATAAATAAAGCAAACCTTATACCTTGGAGAAAATAGCGTCATATATAGTTGACGTTTATAAAATAAACGTCGACCACGAGAGACGCATATAAGCAATACAATAAGGAAAGCCCCCATTTTTTTTCAAAAATCAAAAAGAATGTGCGTCTGGCCTTATAGACATTCATTAGGAAAAAGTACGCATTTCAGTCGGACCTGGAAAAAAAAACCAGAAATGATCGACAACGAGCAGAGACGCATAAACAAAAATCAAACAAAAATGACAAAGAATGGGCGCCCACCCTTGTTGGTGCCATTTCTTTTTTCATTTTTTTATTTTTTTGGTGAACGTGGATCTGAGTAAGCTGACTCCAATTAATTCCTTTTTTTCCACATTTTTTTCAACCCAAAAACTCACTGAAAATGGCTAAAAACAGATGCCTGAGATGAATAACAAACTCAAGAAATAGCGTCTGATGCAATGGACACCCATTTCTTTTGGTTTTTTCTTTTTTTTAAAAAAAAAGAAATGGTGTCCATCATAGGAGCCATTAATTCTATAAAATTCATAAAAATGGAGAAAAGTATCTAAAAATCTAGAAAAATAGGGGAAAATAGGAAAAAGCCAAAAATCTAAGAAAAGTGGGGAAAACCACTCAAACAAGGTCAATTTGAGGGTCAAATTAGGATATCACAAGTAATATGAGATGCACTCACAGTAATATCAATTTTGGTGTATCTACAGTTGTCCCGCCTTGGCGTCTGTTTTGCAAGAGAGCAGAGCGAGCTGAAAAGTAGATGCCATGTGTGATAAGACACGCAATCAACATCACTTGATGAGAATTAAATACAAAAGCTCGAGATGAAATATTCTAGGGAGGTTCAAAGAAATCAGCGATTGTTTGGATAAAGGAGGGAGGGTGCACGCGGTCACGAAGGAGATAAAAGAATGATCAACTTCCAGCGTGATGAAAGTATCCCAGATCATAAACCTATAGATTTCACTAGTGGAGAGCAGTTACCAGACAATGTGGACGTGCTGCAGCCAAGGCAGATCCAAGGAAAAAAGGTAGAATAAATAAGAGATAGAAATCCAAACAACGGAGTTTTCGAGAAACGGCCCAAAATAATGACAAGACGAACTGAGGACTCAATTCAGCAATGAATATCTTATATCCTGAAAGATTAGGGTTAATTGACTCTCAAAAACACCTTATCAGAATGTTTTACTAAAGTTAATCCAAAGTCCTACATGAATGCATGCTGGGTTTAAAAGGAAAATTAAAACAAATAAAAAAAGAAGATAATCAAGGATAATATTGTCAAGCTGTCAAGACTGAGTCAAGAAACCGATTCTATGAGCTGATACTAAGCCGAAGCCCGTTTATCTGCGCACCAACTCGTAAAAGGGCACCATCATCCCTAGTCTTAGACGGCTCAACGGCCTATCTGTATGACTAAGATTCCTCTGAAATTATCATCATTTTTGATGAATGGGAACTCAAATTCTAGATTTACCAAAGCCACAAGGTCCTTGATATAATCTAATAGTGTAATAACATATAGTAGGAATACATACATGAAGATGGTGATAGCAATAAGCATGGGAGAACTAAGAAATGAGGTGCGAACATCGTGGGGCTTGGATGATGATGCCTGTAGACACGCCAAAATTGACGTTACTGTGAGTACATCTCATATTACCTTGTAATGCCCCGATTTGACCCTCAAATTAGCTCTGTTTGAGTGGTTTTTCTCACTTTTCTTGGATTTCTCCCTTTTTCCTCTCTTTTCCTATTTTTCCCTATTTTTCTGGATTTTTCTGGATTTTCTGGGCATTTTTATCTATTTTTATGTATTTTTCAAAAATAACGACTTGATGTGGGGCGTCTTTTAAATAACGGCTTAATCCTTGGGCATTTCTAAAAAAATTGACGACTATAGTGGAGGGCGTCCATTCTTTCAAATTTCCATTTTTCTAGATTTTTCTGGGAATTTTTCAGAATTTTTTGGGAATTAACGACTTACAAGGGGACGTTATTTTGGATTTGAAAAGAATAAAAAAATAAAAAATTGAATTCATGACATATGTGAGGGCGTCACTTTCAAATTGAATATTTTAATATTATTTTCACCCCCCTTCGAGAGGTGATTTGGTGGACTTCCGGGTGTCAGAAAAATACGTAAAAATAGTCATTGGAATCAGCACATCGAGATGCACCTTCACCTAAAAAAAATGGGAAAATAATATTGAGGAATGAAAAATAGCCCTATTTTGAATATTTTGAATTAACGTCCTTATCTAAGTCGTGTTTTTAATAACGCCTTCTGGTAGGTCGTCAATTCTTGAATTGACGCCCTTGTTCAGGTCGTGTTTCACCTTTCGGATTCTAAACGAACGCGGTCTTTCCCAGAGAGTCCCTGCTTCGTTTGGGCTCTTGCCCAGTCTTATCTTCCCCTCCTTGGGCTCTTGCCTCTTCTTATCTTTTCCTCCGTTGGACTCTTTCCTTCTTATCTCTTCTTCGATCTTATTAATAGAGCTTCTGCAGCTCTGTTAAGAGGTTGATTTCGGATGCTTCTCTTCCCCTCCGCTTTTGTTTTTCCTTTCGTTTTCTTCTTCTTGCAGGTTGCTGCTGTGGTTTGGCTGAGGGAGAAGTTGCACGATCTGAAGCTTCCTCCCCCTTGAATATCAAAGCCAACGCACAGGCTCCTTCTTCCTTTTTTTTTTTTATTTCTTTTACTACATCGATTCACATATGCATGCATCATTACTGTCAACTTCCATTCTCAACCACGTTGAGAATATCTCCCATAAGTGCATCTCTTGCACTCTTTCCCTTATTCTATTTTGCATTCAATCATCATATTCCCACCCTTTTACATAGGGGTTTAAGGGCTAACACCCTTAAGGTGTGTTCTTCACCATGTTATCATGCTCATATTTTTATTTAGGATTTGATGCTACACTCACCATGTTCTAATTCCTATCTTTTATTGGTGTTTGTGTCTTTTTTGCAAGGGTAATAATAATTGAAGAACTCTCTTCATCGGCCGGCCGATTTGAAGAGAAAGGAAAGCACTCACATCACCCGCATTCAAGGTATTCTTCGCGGTCCCTCCCTTGATTATTATTGTTATATTTTTGAGGCCTCGTGTCTCTGGCGATCACATCTCCATATTTGCACCTCGTGCATACTTTTCTTCACATGCTTTTTCTTAATTGTTCTAAGTGGATTTCTTAGGATCTACAAATTAGCGATCACGGTGGGACCCCTTTCGTTTTTCTTTTGATTACCCTTTCCCCTTGTGCACCTGCGTGTGCCGTCTCCCCTTTTGCACCCTCGGTGCGTCTCCTGTTTGTGCCCCTCGGGCACCCTCCATTGTGCATTGCACTCTCCCCATGTGATCTGTCAATTTGATAGGTTTTTTTTTAGAATTTTCACTTATTCAAAAATTTGATGAGCATGCTTCTATCTTAATATTCATATTTGTTGATTGCCTGTGACTGTGAGTGTTTGATACTGCTGGCCGTGGAGTCTTTTTGGGAATTAACGCCTCTGTCAGAGGCGCGTTTTAATTTTACGCCCTAACCCAGGGCGTTTTCTTTAAAAGTAACGCCTTCTGACAGGCCGTCTTCCATCTTTCTCCTGGTTTTGTTGCTTGGTTGGTGAATTCACGCCCTTCTCCAGGGCGTCTTTTTCTTGCTTAGCGCCTCGCATCAAGGCGTTATTTTGGATTTGACGCCCTCTGGCAAGGGCGTCCTTTTATTTATAGCACCTCACCTTAAGGCGCGTTTCTCACTATTGCTTGTGGGCCCTCACAGTGATTTACGACAGTGACCCTGTCGTCTCTTTGGTTGATAGCGCCCCCTGCCAGGGCGTCTTTTTACTGTGGGTTTACAGAACCCTCCCGTGTGTGATTTTTCATGCTGATTTATGCTTATATTCATTAATTGATCATATTGTTGTGGTTGGTTGGTTTACCCTGCATTCATTCATTTGCATTGGTTTGGGAGACCTCCTCTCTCTACATTAGGATTCCACACACCCCCTTGGTGAAGGAAGGACTCTCCATTGAGCATTCCGTCTCTTTGGATTGGAAATTCCTAAACCAAGCCTCCATAATCCCCCGCACCCGTGGATTCCCTCACGGACGCCGGGCAGGTTGTACCCTTTTGAAGTCCCGAGTTTTAGTTGGCCTATACACGGTGAGAGAGGGTCCCTAGTTGGCATTGAAGTGAACTCATATTGTAACTAGGATTCCCCCTTGTGTGTTTCATTCCAAACTTTGCTAAAATTCATTAATTCACCAAGGTTTAAACAAATCAAGATCAAAAGGTAACCATTCCAACTTGTGTGCTTTTTTGCATATTATTTTGAACTTTGATTGCATAATGGCTTACCATAAACTAAACAACATGTTTAATCCAATTCATGAGGATGCACAACCATGCACATCTTATTCTCCTCAATTTCAACTAAACTCTCACCATGCTTTCAAGGGACCACGTCCTCATTCTTATGGTCATGCCCGGCCCATGGGCAATGTCCAAACTTATGGTCCATCATCTCAATTTCAAGCCACTACTCCTTCGGGACTGTCTCCTCCCAACGATGAGAAGGTCTCCCAAATCATTCATGCATTAGATCATCTCACCCCTCAACAGATCCAAGCCCTTAAGGCCGCCGTTGAGGGTGCATCTCCTTCATCCCTTCCTCCTTCCAACCCTACACGGGTGGCCCATCACCCACCTCCCTCTTCTATTCACAATCCTAATCGGGTAGCCTATTACCCATCCTCTTCTATTCACATTCCTCCCCGGGTGGTCCGACACCCGCCTCCTTCTATTCCTCCTCCATCACGGCACCAAAGCCCATTTATTCCTTGCAATCCAGCCTATCCGGTTTCTTCTACGGGTCGGCCCATTAATCCCCCTCCGCAGCCTTTTTATACGGCCCCTCCTTCAAGGCCCTGTCAACCTTCTGTTGCACAAGTCACACCCTTCCAACAAACTCTTATTGACAAAATTACTCTGATGGAGGAACAATAAAGAAGGGTTATGGCTCCTCCTACTCCGGTCAATCCTCTCCATGCCGCTTTAGATAATATTACTAAGATGGAGAAAGAATGGAAGGATAGGAGAGATGATTATGGTATCGGCAGCTCAAGCAAGCAACAGCCGACAGATTTCGACGATCAAGTGGACACCGTCCGCCCTCCACCCATCCGCACACTTCATTCATATGGCCTTCCACCTCCACATACGCAACATCATTACATCCCTCCATCCACATATACGCCTCCACTACAGTGTCCACCTGCATTTGATGATGAAGAACTGGCAATTGAAGAACTTGAAGCGGTATACGATGATGAAGCTCCGCAGGCATCCCTTCCGAGTTTCCTTCGCCATCCTCTTCCTCCACTGTCGGAAGACCCCTATGCTCAGGACTATGCCACAGTCCCCGATCCAACCCCCATTTATGAGACCTCTTGGTGTTACGATGATGGGTCGATACTCCAATCACCCATACCGCCGCACCATGAGTCTCCTCCTCACCCCAATACTTGGTGTTACGATGATGGGTCGATACTCCAGTCACCCACACCGGTGCATCATGCGTCTTCCCCTATACCTGACACCTCTCGCCCCGTCCGACATTTTCAGTGCACCAAACCCTTTCCTTTTACACCATTAACCTCTATTCCATCGGCCTCCGCCAAACCTCCACTACTCTACACTCCACCGGCCTCCGCCGAACCTCCATCACCCTCCACTACGCCGGTCTCTGCCGAGCCTTCTATTACCCCTCCTCTTTGTTCGCTACCTAAGCCGTCCATTATCCCTGAAACGCCAAAACCAGCTTTGCCAGGCCTTTCCCCTATTCCACCACTTAACCTATCACCTTTACCCGTGGCTAATCCTGAGCAGGATTCACCCCTTTTTGCACTCAAGCCAACCCCTACTGCTTCTGAGCAAAGGGGGAAGCTCGACGTGTTTGAACCTTCGCTTCCACTCACCCTTTCTCCAACACCTTCCACTATACCTCCACCATCCATGGAACCTTCCGCCTCCGCTTCACCCCCCTTTACTACTCAGAACGGGCGGCCTTCTGAAAGTACTTGTGCCGAAGATAAGCAAAAGCCGGGCAAGAAGAATTTGGCCACTACCGTGCTGTTCAAGATGCCAGAATTTATTTACCGGATGCCAATCCGGGTTATTGTGCCAAGTATGGTCGAAGAAGCCAAGTTGCCGCCATTGCTCAGAGAAGAATGCCAAGTGTTGATGCCATCCAAGGGCCGGGCAGGGCACCCCTCGCTCCAGTTTTCAAATCTTAAACCCATTCTTCCATACAAGGGGCAAATTCCTATTCCGTTCAAATCAATGGGCATGGCAATGCTTCCTGTATCAACTTTCTAACTCCCTTACATTGTTGATCTTTGCCTTCCAAGGGGGTTGTCATTTATTGTTGAAGCTTCTTTCATTGGGCCAATTGGTTATACATTTTCACTGCCGTGGAGGGGCAGTTATCTTGGCGCTACGGGGCCTTCCACTGTTTTATCCACCTTCCATTCAACTCCATCCATGTTTTTATCCATCACATTCTCTTCATGGGCCACTCCAAGGGGAAAGAGGAGGATCTCGCCCTCTCGCCCTTCATATTCCTCATATTCTTTGCATCTCATGCATTTTTCTTTCATTCATTCATTCTATTCATTGCATCCATTGCATTACATTTGCATACAATTGCACCTCCTGATTCCCGAGTTTCCAAACCCGTATCTTCCCCGCCTTCCGGCACCTCTGGATATTCCGAATTCCCCATCTTATTCATCTTCATCCTTAGGATCTTTAGGTCCCCTTACATTGCTCGGGCGTTGCCCCCTCCCCAATCTCTTCTCAGGGCATCGCGTCCCTTTTCAGCTCTTGTATCCGGACCCTCCGGATTTCTCTCACTTTCTCCCAGGGCATCGCGCCCCTTTCCACCTTATTCTTTCAGAACCTCTGGACTTTCTCCCAGGGCATCGCGCCCCTTTCCACCTTATTCTTCCAGAACCTCCGGACTTTCTCCCAGGGCATCGCGCCCCTTTCCACCTTATTCTTCCGGAACCTCCGGACTTTCTCCCAGGGCATTGCGCCCCTTTCCACTTTATTCATCCGGACCCTCCGGACTTCTCTCACTTTCTCCCAGGGCATTGCGCCCCTTTCCACTTTATTCATCCGGACCCTCCGGACTTCTCTCACTTTCTCCCAGGGCATCGCGCCCCTTTCCAACTTATTCTTCCGGAACCTCCGGGCTTTCCCCTCGGGCATCGCGCCCCTTTCCATCTTAATCCTCCGGAACCTCCGGATTCTATTTCCCTCTTCTTTGGGCATCGCGTCCCTTCCCTTCTCATTCCTCCGGAACCTCCGGATCCTTCATACCTTTCCTTCGGGCACAACGCCCCTTTCCATTTTCTTCCTCCGGAACCTCCGGACCCTCCATCTTTCTTCCAATTCATCTTTCTGATCTTCCAGAATATCACATCATTCATTTTCTTCTAACTTACCCATCATCTTTTTCCCTATTTTTTCTCAGGACACCGTGTCCCTCGATATTTTATCCCTCCGGAGCCTCCGGATGATTCCTCCCCTCATGATTCTCCTCCACAACTTCCGGACCCTCCAGATCCGCCTCTTTCCTTCTATCAATTTCTTCTTCTAATTCCTCCTAATCTTGGGTCCGACCCAACTTCTTCCACATCCACTGCATTGGGCATCTGCCCATTCTCTCACTGCTTTCGAGGCTTTAGTCCTCACTCCTCTTCTTAATTTTCCGCTTCTTCTGTAGACCTTTCATGTGATCAGGGTCTCCACACCTTAGTGAGGGAGTTCTAGCCCTCGCCTCTCTTCCTTTTTTTTCCTTATTCATCTGAGTCTGGGCTTGGAACCACTCCTTCTTGTTAAGCCACTTCTAAACCCTTTGCTTCCAATCCTTTTGACTGCCAAAGAGGACTATCCCATGATGATCAACCTCGCCTCTGACAGCTGCTTCTACAAAGGTTGCAAGGTAACATATTGGCGTAAGTACTCATTTCATGATATCATTATCTCATTAATTCACGCATGATTTTCAAAATAAAGTGCTTCTTAACAAGATTAAAAGTGGTGTTTTAGACCTTTATCTTAGGCTTTTGTATCTCATAAAAAAGTCTTTAGGCTTACTTTTGCAGCACCTTTGGTTAATAAGAACCCCGCGCTGGGAATTCAACGTTCTCTCCCTGCTTGTTAAGAGTAACCTTTAGCTGGGCATTCCACACACTTCACGGCGTCCTTAGCCGGCTCCTTTGGATAAAACACCGTCCCTACTTTGGCCATGCCATGAGAATTTCTGAAAGTCTTTTTCTCTTCTTTACTCGGCCGCGTGCAGGGGCAAGAGGTTGACGGATGAGATGACCAATCCGGGTAATCCCCAATACGAGAGGAGTCTCAAATAGGGGCATTCTTGACCCAAAATAAATATAAATTTTCATATGAGTTTTCATGATATATATCTCGCCAAAAGGGCTATTATGAAAATCAAGTCACAAAATTTCAATAAATTCAAAAGTGTGAATTATGGCATGTCAAGAGTGGCAAAGTCCCTGCAGGGAAAACCCTGGTCGTATGCATGTCAATGGTCTAAAAATCAAAGGCACAAAGCCCCGGCGCAACAGACTACCTCTTTGAGGGGAAACACTTTGGAAGGAATTCAAGTCCCGACATCTCCCATCCTGCATAAAGCTTGTCACAATTGTTCTTCTCTTCTCCCTCTAAGACCGAATGTTTCTCGGGTATGGCCTTGGTAGGAGCACCGTTAATCAAAGGCGGTCGGTTATAGGGCGCCACCCTTCAATGCACGCCCGGCTTTGGGAAATTTTAGCAAAAAGGGAAGGAACGAGGACCCCCAATTAATGGTTTAAACACCCTTTGATGCTGCATTAGCTATGTCTAAGCCAAAATCCAAAAAAAAAATTGAATATTTCCCGAGCAAAATCAAACAAAAAATCAGATATTTCTTCCAAGATTCATAAAAATTGAAATATTTTCCAAAATCCATAAAAATTTGAATATCTTTTTCAAAACTCATAAAAATTTGCATATTTCAAAAATCCAAAAAAATTGCATTGTATTGTCTGATGGTGTTTTGCAGGGATAACTTTGCAAGGACCAAGAGCATGGGATGAGTCCTCTCTCCACTTATTGCTATCAATCTATTAATTCTTCCCGATATTCTCATGACGTGCCACTCTGGGCATTTTGATTATCATTTCCTCATATCTCCTGATAATCGTTCATCTCCAGAACCATTTAATCAACTCCTACTGATTTCACTTGCTTGATTCTGATCATCCAATCTCAATCTCACATGCCAAGATTGTCATCCTCATGACAAAACAATAAACAATGATGCTTTGTAATGCTATGATTTAACTCATGATATTCATGCTAAACATGCTTCGCCTTGCTAATACATGCTTGAATGCTATCCACACCAAGCTTTGGTTGCTTTGATGATTATGTTGTGATTGCTATTAATGCTATGTTTCATGCTATGCTTGCTATGCTTAAATGCCTTATTCATTGATTGTTATTTATATCTTGGCTGATAAATCTTTGAGCGCATGATAAGAAGCTCTTAGTCCCACCGACTGGGCATCATCATCCAAGCCCCACGGTGCTTGCACCTCATCTCACAGTTCCCCCATGCTTATTGCTCCATCTCCCCCTATATGCATTCTACTATATGTTATTATGCTATTGGATTATATCAAGGACCTTGTGACTCTGGTAAATCTGGAATTTGAGTTCCCCTTCATCAAAAACAATGATGGTTCCAGAGGAGTCTTAGTCACACGGATAGGCCGTTGAGCCGTCCAAGACTGGGGACGATGGTTCCCTTTTGTGAGTTGGTGCGCGGATAAACGGGCTTCGGCTTAGTATCAGCTCGCGAAATCGGTTTCTTGACCCAGTCTTGGCAGCTTAACAATATTATCCTTGATTATCTTATATTTTCACTTGTTTTCATTTTTCCTTTTAAACCCAGCATGCATTCATATAGGACTTTGAATTAACGTTGGAAAATCATTCTGATAAGCTGATTTAGAGAGTCAAATTGATCTTAATCTTTCCAGATATGAGATATTCATTGCTGAATGGAATCCTCAGTTCGCTTTATCGTTGTTTTGGGTCATTTTCTCGAAAGCTCCTTGTTTGGATTTCTATCATCTTATTTTAATTTTTTTTCCTTTGATCCACCTTGGCTGCAGCACGTCCACATTGGTTGGTAACCGCTCCCCAATGGTGAAACCTACAGGTTTGTGACCTGGGGTACTTCCACCGCGCTGGAAGTTGATCATTCTTTTATCTCCTTCGTGCCCGCGTGCACACTCCCTCTTTTATTCTAAACATCGTTGATTTCATTGAATTTCCCTGGATTGCTTCATCTCGAGCTTTTGATTTCATTCTCATCAAGTGATGTTGATTGCGTGTCTCATCACACCTTGGCATCTACTTTTCAGTTTGCTCTGCTCCCTTGCAAAGCAGACGCCAAGGCGGGGCAGCTGTAGACACGCCAAAATTGACGTTACTGTGAGTACATCTCATATTACCTTGTAATGCCCCAATTTGACCCTCAAATTAGCTCTGTTTGAGTGGTTTTTCTCACTTTTCTTGGATTTCTCCCTTTTTCCTCTCTTTTCCTATTTTTCCCTATTTTCTGATTTTTCTAGATTTTCTGGGCATTTTTATCTATTTTTATGTATTTTTCAGAAATAACGACTTGATGTGGGGCGTCTTTTAAATAACGGCTTAATCCTTGGGCGTTTCTAAAAAAATTGACGACTATAGTGGAGGGCGTCCATTCTTTCAAATTTCCATTTTTCTGGATTTTTCTGGGAATTTTTCGGAATTTTTTGGGAATTAACGACTTACAAGGGGACGTTATTTTGGATTTGAAAAGAATAAAAAAATAAAAAATTGAATTCACGACATATGTGAGGGCGTCACTTTCAAATTGAATATTTTAATATTATTTTCACCCCCCTTCCAGAGGTGATTTGGTGGACTTCCGGGTGTCAGAAAAATACGCAAAAATAGTCATTGGAATTAGCACATCGAGATGCACCTTCACCTAAAAAAATGGAAAAATAATATTGAGAAATGAAAAATAGCCATATTTTGAATATTTTGAATTAACGTCCTTATCTAAGTCGTGTTTTTAATAACGTCTTCTGGTAGGTCGTCAATTCTTGAATTGACGCCCTTGTTCAGGTCGTGTTTCACCTTTCGGGTTCTAAACGAACGCGGTCTTTCCCAGAGAGTCCCTGCTTCGTTTGGGCTCTTGCCCAGTCTTATCTTCCCCTCCTTGGGCTCTTGCCCCTTCTTATCTTTTCCTCCGTTGGACTCTTTCCTTCTTATCTCTTCTTCGATCTTATTAATAGAGCTTCTGCAGCTCTGTTAAGAGGTTGATTTCGGATGCTTCTCTTCCCCTCCGCTTTTATTTTTCCTTTCGTTTTCTTCTTCTTGCAAGTTGCTGCTGTGGTTTGGCTGAGGGAGAAGTTGCACGATCTGAAGCTTCCTCCCCCTTGAATATCAAAGCCAACGCACAGGCTCCTTCTTCCTTATTTTTTTTATTTCTTTTACTACATCGATTCACATATGCATGCATCATTACTGTCAACTTCCATTCTCAACCACGTTGAGAATATCTCCCATAAGTGCATCTCTTGCACTCTTTCCCTTATTCTATTTTGCATTCAATCATCATATTCCTACCCTTTTGCATAGGGGTTTAAGGGCTAACACCCTTAAGGTGTGTTCTTCACCATGTTATCATGCTCATATTTTTATTTAGGATTTGATGCTACACTCACCATGTTCTAATTCCTATCTTTTATTGGTGTTTGTGTCTTTTTTGCAAGGGTAATAATAATTGAAGAACTCTCTTCATCGGCCGGCCGATTTGAAGAGAAAGGAAAGCACTCACATCACCCGCATTCAAGGTATTCTTCGCGATCCCTCCCTTGATTATTATTGTTATATTTTTGAGGCCTCGTGTCTCTGGCGATCACATCTCCATATTTGCACCTCGTGCATGCTTTTCTTCACATACTTTTTCTTAATTGTTCTAAGTGGATTTCTTAGGATCTACAATGCCCAGACGGTGGGACCTAGAGCTTCTTCCTGAGCTCAATGACTCATTAGCCAAGATATAACGAAAGATAAAGCAATTAAAACAGTTTAAGCATGAACCAAGGCATCATTAAACATATCAAAGCATGACATAGTAAAATATCAAAGCATTGGTCATTATGGCATGATATCAAAAGCATGAAAGCATATCATCAAAGCTTTGACATTGTTTCTTTTAAGCCATGAGGAGGACCAACTTGGCTAATCGGTTGGAAGATTTGGATTGAAATGATTAGAATGCCCAGATGAGAGTTGACAGGAATGCCTTGTAGGAGAATGATGCGCAGGGCAGCAGGAGTAATCAAGAGATTTGGCAGTGAATTGCTCAGAATGACAGGAATAATCAGACTCGACATGAATCAGCAAGAATCACTCTGAAGGATAGAGAGATGATAATCGAGAGTGTCGAGAATGGCAAATCATGGAGTCATTAATGATGTGGGTGAGAAGAGGACTCATCCCAAATTCCTGGTCCCTATAAAAGGAGTGTCCTTGCTAAACAACACCATCAGAAAATACAACGCATTTTTTAGATTTTGGAGTATGCAAATTTTTATGGGTTTTAAAAAATTTCAAATTTTTTTAAGTTTTGGAAAATATTCAAATTTTTTTATTTTTTTGGAAATATTCAATTTTTTTGATTTTGAGAAATATTCATTTTTTTTAGATTTTGGTTTAGGCATTGCTAGTTGCAGCATCCAAGGGATGTTTAAACCACTAGCTAAGGGTCCTCGTTCCTACCCCTTTTGTTGAAGAACTGCTCAAAGCCGAGCGTGCATTGAAGGGTGGCGCCCTATAACCGATCGACTATGGTTAACGGTGCCCCTACCAAGGCCATACTTGAGAAACATTCAGCCTCGAAGGGAGAAGAGAAGAATAATTGGAGATAAGCTTTATGCAGGCTGGGAGATATCGGGACTCGAAATCCTTCCAAGGTATTATCCCTAAAAGAGGCGGTCTATTGCGCTGGGGCTTTGTGCCTTTGATTTTTGGACCCTTGACATGCACATGACCAGGGTTTTTTCTGCGAGGACTTTGCCTCTCTTGACATGCCCTTATTTCAAGATTTTGAATTTATGGAGATGTGACTTTGATATATCCCTTTCGGCTAGATATATCATGAAAAGATTACTTCATTTCGGGTCAAGACTACCTCTATTTGAGACTTCTCTCGTATTGGGGAGTACTTAGGTTGGTTATCTTATCTGTGAACATATTGCCCCTGTACTCGGCCGAGTAAGGAAGAGAAAAGACTTTCACGCATACCCATGACATGGCCAAAGCAGCAACAGTGTTTAACCAAAGGAGACGGCTAAGGGTGCCATGAAGTGTGTGGAGTGCCCAGCTAAGGGTTGCCCTTAACAAGCGGGGAGGGAAAGTCAAACTCCCAGCGCAAGGTTCTTAATAACCAGAGGTGCTACAAAAGCAAGCCTAAGACTCTTTTTGATTTTTTAGCATGAAATTCGATAAAGATAAAAACCTAGGATAAAGGCCTAAAATACCACTCTTAATTGAGTTAAGAAGCACTTCATTCTGAAAACCATACGTGAGAGATATGAGCAATGACATCATGAAAATGCATACTCACGCCAACTTGTTACCTTGTGCTCCTTATGAAATGGCAGCAGGAGGCGATGTTGATCCTCGTGGGATTTATAGTCCTCTTTGGCAGAAAAAAAATTGGAGGCCATGGTTTGAAGTGGCTTAACAAGAAGGAGTGGTGCCCAAACCAGACTCATACGAATAAGGAGAAAAGGAAAAGAGGCGAGGGTTAGAACTCACTCACTAAGGTGCAGAGACCCTGATCACATGAATGGTCTACAGAAGAAGCGGGGAATCAAGAGGATGAGTGAGGACTAAAGCCTCAGAAACAGTGCGAGAACGGGTAGATGCCTAGAACAGTGGATGTGGAAGAAGTCGGGTCAGACCCGAGATCAAGAGGGATCAAGAGGAGAAATTGGTAGATGGAAAGCGGGGAATCCGGAGGGTCCGGAGGTGAAGGAGGAGAATCATGATGGGGAGAAGAATCCGAAGGTTTCGGAGGGAGAAAATATCGAGGGACGCGATGTTGTGTCTCCTCTGAATTGGCGCTATCCTTGTCTTGTTTTAATGATTGGCAACAATGGTTTGACCATTGGCAACAGTGGTTTAACCAATCGTTGACTTAGGCATCATCAACTTTTTATAGGTCAAAATCTCTCCCAGTCTCCTTTTTGGTCATTGCACAGTCATTTCTTTGAACAGGTTGTGTGCACACTTTTCTCTCAGGTTGTTAGTCATATGCACACATTCTAAAGTCAGTGCATGCAGTCCTTTGCATACAGGTCAATGCTAGACGAGTCCGTGCATGTATATGCCTAAGGCATTCGCAAGGTCGGTGCAATGTAGGTCTGTGAAGTCTGTGCATATCCCTGTAGCTATGCTATTGAAGTCGGTGCAAGCTCCTGTAGCTTGCTTATCCTTGGTCAGTGCATAATCGTTCACACCGCATGCATATAAGTCAGTGCAAGCTGCGTGGAGGGTCTGTGCACATTTGTGGTTCATATTTGTGTCTCATATTCCGTCTCATGTGCACATGCATCTCAATGCATGCTTGTGTCTCATGATTCGTCTAAGGCATATAAGGCTGGTGTAGGTTGTGTCCAAAGCAGACACACGGTCGGTGCATGTCTTCATTGTTCATACTGAGGTCGGTGCTATTTTCAGTCTTGTGTCTCTGTCAGTATCTCATGCACAGTTGCGACCCCGTTTGCATCTCACGCACATACCAGGGTTCGTGCTAGTTTCCATCTCATGCACACCCATGGTCCGTCTCATGTAGTACAAGGTCTATGCTACTCTGTAGCAGGTCGATGCAATGTTTGCGTCCTACATTGCGTCTCACGCACATGCCAAGTTGCATGCATTCATACAGTCGGTGCAAGTCTTTGCATCATGTATACAAGGTCTGTGCAACATTCAACTCGATGCACATCTGTTCTCCTTCATATATAGGTCTGTGCACGCTGTAGCCACAAGACTTCATAGTCTGTGCATCTTTCAAGTCGGTGCATACTTTGGTTTTATGCTTGTCAAGGTCGGTGTAATACTCGGTTTCAAAGGAACTAAGTCGGTGCAGTGTTTTCCCTTACGCATACAATCTCGGTGCACATTTCTACTGTCTACATACGAAGGTCAGTGCATATCAACGTATGTGCTTGATTTAGTCTTGGCAAGACACGGTCGGTGCAAGTTTTTGCCTTGTGCATTTACATTCAAGGTCTGTGCAATATCTTATATGTATGTGCATGTTTTCACTCTGACACTTATGTCTTGCATACTGGCACATGATCGAGCGTCTGCAATGCACGTGGTCTTCCTCACATCACGCCTGAAGTATGAGCACGTGGGGGATAATGGACTTAATCATTGGCACGTGATCCAAGGATAAGGTTCAGAAGAACATTCTACTCCCTAACACGTGGACCAATGGAATTTCAGTAGGGTTCTATTGCTTGATCCACACGAAGCCCATGTTCCTATATAAAGCTACACTACCCTTCAAAGAAAGTTGATGGTGGCTGGTGCTGAACAGAACTGAGAGAAAAGAAAAAGAGTGCCGCTAGAGCAGAAGAAGAGAAGAGAAGCACGAGAGAAGGAGAGAAAAGGAGAGTCCAGAAGGAGAAGAGAAGAGAGAGCAAGAAAGAGAGTGAGAAGGAGAAGAAGTGTGAGCTGCAGTCTCTTTCTGACCTCTAGATCAAATCCAGGGTCAGTTTGCTCTATTTTCAGAGTTACATTGTTTTCTTTCATCCGTGTGTCTTTCATTTCTTCAGTTTTTCTTTTTGAAACCTTTAGAAGCTATGAATCAGCAGAGCTAAGCATTATTGCTCAGCGGGCGAGGGTGTTCCTCGGACAGCAAGCTGTGAGGCTCAGCGGTTATAGGGATTTCCATCCCCAAAGCTGTGGATCAGCGGTTTTCAAGCTGTGTGACCGCAATAAGCCTTACTCAGTTGAGTAAGGGGTGGACGTAGATCTCTGGACAGAGATCGAACCACCTTAAAAACATTTGTCTCCTGTGTGATTGCTTGTGCGTCTTCTCCTCGGTAGATGAATGCTTAGGCTCGCCTAAATGGTTTAGCATGGTTTGATTAGTTAATTGTTCATCTGCTATTATCTTCTGATTGGTTTCATTTTGCATTCTTAATCTTGTTTCTTCTGCTGGTTGGTTTCACGTGCTCTTGGATCATCCTTCTTCTGAATCTGTGGGTGAGTCCATAGCAGTTCAGTCTATTTTCGCACTAGTTATTTTTAACTGACTGTGTTGCATTTTATTTGGGGTTGGATCTATTCACCTCCCCTCTAGATCTGTTCATCACACCCTTCACTTGGTATCAGAGCCAACCTCTCCCTTAGGGCCTTACATCCCGGAGAGTATAGAATGGATGTTAGAGGGTTAACTGTTGAGGGTCAGTCCACTAGTAAGCCCCCTTTCTTCGATGGGTCTAATTACTCTTACTGGAAGAACCGCATGGAGGTATTCCTTCGGGCTAAGGACTATGAGATTTGGAAGGTAGTCAGTATTGGTCCTTTCGATTTACCCCTAGATGAGACGTTCTGGACCAAGGAACACATCCGTAGGTCCACCTTGAATTGGGTGGCCAATAATGCCATACAATGTGCACTTCATCCCACTGAGTTCTCTAGGATTTCCTCCTGTACCACAGCCAAGGAGATGTGGGATAAGTGAAGGTTATCTATGAAGGGACTTAACAGGTTAGGGAAACCAGGGCGAACATGTTGGTCTCCGAGTATGAAGCATTCAGAATGAAGCCTGATGAGTCAGTGTCTGAAATGTATGCCCGTCTACTGGTGCTCACTAATGGCTTGAGAAGCTTGGGTAAAGTATACACTGAGTACGAGCTGGTCAGGAAAATCCTGAGGTCTCTTACACCTATTTGGCATATGTGGACGTTGAAAAATGTCGATGAGGATCATACGGCATGCACGTCTCGACACTTGAGAGCAAGCCGAAGATGGAAACGCTGAATAAACCTCATGCCTCGCCCGATCAGGACGAGAACTCGCTTGGTGGTCCGCTACCCATTAAGGAAGCTCCCCAGACGGAAGATACGGCTACAACTCTCCGACCGGCCATGCCGAGAGCTGAATCAGAGAAAAGTCAGGAACTCTGGCACAGTCTCGGGATGCACCGAAAGTCACGCAAAGTCTGGGACCGAGCCCCAGAGGCTGCAAACGAAATATTATGGAGGCCATACATTGCAACTAGAACATTCTGGGAATGCCAACATTCGAATAAATGGCTGCGACTTCGAAAAGAATCCATTTGATGCCTAAACCGGCGTGCTCTAAACCGGCGCGCCCCTTCAACATCCTAATCCGGCGCCCCTAAAAATGGCGCGCCCCATTTCCCATTGCCCTTGCTGTTGCCTTAATACGGCGCGCCCTCTTGCAAAGCTCTAATCCGGCGCGCACAACCCCGCGCCGTTTTACCTCTGAGGCGTCCCATCCTGCATCCGATCCCCTATTTTCGGGTGTAAACAGAGGAAACTTACCTAAACTGGGTGAGCAGCCTGCTCCTGACCGACGTGCAACCGCCTGAGCCCCTGCAGCTCCCAGGAATGGAGGGCTTCGAGCTCCGCACCGAACGTCGCTTCTCCGTCGGTCACCGTCGACCAATCCCGTGGAGGCAACTTCCCTACTCTACTGCTTCCCCTATCCGCAGGCCACTCAAGATCTTCGAGCAGGAGAAGGTGAAGAAAAAAAAGAAGGGAGGACAGCTCCCATCCTTACTCTGATAAAAGGGAGGCACACTCCACCGGAGAAAGAGACGAGTGCATTCGGCTGAGAGACTGGTTCGTTCGAGAGGCTGGTGGGTTCGGCTAAGGTCTCCAGCGTCTGAAGAGAGAAGAAGCCCCGTCCCTGCGCCTGCTAGGTGAAGAAAAAAGAGAGATTGAGCGTGAGAGAAGAGAGGTGAGCTCGGAGGGGGAGGAGCTTGTGCTCCATTCCCCCTCCCCCACTGATGTATTTCTTTCCTCTTTCTCTGATGCGTTTTCTTTGCTTTGGGGCAAATCTCCCCTCATGTATCTCTTTTCCCCCCTTTTCCTTGGGGAAGAATAAAAAGAATGCTTTTCTTTGTGGGCATGAGTGGTGCTCTGTCGCTTTGATCTCTCCCTCTTTATCTCGATTTTCTTCTCATCCAGGGGCCTTTAGAAGTCTGCCTCTCCATGGCATGACCTTCTAAGGAACCCACATATATATGAACATTTATAGCCCTCCTGTGGCATACATTTGTCCCACCTTGAGAAATTATTACCTGTGAGTCACGAGAGTTCTTGAAGGGTAGTCCTCGAGCTCCTCCACACTCACATGCGGGTTAACGGACCGCCGTGAGGTATGCATTGTGAGGTTCACCCCGGAGCAATCCGTTTGGTGTTCCCCCCATTTTTCTCTGGCAAACTTCAGTCCAAGGGAAGTGCTGCCCGATTTTTGCCAGGGCCAAGAACAAGAGGAACAAGAACAAGAACACATAAGAACGAATAAATGAAGCTTCTTCAGACTAAATCAACCCCACTCAGAAAACCCTCGCCAGAAATGAAACACAAACTAAACTACCTTGCACAACAAACACCTCCAATAAAACATCCAAACTTTCATGCCAATTCACCATAACAAATGATCAAACACTTTCTATTAACTTAATCCACCAATTCGGTGAACAAACCAATCAAAAAATTAACTTGAAGTTGACAGAAAGAAGAAACAGAGCCAACAGAATAAAAGAAAGCCTCTTTGGAGCTAATCCGGCGCGGTTCTAATCCGACGCGGGCTAATCTGGCGCGCTACCCCCCCCCCCCCCGCGCCGGTTTAGCCCCACACTCAAAATGACTTTCAAATTCTTGGAATGAATAGTGCCCCCCCTTTTATGTTTGAGCCTTAATCCGGCGCGCCCCTTGGCCTTCTTTTATCCAGCGCGCCCCTTGGCCTTCCTTAAACCGGCGCGCCCCTTGGCCTTCCTTGATCCGGCACGCCCCTTGGCCCTTCCTTGATCCGGCGCGCCCCTTGGCCTTCCTTAAACCGGCGCGCCCCTTGGCCTTCCTTGATCCGGCGCGCCCCTCCCCTCTCTTGGGTCCCTTATCTGGTGCGCCCTATCCTCTCTTGGTATCTCCCTAAACCGGCGTGCCTGAAAGAGAGAGAATGATTAATCAGATAAGAGAAAAGACTTGAAGCTAATGAATAGAACTAATAAACAGTTTCCTCCCCGCTATAATCAATATTTTGTTCCGCGACCTGACCGCGCAGGTCGATCCGGGTGCGAGGGCGCACATTCGCGAGTTCGGGTTTCACATTTAACAACCCGCTCCCCCGGACTGTGCGTGAAGAGAAAAGCAATGATGCCCCATGATATCGGACGTGGACCTCGGAATCCCCTACATGGTCATGATCCGGGCACCTCTTGGGCCGATAGTTCATCAGCTTGACCCACTTCTTCCGGGATCCGATCCCCCAATCCCATTAAACTTGCCGCACTCGTGGCAGACATTCGTACGGTTTTGTGGTCGTCTTCGATGCTTCAAATGCGGGCTCTCGTCTGAACAATGAATGGTCCGTTAGTGACCGACACATATATACCGGGATCTAATCCCACACTTGCATTAAACTTGCCGTACTCAGGGCAGACATCTGCGCGGTTTTGTCACCGTCTCTTACGCTATAAACACGGACCTTCGTCCGAACATGAAGCGGCCCATGAGTGGCCGACATGGTCTGAACGTTCACGTCCCGATACGGGTTTCTAGCATAGTTCGTCTTTCACTATCCTCCTGCATTATTAGTATTATCTTTAGGCCGTAGGGCCCCTATTCCTAGCAATCAATCAAGGGTGTTCCCTCGTATGGGAGATGTAAATAACGCCGTGGCCTTTATGGCATGGCGGGTTTTGGTCCCGACACGAACTACACAATCATCTGACTAGTCAGATCGGGCGCACCATGGGCCTCCGCGAAGCCCGAATAAATCGTCACTTTGTGACTGGCACGCCCTCGCACTAAATAAACGAATTAACCCCGATCAACAAACGAATCGATTCTTTTCGAATTTTAGTGCATCCACAGCATACCAAGGCCACCGTTGTAGAGGAGTGAAGGAACCTTGCTACCACAACCGTTGATGAGCTCATTGGCTCTCTTATGACTTATGAGATAAACCTTAAGAGGGTAGATGAGTCTGAGAAAAGAAAGAAACCCCTGGCGCTTAAAGTCTCAGCTAGTAACAAAGGGTCTGATAGTGAACACAGCTCGTCCAGTTCAGGTGAAGATAGTGATGATTTTTCTATGTTTACTAGGAATTTTAAGAGGTTTCTGAGAAAAGAAAGAAAGAGCTTTAAGAAAAAATATTTCTCTAGAAAAAGGCAGTCTGTAGCACCCCGAAAATTTAAATATAGAATAAATAAAAATGATTATAAATATTGGTCATAGAAAAAATATGAAAAATTAAAATTTTGATAAAAGAAAAGTGATAATTAGTTAAAATAGTTAATGGGCCTAAATGTTAATTAATGGGCATCAATAAAGGTATAAATAAATAATTTAGAAATAAAAATTAAATATATGTATATACATTATGCTCAATGAGCTTTAAAAGGAATAATGGGCCTTGATAATAATGAGTGGGCTTTTGAAAACCCATATATGTATATAACTTGTAATTATATTTTTGAAAGGAAAAGATAACTACACATTAAATAACGCCATGTACATGTTTCTCTAAAAAGACAATTAGATAATAAAGGATCTCATCCTAATTATAAATCAAGAAGAAATTTAAGATTATTCGTTGGTGAATTAATTATGAAATAAGAGATGAAAATAAATAATTGAAAGATAATTGAATAATGAATAGCAACTACGTTCTTTAAATCTAATTATCTATTTGTGACTTAAACTTGATAAAGCATCAAGAATATTTAAGATTACAAATAGAAAATAAAAACTCAGGTATTTGTCTCTAGAACAAATCCCATATGGCAAGTTACAAATAAAGACCTTCACAGGATTGAAACATGTCTCTGATACCCGAGATGATAATTAAACAAAAATTTATAAAACAACTAAATAAATAAGATTACTAATAGTATATAAGTATATTTAAAGTTTGACTAAAATCAAAACATTGTAAATAGTGAATTTAAATTACTTAACTACTAAATAAGTGACCTTATGATCCACTTAGCCATGCCCACATATGATCATACAAGTTAATGGGCTTTTGAATTATTAAAGATAATGGAGAAACTAATGGACCTTATAATATTGGACTTTTAAACAGAGTACGTACTTAAATATCAGTACGTACTTAAATATCATTACAACAAGGGAAACTAATAAGATAGAAAAAAATAAATAAAAGAGATAAGACTTATATATATAGTGATAAACCATTTCTAATGAATATAATAAATGGGCCTCATGCAAGATTCAAAAGCTAAACATGTAAACTAGCTAAATACCCCCTAACTCAACCAGTTAAATAGACTAAAATGAACAGGCTTGAATAGTAGACTTTAATACTAATTTGGTTAGTAGGTTTAAAATTATTAACAATAACTAATCGTAAATCCACCCAAAAGAAAAACAACTACAAATAACTCTTAAACAAGAAGCCCAACCCAAACAAGCCTACTAAAAGCCTTAAAACCAATAGATAGTGGGCTTGAAGCAAAAGAAATCACGTAGCTTCTTCGTTAAACCTATTTGCGTATATTAAAGGAGCATAACCCAGGACGTTAATAGACTACACATTATAGAAAAAAAAACTAATGGGCTTCCACGTTGACATATATGTGCAAGGTGGCTTTGGGGCTTTGTGATTAGCGTGGGAAGGTGACTGAAGTTTTAGGAAGATAACCCACTTTAGGAAATCAAAGGATCAAATCTTAAAAAACCTAACATGGAATAGGAGTCTTAATAGGAATGGGACTCTACGACAGCCTGCACCCTATAAATAAACCCCATGTAGAGTAGCTCGGCATTACCGTTGCTGTCGCATTCGAAGGGGGTGCTAATGTTGCTATGTTCGACGGACGGGAAGCCTGTTCGAGAGGGATCTTTCTTCTCCCCGAACGGAGTGTCAACGCAGGGGTTGCGTCTACATCGACTTTCTTCATCAGTAGAGGGCGTCTTCCTTCGACTTCCTTCGAGCTGTTCGTGTGGCTGCTATGCTGCCGTTGCTGTACAGCTTCTTCCTCCTCCTTCCTTCGCGTGGCTGCCTCCTCCCTTGCAGTAGCAGAGTGCAGTTGCCACTGCTGTTACCGTGGGAAGCATCTTCCCTGAATCATTGTCTTCTTTTCGGCAACCCTCCGATCGTATAAATGCTAAGAGGTAGACAATCTCCCAAGCAAAATACTAGATAAAATTTCATGCTAGATTAAATAGAACATATAGATATCTCCCAAAATTTCCTTACCGAATGATTGTACGTGCTTTATACTATACTACGGTTGCATATATTATCCTTAGTTAATTAATATGGGAAACATGTTTAAAAACTTTTATTCATGAAACTGTATGCTTAAAAATCACAAGGTGTATATGACGGGACTTCCTATATTTTTCTGTAAATTTTTATATGATTTGTGATAATATAAATTGACAATTTAAATTAATAGCATTATTTCGTTAAGATGACGAATCCAGGATATCACTGTAGCATCATAGTTAGAGTTTATCTTTGAGATGACTCGTTCTTAGGCGTCGGAGTGTCCTTTGGACATGAAATTTTATGGAAGTGATATTGGGATGGTGACCGAGGTAGTGAGAGTGGTTACACCATTTTTTGTGTCCCCTATCTCAAGATCCCCCGTCTCTCAACGAAAAATTATTTTGAACGTCCGGTCAAGTAGAGTTTTTTGAGCCCGTCATTTTGATATATAGAACGCCTGATTCCGATGTGTGTACGTCGAGAACCGGAGCCTTGAACATCGACATTTTTTTGAAATGACGACATTTAACATGTCGTCAAATGCTTTTGACGCCACAGTGCAATGGCGTCAATTTTTATATTATATATATATATATAACTTGTGATTATATCTTCAAAAATCCATATCTATTAAAGTATACCACATAAAATTATAAAAAATATATTTTTTGAATCCTTGAATTTTTCTCCTAATTATCATATATTCTATTTTTCTAAATTATTTTATATAAATAAATCTGTCTTTGAATGTATGTTTTAAAATTATTCAATTAAATAGATATTGACGTGAATTCTTATTAAATAAATTAAGTTAAAAATCATAGAATTAACGTCCCTCCAGTGGATGTTAATTAATAAATGACACTACTCACAGACGTCAATTAATATAAATTTAGTTAATTATAGAATTGGATGGACATAATTTCTATAATTAACGCATTCATGTTCTCGTCGTTTTCTTCCGGTTATGACTCATACCTTAGGTCTTTTGGCACTCTCATCTCACGTCCGTAGATGGAGTCTCTGTTTCATGATTGGTTCACGTTATACACCTCAACTCTCGGTGACATACGAGCCCTCTGTCGGACATTCCGTTCCTTCGGATTGACAAGTTAGTCATTGGGACCTCCGTAAGTCTCCTCGTAGCCTTGGATTCCCTCAAGGCCGACTGAACTGGTTGTACCTAATCACCCAGATTTCCAGAATGTCATGGTTTTTATATGGTTTATTGATATATCATCTTTATTACAAGTTCTATCCTTGAACTCTATATTCCGTGAAATCTATCTTAATGTTCTTACATGCTTGATCCTTAAAATTCTTGGCCATTAATATGGAATTAGTCTAGACTAAATGTCAGGGGCTATGGGTCCCACTAAAATGACATTTTAAATGCTACGGGTCCTGATCTGACCCTATTGGGCGAGGTAAAGTCTAAACGTTACCGGTATACGATGATCGGGTGCTGGCATTCACCAACTCGGTTATTGGCATTTAGGGGCAATCATACAGTCGTGAGAACTCCTAAGTGTGCGACCAAATACTAACTAGTGCTATTTCCATGAGGGGTGGTCATATCATCGTGATTTTCCTCTTAGTGCATTGGCCAATCCTATATAGTACTAGATGTGCAAACGCTCTCGTGATAGTGATGATCGGGAGTAGTTGCCATCATAGTACACCTTTCTACAACTTATTGTTCGTCATGAAAAGATCTTGATTTACCTTATTGGAGGGGTTATCATATCGTCGTGGTATTCCCTTAGTGTCTTGGCAAATGCTATATAGTGCTTGTAGAAGTAATTGTTCTACTTCTATATCGATCATCCTAAAAGTTCTTGAATTATCCCCAATGGTAGTACACGTTATCTTGTCACAATAATGGATACATTGAAGCTCTCGTGATAGTGTTCGTCATAGAGAGATGAATGTTATATTTCCTTATGAATGCTCTTGACCTAGCTTGAGAAAGTACTTGATTAGATCTTGCTATACTCTCTTGATTATCATCGTCCTTACTCTTCATGAGTTTATCTAGCATCTTGCTTACTCGCTTTTATGGTTTTAATTGATCATCACTTTATCACTCGTGTCATTATAGTTCTCGATTTCTATATCTTACATGACCTGCATGAGCATGTTAAATTGTAATTGACTTAAAACTAGCTTGGAGCATGAGATATTAAGTCCTACTGAGTGTTCGCTCACCCTGCGTTTTCCAATGTTTTTCAGGTAATGACCTTAGTGACAATCAGACCGAACATGATGGGCAAGGGCAAGAGTGAAGAGAACTCTGACATCAAGATGAACCGTCTAGTCTGGTTATCTTGCGTCTTATGTCTCATTGTAGTTTTTCTTTATTGAGTCTTTTCGTTTATTATGGGCTCGAATATGTAAAGAACTTATATTTGAAATGAAATTTGTTATTTATCCAAATTATGTTTTGTGGAAATGACTATGCTCTGATTGACATGATTGTTTAACTGCCACGTTCCGAGCAAACGACACGTTCCGCTGCTATCGGTTCGGGGCGTGACACATTCAAAGCATAAATCTGATACTGCCAAGAAAACTGATAGCAATGTCTGTTATAATTGCAGGAAGGCAGGACATCTCAAGGCAGATTGTCCGGAGTTGAAAAACGTTGAGAAAGCTAAGCCCAGGTGGAAGAACAGGAAAGGAAAGGCTATGGTTAGCACCTGGAGCGATGAAGATGAAGGAAGTCAGAGTAGCTCCTCTAACAATGAGAAGGAAGACAAGCTATGCTTGATGGCCAAAAGTGGTGAATACAAAGAAGATAGTGACGAGGTAACTTCAATTTTTGAAAATTTCACTCATGATGATTGGCAAGAAGCCTATGCTGAGTTACTCGATAAATATGATGATATGAAAAAAGAATACAAACGTTTAAAAAGGAAAACTAATTATACAATTCATGATACATCCTTGAATGATAAAATTGCATGTCTGGAAATTTAAAATATCAATTTAAAAAATCTCTTGATGAAGCTGAGTGTGATAAAGTCATCTTGATTGACTTAAGATCTGAAAATAAAAATCTGATGAACACCATTGATGAACTCAAACTTAGAATACATGAATTTCAGGATGAAACTAGGATAGCCACTGAAAAATATGAAATTATCAATGGTGTGAATGCTGAATTGAAAAACACAATAGAAAAATTAGAAAAAGAAAATACAGACAAACAAAACTCCCTTGAAAGCATGACACAAGGTACAGAAAATCTGAATGCCATCTTGGGAACAAAAAATAATTTCAGAAAGGGTGGTTTGGGTTTCAACCCAACTAACAAGGAGAGGTTTGACGTGAGAACCATCTCCTTTGTGGCAGAAAAGGGGACATTTCAACCCCTGATAAACAAGACTTCTGGAGAAGGTCAAAATAAGAGCACAATGAAAAACATTGAGAAAACTAAGCCCAGTGCCAAGAACAAGGGCAAAGGGAAGATAGAGGTGTCTAGGGGATCATGCTCACATACTCCCACGCCTAAATTCAAGGGACAGGCTAGGGGTCAGTTTTCTAATGTTAGAACTCAAGAAAACCCCAAGGCCAAAACTACCCAGTCTCCACAGAAAGGTCTAGGCAACCATTCAGGTGCTTCGACTTCTACTACATCTGGGTACAAGTCCCCTAGGAACTCTGGGCCGAGCAGAAGTACCTCAGGATGAGGCTACTTCAACACTGCTCCAACCTACTCTTCATGTCATAACTTTTCTCACTACAATTCCCATGAGAGAGGTCAAGGTAGTTTCTATATGAGGCCGATGCAGTATCATTTTCTGAACCCTTACACTACTCAGATGCATCAACCTCAATCTTGGAACTCCTATGTGCAACCTATACACAACAACATCATAAGTCAGAACCCTATGGCTTTTACCATTCGATGTTCAGTCACCCTAGGGTCTTCAGTGCACCCACTACTCCCAAAGCCTATCGGACTAAGCACTGGCAAAGAAAGTTTCAAAATGATTCTAAAAGGAAGAACCAAGCCACAGTACAGAAACAACTTCCACAAACTAAAAGTGGCAAGAAAAGGCAGATTGAACAGAATGACAAAAAATCCACTATGATGAAACCAAATCAGATGTGGATACCAAAACATTTAGTCTCTAATCTACATGAAATAAATGCTTTTATGGGGCCCAACCAATTTTAGGTTCCAAACATTTCTACTTGATTCTCCTTGCAGGTATGCCTGGCAGCCAACCAGAACAGATGGTACCTTGATAGTGGCTGCTCCAGGCACATGACCGGGGATAAAGACAAATTTTGCATACTGATAAAGAAGGATGTAGGTCATGTTACCTTCGGAGGTAATACCAAAGGGAAAATAGTTGGATCAGGTAAAGTAGGTAAGTCTTCTTCATGCTGCATTGATGAAGTGTTATTGGTAGAAGGACTTGCCTACAATCTGCTTAGCATCAGCCAACTGTGTGATAAAGGTCATAAGGTAGTTTTTGATTCTCTTGCATGCACCATATTTGAACCAAATTCTGAATGTGTCAAATTTTTTGATAAGAGAGTCAATAATATCTACATGGTAGATTTAGATGATGCAGCACATACAGATTTATGCTTAATTGTTAATAAGGATGACTTAGCCTGTCTGTGGCACCGTAGGTTGGGTCATGCTAGCTATCATGTGTTGCACAAACTGACAAAGTACATCATGGTAAAAGGTCTCCCTGGAATATCATTCAAAATAAATTATAAAATTTGTGAGGCCTGTACTCAATGCAAGCAAACTAGAAAGTCATTTAAGTCTAGAACTGAAAGCTTATCTTCTAAACCGTTTGAGCTAATTCATAAGGATTTTTTTGGACCATCTAGATCAGCCAGCTTATCTGGTAGGAGATATGGTTATGTTTTAGTAGATGACTTCTCTAGATTTACCTGGGTATATTTCCTGACACATAAAAATGATGCCTTTAAGGAATTTCAAGAATTCTACCATAAAATAACTCAGACCAATGAGCACTCAATTTTAAACATTTTGTCTGATCATGGAGGTGAGTTTGAAAACTCACAATTTGATGATTTCTGCAGGGATAATGGAATCAACCATAGGTTCTCATCTCCAAGAACTCCAGAGCAGAATGGAGTAGTTGAAGGAGGAATAGAACCTTGATGGAAATGGCTAGGACAATGGTGGTTGAAGGGAATCTGCCAAGGAAGTTCTGGGCCGAGGCTGTGAGCACATCCTGTTATATAATGAATAGAGCTCTGGTAAGACCTTCCACACAAAAGACTCCTTATGAGATACTTAAAGGTAAGAAACCTTCACTAGCACATTTCAAGGTCTTTGGATGTAAGTGTCTCATTCATATAAATTCTAAAAGAGACCTTGATAAGTTTGAACCTAAAAGTGAACCTGAAATTTTTCTAGGATATTCCGAAGTGTCCAGAGCCTACAGGATTTATAACCTAAACTCAAAAACTGTTGAGGAATCACCTCATGTTCTCTTTGATGAACATTCTAATAAATCTAAAATTGGTTTTTGTAGAGACGAGGCTGATGGTGATATCCTTCAGAGTAAAGAAGATCCAAATCCTGAACCTGCAGAAGATGGTGAGACTAGTGTGTCTAGAACTCAGGGGGAGGAAAATGCAGAACCAAGTAATCAGTCTACCAATGTTAGAGTTATTAAAGATCATCCTTTAGAGAATGTAATTGGTAATCTGAATGAACCCCTTAGGACTAGATCATATTTTAGGATTGAAATGAGTTGAATTCTTTTGCACTAGTTTCTCAAATAGAACCAAAAAACATAGATAGTGCCTTAGAAGATGTGCATTGGATAAATGCCATGCATGATGAGCTGAACCAATTTGAAAGGAACAAGGTATGGCACCTAGTTCCTAATCCCTCACATGGCTCGGTTATAGGCACTAAATGGGTTTTCAGGAATAAGACAGATGAGCAAGGTAAGGTAGTTAGAAATAAAGCTAAGCTAGTGGCACAGGGTTACAACTAGGAATATGGGGTAGATTTTGAAGAATCTTTTGCACCTGTTGCCAGGTTAGAGACTATTAGAATACTTTTAGTTTTTGCATGTAGCCTAGGAATAAAATTACTGCAGATGGATGTAAAATCTACTTTTTTGAATGGTTTGATAAAGGAGGATGTGTTTGTTAAACAACCTCCAGGTTTTGAATGCCTTGATTTTCCTGATTATGTTTACAAATTCGATAAGGCATTATATGGACTGAAGCAAGCTCCCAGGGCCTAGTACGACAGGCTGAGTTCCTTCCTCACAGGTAAGGATTTTTCAAGAGGAGAAGTTGACCAGACCCTATTCACTAAGGTCAGTAACAATGACATTCTTATTGTTCAGATTTACGTAGATGATATAGTGTTTGGGTCAACTAAATCTGAAATGTGTGAGGAATTTTCTAAATTAACGACAGATGAATTTGAAATGAGTTCTATGGGAGAATTGAAGTTTTTCCTTGGTTTGCAGATCAATCAAACATTGGAGGGAAGCTTCATCACACAGGCCAAGTACCTAAGGGACCTGTTGAAGAAATATCAAATGAAAAACCTCAAAGCAATAACAGCACCTATGGGCACCTCAACCAGTCTTGATGGTGACCCAAAAGGTAAATTGGTTGACACCAAGCTTTATAGAGGTATGATCGGATCCCTTTTGTACCTTACTACATCGCGACCTGATATTCAATTCTCAGTATGTTGATGTGCTAGTGGTGCGGACACCCGAGCAGTTGATCGGCACGACACACCGAGCCACCGGTACCGCACACGGAGCACGACACGAGCCGCCTCAGCGTCCATCTGGCTCGGAGATAGCCTGGAGACTCCGCCTTGAGCCTCCCCATTTATTATATTTAGCTAGACTTTATGTGTGTGTAATTTGTATTTATTTCGTTGCATTCGGTTTGCCATTTTGAGTGTAATAGGGACTTACGAGCATTTCGGACCCCGTGGGCCCCACGGGCCCCCCGGGCCCCACCACATTGGGCCACCTCAGCCTAGGGTCCCACGTGGGGTCAGTCAACATGCCACATGAGGCATCTAGAAGTTTGAATGGTCAATTGTCCACATGGGGGACAAGGGACCAAAATAGTCAACATTTCCAACCAACACCCACCTACCATGTCAAGCTTGTTCCCCCCTAGTCAATAGGTTGTCCCCCCCTTATTTTTTAAATTGTATTTTTGTGGAATGGTCACAAGCCATCCCAACCCTCCATCTCACACCCCTAGATCCAACGGTGGAGGATGGATTAGATGGGTGACCTATATATGCTTGTATTTTCCCATTTTGAGGAATTAATGCCATTTTGAATCAAAGAAATTGTTGGAGCTCCAGCTTGGTGCGATCCTCTCTCCCCCCTTGCAGCTGTGAAGGTTGCCTCTGGAGGTGTGACTCCTCCCCTATCAGTTCCGGTCATCCTCGCCGCCGCCACGAGCCGCCACCGCACCGCCATCGTCTTCATCGTAGTTCTGCCTGTGCAGTACCACAGCAGCTTCCACGAAATTCAGCCATCAACCACGAGCTCTGATCGACCTAGGGATTTTACTGGAGGTTCCATAGGTGTCAAGGATATCCCAAAAAAATTAGTTTGTCATTCAGATCCCGTTTCATATTTTTAGATTTTCGTCCACTCTTCCCTTTTAGTTCTGCCAGCAGTCTGTCCAGATCCATCTCCGCCTTGAGTTTTAGGTCTTAGGTCCACTTTTTAATTTTCTTTGGTTTGTCCAATTTTACTGGATCTTCCTTCCACCAACCCCTTCATCCAAAATTTTTCTAAATTTCTATTTCGTCCATTTCATATTTTCCACAAATCATTCTCAGATCCACCTAAAGTTCTGTCAACCCGTTCCCAGATCCGATCACCAGACACTCAAAAAATCCTATCAAATCACCACCACCTCCAAATCCAATTTTAAAAATTGTCCCAGCTTTGTGGTTTGATTATCTACAACTTTGAAGAAGAGCTTGAAGTCTGAATCCCAATGTAAGTAGGCGTTCAATGGCCGTTTACAGGGAACTGATGTGCTGAACTGAGAGTTCTGGAACTGTGTAGCAGAGAATTGAAAATTAGTTAAGTTCCAGGTACGCGCAGGTTCAGAGGAATCCAAGGGCCCTAAGTTGGAGGATTTTGAGTCCTCTTTCCAACGGCGCTGGTTTCGTCGTATTCCGGAGACGGGGCTGATCGCAGAAGTTGATTTCGCCGGAGCGTGCGCCTGAAAACAGCAAGCAAAAATCCGTGGGCAGCATTCCATAAGCTTGGAGATCGGAGTTGTTCGGCCACCGATCGGCGTTCCCGGCCGACCGCCTTCCGTGGAGGCGTGCCACCAGGGGTCCCCATCACAGTGAGACCCACTCCTGCAGATCCGGAGGCCAGCGCCACCCGTGGGCCCCACGGGCCCGCAGAACCCGCCGTTCGGAAAGCACGAAAACGCGGAGTTCGGCACCGCCGGGCGACATCAAGATGCTGCCCGTCAACCCAATTCGCGTGATTCCCGGGCCCCGCATGTGACATTTTACCTCCCTGCGTGGAGTGGGTCAAATTATTGTACTGCTGTAAAATTGTGTTAACCGGGGGTCCGTGATTGGCCGGGGTTGTCTTCGCCACGCCGGGTGCGTGGAGGTAATGGTCCGAACCTCTTGGCGTTCATTTGCTTAGCTAGTATACGGTCTTTTGCCGCTGCCGAGAGTGTAGGTACTAGCCCGTGTGTCCATGTCACCGCTGTGAGAGTGAGAGTGACCCGTCCTGTGACTCGATCCGAGTCCGGAAGTGAGTCTGACTACCTTGAACTCTGCCGGTTCCTTAACCGCGCACGATCCACGCTTTCCCTCGCATGGGACGCCGAGTGAGTTTGCACTTCTGTTAGCGACGTATAGCCTATGGGAGCTCTCCGTGTCGGGCCTAATGTCTCTCCCATCATGTGTTGCTGGTCATGTCCACGTCTAGAGTCCGAGGTCCATACCACGTAGAGTCGGTCCCCGTGTCCGTCCCGCATCAGTTTGGTATCAGGGAAGTCGAGTCTAGGGTAGTCGTTGCATAAGTCATGCATCATGGTCTAAGTCGAGTCTAGGACCATCAATATTTTAAAACAAAAAAAGAGTGTGTTTTAAATTGTATTTGCACCCTTTATTCGGTATCTTAAAAGGTGTTGTCCGAACATTAGGCTACGCCTACCGGGAGGTCGCACACTTGCGGGAGTGATCTTTGGATCGATTAACTCCGCCCCGTACCGGATATTGGTTTAGGTCTAAGTGCATCAGTTAGTGTGTGTTTGCATTAGTCGGTGTCTTCTAGGTCGTGTGTCTTTGCATGCCCACCCGTCGAGGCACCCAGTACTCGCCACCACCACCTATGGCGGAGTCCCGAGCCCGTAGTTCCGATGAGTCTTCCACGGCCGAGATGTTCCGGGCCATCATGGATCGTTTAGACACGCGTATGGATGGTCTTAGTACGCGTATGGATGGAATAGGGACGCGTCTAGAAGGGCGGATGAAGGTCCTCGAGGATCGGGCGGGGGTTTCGGAGCAGTCCTTTCAAGGCCTTGTTGGGAGGATTGCCGTCCTAGAGAGGGGCCCAGTAGCGGTGCAACCCACGCCGACGAACGGCCAACAAGAGCCGGTGCAGCAACCCGCTGTGCCAAGGGCTCAGGTGGAGGATGTCGGGAGGCAACAGGCGCCTATAGTGGATGATTATGCCTCTGACAATGATCACGGGGGTAACGGTCATCGTCATCAACGACGGAATCGTGATGACGAGGATGACGACCGCATTCTTAGGGGTGTGCGTGCGGACCCTCCCACTTTTAGCGGGTCCTTGGACCCTAGGGTGTATTTAGATTGGGAGGCCGGCATGGACCGGTACTTCGAGTGGTTTGAGATGACGGGCCACCGAAGAGTCCGATACGCAAAGATGAAGCTACAAGGGCAGGCTCAAACTTATTGGATCAATGTGGAGAGCCTGCTCAACCAGCGACGTCAACCCCAAATCGGTACCTGGGATGAAATAAAACTCAAATTGAGGGAGAAGTACCTTCCTGCCTCATATCGCCAACGTCTTATAGACAAGTGGCAAAGCATCTCCCAAGGGAACCGATCCGTGACCGAGTACACCACCGAGTTCGATGAGTATTACTTGCGGTGCGGGGTCACGGAAGAGAGCACCATGACGATATCCCGCTTTCGGAGAGGTTTGCGGCCTAATTATCAATATGAACTCTTT